>NW_026847660.1:29929260-30541697 GCF_025583915.1 Anolis sagrei ordinatus | reverse complement strand
CAAAAAAAACCCCCAAATACAAATCGATTTTAGAAACAAATTTTTCCGTTGTTACCCAGGCCTACTAAGCACAATTGTCCATAACAGTTTGAATTCTGGCAAGAATGCAAACTTTGTTTTGAAAATGTACTTTGAATTTTGTTTTTACGTTTTTCTCTCAAATTTCGAATTTTCAGACAATGCCTTTTAAAAAATACAAAATCTTAACCAAATAATCAAAATCTTCACTAAAAATCGAAGTATTCACTGAATAAATAATATCCACCTAGAGAATTCAAGTTTGTTTATAAATGCTTTTCCTAAAGGCCCTAAATCTAAAAAGAAGAAACAATACCTTTCAGTTTAAATCAGAGATCATCCACATAATTTTGGAAACAAATTTGAGATAGGCAAAGATTTTCCTCAAATTAATTTTGGGTATGCTATTGACATTTGGGGTGATGCTTTTCTTCCCTACTAAGTCCATCCTACTGCCACCTGGACATCAAGATTTAGTGTACAGATTTACTTATTTATGTCACCTTTGTCTAGTGCATTATTGTTATTATTGTTATTATGATTAGGTAGAATCGTTTTGGGCAATGTAACCTAGAGTTATACACTCATTGCTGTTTTTTGCAGTACAATCCCATATCTATGGAACATATCCAAATGTATCTCCCTCTGTGAACCATCTTGAAGGTTAAGATCTTCTGGGGAAGCCCTGTTCTCGGTCCCGCCTGCATTGCAAGTGCAGTTGGTGGGGACAAGAGACAGGGCCTTCTCAGTGGTGGCTCTTCGACTCAGGAACTTTCTCCTCAGTGAGATTAGATCAGGGCCCTCCTTCCTGGCCTTTAGAAAGAAAACAAAGATGTGGCTGTGGGGCCAGGCTTTTGGCCATTAATGCAATGCAAAGAATAACCAGGAAATATGTGCTATGACAATTGGAATGACCATAGTGTACAATTTTTGGATCATGTGATTTTAATATTTATGTTAGGATGTTTTTAATGCTTTGTCTTAGTATTTACATGTTGTATATACCTATGTTTAATAGTTTTAATGGTTATAGTTATATACCAGTGCTTAGTTATTGTGATTTGATTTTATTGTATGTATGTTAGCATTGAATTCTTCCCATTAAGATGTTTTAAACCACCTTGAATCCCTCCAGGGGTGAGAAAGGCGGGATATAAATATGCTAAATAAATAAATAAATGGAGGATACGTTCCTTAACTTACCATGGAAACATTAAACCATGGATAATAGTGTATCCTATTAAAATGAAAGACATCCACCAGAAGATACCATAGAGCTATCCCGGAGGAGAGAAAATTCAGACAAAATATGTCCTCTCTAGGAATTTGCTAGATACTTTAGGTCAACTTTATGGTGACCTCTGGCAGAAGCATACCTGTTGCACTCCAGAATAGGAATAACCCTCTGATTTTAAAACACCACGCGTTGAGTAGAAAAACAATCCTTTTTACTGAAGATACGTAAAAGCAGCAAAATAGAAAAAATGCTTTAAGGGAAAAGGTAAATCCAATTAGGTAAGAAGATAAGCAGGAACAAATTAGTCCAAGGTATGGTTCAGCAATGTTCAAAAACAAAGTCCAGACTTCTCTAATAAAATCCAAAGAAACAGGGAATCGTTGATCCAAGGCATGAATAGGTAATCACAAGAGACAAAGAGTCAAACCATGCAGCAAGAAATCCTTAAACATGAATCTTCCAAGCAAGGTTTCCATGAGACAAGAGCAAGAACTTGGCAGGAATCTGAAACAATGCTTCATCTGACTATATTTCCCATGTGTGGAACTGCATATCCTCACATTAAGTCGTTCCAAGCACTCAGAAATTGGTTTAGTTTTCCCTGAACGCCTCTTATCGCTATCTGTCAAAGTCTGGCAGACCACCGAAGGCCTTGGTCAAGCTGTCTATTTTGGCTGATTTCCACCCGCCTGTCTATAAGCTCATTAGTTCCTGCAGGTGCCAAGTTGTTTTCTAGCCCAAAATCCTGGGAACTCTCTGAGAGCAATTCAGGGGTAAACTCTCATCCCTATACCCTGTAGGAACATTCTCTTGGAAAACTACACTTTTAACCGGTGTCTCTATGTCATTCTCTGCATTAATATCCTTGACCAAACCATTGCCATCTTGACCCTCATTGACATCATTCTCCACATCCAAAACACCTTGATCTTGAAACACAATCACAGGTTGAACTCCAACAATCCCATAGAATCACCTGGACATAGAGAAAATTCCAAGAGAGGGCATAATTTGTCAAAAGTGGATAGGTGAAACCACAAGCACTAATCACATGGGTTAGGGGATCATACTGTATTCATACTTTCTGGTTTAGAGGCATAATAGCAACAATAAACATCTCCAAATCTCCATTTAATAATAATAATAATAATAATAATAATAATAATAATAATAATAATAATAATAAACCTTTGTTAATACCCCACTACCCTCTCCCGCAGGAACTTGATGCGGCTTACAAGAGGCCGAGCCCAAATACATCAATAAAACACAACAACAACAATACAACAATAAATAACTCATAACAAAGCAAAACAATAACAATAATATCACGACGCATTTAAAACCTGTGGCAGGGCCAAATGTAAAGATTAAAATTTTAAAAATGCTGGGCATGTTCAAGAGAAATAGGATGGATATTTTAGGGATAGGTGGGCATGCAGACAATTCTAAATCTCTCGTAAAATGCATTTGGGACATATTGCTTGGGATTCCTTATTCTGGGAAGGCACACTGGAACATCCATGTTTTCAAGCTCCTTCCAAAGACTGCCAATGTTGGGGCATGCCTGATGTCATTGGGGAGGGAGTTCCAGAGTCATGGGGCCACCACCGAGAAGGCCCTGTCCCTCGTCCCCACCAATCGTGCTTGCGATGCAGGTGGGATCGTGAGCAGGGCCTCTCCAGATGAACAAAGAGATCATGTGGGTTCATATATAGAAAAGCGGTCACACAGGTAGATGGGTCCCAAACCATTTAGGGCTTTGTAGGTAAGCACCTGCACCTTGAATTGGGCCCGGAAAATGAATGGCAGCCAATGGAGCTCCTTAAACAGGAGGGAGCAGTTGCTGCAACCAACATGGATCTGTTCTCTTGTCGGCAGAGGTGGTCCTAGGTAATTTTCAACGGTAAGCAAACAGTATTTTGGCACCCCCCCCCCCCCCCAACCAATCACTGATATATATTTTCTGTTCGTCGTGGGAGTTCTGTGTGCCATATTTGGTTCAGTTCCATCATTGGTGGAGTTCAGAATGCTCTTTGATTGTAGGTGAACTATACATCCCAGTAACTACAACTCGCATATGTCAAGGTCTATTTTCCCCCAAGAGCGCCTCAAGAGCGCCCCTGGGCAAAATCAACTATACTGCAAATGCTTACTTTGCGTAATGGGTTGAGCCACCCCTGCTTGTCGGGTCACAGTTTGGGCCTCCAGATATAGTCAGTCTGCAACTCACAGTTTTTCTCACCAAGGGACCACAAGAACTGCCACCCGGGTGGCTACATCTGAAGGACTACATACTGTTTTCTATGTATTCTACAGTATCATTTAGGCAAAAGTCAGGCCACATGGCACACTAGGATGGAAAGTTGTGAAGAAAGAAAGAAGTCCAGTTCTCACTGCATCTTTCTTTCTTTCTTTCTTTCTTTCTTTCTTTCTTTCTTTCTTTCTTTCTTTCTTTCTTTGCCTCTCATTTAGGCAAAAGTCAGGCCACATGGCACACTAGGATGGAAAGTTGTGAAGAAAGAAGACCAGTTCTCACTGCATCTTTCTTTCTTTCTTTCTTTCTTTCTTTCTTTCTTTCTTTCTTTCTTTCTTTCTTTCTTTCTTCTCCTCTCTTCTCTTTAACAGAGAAATTAAAACAATGTGTCCTGTGCGAGGAAAGGAAACCGCACAGCTTAACTCTGCACCTGCCTTCACTCTGCTATTGCAATGGATACCACAAAGAGTTTTGCCGTGATTCAGACATTTCACCCACAAGGCAGCTGTCCGGAGGCAGGAAAGCAAGAGAGGGGATAATTTTTCCAAAGCTCCGAACAAGTTTGAGGTAGAGAGAAGCCCCTTGCCCTCAGCTAGCGGAGCTGTGAAAAAGAAGACCGAGAAAGGAATTTCCTGCCTCTTTGCTGCAGACTAGATCTCAGCCGGTGCTGCTCATAGGTGGAAATGGCTAATATTACTCAGGAGGGTCTTACCTTCTTCATTCTTTACTTTCATATAGCAAGAAATTATTCCCGGTATGACGTAGCACTTGAGGTGATCTCATATTAAAGAAGGGCTAGACAGAGGGAGAAATGAAAGGAGGGGTCTGGGGTGAAAAAGGAGGCTCTCCCTTTGCAGTGTAATATTTTTAGGAATTGTTTAAACAGTTCATCACTTGCAGAGATGAGTGCAAAGCTCTGTTGACACCTCTCAAAGGTATCGGATTCAAAAGAGGGGGCATTGCTAGGTCTCCAATGAGCTCATGCGGATGAAAGCAGGCCTCTCCTAGGCAGTGCGTGGTGGCACCTGGTGCCTATGCAAGCGGGTATACTGTTTCCTAAGGAAATGGGGCAGCCTACACATACATGGCAGATGTGGGCAGGTTGATGGTCATACACACAAGTGCACCGGTTCTGCACAACACCCACTTCCCTGTCATGAGGGGGAGCAGTGGGACAGGTGGCCACATAGCCATAATAAGTCTGGTGCAGAGAAAGTCCCAAGTTTAATCTAGCTAGAGAATGACCTCCGGAGAGTTTCACCGGGGTTTACACCCAGGGAGCGGATATCAGATTGCAGCATAGTTTAGTCTGCTGTGGTTCTGATCCATTCTTCGATAAAACATAAAACTGCTAAAGATTATCTGCAACATCTGAGTAATGGAAGTGCCACTCATGTGCTGATAGCATCACAATGGTTAATGATGTCTGGTGAAGCCAGAGCTTTAAAAAGCATTTTTTTCCTGGACTACGATTCAAGAATCCCCATATAGCATTTTATGATGTGTAGTATATTGATGTACTTTGAATACAGCAGTATAATGAGGTTTAAGGAGCTCTCCGTGGCACAGTGGGTTAAACCGCTGAGCTGCTGAACTTGCTGACTGAAAGGTCAGTGGTTTGAATCTGGGGAGCAGGGTGAGCTCCCGCTGTCAGCCCCAGTTTTTACCAACCTAGTAGATTGAAAATATGCAAATATGGGAAGATCAATAGGTATTGCTCTGGCGGGAGGGTAACGGCATTCCATGCAGTCATGCCGGCCACATGACCTTAGACATGACTAGACTTAATGTCAAGGGGAAACCTTTTGTTGTTGTTGTTGTTGTTGTTCATCCGTTTAGTCGTTTCCAACTCTTCGTGACTTCATGGACCAGTCCACGCCAGAGCTCCCTGTTGGTCGTCACCATCCCCAGCTCCTTCAAGGTCAATCCAGTCACTTCAAGGATACCATCCATCCATCTTGCCCTTGGTCGGCCCCTCTTCCTTTCTCCTTCCATTTTTCCCAGCATCATTGTCTTCTCTAAGCTTTCCTTTCTTCTCATGATGTGGCCAAAGTATTTCATCTTGGCCTCTACTATTCTTCCCTCCAATGAGCAGTCAGGCTTTATTTCTTGAAGTATGGACTGGTTGTACCTTCTCGCTGTCCAAAGCACTCTCAGAACTTTCCTCCAGCACCACAGTTCAAAAGCATTTATCTTCCTTCGCTCAGCCTTCCCTAAGGTCCAGCTCCCACATCCGTAGGTGACTATGAGGAATACCATTGCTTTAACTTTGTTGCCGGTGTGATGTCTCTACTCTTCACTATTTTATCAAGATTGGTCATTGCTCTCCTCCCAAGAAGTAAGCGTCTCCTGATTTCCAGGCTGCAGTCTGCATCTGCAGTAATCTTTGCACCTAGAAATACAAAGTCTGTCATGGCCTCCATGTTTTCTCCCTTTATTTCCCAGTTATCAATCATTCTTGTTGCCATAATCTTGGTTTTTTTGATGTTTAACTGCAACCCAGCTTTTGCACTTTCTTCTTTCACCTTGATTTACTTTACCTTTAATGGGATTTAAATGTTAATTGTCCTTTGTCGTTGGGTACAATTTGGCATCACTCCACCAAAACCATTTTGGCAGAGAAGACCAAAGACCCCGTGAAACTAAAACTCTCACAATTCCATTGCACTGAGGAAGAATCATACAGCATTGAGAGGACTGTGATGTACAGTTGGAGAAACACAGACATTTAATGTCAGGTTGGAACAGTACAGGCTGCAATAAACATTGTAGTGGAATAGAACAGCTTACCTGACTTAGTTGTTTCATTTCATGTATGCACATTGTTAGTTATGAGTGAAAAGTTTATGGGAAAACAGTGAACTTCTCCTCTTCCTTCTTGTCCTCCTCTTCCCCCAAATTAGCAAAAATACAGGAGTTCCCAGGAAATATGGGAAAGTTGGTCACTCTAATGCAGGCATGGGCAAACTTGGGCCCTCCAGGTGTTTTGGACTTCAACTCCCACCATTCCTAACAGCCTCAGGCCCTTTCCTTTTTCCCCTCAGCCGCTTAAGCGAAAGGGCCTGAGGCTGTTAGGAATGGTGGGAGTTGAAGTCCAAAACACCTGGAGAGCCCAAGTTTGCCCATGCCTACTCTAATGTCAGCTGAAGCTGACTATAGAATCACACTGGAGGACCTAGAGAGTCCAACTGGTGGAAGCAGAGCATAGAATTATACTGGAATACCAAGCGATTAGTAGAGAATTAATTTTAATCAAACCCGTGACTAATTAAATATACTAAATTAAACTGCAAATGTGGAGGGAAGTTTGTCCTTTTAATTATTTTTAAAAGGAGAAACCTTCCTAAGGAAGGAAAGGAGCCAGCACGCAGGGTTCGAATCTCTGCTTGGCCATAGAAACCCACTACTGACCTGGGTCAAGTCACACTATCTCAACCTCAAAGAAAAGCAAGGGCAAATCACCTCTGGAAAAAAAATCTGCAAATAATATTGCAAGATAGGTCCTCCTTAGGGTCACCATAAGCCAGAAATGACTTGAAGGGTCACAACAACAACAATGGAGGGAAAGAAGAGGACCTGTGTCATGACAGATGAAACAGATGATACAGGAGACTTGAGAGGTCTGCACACCCCTTCGCAATTGTAAAGACCGGCTTCCGCTTTTTCAAGTGAAGAACTAATATTTGCCCTGGGCTTTGAGCCCCGCATACTTGGAACCGATCAGTTCTCCCTAGAAATATGTGGGCACCTGTTGTGCATTAACCTTTGCCCTCCTTAACTAAACATTAGCCTTTGACAGTCATGGGATAAGACAGATTCATATCTGAAGGGAAGGGAGGGGAGGAGGGAGAGTTTAATCTTTCCAGTGACATCAGCAAGAGAGACTCCAGTTGCTCAAATGAACTTTTGCCGCAGGTTGAAGTTGTCAGATTTGGTTCAAAAGCCACAGTTAGTTCCTGTGTTCTGTCATTTCCTGTAAATCCAGGGAGAGGTGGTGTGTTCCCTCTAGATATGGAGAAGAATTTTATGCAGCTCGTATTGTGATATGAATTTATCTAATTTGCACTCCTCGAACTAACACAATTCCCTACAACTGAATTTGGAAAGTGACTTTTGGGAATATAATGACATGTTTAAGCTATCCGTAACTGAAACCCTTTGCACCATTCTATTTCTTTATTTTTATTTTTTTAATTGTTTTTCTTCCACCTTTCTCCTGATATAAGGACTCAATGCAATTAATAACATCCTACCAGTCAGCAAACAAGAGACCAAATTGCCAATATCTGCTGGATAATGGAGAAAGGCAAGGAGTGTCAGAAAAACATCTATTTTTGTTTTATTGACTATTCTAAAGCCTTTGACTGTGAAGATCACAATAAATCGTGGCAAGTTCTTGGTGGTATGGGGATACCAAGTCACCTTGTCTCCCTGCTTTGAAATCTACAGTATATAATGACCAAGTACCAACAGTAAGAACTGACCGTGGAACAAGAGACTGGTTCAAGTTTGGGAAAGGTGTATGGCAGGGTTGTCTACTCTCACCCAACCTATTCAACTTGTATGCAGAACACATCATGCGATGTGCAGGGCTTGATGAATGCAAGGCTGGGGTTAAAATTGCTGGAAGAAACATTAACAACCTTAGATATGCAGATGATACCACCTTGATGGCCAAAAGCGAGGAGGAACTGAGAAGGCTACTAATCAAGGTGAAAGTGCAAAAGCTGGGTTGCAGTTAAACATAAAAAAACCAAGCTTATGGCAACAAGACTGATTGATAACTGGCAAATAGGAGGAGAAAACGTGGAGGTAGTGACAGTCTTTGTATTTCTAGGTGCAAAGATTACTGCAGACGCAGACTGCAGCCAGGAAATCAGAAGACGTTTACTTCTTGGGAGGAGAGCAATGACCAATCTCAATAAAATAGTGAAGAGTAGAGACATCACACTGGCAACCAAGATCCACATAGTTAAAGCAATGATATTCCCTGTAGTAACCTACGGATATGAGAGCTGGAGCATAAGGAAGGCTGAGCGATAGATGCTTTTGAACTGTGGTGTTGGAGGAAAATTCTGAGAGTGCCTTGGACCGCAGGAAGATCCAACCAGTCCATACTTCAGGAAATAAAGCCTGACTGCACATTGGAGGGAAGAATATTAGAGGCAAAGATGGCCTGTTTGATCAAGAAAAAATTTGTTTCTAAAATCGATTTGTAATTGGGGTGTTTTTTTGTTTCGATATTTAAAATAATTACAAAACTTTCCCCCAAAAAAGTTTTGGTATTTAAGAAATTTTGTAAATATTAACGAATTTTTAGAATATTTTTTGTATTTCTTAAGAATAATATTAAAATAATATTAAAAAATATTTTAAAATGGAAAATTAACCAAAAAATGGCCCAAATGTGGACCAAACACAGGCAGGATACAGCAAATGAGAGCACACACCAACAGAAGAGTCTTTTCTTTTTTAGAATATTTTTTAAGAATAATATTAAAATAATATTAAAAATAATATTAAAATAATATTAAAAAATATTTTAAAATGGAAAATTAACCAAAAAATGGCCCAAATGTGGACCAAACACAGGCAGGAGACAGCAAATGAGAGCACACACCAACAGAAGAGTCTTTTCTTTTTTAGAATATTTTATAAAAAAATAATATTAAAAATAATATTAAAAATATTTTAAAATGGAAAATTAACCAAAAAATGCCCCAAATGTGGACCAAACACAGGCAGGATACAGCAAATGAGAGCACACACCAACAGAAGAGTCTTTTCTTTTTTAGAATATTTTTTAAGAATAATATTAAAAAATAATATTAAAAAATAATATTAAAAAATAATATTAAAAAATAATATTAAAAATATTTTAAAATGGAAAATTAACCAAAAAATGCCCCAAATGTGGACCAAACACAGGCAAGAGACAGCAAATGAAGCAAGCAGCACTCACAGCAGCAAGGAATGAATCCAATCCCAGTTGCTAGCAGCCATTGCCAAGCCAACCCAATGCAAACTCCCTCGCCCTCTGCAGCAAGCTACGGGCCGCGCGGAGCCGCTTTGAAAGGGCTCACCGGCCAATCAAAAACAGACAGCCACGGACCCATGGTGCACTGCTTGGGAGCGCCGGATTGGCTCCCAGGCACCAGCACTCCAGCAGCCTCCACCCCATTAACGAAACGAGCGGAGGCTCGTTAAATCTATGGGGGTTGCTGGTTCGATATTTAAAAACCCTTCCGGGTTTGGAAATATGTTTTGATATCGCTTCGGAAATGCCAAAAATAACGAATTAATAACGAATTAACGAATTAACGAAGGAAACCGCACAGGCCTAATGAAGTACTTGGCCATACACTGAGAAGACAGGAAAGCTTGGAGAAGATAATGATTGCTGATGTATTGTTTTAATTATTATTTTTGTTCAATTGTGGTTTTATTATTAATTGTTATGTAGTGGCATTGTATCGGTGCCCATTGTAAGCCGTCCTGAGTCCCCCTTCAGGGGTAGAGAAGTGATGAGGTAGAAATACCAGAAATAAATAAATAAAATTTGACGATGCAAGAATGCATATAGTATGCATTCTTGCATATAGTATGCATAAGTTGCACTCTTGGAAAGAGTGCAACTCATGGACCATACCTGACTCTCCACAGGTGGCAACCCGTGCTTGACAGGGTTACACTCCCCCTGAAAACACAGGCCCACAGTCTTGTGATCTTTCTGGACTCATTGTTGACACTTGAAGCTCAGGTGTCAGTGGTAGCCGAGAGGGCCTTTGCACTGTTAAAACTTGTGCACCAGCTGCAAAACCTGACTTAGCCACTGAGCCCATATTTTAGTTGCATCCAGAATGGACTACCGTAATGCACTCTACATGGGGCTGCACTTAAAGACAGTTCGGAAACTGCAGTTAGTACAAAGGTTGGCTGCCAGATTACTAACTGGGGCTAGCTATAGAGAACATATTATAGCACTACTCAAAGCAGTTCCACTGGCTTCTGACAACTTTCCAGGCACAATTCAAGGTGCAGGTATTACCTACAAAACCCTATATGCTTTGAGGCCAACCTATCTTCGAGACCACATCTCTTTCCTTGAACCAGTGTGGGCTTTGAGATTGGCAGACAAAGCCCTTCTCTTGGTCCCACCACCATCTCAAGCTACTACAGAGAGAGGGCCTTCTCTGTAGTGGCTCCCTGGCTCTGGAATACCCTCCTGGGATTAAATTAGCCCCCACACTTGAATCTTTCCAATTCAGCCTAAAAACATGGATTTTAAAGAGTTTTGTTTACATCTAATTATGCTCCTGTAGAAAAGGCTTGCTCAAAAAGCCAGGTCTTAAACATTTTGAGGAATGTTAGAAGGGAGGGAGCCAATCTTATATCCCTGGGGAGGGCGTTCCATAGCCGAGGGGCCACCAGTGAGAAGGCCCTGTCTCTTGTCCCTGCCAAACACATCTGCGAGGAAGGCAGGATCGAGAGCAGAGCCTCCCCAGATGATCTTAAAGTCCTAGATGGTTCAAAAGGAGAGATATGTTCGGATAGGTAAACCGGACCGATACCGCTTAGGGCTTTATAGGCTAAAGCCAGCACGTTGAACTGTGCCCAGTAGCAGACTGACAGCCAATGGAGCTGGCACAACAGAGGAGTTGTATGGTCCCTGAGCGCCACTCCTGTTAGCAACCTGGCTGCCGCTCATTGGACCATTTGGAGCTTCTGGACAGTTTTCAAAGGCAGCCCCACGTAGAGAGCATTGGAGTAGTCTATATGGGATGTAACCAGAGCATGTTGTACTGTGGCCAAGTCAGACTTCCCAAGCTATGGGCACAGCTGGCGCACAAGTTTTAATTGTGGAAATGCTCTCCAGGTCACTGCCAAGACCTGAGGTTCCAGGCTCAACGATGAGTCCAGGATCACACCCAAACTGCAACTGAAACTGTGTAGATCAATAGTTTTCAAAACCAACCCATTGAATACTACTTTAATGGACAATCCAGAAGACAGTATCAAAAAGTGAGCTAGTAAGGAACACCATTGGATCATGCTTCCCCCGTGGCTTTATGTTGTGGGATGGATATGAGGCTGAAATCATTCTTTTCCCAAAACAAGAGGTGGCATTTCATCTCCCCCTTCTTTGATTTGCTTGCCAGGTGGGTCACGCAATGCCTCTCCACCACCAGCTAACCGTTTTCTTTTTTGAGACAGAGTGGGTTTGAGGTTGCATTGCAAAAACATTGCCTAATTTCCTCTCCCCCTCCTCTTTTGCTCCACTCTCTCCTTCTGGAACAGCTTTGAGTACCAGACCCAGATCCACCCGTGCTCAAAAGAAGTATTGTCTGCCCGGACGTACTCTGGCATCCATTACTGTTCGGGGAAAGGAAACCAAGAGGAAGGAGTAATTTAATGTTGTGTCATATGATTGTAGTTCATCCAGACATATTACACTTGGTGTGCAGGGACTCATTTTCCTCGATCCCAGAGGGGCCACAAATTTCACTGGATAGAGAGCAGCCATCTTGGCTGAGGGGATCTGAAAGATGTGCGGCTTCTGGAACATTCGTCATGCTTACTGCATTTTTGTTTTTGAGCAAGAGACACTTTGCTTTCCTTCCCCCTCCCTGATGAGGGAAGGGTGAACAGAAAACATCCAAAGTTTGCGTAAAGGGAACCTTTTACTTTTGTAAAGCTGGGTTATTCCTATTGAGGACTTTGCCGAAATGCACTGTCAAGGGAAACAGGGATGGGTCGGCGCAAGGTACCAAAATCAGCAGGTGGTTTTAACAAACTTGCCACGGATGTGTCATAGGTTTTGAAATGCAAGAAAAGGAAATAGAACCCGTGGCCTTCCATTTCTTGCTGGCCCTGCTCCCTGATGAAATGCAGTCAGATCCACTTAAGTAATGCCTCCTGGAAAAGGAAGCACCGTGTTTTTATTGGACACCTTTATTAGGCAAAATTGGCGAGAAATACGCCCGCCGGCAGGTATCCATTCCGGAGGCCTTTCACCAAGCTGTAATCCTAACAGCACACAGGCTGGTCTTTAAATTAGACCCACAGACATATCAGCAGCAGGGGCCTAGGGAGTGTGGAGATGAAACCATACTGTTGCTTTAGGTCTGCTGAGCTACAGCTGCTTCAAATTTGGGGTTTGCATATCATGGCTGGAGGCTGTATTTAATTTCTATTCTCTCTTTTTCTCTAGTAATCGACAGCATGAGACAATACCAGCACAATTGGCCCTCCACAGCCACGGATTCTGTATCCACGGATACAACCAGCTACGGCTTGAAAATATATATTTTTAAAAATCCCAAAAGCAAACAACGATTTTGCATTTTATATACTGGTAAGGGACACCATTTGCTACACCATTCAGCATCAAGATTTTGGCAATCTTGGAGTCCTCATGGACAACAAGCTAAACATGAGCCAACAATGTGATGCTGCAGCTAAAAAAGCCAATGGGATTTTGGCCTGCATAAATAGTGAAGGCTGAGCGAAGGAAGATAGATGCTTTTGAGCTGGGGTGCTGGAGGAAATTTTTGAGAGTGCCTTGGACTGCTAGAAGATCCAGCCAGTCCATACTTCAGAAATAAAGTCCATCTGCTTATTGGAGGGAAGGATAGTAGAAGCCAAGATGAAGTACTTTGGCCTCACCATGAGAAGAAAGAAAAGAGAAGACAGTGATGCTGGGGAAAATGGAAGTAAAAAGGAAAAGGGGCTGACCAAGGGCAAGATGGATGGATGGGATCCTTGAAGTGACTGGATTGACCTTGTAGGAGCTGGGGGTGGTGACGGCCAACAGGGAGCTCTGGTGTGGGCTGGTCCATGAGGTCACGAAGAGTTGGAAACAACTGAACAAATGAACAACAACAACAACAAAATAGGAGCACAGTGTCTAGATCCAGGGAAGTCATGCTACCCCTCTAATCTGCCTTGGTTAGACCACTCCAGGAATACTGTGTCCAATTCTGGCCACCACAATTGAAGAGAGATATTGACAAGATGGAATGTGTCCAGAGGAGGGCGACTAAAATGATCAAGGGTCTGGAGAACATGCCCTATGAGCTTGGGCATGTTTAACCTGCATAAGAGAAGACTGAAAGGAGACATGATAGCCATGTATAAATATGTGAGGGGAAGTTATAGGAGACCAGGAGACTAGGACACGGAGCAATGGCTTCAAACTACAGAAAAGGAGATTCCACCTCAACGTTAGGAAGAACTTCCTAACTGTGAGACTTTTTCAGCAGTGGAACTCTCTGCCCCGAAGTGTGGTGGTGGCTCCTTCTATGGAGGCTTTTAAACAGAGGCTGGATGGCCATCTGTTTGGGGTGCTTTGAATGCAATTCTCCTGCTTCTTGGCAGGGGGTTGGACCGGATGGCCCACAAGGTCTCTTCCAACTCTATGATTCTATGATGGGGTCCTAGACCCACCATGAACTCATTTTTTCTTGAGCAAAGACATGGCAGCATCTATCATAATATAGAAGCTAGTACATCACTTTGGGTGGTCAGTTGGTTATCATCCTTTACACCAGAGATGCTCTTAAAACCAGGCCAAAATAGCACGTCTTGGAAAAGATTTCTGTTTTGGAATATAACTCCCATATTTCCTCATCCAGCATGGCTGTTGACCATGCTGAGTAGGGGAATCTTTGTATGTTTTTATGTCTTAATGTGGGATTGAATTATTGCCAATTTGGAAGCTTCCCTTTGGGGTAAAAATACCGAAAATAAATAAAGAAATAAAATCTGAAAGCTGCTGGCCAAAACACTTTATTTTCAGTTATGCTGAACTAAAATCTTGGTACAGTTCATTCAGACCCATTGACTGCTCTAGGAGGGGGAAATGTAAAGGGCTGCTCAGTGATTTAGAGCAAAATCCAACAACAATATTTGGGTCTTGTATTTGTCCACTGTAAAACAGAATGGTAAAATATTGGAACAGTTTGATTATGCAGTTTTGCAACAGTGAAGATGTTATTTTGGGGGGGGGGGGGAGAAACACCCAAAGAGAAAGAACTGGAAATATTTGTTAATTAAATAAATTAATGATTTCATGTGTGTGTGTGTAGTTGTTTCTTTGGGTGATAGGGTTAAAAGAATCTTATCTTTTCATTTTTCTTTTGAGGTTGAGAGTGGGGCTCTGGGGATGAAGGAAAGGTCAATCTTGAGGTGTTGAGAGTCACAGCCTAATTTTGGCTCGAGGGGTTCCCCTGAATCACAAAAGGAGAGATGATCAGATTAAGGTGTTACGGCTTCCTGGATGTTCAACTCCTCAACAGTTTCTCAAACTCATATATTATGTCAAGTTTCTTTGGGGGCCTGGGAATATGTCTATGTTTGCACCCCAATTTTTGTGTGTATGTGTTTACTAATAAAGTGTATTAATCTGTTCATTAATATAGCATAAACCTGAATCAAGATATAGGAGAATTTCTAAAAAGTTTTTGTCAATGTAATTCTCTATAAGGTGTGGGGCCATTGTCTATGATCTGGGGGGGTCTTCCACCAAACCAGTTTTAGACTTGGTAAATGATTAGCTTAATCTTCCCAAGAATGTTTGGGATTGGGCTGGGGCTGAGCTTGGCTGAGACCCACCTAAGCTCTAAAAATATGTGATACATTTATAGTTGTTGTTGTTATTATTAGAGGAGGAGGGTCGATTTTTCAATAACACCTCCAAATCAGAATTCTGTGCCTCCAATAAAAAGTTCCTTCAGTCCTCAGTTTTCTAAACATTGAAAACTTTTCACACCTAATTATTTAATACCGGTTGAATATTCCTTATTCAGAATACAAAATACCTCAACATTTGAAATTGTCTTCAGTGGTTTTCAACCTTCCTAATGCTGTGACCCCTTAATACAGTTCCTCATGTTGTGGTGACCCCCAACCATAACATTTTTGTTGCTACTTCATAACTGAAAATGTGCCACTTTTATGAATTGTAATGTAAATATCTTATATGCAGGATGCATTTTCATTCACTGGACCAGATTTGGCACAAATACCCGATACACCCAAATTTGAAAACTGGTGGGGTTGGTGGGGATTGATTTTCTCATTTGGTGGGCACTGACCTTAAGTTTTGGAGTTGTAGTTCATCTACATCCAGAGAGCACTGTAGACTCAATCAATGATAGATAAGGGACCAAACTTGGCACCAATACTCAATATGCCAAATATGTGAACAGTGATGTAGTTTGGGGCTAATTGACCTTGATGTTTGGGAGTTGTAGTTGCTGGGATTCATAGTCCACCTACAATCAAAAGGGCATTCTGAATCCCACCAATGATAACTTTCCATACAGAACCCCCCATGACCAACAGAAAATACTGTGTTTTCTGATGGTCTTTGGTGACCCCTCTGACACCCCCTGGTGACCCCTCCAGAGGTCCTGACCCCCAGGTTGAGAAACACTGGTCCACATAGATGGCTGAGATAGGGAGACCTTTGCTTTTTGATATTCATTTTACATAAATGATGTCCTGCACAAAATGAATAAAATATTGCATGATTTTATCTTCAGGCTATATATAAGTTGTGTATAATCCATAAATGAAATCTGAATTTTGACTTGGGTCCCATCTCCAAGATACGAACACTTCTGGTCCCAAAGCATTTTAGATAAGGTATACTCCATCTGTTTCTGCTGTGTTCACATTTCTTTGAACACTTTGCCACATTTCTTGAATGTCTAAATTCTATGCTCAGCTGATGTTTTAAGTCATTACAATGCCAGAAATGTGGGGACTAAATTTTTTCATGGGGGGTGGAATTCTTATGGAGGGCAATGCCCTCATTTCTCCTCTCATAGCTACATCCACACCTGCATGGACATACCCACAGGGTTTTAACCAGGTACCATTTCACACTACAAAATTAAAGTATCATGATTCCATTTAAATTACCATGGTTCTGTCCTCTGTAATTATGGGATTTGCAGTTTGGAGGAAAATAATTTAAAATTCTAAGCCAGAGAACCACGGGATCTTTGATGATGCAGCCATGGCAGTTGAAGTGAAACGATGCTGCTGTAATTATGTAGTGTGGAAGGCTCAAATTCTCCAGTACTTTAAAACTAAGATTGTTTGTTGTTCATTCGTTCAGTCGTTTCCGACTCTTCGTAACCTCATGGACCATTTGTATTTAAAACTAAGATTACATATGTGAAAACTGAGCTTGCACCTGTGCCTTTTAAAACCTGAGCTGTGACAGTCCAAAAGAAACCAAAATAAGATGAAGGATGGGATAGAGGAAAGTTTTCTGTCTGCTAGCCAAAGACCTGGCAGTCAGTAGCTGTATGTTTTTATATTGCCCAGTTGGAAACAACTTGAGTATCGGGGAAAGTGGGGGGGGGGGGGAGCACTCTTAGGGCTCAGTGCCCAGCTTGAAAATAGAAGTCAGGGCTGAATTTGAGCCGACCTTGGCTCAAAGGAAGACCTTTGATTTTCCGCACTTCCTCTGGTGTTTCCTCTGCTGCTGGCTGCTGCAACTGGACAACATGGAAAAGCACCTACCATTAAATCTTCTCTCCTCCCTTTGGATAACTTGATATGATCCTATTACAAACCAGGATTGATATTCTCCTAAAATCAGGGAAATCATTCCCTCCTTGCTGTCAAAAACCTTTGAATTCTTTGGCTTCCTAAATAATTCATTTGCAAGAGCTAATATGTCAAACGATTTGCCTGGTAAGCACTTTACGGCAGCCCAGGCTGTGTAATTGTTGGCCTACCAAATATTGCTTGAAAGAGACTCTCAGGATTTCCTCAGCATCCTGTGACTATTGGGATTTCTAGACCAACAACCTTTGGAGAATCTCAATATTTTCATGTTGTAGTCCATGGCTAAGGTGGCCATTTGTAGTATTTTGTAAAGGGCCCATACTTTCCAACACTTCTGATTTGGAAGAAAGTTCCAATTAATTTTTAGTCACTCCATGTTTTCACTGGCTTCTGAAATATTTCAGTATTTTTCTCTTCTTTTTCCTCAGCTTATTTCAATTAATTCAAACAAAGTTCAAAATTCAAACATAGTTGGCACACAATTAGCAGAGGAGAGGACATAATCTTTCCCTTCCCAGTTAGTTCAGGCAAAAGCAAACTACTACAGCCTCTTACTTTTATGTATTTCCTAAGGATTAGCTTTTGTCATCTAACCACACTCTAGTGTTGCTTGACCACATGTGACCTGGTTTTGTATGTGAAATGTTGAAGGATACGCGTTCCTCTGAAGGATTTTCAAAAAACAGAACTTTATCAAACCATTCTCCAATTCTCCATGTTATTGTAGGCAGTGGATACATGCTATATTGAGCTTCTTCAATATACACCTTTGTTCAATAGTCCAATTGTACAGCTTGCCATTACGTAGTCCTACAATCATATTTCAGCACACCTTTGAAACCCCACCTTCCTACATTGCTCCAGCTACTCTTTATTTTATTTTTTACTAGCTGTACCCGCCATGTGTTGCTGTGGCCAACCTTCTCTCCCCCTTTCTCTTCTTTCTTTCTCTTCTTCCTTCCCTCCCTTTTTCCTTCCTTCCTTCCTTCCTTCCTTCCTTCCTTCCTTCCTTCCTTCCTTCCTTCCTTCCTTCCTTCCTTCCTTCCCTTTTTTTCTTTCTTTCTCTCCTTCCTTCCTTCTTTTCTTCTTCCCTTCCTTCCCAACTTTTCCCTTCCTCTTGTCCCCTTTCTTCCTTCTCTACCTATTCTTAGACTGCAACTCCCAGCAGTCCTCCTGATCAATCAATCTATCTGGAAGATTGCTGGGTTTTGCAGTCCAGGAATAGGAAATTGGAAATATGCAGGGATTGGGATGCTCTCAAAGAAATCCAAGGAGAAGAAATCTTGCAGCTTGGAAGCAGTGCATTTGAATCATCCTCCTCTCCTAAAGGGCCTGGACTAGGGGAAGCTGGGAACTGTAGTCCAGAAGAGAATGTGGATATGCTTTTGTGTGTTTTGTTTGCCGGGGGAGTTGTTTTTGCGCATGCGCTGTGGCATCTCTTTGCTTTTTTGGTTTTTAAGTCCCTTCTGCTGTGTTTTTCAGTGTTTTTATGAGTGATGGTCATACATTGGCCTGATAGGTGTATTGTGTCCAAATTTGGTGTCAATTTGTCCAGTGGTTTTTGAGTTATGTTAATCCCACAAACGAACATTACATTTTTATTCATATAGAAGTGAAAATTTAGCATTAGAAACAAAACAAAAAAGGATGTGTGTGTGTGTGTGTGTGTGTGTGTGTGTGTGTGAAATAAAAAGAAAACAGCCACTTTGGTAATAGTAAGGTGGAGAGGAGAGAGAAGGAAAATACCACCTTGATGTCACATCACTGCCAGTATGGTAATACAGAAGTGGAAGAGACCCATTACATAAAGGTAGTTGATGGGAACCTAGTGGGATGGGGAGCTATTGATGTCTCCCCCATCATTGCTAGGGATAGGAGAATCACAGGTGGGGTCTGGAAACCTCAGGACCTGGGATGTTCCTGAATGTGCAACACTTTTTTCCCACTCCTCACAAGCTGTATGAGTGGACTATAAATAATAATGAAATAAACAAGGAAAATCATAGATGTGACAAACTCTTTTTAGGAAACAAAAAGAACTGGACTGGACAATTCGGTATCAATCAAAGGCAGTCCACAAGCATGCCGCAGGGAGGGCCTTTATAATTTATTAGTACAATATCATTCCGGTGACTGTATGTAGACATCATTGCTACGTAAAAGAAAAAGGGTTGGACCACCAAACAGAAGAAGAATCAAAATGCTAAGGCTCAGAAGTCTGCAGAACTATTTCACAACGTGGCCATTTTGTATCCTTTCTAAGGAAACTCTTGAGATTTAAAATTGTTTTATAAGAAACATCAAGTCAGACTACAACACACATTTCAAACCAACTAATCACCCATTAATCATAGGCTGAATGCTGGTGAATCCTGTCATATTCAGGAGTCCAGACTTTATATGTTCTCTCTTGTTAAAGAGTGACAATTCTATTATTTATTACTCATGAAAGGATTTGAAAGGATTTGCATAGTTTAGAATGATCATTAGCTTGATACATCAAAGCCTTCAAAGAACATTACACAGAAGTGGCACCTGGGCACATGGTGATCATCCCAAGTGAAACCATGGCTACTTGAATCCTAGGCTTGTCTGCATCGATGGCACATTCCTGAAAGGGAGAGATTGACTTAGGCACCTTTTACCTCTCTCCTTCTCACTCCTCACTAGACTCAAAATGTATTGACTGCTAATGTAAGTGCTAATTTTGTAGGTCTTCCTCTTACTGACTGAAGGTAGCTTTGCAGGCTTCTGCCACATTGCTGTTGCGTGTCCTTGAACCATTACTGATTTATGCCAACCCTAAGGCAAACCTATCATGGGTTTTTCTTGGCAGAAATTGTTCAGAAGGGATTTACCTTGCCATTGCCTTCCTCTCAGGCTGAGTGTGACTTGCACAAGGTCACCCAATGGGTTTCCATAGCTGAATAGGACTTTCAGATGAAAAGGGTTGAACGTTTCCCTACTCTTCATTTTAAGGCACTGAGTTGCCCATTTTATTCACACATACCCTACTTTTTGTTGTTGCTGTAAAGGAAGATTTAGTTCTTAAGGACAGAACTGCTCTAAATATTAACTGTAAAGGTACATTGTGGTGGCATCACAGGTGACTAACCAATCAATATCATGCCCAGTTTGTTTTCTGTCTTTCAGTATTACTTTTGTTTCTTTACATGAACTGGGAAATGAAAGACATAGAAAATGATGACACTCTCTATGAGGATTTCTCTACTGTAAAAATGGTGTGTCGTTATCATAGAAATGTTGGAAACCCACTTCAATGCAATTTAGCTCTGTTTCCCTATGAGTTGCTTGCAAATGTAACCAAATCCTAAATTGAGAGAGTGATCCAAACAACCCGGGAAAGCAAAGCAGGTATTTTACAACTCCACTTCCCTCTTTCCTTGGTCAAAGTCACATGACAGTCTTAGAAGGAGATAATACGATCTGAAACAACACTGATACACCAAGTGGTTGATCCCAATCTTCAGAGTCACTTCAGAAGGGACTATTCTGAGCTGGGGGAAGCAGCAGAGTCCATGTCCTCCATGTTGTGGTCCTGAGGTGACACCGGCTGTCCACCTTTGACACGTTTCCATTTCATCCTGCGGTTCTGAAACCATACTTTGACCTGCAGGAGAAGGGGGAAGAACATAAATAGTGATTATAATCCGTTACTACACATGGCTACGATTTTTGGCTGGCTACCTGAAGAAGAGTTCATTTGCACTGTAGAATTAATACAATATGAAACCATTATAATGCCATGATTCAATGCTATGCAATAATGGAACTTGTAGCTTATGAGAAGGGACAACTCGGCCTTTTCACTAGGTCCGTTGTTGGAGATAGGGATAGTTGTAGGACACTCAATAGTGCCAGCCACTGCCAATGAAGATTTAGGGCAATGTTGTTAATTGAAAGGGTGCTTAAAACCCCATTGGATCTGGTACTGGGAGAAATATGGGATAGTAATTAAACAAAAACAAATTAATATAGTAGAACAGAATAGAGTAAACCTAATCTTCTGGCACTATGTATCTTTCCAACAACCCACAAAAGCATAGACAGTTGCATAAAACTTTGTATATTTGCTAAAAGTACAGGTGCAGATTTTAAACTAATTGCTGTAATTGGAACATTGAATACAATATACCTTGTTGTTGTTCATTCGTTCAGTCATTTCTAACTCTTTGTGACCTCATGGACCAGCCCACGCCTTAGCTCCCTGTCGGCCGTCACCACCCCCAGCTCCTTCAAGGTGAATCCAGTCACTTCAAGGATACCATCCATCCATCTTGCACTTGGTCGGCACCACTTCCTTTTTCCTTCCATTTCTCCCAGCATCATTGTCTTCTCTAAGCTTTCCTTTCTTCTCATGATGTGGCCAAAGTACTTCATCTTTGTCTCTACTATCCTTCCCTCCAATGAGCACTCAGGCTTTATTTCTTGAAGTATGGACTGGTTGGATCTTTTCGCGGTCCAAGGCACTTTCAGAACTTTCCTCCAGCACCACAGTTCAAAAGCATCTATCTTCCTCAGCCTTCCCTATGGTCCAGCTCTCACATCTGTAGGTTACTACGGGGAATACCATTGTTTTAACTATGCGGATCTTCGTTGCCAGTGTGATGTCTCTACTCTTCACTCTTTAATCGAGATTGCTCATTGCTCTCTTCCCAAGAAGTAAACATCTTCTGATTTCCTGGCTGCAGTCTGCGTCTGCAGTAATCTTTGCACCTAGAAATACAAAGTCTGTCACTGCCTCCACGTTTTCTCCCTCTATTTCCCAGTTGTCAATCATTCTTGTTGCCATAATCTTGTTTTTTTTTTATGTTTAGCTGCAACCCAGCTTTTGTGCTTTCTTCTTTCACCTTGATTAGAAGGCTCCTCAGCTCCTCCTCACTTTCAGCCATCAAAGTGGTGTCATCTGCATATCTAAGGTTGTTAATGTTTCTTCCAGCAATTTTCACCCCAGCCTTGCATTCATCAAGCCCCGCACATCGCATGATGTGTTCTGCATACAAGTTGAATAGGTTGGGTGAGAGTATACAACCCTGCTGTATGTCTTTCCCAATCTTGAACCAGTCTGTTGTTCCATGGACAATATACCTTAACCCAGTGCATAAAACTATATTGCAGATGACTTACATTCTTACTCATACATGTTGTTCATACACTAATCTTGGATAAGTAACTTGACAGCTCCTATTTTGCCCTCCTTTCTAATGGTTCTTTTTCTTTCAGTCAGATTTTGATTGGGTAGCAGTTCAAATAGAACACTGTCTTCTGAAAGCCCTTCAAATAGAGATGGATATAAGGTAGCTTGTTCCTAGATTGTCCTCTCCTAAAGAAGAAGAGTTAGTGTGGTGTCATGGGTTGAGTGATGGACCTTAATTCTGGAGACCAGGATTTAAATTCCATCTTGACCAATTGTGTGATTTTGGGCACCTCATACCAACACATCCTCAGAGGAAAGCCATGGCAAACCCCTCTGAACAAATCTTGGCAAGAAATCCCCATTATAGGTTCACCATAGGGTCATCATAAGCCGGAAATGCACACAACAACAACAAAATGTTCCCTTAGCACACCAAACTTCTCTCCAGCCATGGAAAGGTAAGGGTTAATAAATACCACTTCCTCCAGCATTATTCCCCTGATCAAAATTGGACAGAAAAACACACTGCTTGGTGTTTCTTTTATAGTCATTTTTAAAATAAAAAAACCTTTAAAATGGATATCCAGCTTCAAGTCTGGCTTGGGTCCCGTGTGAGAGAAAAGGTGCAGTCTTTGAAACGTTCCAGCTGTTTCTATACAGAAGTATAGGTCTTTTTGTGCCAGAACCATTTATGTGCTGTTTCTTTTCAGCAGCCCATGACAACAGCAGCCAAAGAAGCAGGAGCAAAGGCAGAAATGGATTTTTCCAGTAGTAATTTAGCAGCCAACAATCACTGACAGTTTCAAGTCTGCAGTGCAGCATTCAAAAATGACATGTACACATTCAGCCCCTGGATTAAGGCAAGGCAGAGGTTTTGAAACATGTCAGAAGCTGGGAAGGGTGACAAAATTTGTTCAGTTGGCATTTATCTACCAATGTACCAAATTTTGTACTATCAAAACATCAAAACACAATTTGACGTTGAAATTGCTGCATACCTTCCCAAATTACAAATTCCAATATTTCCATAAATGATGATATTTATTTATATCCCATTTGTATCTCTTAATTTAGGAGTCCCCAGTGGTGCAATGGGTTAAACCCTTGGTTCGAATTTGGGGAGAGTGTGGATGAGCCCCCTCTGTCAGCTCCAGCTTCCCATGCGGAGACATGAGAGAAGCCTCTCACAAGGATCGTAAAAACATCAAAACACCTGAGCATCCCCTGAGCAATGTCTTTGCAGATGCAACTTGCAGTTTCTCAAAGCACTCCTGACACACACACACAAAATCTCTTAATTGAAATGCAAAAAATAGAACCTTAGCAGTTAAAGAGGCATCAAAGTATTATCATTGCCTAACATGAAAAAGACACCTACCTCTGGCTTCGGTTCCCCTTCTAAAGGACAGCAATATTTAAATAGATACATAGGTTCATGAGCTCTAAATCCCTTCCATATGTCATTAGCCTTCTTTGGTCTGTTTTAATAAAGGTTTGGGTTTTTATCTTATTGTCAATGTATGACCAGAAGCACTGAGTTGGAAGAGACCACAAGGGCCATTTCTGTTTTAAGACCTCCAGAGATGGAGACTCCACCGCACTCCAAGGCAGCATATTGCAATATCAAACAGCTCTTGCCATCAAGAAGTTCTTCCTATGTTTAGGTGCGATCTATTTTCTGTAGTTTCTATTGATTTTACTATTTCTATTCTATATGTATAGAGAGATGTGTATAATCGCAGACATCCATATTTCTCTAAAGCTGTAGGTGAATGTACTCTAAGTGGCTGGGGATTACCTTGCCACTCCTAAAAGCCTTCAGGATACCCTCCAAAGTCCCACTTTGACAGGGGCAGCCCTTATTAATACTCTGTTGATACATTTTTTAAACTGTGTTTCACTCTACATCTCCCACTTTCCCTCTTTATCCCCAGCTTACTTCAATTCCTGCAAATGGAGTTCAAAGTATAAAAAGTAGTGGGGAGAGGAGAGTACAGAAGCTTGTCCTTCCCAGTAAGGGTCAGACAAAAGCAATTTACCATACTGTGATATTACTTGTCCAAATGTATCCTGATTTTTTTTTTGTCGTGTCAGGAGTGACTTGAGAAACTGCAAGTCGCTTCTGGTGTGAGAGAATTGGCTGTCTGCAAGGATAATGCCCAGGGGACGCCTGGATGATTTGATGTTTTTATCATCCTTGTGGGAGGCTTCTCTCATGTCCCCGAATGAGGAGCTGGAGCTGATAGAGGGAGCTCATCTGTCTCTCCCCGGATTCGAACCTGCGACCTGTCAGTCTTCAGTCCTGCCGGCACAGGGGTTTAACCCACTGCGCCACCTGGGGCTCCATGTATCCTGATATACATATGTGAAATGTAGGAAGGCATATTTCAACTCTTTGACTAAATATGATGTGAAATAGGCAATAATGCTTATTTGAGGGGAGTCAATGAAGAGGATTATAGTCATCTCTTCAAGTTTGCCTATTTGGTTATTCACGAATTATAGCTACTAGGCCTGGGTAACAACGGAAAAATTTGTTTCTAAAATCGATTTGTATTTGGGGTTTTTTTTTGTTTCGATATTTAAAATAATTACAAAATTTTCCTTTTAAAAAGTTCGATATTTACGAAATTTCGTAAATGGTAAAAAATTAACGAATCGATTTCCGAAACAATAACGAATCGATTCGTTAATGGCGGACGCGACCGCGAAATACGCTAAAAAACCTCCAAAACCTTCTGAAGCTTCCCTCTCCCTCTGTTGTTGACTGTTGGTGTGATATTATAAATTTTTTTCACTAATTAAACCATAAAACTGGCCCAGACATGCGGAAATAATAACGAAACGACCTCAAAACAATAACGAAACGAATACAATATCGAAATACGAAGCATTTACAAAACGTTTTTGAAAATTCGTTTTTTTAAATAATTGCTCCAGAATGGTTCGTTATCGTTTTGTAATTGAAAAAATTAACGAATTATTAACCAATTACGAATTAACGAAACGAAACCGCCCAGCCCTAATAGCTACTAATATAATATAATATAATATAATATAATATAATATAATATAGCTACTAATATAATATAATATAATATAGCTACTCATATTATAGCTACCCTAACCCACCTTGAGTTGCCGTATGGTTGAGAAAGGTGGGCTATAAATGTCGTAAATAAATAATACTCATGGCATGACATTCAAATTATTTTTTTCAAAATGAGGTAAAAAATAAAATGAGTTCTCTTGAAAGTCCTGATCAATTTTTCTTCTATATATAATATTTTCAGAGCAGTGCTCTCACCCTAAGATTCCTTCCTTTCTCTTAGACCAGTTTCTCAAACTGTATTCACCCAGATGTTTTGGACTTCAGCTCACACAATTCCCAATAGCTGGTAGGCTGGCTAGGATTTATGGGAGATGAAGTCCAAAACACCTGGAGGAGCACCGTTTGAGAAACTCTGCTTAGACCAGTGTTTCTCAACCTGTGGGTCCCCGAGTGTTTTGGTCTACAATTCCCAGAAATCTCAGCCAGGTTACCAGCTGTTGGGATTTCTAGGGGTTGAAGGCCAAAACATCTGGGGACCCACAGGTTGAGAACCACTGGTTAGACCCCAGGAGTAAGTAAGTTAGAACCAGACATGGGAAACCTAACCTTCCATGAATGTGCTTTTTTTGTTGTGTGCCTTGAAATGATTTCTGACTTATGGCAGCCCTAAGGCACATCTTGACAAGATTCAGCCATGGTTCCCAACCTTTGGCCCTCCAAGTATCTTTGGACTTCATCTTCCAGAATACTCTACTGCTGACCCTGCAAGCAAGGAGTTCTGGAAATTGAAATTCAATGTTTCTGAATAGTTGAAAACTATAGTTTTTTAGTCATCCGGTATGGTGGCCATCACTAAATCACAGATCTCCCCCATTTCTAGATACTGTTGCCAAACAAGAAGGAGATCAGTCATCTCATCCAGGAGGAGAAACCAATAACCAGGTGGAGCCTCACCTGTCTTTCTGTCAAGTCCAGATTCACGGCAATCTCATATCTTCGGAGCCTAGTCAGATAATTGTGGTGTGCAAATTCGGCCTCCAATTCCCGCAACTGGTCCTTTGTGAAGGCAGTGCGCTCCTTCCGTGCTTTGGAGCTATTGGCTTCTGCTTTTGTGGTAGTGGAAGCAGAGCTGTTGCCACCTCCATCTGTTTCCTGGTTCTCTGAAAGAGAAGGAAAATAGAAACATTCTTATGATCTATGTTTTTATCAGATTATTACTTATGAAATTTTATTGATGTTAAATGTTTTAACCATTTTTACATTACTGTGGGCATTGAATTGTGCTGTTTTGTAAATTGCCCTGAGTTGCCTTTGGGCTGGGAATAGTAGTATAGAAATATAGTAAATAAATAATAAATAAAATTATGAAACCAAGTCTTTCTTAGAGGAAAAGACCTGGAATCACAGCTTGCTGTAGATTCCCAGCAAATACCCACAATCCACATCAGGAAGAGTTCAAGATTTTCCATTCTTTGGCTCAATCATTAATCAGAGTTGAGTGTCTCTGTTATACTTCTGTAATGCCATGTGATTCTGTAATGTAATGGTGATAAGTTATACTCTACTTATACAACTCAATCAAATAACAATAATCAGAGTTGAGATTGCAGTCAAGAAATCAGAAGATGACCAGAAAAGGTTACTATGAAGGAACTAGGCAAGCTCCTGAAGTGTAAAGATACATCACTAAATACTAAAGTTGGGATGGGCCATATTCCCCATTTCTATGTATGGTGTTGGAGAAAAGTTATGTTGATACACTTGATCACCAAAAATACAAATAAATGGGTCCTAGAACAAATTGGGCCTCCGCTCTCCCTAGAAGCCAAGATGACTAAACTTCGGGCATATCAGGAGAAGAGATAATTCATTAGAAAAGATGATAATGTGGAAGGGAAAAGAGGAAATCTACATTCCAGATACTTAGACTTAAGTTAAGGAAGTTATAGCCCTAAATCTGAAAGACCTGACCAACATTATTGAGGATATAATGTCTTGGAGGTCTCTCAGGGCCCTTCCAGATAGGCCCTATATCCCAGGCTCTGGTCCCAGGTTTTCTGTTTATTCCAGATTATCTGGTAGTGGGGACTCATATAATCCAGTTTAAAGCAGAAAACCTGGGAACAGATCCTGACATATAGGGCCTGTCCGGAAGGGTCTTCATTCATAGGACTGCCACACATGGAAGTCAGCTTGACAGCAGTTAACAACAAAAAACAATAGAAACTAAATGGAAGATTATAAGAGATTGTTAACAACAGAATAAAAGTTAATGCCAGTTGAAAAAGAAGCTCTAGGATTTCATGCACTTAAAAACACACAACTGTCTTTGCTGACACATCTGCCAGCTCAGTTTATCTGGGCTTGAAACATTTTAAAGGTTGACCTGGCTTTCTAAAAGCCAAATTGGAAAACCTTTTTTTTAAAAAACTTGGACTCTTCTTATCATTGTCTTGGCTCACTTTTTTAAGCGTGGGTGGGGTTCAAATCCTTTCCAAAACAGAATTCCTTGGGACAGTTCCAAACCTGCTTAACATTTATTAGACTGCTTTCACAAACTCCTTTTAGTCCACGTGGACTGAACATGCAATTTATTTCAGTCCATTTTTAATAGCAAGTTTTAAAAAAAAAATTCTTCATAATCCGGGCTCCTTTCACATTATACAGTTCTAATAGTTTAAGAAGGAATGTTGAGAATTCTCAGCAAGATAACTCCAATGTGCAAGTACAAACCCCAGCATTTGTGTTATCATGAAAGTTAAGAGTGGATTAGGGTGTGATAATTTTGAAAAAATTCCATGATTTTAAGACTTTAAAAAATGAATGTAAAAAATGAATGTAGGCTAAAGTTAACTTCCAAATGTATGCAACCTATTTTGTGAAGAGGATTCACTATCTTGAGAGCCACCATGGTGTAGTGTTTTAAATGTTGGGTTATATCTCAGAAGACTAGGGTTTGGATCCCTGCTTCACCTACTGGATGACCTTGGGGAAGTCACACTCTCTCAGCCTCTGAGAAAAGTAAAGTTACCCCCACCTCCGAACAAACCTTGCCGGAAAAACCCAGCAATTGGGTCACTATAGGATCGCCAAAAGTTGACATGTCTTGAAGAAACACAATAACAACAAGTGTAGTATTTTGGATTGTAGTCCAGCATTCTGCTGGAGGATTACAAAGGATTTACTTCAGAATAAACGTATCAGTCTTTAAAGTGCCACAAAACTTTTTGTTATGGTTGCTTTGATGACTGTACCTATTTAAAGAAGGTCAAATACTCTGTTTTCAATATTTCAAATACTTATATGATTTTTTTGTGTGTGTCAGGAGCAACTTGAGAAACTGCAAGTCACTTATGGTGTGAGAGAATTGCCAGTCTGCAAGGACGTTTCCCAAGGGACATCTGGATGTTTTACCAACCTGTGGGAGGTTTCTCTCATGTCCCCACACAAGAAGTTGTAGCTGAGAGACGGGAGCTCACCCCTCTCCCAGGATTCAAACTGCTGACCTTTTGGTCAGCAGTTCTGCTGGCACAAGGGTTTAACCCAGCCATGGGCAAACTTTGGCCCTCCAGATGTTTTGGATTTCAAATCCCACAATTCTTGGCTGTCAAGAATTGTGGGAGTTGAAATCCAAAACATCTGGAGGGCCAAAGTTTGCCCATGCTCATTGTGACATTGGGGGCTCCATACTCATATGATGAAATGTAGGGTTGGTGCAATAATAAAAATATTCTCAAAATTCACAGATTCTGTACCCATAGCTTACATTTTTTTAAAAAAATCCCAAAAGAAAACTTTTATTTTGGCATTTTGTATAAGGGACACCATTTTATTACATCATTATATTAAATGTTAAATTAAATGAATATCCACAGATATTGGTATCCACGGTGGGTCCCAAAACCAAACTCAAGTGGATACCAGGGCCCCACTGTAGTTCTACAGTAATATTTAATCATAAATTTTACTCAGGGCTCAGCCATGTAGAATCACAAAGGCAAGAAAGCTGGTGAACACATACAGTGAACGACCACAACCAGCTCCAACACGACCACAACCAGCTCAAGGCAGCCTGTCCAAGCCAGAAGTTGGGACCAAGTCAGGTGTCAGACTTAGCACTTTGTCTTCAGCTCCGCACCTTGGAATTAAGAGTTGCCAGGTGTGACCTTAGGAGCTTGCCCTTCTGTTCAAAAGTTACAGGGCTATGAATCATGATGCAGCTGTGGCTTCTCCTGCCATTGGTTGCCTTTTTCAATTTCTTGAGCTTCCAGTTCAACTTTGCAGGAAACACAGCAAGAAGAGCAACTGAGAAAAAGGGGCAAGGAAAGCCACCACACATATCCTCCAACTATCCCAATGTGGCAGTCCTGATTAATACTGCTGTCCCATCTTTTCCCAGTTGTCCCAGTTTCTTTCTCTCCTCCCACTTTCCCTATTGTCCTAACTTCAATGGCTTCAAAATGAGGAAATTGCTTGCATTTAATTAATTCAGTTGGGAAAGAGGACAGGGGCAACATCTTGCTCTTCCAACCACTCTCAGGCAAAAGAAAACTCCCGTAGCTTCTCCTAGCTTCTTCTGTGTTCATTGCTTTTGTCATCTTCAACACATTCTGATGTTGCTTGGCACACATGCCCTGGTCTACATCTGTGAAATGTTGGAAGTTATGTAAATAAGGTTGTTTGGTCTCTTGAAGGGAAACTATGCAAGATCTCTTGGGTGTAACTTGGCAACCTTTTCTGGAATTACTACATCCTGAAGATGGTCTCAATTTTAGATGGAATTGGAGACATTCTTATTTTAGAAAAGCTTTCCTTTTCAGCTCCTTTTGCTAAAATGTATGGTGGGAATTTATATGTATGCCAGTATGATAGTGAACATGGTTCAAATCTGGTATTGCAGGTGCCTCTATGATGTAATAGCCCACAGACTAAAATTAACGTACCGTATATTATAATCTAGGACTTTAAGATCATCTAGGGAGGCCCTGCTCTCGGTCCCGCCTCCATCTCAGATGCGTTTGGAGGGAACAAGAGACAGGGCCTTTCCAGTGGTGGCCCCTCAGCTGTGGGACACCCTTCCTAGGGATATTAGATTAGCCCCCTCCCTCTTAACCTTTTGCAAAAAGGTTAAAACTTGGCTTTTTGAGCAGGCATTTGCAAATGCAATGTAACAGGCAATGATAGACCATGGAACGACTGACAATGCGATTGAATAATGATTTCAGTAAGGAGACGCTAAGGATTTATGTTTTTATTGACTTTTTATGAACCTATATTTTATATGTTAAGGTTTTTAATTGTATTTTATATGTTGGGGGCATCAAATTGTGCCAAATGTAAACTGCCTTGAGTCACCTTCAGATTGGGAAAGGTGGCATATAAATATGATATATACATAAATAAACAAACAAACAAATAAACAGAACTTATAATGTACCTACATATATTACGAACCACCATGAAGACTAAGATCTTTTGGGGAGGCCCTGCTCTCGGTCCCACCACTGTCACATGTGCATTTGGCAGGGACAAGAGACAGGGTCTTCTCAGTGATTGCCTCCTAGCTATGGAACTCCCTTCTTGGCAATACTAGATCAGCCCCCTCCCTCCTGTCCTTCAGAAGGATGGTGAAGACCTAGCTGTGGGACCAAGCCTTTGGGGCAGTGCAATGAGGCAAAATGGTGTCCTGAGATGGTTTTTAAGCAACTGATTTTAAAGTGGATATAAATGATTTTAATGTTTGTGTATATTTAGGGTTTTATGTCCCAGTACTGAATGTTTGCTGTATATATGTTGAGTCCCCTGCAGTGTGAGAAGGGTGGAATATAAATGTTTCAAATAATAATCATAAATAACTTATTATCATATCTCTTATATTCATATGTCTTACACTTTTTTTCCAGTGGCATCTTTAACTACAGAATAACAAATCCCAAAAATATTTAGGGGTAATCATGCTATTTTCAAAGCCATTCCAAAGCAATTTTATTTCAAAGGCAAAGATACCAAGCCTCTTCAGTGCAATTTTGGCCTCTGGTCCCAGTAAGGCAGTCGTCAACAAGAATGACAGTTGTCCCTCCACATTTGCTGTTTTGATTTTTGTAGATTTTATTATTCATACACTTGATTAAAATATTCTTCCATGGTGACTCTATGATCAACTTCCTTCTCACCGTACTAGAAGACCTAAAGATTTCTAAAGGAAACACCTCTCTAGGTTCTCCAGTGCATTTCCCATCAGAAGGCAACTACAGAATCATGCTGGAAGACCTAGAAATTCATTGAAAGGTGTTCTTTTAGGGAAAGAATCCCAGCAATGTCTTTATTCATGGGTTTTCACTTTGACAGGGGTCATGGGCCCCTGATCCCAGTGAATGTGGAGAGCTAGCTGTAGTTCATTCCCTGCATCCTGTAACCGAGAGTCTTGTTTCTTATCACAATCAGATCTTCAACAGTTTGTGCAGGAGACAGGACAAGGCCTTTTGAGTGGTAGCCCTGAAGTCAAGAAACTTCTACCAAAAGGCCCCGTTGGTTCCTCTTACTGTTAACATTCAGTCCCCTTCCACACAGCTGAATAAAATCTCACATTATCTGCTTTGATCTGGAATATATAGCAGCGAGGACTCGGATAAGCCAGATCAAAGCAGATATTGTGGTATTTTCTGCCTTGATATTCTGGGTTATATGACTGTGTGGAAGGATCCTCAGAAGGCCTACTGAAAATTGTGTTCCCTTATGCCTTGAGTTAACTTTCCACCATCTCAACTTTAGCTATGTTGTATTTAGTGCAGTGTTCCCAAACATTGGTTCTCCATATGTTCGGGACTTCAACTCCCAGAATTCCTAACTATTTGCCAAAACACCTGGGGGACCAAAATTTGAGATTCACTAGTTTCATGGATTTTGTTTATGTTCTGTTCTTCATTAATCACAAGGAGGAAAATCATTATAATATTAATACTGTATTGCAAATTCTGGTTTTATGTTACAAACTGCTTTGATGGATTCTGGACCAAAACCCAAGATAAACAAACCAACAAAGATGTTGGAGTACAGTCACGTTCAACTCCACCTACCTGCATTCCCCTTTTTCCTCCGGGATAGTTTCTTCTCCATTTCCCTCACTGCATTCCCTGCTAAGATGTAGTCTTCATCCGTGCTTATGGCTGTATCCACCACATTGGGGCTGCCACTTTCAGGTTCTCCTGTCCCTTGAGCCAATTCAGTAGGAAGCCGCCTTCGCCCCTCTAGAGCCGTAAAATGCCATGCAGGGTTCTGGAAGGAGAGATGATGCTGATCCACAAAAGCCCGCTCATCCCGGGGATGGCTTTGAGGGGCCGCAGCCAGGCAAGAGGTGGAAAAGTCCGTATAACCCCCCAAGTCTGGTTTGTGGTGGAATGAAAAGGGGGGTTGTGAGTAATGGTGAAGGCCTGCTGTCCCCCCAACCTCAGCATGGGGGTTCCTCAAGCATCCCCAGAGGGTGGCTGTAGGGTGAGAGCTTCTCATACAGCTCCCAGCGGCAGGTGGATCCATCTAGTAGCACAAAACTTTTCTATCATAAGATGCTCGCCAAATAAATTCCTGTTGATTTTGTGCAGCAGTCCAACCAACTCCAAAAGAATCAGGTCCTTTCCGGTGAAAAGAAAACTCTCCAGCTTTTTCCTTTTGCTCTGTCATGGGTTTGTTGGCTGAGGAGGTCCAGGGAAATGCTCCATAAACATCAGCAGGACTTCACTTCTGTTGCTTCTGAAGCCAGCAGCTTCCTTGCTGTGAAGCGCTGAAGTCCAGAAAAGACTTTTAAAGACTTTGCTGGGGTGTGAGTGACAAGTTTAGGAAGGGAACTGTGTCTGTGTGCATATGTGTGTGTGAGAGAGAGAGAGGAGCAAGAGGGAGGGCTTAACCTGAACGCCCGCAACCCCTCCAACCAAAGCCAAGCCTGCGACTATTAATCACCCGAAACCTTAGAGGCGCATCTAATGGGAAATGCAGATGGAGACTTTTAAAGAAACATTGTCTGTACTTTTTTTTTAAAAAAAAGGAGGAGGTAGTACACACATACACACAAGGAGGGTTTAATGTTTCCTTCTCACACTCTGGAGTTATTTTTATTGCAAAGGGAGAGGGGAAACACTTTTTTATTATTTGTAAAAAAAACTGTACCAGATCAAGGTGTGTAACAGGGACAAGATAAAGAAAGTAAAAGCCAGAAAGGCAGATATATTTTAAAATGAAATACTTAGTTTCAGAATTAGAAGTGTAAGCAAAAAGCAAAATAAGTTTCAAAGCAAAAAAAAAAAAATGGAGAAGAGGAGGCAAGCACATCAAAGCTATGAGACAGAAACCTGAGCTGCTTCAGAAGCACCCATTCTGAAAGAGCACTGAACTTGTGGGGGTCTGCTGCTGAAGGCTTTCATGGCTGGAATCACTGGGTTGCTGTGAGTTTTCTGGGCTAAACGTCAGGAGAGAATGCTTCTGGAAGATGGCCATACAGCCCGGAAAACTCACAACAACCCTTGTGGGGATTTTTTAAACGAAAGTGTCATCCCCAACTGATTTTGTGACTCTGTTGTGGATTTATATCACTGTTTCTCAACCTTCCTAATGCCGCTGCCCCTTAATGCAGTTCTTCATGTTGTGGTGATCCCCAACTATATTTCCCAGCTTTGAAAGTAAAGATCATCATTTGCAGAATAAAACACATGGCCACCCAAGACTATAAATCAGTGGTTCTCAACTTTCCTAATGCCACGATCCCTTAATACAGTTCCTCATGTTGCAGTAACCCCCAACCATAACATTTTTGTTACTACTTTATATCTGTAATTTTGCTACTGTTATGAATCGTAATGTAAATATCTGGTATGCAGGATGTATTTTCATTCACTGGACCAAATTTGGCACAAATACCTGAGACACCCAAATTTGAATACTGGTGGGGTTGGGGGTTTGATTTTGTCATTTAGGAGTTGTAGTTACTGGGATTTATAGTTCCTCTACAAGCATTCTGAGCTCCACCAACAATTGAATTGGACAGAGCTTGGCACACAGAACTCCCATGAACAACAGAAAATACTGGAAGGGTTTGGTGAGCATTGACCTTGAGTTTTGGAGTTGTAGTTCACCAACATCCAGAGACCACTGTGGACTCAGCAATGATGGATCTGGACCAAACCTGGCACAAATACTCAATATGCCCAAATGTGAACACTGGTGGAGTTTGGGGAGAAATAGACCTTGGCATTTGGGAGTTGTAGTTGCTGGGATTTATAGTTCACCTACAATCAAAGAGCATTCTGTACCCCACCAACTATAGAATTGGGCCAAACTTCCCACACAGAACCCCCATGAGCAACAGGGCTCTTTGGTGACCCCTCTGATACCCACTCGCAACCCCCCTCCCAGAGGTCCCATCCCCCAGGTTGAGAAACATAGTTCTAATTAACTAACATACATGCACACATAGTTCTAATTAACTAACACACACACACACAAAACATGGCAAGTTGAATCCATGGATATGGAGGGCTGATGAATTAGGCCAAACTTCCCACACAGAACCCCCATGACAAAGAGAAAATGCTATGTTTTCTGTTGGTCTTTGGCGACCTTCTATTAGTTTGGAATACGACAATTGCCTCGGGCGGCAAATGCTGGTGAACAGTGAAACAGCCCTCCTCACAGCCATTTCTCCTGAACCCTTTCGCCAATGGAGGAAGAGCTTTGTGTGCCACCCAAATCTGTCCTATACTTCCTAATAGGCCTTCTCCTTCCAGATCTTTTCTTATGGTTGAAATATGAATCAACTACCAGACTGGACATATTACACACCTGGAATGGACTTTAATATGTCTTTGAGATGGCCATGGTATTAAAGAGAAATCAGAATGGACAAACTAACACTGCTACAATTTGTAGGTTATCAATTGGTCATGAATTCAATGCTATAAACTTGCACTATAGTCTTTTGTTATCGCAAATTCTTGAGTTATCTTTGCCTTTTCATGGATCATTCCACAGCTAGTCAGATTGGCTATTATCATATTTTTTCAGACATAACTTGTTTACAGTTCTCGGGGTCTGAGAAGGCACACAAAGATGTTGAGGTTCAGGTGCTTCCTCATCCAGAACTTGGGAAAACTGCATTTCCCACAATCCACCAGTCATCGTGGTCAATCCAAAAAAGTAACTTATTTAATGAGCCCCTGGTGGCGCAGTGGGTTAAACCCCTGTGCTGGCAGGCCTGAAGACCGACAGGTCACAGGTTCAAATCCGGGGAGAGGCGGATGAGCTCCCTCTATCAGCACCAGCTCCTCATGCAGGGACATGAGAGAAGCCTCCCACAAGGATGATAAAAAATCAAATCATCGAGTTGTCCCTTGGCAACGTCCTTGCAGACAGCCAATTCTCTCACACCAGAAGCAACTTGCAGTTTCTCAAGTTGCTCCTGATACGACAAAAAAAAACTTGTTTAATTCTCTTCATAGCATATACACAGAAAGTACTGGTTCACTTGTCTGCAGTCTTGTTTTCAATTATGAAGATGGAAATATTTGTTACATTAATGTCAGAAATTGTTAAGTATTTGAAGATGAATAATGTAGTCGATCTGCTTTATAAACAAACTAATTCCATATTTTGGCAATCTTAACTGCTTCTCCTTGCCACAAAGTTTCTGGTTTCAGAATAATTGGCTACATTTTTATTGTTTATTGTAATTATGTTAATTTTCCTTACCGCTATATCCAGAAATCAACTAAGGATGACTTGGACTCAAAAAGGTCAGGAAAAAGTGTTATTTTGACCAATCCATGATCTGGACAGGGGAACTTGTGTGCATTCCTCCCCAGTTTCTGAATCCTGAAAGAGCCAATTGTCGGTGCTATGAATTCCACCTGGCACTCTGTTGGTATTTCATGCACATATTGTGCTTTGCATGCAAGCTGTATATTTCTTGCCATGGCACAATGTCCATATTTATACACACTTGCATAAACAATTCCATAAATGTTAAGTACTTCCACAAATGCAAATGTTGCTCCTCTAGTTGCATATTCCTGGATAGTGCACAACTGCTCATCAGTTGTGGAAACAGCAAGCATGCACTCAACAGGTTGCAAATACTGATATGCAGCTGAAGGGTGATGTAGTACAAACTCTTAAGTGTATATTTGCACTACATATTTATGATGTAGGTGTTGAATTCCAACAATTCAACCCCACACTGCCCAAGTCTCAAGTCCTCAATAAGGAGCAGTTAATAGTATAGACCAGGGGTCCTCAAACTTTTTAAACAGAGGGCCAGGTCACAGTCCCTCAAACTGTTGGAGGGCTGGATTATAATTTGAAAAAAAAGAATGAATTCCTATGCACACTGCACATATCTTATTTCTAGTGCAAAAAAAAAACAGTTAAAAACAATATAATAATTAAAATGAGGAACAATTTTAACAAATATAAACTTATTCGTATTTCAATGGGAAGTGGGGGTCTGTTTTTGGATGATGAGATAGGATTGTTGTTGTTATGTGCTTTCGTCGTTTCAGACTTAGGTTGACCCTGAGCAAGGGCCGGGTAAATGACCTTGGAGGGCCGTATCCGGCCCCCGGGCCTTAGTTTGAGGACCCCTGGTATAGACTAAGGGTTTTCCTTCCTGCATGTCTCCTGTATATTGGGAATGTATCTATTTCTTCTCTCCTCTCTGTTTCTGCTGTCATTGGTTGTGTAGAATGCATATTTTTCTACTGCAAGCTTTTACACATCTGAATACTACTTCTTACATCTGAGAATGTGCCTTGTGCTTTGAGATCTCTCTCTGCATGTATGTCGGAGAGATATAGTGATTGGTTTCCCCCCCTCTCTTTGAAACCTTAGAACAATGGTACTATGCACTTACATGTTTTTAGCTTTGTTATTAATCTGTGTATTTATTTGCTTAATTCTTTTAATTGTTTAGTTGATGGAATATGTTTTTATGACTGTATTTTACGAGGAACTGAATTTTGCCAGAGCTGTAAGCTGCCTTGAGTCCCCCAAAGCAGTGAGAAAGGTGGGGGAGAAATAAAGCAAATAAATAAATAAATTAGAAGAGATGGGTGTTAGAGTAGCTCAAACCCAGTTCTTTATTATTAAGAAATCCAGTTATTGTTTATTATTGTAAATCTTTTGTGATTTTTTTAAAGGATTGGACTCAATATCTTTACCTGCCTAAGCTCTTAATTCTTACAGCCACAACCAACAGCACTTCACCCTCTGCTTAGTAATCAGCTGATGCTCAACTTTTAAGTATCCTGTTTCATTTTTGGATGCTCTGCTATATTTTAGGGTAGTTTTCCCTAACAGTAGGAAGAAGCCTGGCTTCCATATTCTTTGAAGCTTTAGAAATTGGTAGTATTTGGATTTACGTTTACTTTCGTCTTCCTCCTTCTCCTCCTCTTCTTATTCTTTTTCTCATCTTCTACTTTAGCTTCTTCTCTATTTCTGTTTTGGGGAAGTTTCTAGGCTCAGGAGTTAATAAAGCAAACCTTTCTGGCAAATAAAGTAGCTCCTGCTTGTATCGATATCGCCCCAAACCACCTTAATGACAAAATAAGGTATCAGAATAACATCTAAGAAGACCATCATTCCTTTTCCTTCATTATTTTTAACATCTTTGCCTGGTGAAGAAGCCAGAGAAGCTATGAAAGCTCACATGCCATAATTTGTGCTTTCTAGTTGGCTCCGTAAAGATATCACTGTTTCGTGGATTTGGGGTTTTGTTGTATTTTGCTGCAAGCCAACACACCGCTGAATATTTTTCCTGAACTTTAAGAGAAAGAACTACAATGTAAATAAAAGGCTAAAGGATACAAAGCGGCATCCTCAGGCCACTTATGCCAAAATTTCCTCTTTTTTTTACAAGAGACATTTTACATTCAGTGAATGTATTAGATAACCACTTTATTGAATCCTTGATTGTACCATTACCCAAATCAGAAACATTCATTAAAGCATTCATAAACCCTTGAACTCATCATCTTGAAATATAAGCCCTGAGCTGAATACATAAATCTTGAAGTAAAATTCGAGACAGACATCATAGGACTGCACTATTTCAATAAATGTATGACACACTTTGACTGAAGCTTTAATCCCAGACATGGATGGCAATGCTACTGTTCAGACCTATAAAATCTGACACAATGATTAAATGCTAGAGCTATTGAGCATGGGCAGAATACAAGGTTTCAGGTGAACTTCTTTTTGGCCTTTCAGATGTTTCAACAGTGTGATGTATCACCCAAAACTTCAATGCAATTCTAAGCTGCATCTGCAGGAGTAGAGTTTCTGAATCACTCCATTCTGATTTGGTCAAACCTCACCTGGAATATTGTGTCCATTTTGGGCATGACCGTTCAAGAAGAATATTGAATATCCAGAGGAAGGCAATCAAGATGGTAAAAGGCATAGAGACCAAGCCTTTGGGGTCGACTTAAAGGTAAAGGTAAAGGTAGTCCCCTGACATTAAGTCCAGTCATGTCTGACTCTGGGGTGTGGTGCTCATCTCCATTTCTAAGCCAAAGAGCCAGCATTGTCCGTAGACTCCCGCAAGGTCATGTGGCCGGCATGACTGCTTGGAGCGCCGTTACCTTCCCGCCGGAGCGGTACCTATTGATCTACTCACATTTGCATGTTTTCGAACTGCTAGGTTGGCAGAAGCTAGGGCTGACAGCGGAAGCTCACGCCGCTCCCCGGAATCGAACCTGTGACCTTTCGATCAATAAGCTCAGCAGCTCAGTGCTTTAACCCATTGCGCCACTGGGGGCTCCGGGGTCAACTTAGGGAACTAATATTTAGGATAGAAAAGAGAAAGCTAGAAGGTGATACAATAGCCATCTTTAAATATCGGAAGATACCAATATCCCACCCAATACCCTGGTGACCTCTGACTTCTGGAGTCTTCAATCGATAGAAGAACCATCTTTACCTGAAGCTGAATGAAAATAAATGAGTTGTGAGCAGCCTGTTTTCTTTCTCTGTTGGGATGCCCAAACCAAATGGCTCCCCTTGGTGAGACACCGATAGTTGATTTATGAGCCTGCGTCTGTTATGTCAACACAGGATAGAAGGGGAGGTCAGGGAGAGGTGGGGCTGTGCACCGAGCAAAATCACTAACAAAGAATGAAAAGTGGCCTGACTAAGACCCTTTTGCTCGCCACCCAAATGGGATTAATCAGGTGGAAAGAAACCAGAAAGTTTGTTGTCTGATCTTAGTCCCTGTGGAGGATCTTCTACAGCAGAGTCATTTCCAAACAGATGCAAAAGTCAAACCTTACAGTAGGTTCACCAACTGGGCAGCAAACACACCCCAGAGTGTTTTTGTAACTGCAGTCACAGCTCAGTGTCCAGAAATTAGCCTTTTGTAGCATTGAGGAGAGAATTTAGGCAAGAATTGGCTTACTGAGGGTTCATCAATGCAGTTTGGCACTACTTTAACTACCATGAYTGAATGCCATGAAATCATGGGATTTGAAGTTTAGTGAGGCATTAATACTCATTTATTTATTTATTTCCTATATCTGTACCCTGCCCTTCTCACACCCCACCCCACTCCCCGGGGGGGGGGGGGAGACTCAGGGCGGCCTCATGACAAGCACCATATGATGCTATCACCATCATAAAACATTCAACAAATACATTAAAACATTTTTTTTAAACGACAGGAGGGATGTGACCAGACTGATGTCCCTGGGGAGAGAGTTCCACAGACAGGGAGCCACTGCTGAGAAGGCCCTGTCCCTCATCCCCACCAATTGCATTTGCGATGGCAGTGGGATCGAAAGCAGAGCCTCTCCAGATAATCTTGAACTTTGTGATGGTTCGTAACAGGAGATACGTTCGGACAGGTAATCTGGGCCAGAACTGTTTAGGGCTCTAAAGGTTAAAACCAGCATTTTGAATTGTTCTCGGAAGCTGATTGGCAGCCAGTGGAGCTGGTGTAACAGAGGGATTGTATGCTTCCTGTACACCGCTGCGGTGAGCAACCTGGCTGCTGACCATTGAGTTAATTGAAGCTTCCAGGCAGTCTTCAAAGGCAGCCCCACAGAGAGTGTGTTGCAGTAGTCTATTCGGGATGTAACAAGAGCATGGACCACCGTGGCCAAGTCAGACTTCCCAAGGTAAGAGCGCAGCTGGCGCACAAGTTTTAATTGTGCAAAAGCTCTCCTGGCCACCGCTGAGACCTGGGGTTCCAGGCTCAGTGATGAGTCCAGGATCACTCCCAACCTGTGTCTTCAGGGCGAGTGTAACTCCGTCTAACACAGGCTGTAACCCTATGCCCTGTTTGGCCTTTCGACTGACCAGGAATACCTCTGTCTTGTCTGGATTCAGTTTCAATCTGTTCACCCTCATCCAGACTGACACAACAGCCACAAGTCAATGGTTGTGAAGATGAGCAGGTGCCCCTCATTGGCCGAGAAGGCTAAAGACCTTGTAGAACTATAACTCTCATGATTCCATAGCACTGAGTCATTGGCAGTTAAGATACTGTCAGACTGTATTAATTCTACAGTGTAGATGCATCCTTCAAGAAACATTCTCACTTACTGGCATCCTCACATCATGGTATATCTGTATTTGGAGTAAGCTAGCCCAGCAACACCCCTGGAGTTAAAGTCAATCCTCTGCAGTACTCACCGCAGGGCCATTGTGAGAATGATGGAGAGTAGGGGAATAGGAAAAGCATCTGGCTATGCCCTTGTAGGCAGATGCAAAATGATGACAGCATCCTCTCTAACCCCTGCAAGGAACTATAGAGAAACTTAGCAGATGATGTAATCATTTCACATAGATGGCTGCTTCTCTGATACCTTCCTACCTGCTCCCCACTATCATGGTGAGATTTCCAGTGATATAGTTATACAGCCAGTAATTCTGGAAGAATTGCATTATTGGATTTAAAATTGGTAGAGTTGTATGTTATTTTATTCAGTTATTGTTTTGTAAACCTATTGTTTTAAATGTTATTATCTTGCTTCACTTCAAACAAATACATCAGCAAAGCTCAACAGTAACAGGCCATAAAGAAAAGGAAAGATACAGGTGATTTCCCCAATTCCAAGTTCAACTGTGAGTTGCTTTGGAGTGTGCACTTCTTTAATTCAAAGTGTCCTAGAAGCCACACTAAAATGTCTCAACCAATATGCAAATGGACTAACCCTTCTTTCTCCTCATGGCTTTCCAAAGGAATGGGATGGATTTCCTAATAATGTAAAATGCTGAATTGTCCCTGTTTTACTGCAATGTATGCTCAGACAGCTTAACAATACTGGCGCAATTAAGCCCCATTAGCTTTACAAATGACCTACGCCTAGTTTACTAAATCTGCTTTGGCGTTCTTAATCAACACATCTGAGAGTTGGTTGCCATTCAACAGCACTTTGCAATTTTGTTTGTAGGCTAAAGTCAAAGAATAGGAAATCTGTTCCTTACTAACACCTTTTCACACTCTGCTATTATTTTCCCCCAGGGTGATAGGATAGTACACGTTCTTTGGCAATGGGAACTGGTGACCCGTTCCTTGACCCCACTCTTTCTACAGCTGCTGTTGTCACACATGTACTCTGTGGGGAAGGTGTTTTCCTTTTGCACCACCCTGGAGAGGTGCTGGTGGCAACAGAGGAGGGAGAGGGCTGCCTCCATCCCTTCCCTCTTATTCCTCAAAAGCCATTTGTCATGAAAAGATAGAGACCTTTAACCTTCTAAAAGTCACCATCTCCCAACCCACCTCACGACATCTGGGAACCATTATTTTGATCAAGCATGAAAACCATCAGCGGCTGTTTGTTCACATGATACAAGTGTGTTTGGTTGTGTACACAGGCAGCACAGGAATTTGGAATAGTTACTGTTTGACTACATCTCCACGAATCCCTCAACCTGCATGGTCAATGGTGAAATGCATTCTCTGAAACTCTGTATGAAATACTTTGAATGAAAGCACCAGGCAGATAATGTCTGATCTTGGAAACCAACCAGGGTCAACTCTGGTTAGTAGTTGGATGGGGGACTGCAAAGGAATACCAGGTGCCGTTGGTTATATTTCGGAAGAAGAACCCTAGCAAAATTTCCTCTGAGTATTCCTTACCCAAGAAAACCTTATGAAATTCATTGGGTCATCATAACCAACAGGTAACTTGAAGGCAGATTGCATAAACATGTGTGTGTGTATATACATATGTGTGTGTGTAAATATATATATATATATATATATATATATATATATATATTACAACCAACAGCAACTGGTGGTGCAGCAGGTTAAACTGCTGAGCTGCTGAACTTGCTGACCAAAAGGTTGGCAGTTCGAATCTGGGGAGCGGGGTGAGCTCCCGCTGTTAGCCCCAGCTTCTGCCAACCTAGCAGTTTGAAAACATGCAAATGTGAGTAGATCAATAGGTACCGCTTCTGAGGGAAGGTAATGGCACTCCATGCAGTCATGCTGGCCACATGACCTTGGAGGTGTCTATGGACAATGCCGGCTCTTCAGCTTAGAAATGGAAATGAGCACCACCTCCCAGAGTTGGACACGACTAGACTTAATGTCAGGGGAATCCTTTACTTTACTACAGACATACAGTWTGCTTCGTTATCATCTTTTGTCTTTTAGACTGGGCTAGGTTTGGGAAAGTCTCTCACTTTCTTGCTTACTCAGAAGAACTGTTTTGAAATCCTCAAATATGAACTCAAATATATATATATATATATAAAGGGGGGGGGGTAATCATGAACCCTCTCAAATGAATAACTTCCAGTGGAAGAATATCACTGGAGTAGCTATAAAATTTGAAGCCATTTCTAAGTCTTCCAGTACACCTCTATTGTTAACACCATGTGGAAGTATTCAAAGAATCCAAAAAAGTGAAAATTTCAGGAGATAACACTGATTACTTCTGTGGCTGTTTAAAAACGTGAAGCCTTGATAAGTTTATATTAAAATGTAGACTGGATTTCTCCAGCCTATACCTAAATAGCAGGCACAGTCAATGGCAGTCCTCAGTCTCAATGGAGCAGTGAATCTGCCCCTGGATTTATTGCAAGCTTTAAAGGACTTATCCAAGAGGCTACATAAGATGTTTTGGGGAGAATTGGGTTCAGTACCTTGGATAGCTCCATTAATGTTCTGACAAAGGATACTTCTACATTGTAGGACTAATGCAGTTTGGGATTTGTAGTTTGGTGAGGCAGCAGCACTCTTTGGCAAAGACAGCTTAAAAACCTTGTAAAACTACAACTCCCATGATTCTATAGCAGCCATGGGCAAACTTTGGCCCTCCAGTTTTTTTGGACTTCAACTGCCACAATTCCTAACAGCCTTACGCCTCCCCCCCCCCTCCAGCCACTTAAGCAACTGAGGGGGGGGGGGGAGGAAGAGGACTGAGACTGTTGGAAATTGTTGAAGTCCAAAACTCCTGGAGGGCCAAAGTTTGCCCATTCCTGTTCTATAGCATTGAGCCATGGCAATTTAAAGTGGTGTCAAACTGCATTAACTCTGCAGATTCACCCTAAATCTCAGATTGGATCTACTAACCCATTAATAGGGGAGCCATGGTCACAATTATGAGACTCCAACACATCCAACCATAGCCTATATTTCCCCTTTGTCTTTCACACCTCCTTCCCATCCCTCATCTCTTGCCTTTCTTTTTGCGTTCTCCCCTTGAGTCCAAAGTGTAGGATCTTTGAAGGCAAAATAATCGTCATTGCTCTTTCTCAAACTCTTCCTCCAGCATCCAAATGGCATCAAATGATCTCCCTCTCCACCACCCCCATCCATCCCTCAATCTCTCTTTGGCTCTTTTCAGTTTTCTGACCTCATATTTCTGTGTGCTGCTAATTTAATGACAATATGTCTTGTCGGACAAAATGACTATTTCCGACACTAAAGAATTGGCTTGGCTTTGGATTGCTCTCTCTTAGCCTGGCCACCCACCTCCCCAAAGTCACAGATGCAAGGAACAAGGAAGTGCAGTTTAGGTAAAGTGGACTTCATTTGAAAACAAAAAGGAAAAGTAGAAGTTCAGAATGCTCTTTGATTGTTGGTGAACTATAAATCCCAGCAACTACAACTCCCAAATGTCAAGGTCTATTTTCCCAAACTCCACCAGTGTTCACATCTGGGCATATTGAGTATTTGTACCAAGTTTGGTCCTGATCCATCATTGTTTGAGTCCACAGTGCTCTCTGAATATAGGTGAACTACATCTCCTAAATCCAAGGTCACTGTCCACCAAACCTTCCAGTATTTTCTGTTGGTCATGGGAGTTCTGTGTGCCAAGTTTGGTTCAATTCCATCATTGGTGGAGTTCAGAATGCTCTTGGATTGTAGGTGAACTATAAATCCCAGTAACTGAGTCCCCCTTTGGGGGGAGAAGGGCGGGGTAGAAATGCATGTAATAAATAAATAAAACTGCAATTCCCAAATGACAAAATCAACCCCCCCCCCCCAACCCCACTAGTATTCAAATTTGGGTATATCGGGTATTTGGTCCAGTGAATGAAAATACATCCTGCATAACAGATATTTATATTATGATTCATAACAGTAGCAAAATTACAGTTCTGAATTTTATAGTTGGGGTCACCACAACACGAGGAACTGTATTAAGGGGTTGTGGCATTAGGAAAGTTGAGAACCACTGATTTATATTCTTGGGTGACCATGTGTCCTATTCTGCAAACAATGATCCTTGCTTTCAATGCTGGGAAATAAATGAGCCTCTATATTTTGCTGCATTTCAGAAGAAAAGTGGGATGCATGTATCCAAGCAACATCTGAGTGGTCAAGATGACAAACAGTATTAATTAATAAATAACATACAAACTAGTCCCATATTTTGCTGTCGTCTGAGCCCACAGGGAGGGACAAGATTCTGCACCTCATCTCCTCTGCTTGAGTCCAAATGACACAATGTTTCCAAACGATAGATCCAATTTCAGAGTAAGTTATTTCACAATGGAACATGTTGCAATTACACACACAAAAAAGCTACAAACACTTTGATGAGTTATGAATTTATCAAGATTTACTCACCACTCTGCTGCTATAATTGGAAAAGATCCAATTGTATGCTGATGGTTTTAGCCTAAAGTTAGGTAAAAGCAGAGGCGGCCCTAGGTAATTTTCAACGGTAAGCAAACAGTATTTTGGCGCCCCCCCCCCCAACCAATCATTGATATATATATTTCTGTTCGTCGTGGGAGTTCTGTGTGCCATATTTGGTTCAATTCCATCATTGGTGGAGTTCAGAATGCTCTTTGATTGTAGGTGAACTATACATCCCAGTAACTACACTTGCCGCACTTGCTCCCTTGCCTGGCCCGCTTTGGGTCCAGAGGCGTGCCTGAAGACCCCGGCGTGTGCACCAAAAGTCACCTCTTCTCCTGACTTTCTCCTCAGCCATTGGGACCAAGAGAGAGACAGAGACAAAGACAGAGGTGGAGATGCCCACCTTTCCTGAAGGTAGGCACAAAAACAGGAGGGAGCGGAGGTGGGAGAAACCTCCAGCCAGAGGGGCTCTCTCTCTCCTCTCTCTTGGTCCCAATGGCTGAAGAGAAAGTCAGGAGAAGAGGCGAATTTTGGTGCACATGCTGGGGTCTTCAGACACGCCTCTGGACCCGAAGCGGGCCAGGTGCGGTGGCTCCGCCCCTTGGCCCACCCGCGGATTGGGGAGAGGAGAGGAGGCGGGTGGAGCGCCAAGGGATGGGGAAAGGGAGCTGGTCATGGGGAAGGCTCGCGCACCCGGTGGCCGGGCGGAGCAGGAACGAGAGGGGCTAGGCGAGGCTCAGGGGCCCGGCCCCTTTGGGAAGAGGATCACCCGGCAGCGAGGCAAGAAAGCCGAGGCTCCCCCCGGACTGCTAGGGCTGTTGTGAGCTGAGGGGGCGCTCCTCAAGTGGTGGTCGAGGGGCATTTACAGAGGCGCTTCTGCTCCCCTGGCAAAAAAAAGTGTTCTGCGACCGCTTACCTCACGTAACGGACGAGCTGCCCCTGGGTAAAGGTTTTCCTCTGACATTAAGTCCAATTATGTCTGACTTTTGGGGTTTGTGCTCATCTCTATTTCTAAGCCGAAGAGCTGGCGTTATCCGTAGACGCCTCCAAGGCCATGTGGCCGGTATCACTGCAAGGATTGCCGTTACCTTCAACGGAGCAGTACCTATTGATTTACTCACATTTGCATGTTCTCGAGACATGTTGACAGAAGCTGGGGCTGAAAGCGGAAGCTCACACCACTCCCTGGATTCAAACCAAATAAGCTCAATATTAACAAATATGAATGTCTGAGGCTGGGGGTTGCTTGTGAACTGGGAGAGGCAATTCACAGTAATCCTTGAAACTCTATGCCTCACCCTTTCAAGTGTCAAGGGTTTCATAAGTTCATGGTTCCAGAGATATAGTGATTGTTAAATCGGGTCCATTTTGAAACGCCCTGCAATTTTTGTGCTTTGAATTTTTGGCAGTAATTGGTGTAAGCTGATGACAAAGGGGGGAAGTGGTACAAAGAGAGGAACTGGGACATTTTAAGAAAATATAAGACATGCAATGACAGAGAACTGCCAAATCAGAATGTAAATCCATGTCCTCATTCAGATTCCTTTTGGATGAGTGGGAAACCTCCTTGTCCTTCTTAGTGATACATCCGTGGAAATTTGGCAATGGGGCGTAAATCAGAACAGGACACAGGCTGAGGTGGGAGGTGTTGACCACAGAAGCTGCCTTTTTCAAATTTTGAGGTGTGAGTCATATGAAAATTGGAACAGACATCTCTTCCCCGCCCCCTGACTCTACATCTCCCTGTTGGTTTTCCACCATAAGTTGCTCCTGCATCGACTCCGACTCCTCCCACCAGGAAGTGGGATTTATTTCAGGGTTCATTTTCGTCTGACTTCACCTTCCAGCTGTTGGACCATATAATGGTTTTTGTCTGCAAGCTGGAAAGGGCCTCTTGCTCTTTCCTGGCTTATTCTGCTGCTATCAGGTTTCAAATGCGCTTTAATATGGAGTGACTTTGTCTTCATCCTATTTTGTCATGTAGAGAGACATTTTTGAAGGCATTGAGACATCAATGAATCAGGAGACCAGAAACTGAGTCATCTGTATCTCCAACAGTCTTTAGAAAGGGAAGCTCGCAAGAACATTTCCGAATCCATGCCCTCCCAACAGTTCACAGGTGAAAACTGGGATACATGTGGCAAAGAAAGGTCAAAGTATAGACAAGATGGCAATAGGTATTAAATGAGGGGGGAAATCCAAGCTAGATGGAGCCTAGGAGAGACTACAGCAGTTTGTTTTTACCTGATGCTACTGGGAAGGGCAAGACTACACCATTCCTTCTTTCCTTTTCTGACTTTTAAGTTACTATTACTTTTGTACTTTCAATTCAGTTTACAGCAACCCAAGAAAACTGAGGTCTAAGGAGAGAGTAGGAAGAGAGGAAAACAGGGACATTTTTAATGCACCTGAAAAAGTGGGACAGCAGAGAATTAACCAGAATCGTCCCTACTGAGAACAGTTGAAGGGTATGTTGAGGATGGCACCTATCAAAACTAAGCCAATCCCAATAATGTCTTCTTCTTACTCCCTTCTTGCTGTGTTTCGCCTAAGTCAGTGTTTCTCAGTTTGGGGGTTGGGACCCCTGGGGGGGGGGTGTCATGAGAGGGTTTTAGAGTTTTCGCCAAAGTTCATCAGAAATATATATATATATTATGGTCTTAAGAACCCCTTTGGCAGAGAAGTCTGAAGATCTCCTTCTCTTCCTTTTTGGAAACAGACGGCAAATCCTTCCGCCAAAAGCCCTCCTTCGCTGTGATTGGCCAGCCTCTCAGCCAAGGGGAGGGCTGTTGCTGTTGCAGTGGGGAGGGGAGAGCAGGTGTGCTCAGTGCATGACAGCATCATGCACATGTGCAAGTGAGGGAGAGTGAGCGAGGCTGGAGGGAGGCTCTTCAAGGCATGGAGGTTCTGTGTGGGAAGTTTGGCCCAATTCTAACATTGGTGAGGTTCAGAATGCTCTTTGATCATAGGTGAACTATAAAATCCCAGCAACTACAACTCCCAAATGTCAAGATCTGTTTTCCACAAAATCCACCAGTGTTCACATTTGGGCATATTGTATTCATGCCAAGTTTGGTCCAGATCTATCATTGTTTGAGTCCACAGTGCTCTCTGGATGTAGGTGAACTACAACTCCAAAACTCAAGGTCAATGCCCACAAAACCCTTCCAGTATTTCCTGTTGTTCGGTTCTGTGTGCCAAGTTTGGTTAAATTCCATTGTTGGTGGAGTTCAGAATGCTCTTTGATTGTAGGTGAACTATAAATGTCATCAACTACAATTCCCAAATGTCAAAACCAATCCCAACCCCACCAGTATTCTAATTTGGAAGTATGGGGTATTTGTGCCAAATTTGGTCCAGTGAATGAAAATACATCCTGCATATCGGATATTTACATTACGATTCATAACTGTAGCAAAATTATAGTTATGAAGTAGCACCAAAAATTATGGTTGGGGGTCACCACAACATGAGGAACTGTATTAAGGGGTAGTGGCAATAGGAAGGTTGAGAAACACTAAACTAGAGCTCTCAGGACCTGAAGTCCAAAACATCTGGAAGGTCAAACTTTGAAAATCACTGGTACAGATCCCAGCAATTACAACTCCCGAATGACAAAATCTATCCCCCCCCCCCGCCCCCGGCCAACCACACCAGCATTCAAATTTCTGGAGGACGGTGAAAAGCCAGGTGGCCCATCAGGCTCAAAATATCAGGTATTTGTGCTAAATTTGTTCCAGTGAATGAAAATACATCCTGCATATCAGATATTTGCATTGCAATTCATAACTGTAGCAAAATTACAGTTATGAAGTAGCAAGGAAAATAATGCTATGGTTGGGGGTCACCACAACATGAGGAACTGTATTAAGGGGTCACGGCGTTAGGAAGGTTGAGAACCACTGCCCTAAGCCCTTCTGCATACCCATCTGTCAAAGCCCAGTGTGGGGGCACATCCTGTCACCTTGTGATATATGTGGCAGCCCTTCACAGTAATTTCCTTAAATGAATCGGGGAGCAAGATTTTGAGCCTGATGGGCCACCTGGCTTTTCACCGTCCTCCAGAAATTTCTCCATAGGAGAGGGCCAGATTCAAAGAGCAACCCGTTCAAAAAGCCATTTGTGTACTTCAATGAGACCTAAGTAAAATATGGAAAACAGAAGAATCATAGGTGATGGGCTCCCCCCACTCCTTTTCCCCCCATCCTTTTATTACAATAATAATTGAAACGGATTGGAACATTTGCTAAAAATACATTAGAGAAAGAGTCCATTATCCTGGCAGAGAAGGCAACACCAAATCCAGATATTTTTACGCCCCGGTGTTAACTTGATTCATGAGGTGTATGGGTCACTTTCATTAAAGCCATCACTTCAGAGACATCATTTGTGCAATGAGAGCTGTAGATTATTATTCCCTGTGTTTCTGAGCAGAAAGCGGGTGGGGGGAGATGGATATAATGAAATGTCTAATGGGAAGCTATGAAGATAATTGATGGGACTGCCTCACACATAAACCCCCAATTGCTTTGGCCTCCAACCTCCGCTGCAAACTCTTCAGGGAGCACATCCAAAGAGCAAAAGGGAAACTTCAGAGGGACTAAAGAGCATCCCAGATAACTCTGTTATAATTTTTGAATTCCCTGATGCAATGCAAAATGGGACAGGTATTATTCTTAATCATGGTTGTTGTTTTTTTGTCATGCCAAGAGCGACTTGAGAAACTGCAAGTCGCTTCTGGTGAGAGAATTGACCATCTGCAAGGATGTTGCCCAGGGGACGCCCGGATATTTTTGATGTTTTACCATCCTTGTGGAAGTCTTCTCTCATGTCCCCACATGGGGAGCTGGAGCTGATAGAGGGAGCTCATCCACGCTCTCTCTGGATTCGAACCTGTGACCTGTCGGTCTTCAGTCCTGCCAGCAGAGGGGTTTAACCTACTGCACCACCGAGGGCCCCTTAATCATGGTTCAAAATGCATGAAAGGATGATCTAATTTTCATCCTGTTTTCTAGGATGGCCAACCAGATATTGATGTGTTGGCTTTCATCCCTGGACTGCACAAGTCTCTTGTGTCATCAAGTCTCCAGTTCTCAATGAGTAGCGCTAGACTAGAGATAGGATTAAGCTGAGGGATTCCTTTCCCCACTTTGCCATGCATGTTTACCAAAAGGGCTTTGTCTTTACTCCTCCTGCTATCCACTGTCTCTTTCCCCTTGAAGATGTAGCAATGGAATCTCTGTGAAGGAATTTCCTTTTAAAGGTATTTTTATTGCCCTGTGCTTGGCCACGTGGCCATTCGCCACCATTGTCTCTTCTCCTTTTTCTTTCTACCTATGAGGATACACATTTCGCCTCTCTCTATAGGCAAAATGTAGCTGCATGGATTTTTTTTTACTTTGTACCCTTTTACCTCCTTTAGATGATGAGACTTAGTAAGCTAGTTAGCTCCAAGACCTTGTCTATTGAGAATGCATTTCTTTTACTTCAATAAGTATTTTTTAACCTAAAGTTCTGGCTCTGCAATCCTGTGCCATCCTCAGAAATAGAAGCTTATCCCAGCTCATCACATGTGATTTTCTGCTGGTTATGAAGTTTGCTTCTGGTACTCTGCTATATTTATGGTGGAATCACTCCAACTGAGGCTTATTTTTGAGCCTAACAGCTCAGATTCCCCAACACTATGGCATGGGGGGGGGAGGGGGGGGGAGCCACTGTAGTTTGAGTGTTGGACTAAGACTCTGAAGACTAGGGTTGAATCCTCACTTAGCCATGAAAATCTACTGGTTTGCTTGTTTGTGTGTGTGTGTGTCAGGAACAACTTGAGAAACTGCAAGTCACTTCTGGTGTGAGAGAATTGGCTGTCTGCAGTGATTTTGCCCAGGGGGATGCCAGGATGTTTTACCATCCTGTGGGAGGCTTCTCTCATGTTCTCACTTGAGAAGCTGGAGCTGACAGATGGGAGCTCGTCCTCCTCCCTTTTGGTCAGCAGTCCTGCCAGCACATGGGTATAGCCCATTGCGCCACTGGGTGATCATGGGAAAATCATGCAGAAACCCCTGCGATAAGGTTGGAAATGACTTAAAGGTGCACAACAACAATCACCTTTCAAGTATTCACACTGTGGAGCTCAGTCCCCATCTTCCACATCATTGGCTATGTTGACTGGGGCTCATGGGAATGACAGTTTACATTTGAAAGGGAGAGCACATTTTTAAATGGCTAGCCTCGCTTCCTGAGAGGTTTGTGGATTAAGAAGTGGGAGACATTCAAAGATCAGGTGGAAGGGCCATAAAGGCATGATCGGAACAGATGGTGTGTCTTTTAACATCCCAGACTAATTGATCCTTGGAGGCCTCCGTTTAAAAGGATCTCAAGTCGTGGGTTGGGGAAAAATTGGAGTTGCCATTGAATTTCGCCTACTATGAAACCTGAGAAAGATTTTGGATGTTCCAGTTTGGATGAGCATCCAAGCAATTTCAAGGGGGTGTTAAAAATTCTAACAAGGGGGAAATAGCTGGGGGAAACATCTGCAAAGGAAGAAAGTAATTTGGTTTGATGTTCAATGTCAGAAGAGAATAATTTCACCTTTTCAGTACAGTAAATGCATTAGCATTTATATCACAGTAAATTTGATCAGCTGAAATCCTACACTGGGTACTATAGGTATAATATGTATCTATCTGTGATAGTCTCCAACATTGCCCCATCCCTTTTCATAGCTGTAGTCCCTGAATGCAGACTTGTTTGAGCTAATGAAGAGCAGAAAGAAGGGAACTGCACTCAGCTATTTTCCTGGAAGGTGGTTGCATAGTGTCAGTCTGTCCTCTTAACTGTCCCAATTTGTCATAGACGATTGGAAATTCCATAACCTATTGGAAATAAGTGTACCATAACCTTATTGAAAAGGTAAAAATGATGTCACATCTGTTTGGCAAATGTGAATCTCCATCAATGTAGAGACTACCTTTTGAAAACCACTAGTCAAGAAAAGCATGACCTTGTTAGAAGTCAACCCTTTGAACAAGTGATATTAACTAGCATTTATGTAATGGCACACAGGTACCTCAGCTGTTAAACTGAAGAACCATGTCTTTAAACTGCCAAGGATAAAGACATGCCACTACAAAAGTATATTTGGTTAGCAGAGGATGGTTGTTTTTTAGAAGCTGCAGTTTGCAGTTGCCTAAAAGATATCTTGTTGTTTATTTGTTTAGTCGCTTCCAACTCTTAGTGATCTTATGGACCAGCCTACACCAGAGCTCCCTGTTGGCCATGGCCACCCCCAGTTCCTTCAAAGTCAAGCCAGTCACTTCAGGGATACCATCCATTCATCTTGCCCTTGGTCAGCCCCTCTTCCTTTTTACTTCCATTTTCCCCAGTATCATTGTCTTCTCTAAGCTTTCCTGTCTTCTCATTATGTGGACAAAGTACTTCATCTATCTTTGCCTTTAATATCCTTCCCTCTAGTGAGCTGTTGGGCTTTATTTCCTGGAGTATGGACTGGTTGGAGCTTCTCACGGTCCGAGGCACTCTCAGAATTTTCCTCCAACACCACAGTTCAAAAGCATTTATCTTCCTTCACTCAGCTTTCCTTATGGTCCAGCTCTCGCATCCAAAAGATACACACTTCCTTGAAACCTCTAAGTTAAAATATGCACTCAGAGATTAAAAAAAATAAAGTAATCTTCTTTTAAAATAACATCTCATATTTACTAACAAACTTCTTGTATATATTCAGCATACTAATCCCTAGTCCAATGTCTTTAAGCATGTAGATATAGTCCAAACTGTATAACTGTACTCACTGAAGTCTGAAAGGAGACAAACTGCATCCACTTCCATTGAGGTCTAAAATCAAACTGTATAACAAAAATGGAGTGCTGTGTCGGAAGCCTTTCCCACACCAAAGAGGTACAGTCAAACAGGCAAACCAAAATGTACATACAATATAGGTTAACAATTATACACATTTACAAACACTTAGTGGAGACTTGGAAGGTATCTATTTCCAACATAGACCACCCCATTTACTCCTCTGTCATCCCACTTTTTCCACTTTTAAGATGCCCCAATTTCTTTTTTCCTCCTCCTTCCCCTCTTTTGTCCTCAGCTAACTTCAGTTGCTGCAAACTGGGTTCAAAGTGCAAAGTACTCAATTAACACAGCAGGAAAGAAGAGGTTCAAGATTCCCTAGATTCAAATGGTAGAGATTATCTATCTGATCGCAGGAATAAAATTGAAAACTGGATTTACCTTCTTTAATCTGCATCTCTTCCAGGAAAGTTTCTCATGCAAAACCTTTTCATGGCTTGGGAACACTGATGGAAACTGGCACCATTCCTACCAACCTGGGAATGCTTACTTCAAGGCCTGGAAATAATCAGAAAATAGATATTAACATAATAAAAATGAGACAAAGGAGAAGTATTTTCTCCCAGACTTCAACTGGGGATGGGAGTGAGGAATGGAAACCTTGCCTATTGTTCTGGAATTTCAGTATGTAATGGCATCCAACTGAAAAGCTATCCTTTTCACAAGGGGCTTGATCCTATTTAAGAAATACCTAGACAGTAAAGCTAAGAGTGGGACAAAAAGCAGTTTGAGTAATTTCTAAGGAGACACAGGTCCATGAAATCCTTCTCAAATAATTATTCTTTTTGGGGAATCATGGCCTATCTCATCAGTGATTAAACCAAACTGGGAACCATATTAAAGTCCACTGACTGGACCATACTATGATTGAACCTTGCTGGGAGCCATAATCAGAATCAATCTGGGGTCAATCAGAATGATAATAGGTTCAATTTGCAATAGGCATAACTAAGCATAATAATAATAATAATAATAATAATAATAATAATAATACAGCATACACAAACACAAAGGCAAACGTGCAATGCCTAGAAACAATGAAACACAAATAAAGGTAAAATCTTCCCCTTCCGACTCTAGGGGGGTTGTGCTCATCTCCATTTCTAAGCCGAAGAGCCTGTGTTGTCCATAGACACCTCCAAGATCATGTGGCTGGCATGACTGCATGGCGCACCATTTTACCTTCCCTGTTCCAACATGGCTCCAATCATGATCTACTCACATTTGCATGTTTTCAAATAGCTAAGTTAGCAGAAGCTGGGGCTAACAGCGGCAGCTCACCCCATCCCGTGAATTTGAACTACCAACCTTCCAGTCAGCAAGTTCAGTGGTTTAGCCCATTGTGCCACCATGACTGAGAAGGGGAAAATTAGGTTCCTACCCAGCCAGATCAAGATGCATGAAAACCCCCACAAATTCTTTTCCCTGTTCCATCATGGCCCCAATCATGTTAGTGTCAGACAGAGGCATAATGTCAAATTAATCCCAAGTATGTCATTTATGGGAACCAGTGTGGTATAGTTGATTGAGTGCTTGTTTATGACTTTGGAGACTTCGCAGTCACACTTGGTGGGGATGAGAGACCGGGCCTTCTCTGTGGTGGCCCCCCGGCTATGGAACTCTCTCCTGAATGAGGTTAACTGTGCCCCTCCCTCCTGACCTTTAGGAAGCAATTGAAATTCTGGCTTAGGAATCAGTTATTTGCAGAGTGATGGATTGAACCAGTAAAGACTAAGAGATACTGGACCACAATGTTTGGATTGAGTTGGATGATGTTTTTAACTTGGTGAAGTGTCTTTTATATGTATTTTATAACTTATTTATTATGTATGTTGTTTAAAATGTTTTCATTGTGTAGCATTGAATTTTTGCTGTTGTTAGCCGTTCTGAGTCTCTCCACGGAGGTAGAGAAGAACAGGATACAATCGTTCTAAATAAATAAATAAATAAATTTGGAGGCTAGGGTTCAATTCCCTATTTGGCTATGAAAATCCACTGAGTGACCTTGGGCAAGTCACACACCCTCAGCTCCAATCAAGATGTATAATATTCACAGCCAGGCACAATATTTTGGCATATGAAAAAATAATAATACTAAAGTTGGATTTCTCCATCCCATTGTAGTTCCAGTTTTCATGTGTGATTGTGAAAGTTGGACAGTGAAGAAAGCTGATAGGAAGAAAATCAATTCATTTGAGATGTAGTACTGGAGAAAAGTTGCACAGGTATCAGGGGCTGATAAAAAGACAAATAAATGGACCCTAGAGCAAATCAATGATGAACTCTATCTAGAAACCAAGATGACTAAACTGAGGCTGTCATACTTCGGACATATCTTGAGAAGACGTGTGTCACTAAAACTGACAATGATGCTTGGTAATGGAGAAGACATTGTACTTAGTATTATTATTATTTATTATTTCCAGCATTTCTAACCCGCCCTTCTCAACCCCCGAGGGGGGACTCAGGGCAGCTTACACCCAGAAACAATTTGATGCCGCAACACAAAACAGATACAAAAACATAACCACAATTTAAAACAATAAATATCTATTTATTATTTATTTCCAGTATTTCTACCCCATCCCTTCTCTACCCCCTGAAGGGAGACTCAGGACAGCTTACATTTGGGTTAAAACAAGTTATGGTATGGAGAAGGCATCAAAGACTGCCTTCCAGATGAAGAAACTCAGGAAAGTCACAGCCCTAAATCTGTAAAACCAGAGCAATACTGTTGATGACAGAATGACTTGGAGGTCTCTCATCCGTAGGGTCACCATAAGTCCAAGACAACTTGATGGATGTTAACAACAAGGACCTAAAAGCAATATCATCTCTTCCCTCACCTGAATTGCTTCTGAAATAACACCATTATATTGTAATTGAATTAAATCTATATTGAAATATATGCAAACTGTTACTCCAGCCCACAGAAAGTGCTACAGAAACTTGTTGAATTGACGGGCTATGGGGCATGGGGAGGAATAAGGGAGAAATATTTTTCAAAAGAGAGTAGAGCTTGGAAAAGTTCCTTTTGTGGATTGCATCACTTAGAATGCCATTAGCCAGGCTGTGAAGTTTCCTTTTGTTGGATTCCTACTTCAGTTTAGAGTCCTTCTACTTCTGGTCTCTAGGTGGAGCTCTTCTACTGCTGTTGAGAAATCTTATTTTGAGTGTTTCAAGATGTGAATGCAAATTTTGTGAGTTTGATGATTTGCTCCTGTCCAGAATTACTTGGTTCTCACATAGTTGCTCTGTCACAACATCTCAGGATGCCAATGAAGAGGTCTCACCTACCATCTCAAACTCTACATATGCATACACACACACACATACACACAATTTTCACATATAATTGCACTTTACAGGCTGGGTATTATAATCACTGGTCAATTTTCCTTTCAGAGCAGATGTGAGGAACCTTTTTCCCTTTAAATATTTTTGGACAGTAATTCCCACAGGCCGTGCTAGATGGAACTGATGTGAGTTGCCATCCAAATTATCTGGAGGACCAAATGTTCAATTTTGCTTTGAGAAGAAGGGCCCATGCTTCTTAGTTCCTTTCCTTGCTGAATGCCTCTTACCCTCCCACCCACTCCCACTGCCTTTGGTCAAGAGAAAGAGAGCTTCTGCCAATGATATAATACAATATAAGGACTGAGAAGCTTTTCACATTTTACAGTCATCATTCCATCCTGTGGTTTTCAGTCTAGAGAGGAGTACAAGACCTAAATACCTTATAAACACCATAACCCTTTGAATACTGGAAGCTAAGCAGAGTCAGCCCTAGTTAGTATGAAGGAAGATAAAGTGTGCCTTGCAGCCATGCCAAAAAAACACGGCCAGAAGGGACTACAGGCTCCTCGGCATGGAAAATGGAACAAGAGCACCTCCCCATGGCCAGAGTTGAGCATCACATCAAGTCACCAGAAATTAAAAGGGAAACCTTTGCCTTTGTTTGTGTACTGCATGTCATTGCTCACTGTATAAAAGGCATTGAATGTTTGCCTATATGTGTGTATACTGTAATCCGCTCTAAGTCCCCTCAGGGAGATAGAGCAAAATATAAATAAAGTGTATTATTACTACACTCACACAAAAACACAGTATGGCACAGCAATTGAGATATATATGCTGGATTTCGTATCACAAAATCATAAGTCGAACACTTCCCAAGCGATTAGGGCCGTATGATGTATTTTTGAATGATGCGCGCAGATCTAAGTAATGTGGCCTTTTGCAGTTGACAGATCACGATTTTGTCAATGTTTATTGCTTCCAAATGCTGGCTGAAATCTTTACACAGCACCCAGTGTGCTGATTACCACTGGACCACCTGTACTGGTTTATGCCAGAGCCTTTGTATTAAGTGTATTATTATAAGTGTATTATTATTATTATTATTATTATTATTATTATTATTATTATTAGAAACACAACAAGATTAGTACACAGCAAACAAGATCACTATGCTGGCTGTTGTATTGGATCACACGTTGGACACTTCCCAAGTGTCTAGGACTCTGTGATGTATTGGCGAATAATGCGTGCAGATCTGAGTAGGGTAGCCTTTCGCAGCTGACAGCTGGTAATTTTGTCAGCGCTGATTGTTTTCAAGTGCAGGCCAAGGTCCTTAGGCACTGTACCCAGTGTGCCAATTACCACTGGGACCATCTTTAATGGATTATTATTATTATTATTATTATTATTATTATTATTATTATTTAGATAGGAGACCTTCATCTGAAATATAGCTGTAGGCTATTTACTTATTTGATCAGGGTATGGGATTTACTTGCCTAATCAGGGAGGTTTGAACCCAGGGAGTGGGGTGAGCTCCCATCTGTCAGCTCCAGCTCCCATGTGGGGACATGACATAAGCCTCCCACAGGATGGTAAAACATCCGGGCGTCCCCTGGGCAATGTCCTTGCCAATTCTCTCACACCAGAAGCAACTTGCAGTTTCTCAAGTCGCTCCTGACACAAGGGAAAAAAGGGCATGAAAAAGTTATGTTTGCGGGTACAACTCCAATATCTCCTAGCAGCATGGCTGCAGGCAAAAGACTAAATCTTTGCTTCATCTTTTGTAAGCTTCTAAAAAAATATCAGGTCAGAAGTATTTGGAAACACAACTCCATGAATCCCTGGTGCAATCCATCCAATATAATATTATGGATCAAGAATATACTATATTAGTTATGCATGATGACTCCTGGAGGCCTTGAAATATTACTTGCAGTTGAACAATATTTGAAGGGACATACATTTCCCATCTTTGTTCTAGATAATTGTAAAACATAGCATGTGGCTACCCAGTGTCTAAGGACATGAAGAATTGGGTTCAATGCAAACACATAGCATCAAGGTGAACTCAGCAGTTGCAATCAGTGTAAAAAACTTTGAATAGTAATGTATTGGAACCTGGAACGTTTCCCTTTTTTATTACCATTCCCAGAATTCCTCAGCCCTGTGAAACCCATTAGGTGTCATCAAGTTGGCTAGATGTCTCTGGTCATAACAACATGGGCAGGAACGTTCCCATTTCGAGGAAATTTAGTTGGATACAAAAAATAAGGTTAGATTGGTCAGCTAAATGTTTTTTGCAATAGGGCAAGGCACAATTCTAAGAAGTGTTCTGTCCTGTTGTCATCTTGGGTCATGGGGAATAGAGCCTTGGTGGCCAAGGAAAGGTGTTTAATCGTGCTCATTTGGTTGCCCCACTTTACATGACTGGCCAATGAGAGACTTTTCCTGTGATTGCACATGTGCAAAGGCAGTCTGGACAGTCGCTTCACATTGGTTGCAAATCCTGCTCGCAAGCCGCAAATGGAGGGCCGGAGCAGACAAAGCTATAATTTTCGGCTTGACGGGTGCATGGTTAGTGAAGAGGTGTCTATTTCCAGCCATGTCGTGGGCCTGGTGGGTGACCACAAGCAAAAAAAATCAGATGCTGCAGAAGAACATGAAGTTGGCTTTCAGGACCAGGGGTTGTACACACTGCCTGGGCAAAAGCAAACCAAACAAACATATGAGAGGAAGAAAATTGGGAAGTAAAGTGCAGAAAATCCTGGCTGCATTTCAGACCTAGACAAGTTACTTGAGAGACTAAAATCCATTGGTTAGTCAGCATAAATAGTGTTCACTGAGAGATTATGGAAGTTTTAGTACAAAATAATAATAATAAATAATAAAACTTTATATATACCGCTCTGTCTCCCCTAGGGGACTCAGGGCAGTTTCCACACATGCAATGACACAATAAAAATATACAGAGCATTCAAAACAAAAACATAAAATTATTAACACAAAACAAATACAGTTAAAACCAAGTTCAAACACTATTCTATAATCTGAAATGAGTTGCTAAGGACTGGGGTAGTTGAGTGGGTCTAGACTATCTAAGGGGGCTGAGCCCAGCATAGTGCAGAACTGTAGAATAAATGCAGTTTGATATCACTTTAAATGCTATGGTTCAATGCTATGGATTGATGGAAATTGTTTACGAAGTCTTTAGCCTTCTCTGCCAAACAGTGCTAGTGCCTCCCCAAACTGCAACTCACACAATTCTATATGCTCATTTGGTGAAAAATAAGTGTTCACCTGGTCTGTATCGTTCATTTCTACTTCATACATTCCAACATTTCACAGATGAAAAAAGGGAGACATGTGGTAAAACAACATCAGAGTGAGGTTAGGATGACAAATGGTAATAATGCGGAAGAGACTGTCAATTTGCTTTTGCTTGAGTCTACAGGGAAAGCGAAAAATATGCTCCCTCATCTTCTCTCCTCTGATTGAGTTGACTATAAAGTACTTTTTCCACTTTGAACCTAATCTGAGAAAAAAAGGAGGAAAGTGGGAGTAAGAGAAAGGAACTGGGACATTTTTATGGCATTTGAAAGAGTTGGATGGTATAGGATTAATAGGAACTGTCCCTGCCAAATTGGAACAGTTGCAGGGAATTTTGCATCACTAACTGGGGACCTTCCAAATGTATTAGACCAGTAGTTCTCAACCTTTGTAATGCCATGACCCCTTAATAGAGTTCCTCATATTGTTGTGACCCCCAACCATATTTCCATTGCTTCCTTATAACTGTAATTTTGCTACTGTTATGAATCTTAATGTAAATATCTGATATGCAGGATGCATTTTCATTCACAGGACCAAATTTGGCACAAATACCCAATACACCCAAATTTGAATACTGGTGGGGTTGGGGGGTTGATTTTGTCATTTGGAAGTTGAAGTTGCTGGGATTTATAGTTAACCTACAATCAAAGAGCATTCTGATCTCTACCAACAATGGAATTGAACCAAACGTGGCACATAGAGCTCCCGTGACCAACTGAAATTCCTGGAAGGGTTCGGTGGGCATTAACCTTGAGTTTTGGAGTTGTAGTTCACCTACATCCAGAGAGCACTGTGGACTCAAGCAATGATAGATCTGGATGAAACTTGGCATGAATACTCAATATGCCTAAATGTGAACACTGGTGAAGTTTGGCGAAAATAGACCTTAACCTTTGGGAGTTGTAATTGCTGGGATTTATAGTTCACCCACAATCAAAGAGCATTCTGAACTCCACCAATGGTAGAATTGGGTCAAGCTTCCCACACAGAACTCCCATTACCAACAGAAAATACTATTTTCTGGTGGTCTTTGGCAACCCCTCTGACACTCCCTCGTGATCCCCCAGGAATCCCGACCCCCAAGTTGAGAAATGCTGTATTAGACCATCATCCCCACCACCCCCTGTCACAAAGAAGCCATGTTCACAGGAATGATGGATTTTGTAGCAGAACACATCTAGAGGGTGCTTTTGTTGGAGGAGGCTCTGACTTCAAGATCAGTCTCTTCAAGATCAGTCTTCCAGATTGCCCTTAAACCCTTTGCTGTGCTTATGAGAGTGAAACTGAGACTTACCTGTACAGTAGATACTTGGTATGTGCTGAGGTTTGGTTCCAGGACTACTCCTGGATTCCAAAATCTGTGGATGGTCAAGTCCCATTGCATACAATGACATAAAATGATGACCTTTGTATAAAATGACAAAAAATATATCTAACTTTGCTTTGTGGATGTTGAATATTTCACTTTCCCTTGGCTCCACTTAAGGATTCATTGCACTACTTGAACCTACATCCAGTCCGATTCTGTTTTTCAGCCATGATATCGTTTTAATGTTGTTGTTCTGATTGTGTTGTGTTTTTATTCAATTGTTTTTAATGCTGTTGTTTTTATATGTGATTTTGGGCTTGTCCCTATGTAAGCCGCCCCGAGCCCCCTTGGGGAGATTGTTATTATTATTATTATTATTATTATTATTATTATTATTATTATTATTATTTGAAACACAACAAGATGAGTCCACAGCAGAGAAAATTACTTTACTGGCTGTTGTATTGGATCACACATCGGACATTTCCCAAGTGTCTAAGACTGTGTGATGTATCAGTGAATAATGCGTGCAGATCCCAGTAAGGTGGCCTTCTGCAGCTGGTAGATGGTAATTTTGTCAGTGCTGATTGTGTTCAAGTGCAGGCCAAGGTCTTTAGGCACTGCATCCAGTGTGCCGATCACCACTGGGACCATCTTTACTGGCTTGTGCCAGAGTCTTTGCAGTTCAGTCTTTAAATTCTCATATTGTGTCAGCTTTTCCAGTTGTTTCTCTTCAATCCTGCTGTCGCCTAGGATTGCAACATCGATGATCCAAACTTTGTTTTTTAACACTATCGTAGTATCGTGAGGTCAGGAGTATTGTGCTCCATAACTCTGTCAGTCTGAATTCGGAAGTCCCAGAGTAGTTTGGCATGTTCATTTTCTTTAACTTTTTCAGGCTTGTGATCCCACCAGTTCTTTGTCACAGACAGATTTTTTTATTATTATTATTATTATTATTATTATTATTATTATTATTATTATTATTATTATTTGAAGTGCAACAAGGTGAGTCCACAGCAGACAAGATCACTGTGCTGACTGTTGTATTGGATCACATGTCGGACACTTCCCAAGTGTTTAGGACTGTTGTTGTTGTATTTTTAAGGTGTGGTTGAATACATAGATGCAGAATCTGTGGATACAGAGAGACAAATGTGCCCAAAGAACACACTGGACTGCAAAATCAAGGCTTTTCTCTCCTCCCACCATAGCCTGGAAGAAAACTCCCTTCTTGATGTCAAATATGTCCATCCACCTTCAATCCCACTTCCTAAACCTAAACCCCGAACCTTCCCAAGGGAAATGCTGATGCCACAAAGGAAGTGGGGAGAAATCATGAGCCATCAAAGGACAATATTTAATCAGGCTACCCCCGACATAGTGTGGTTCTTCTCTCAGTAGACACACTCCCCTTTCCTGTTCTTGTGGAATAGGATTGGCTTTGCATTCCCAGCGGGATCCCGGCGGTATCCTGAGAACCGCAGTCTGAAGCTTTTTAGTCTGATTGAGAGCTTAGTTTGGCCCACAGAGTAACTCCATGAATGCAAAGCTTGATGATTTATGGACACATGAGATAAACTACATCTTAGACTATGGGGCCTCAAAAAACATTTTTCAATTCTGTTAGAATAATGCGTATTGTTTTTTAGTAATGTGATAGAACCTCTTAAATCAGACACAGCTGAAAACTACAGCATTTCTTAATGGAAACGTCCAATATGAAGGAAAGACAGGGGTGGTGCAAAGAGTTCCTGGCATCCAAAAAGTTTTGTCATGGATCGGTTTTGTCTTGGAGCTTACAGATGTGTCCAACTACAATTCCCATCACCTTGTGAACATGCTGGAAGGGGATAATGGAGTCTGAAGTCCCTTGAGTGATCTGTAAAGTGCCAGACTCGGGCAAGCTGCCATGGATGTTGGTCTCAGGGAATGCCCAAATGTGCAGCATGTCTATATTTCATCGCAACCAAAATAGTTTCTCCCAATCGCAATGTATAGGTTATATTATATACTGTCAAACCAAGAAGACTATAAGCAATCATCTCGTATTTATTACAAGCAGACAGGATTCTAATTATGCCAATTCGTGTCGCCAAACACCTCCTCCAAATGGGTCTGGAAATGAAGGGATTGGTTTGTACTAGTAATTATGGTTTACCATTAAATTACTTTCTCCCCCTCCCCCCACCATTTCGTCCAGGTTAAATTGTCCATGGCTGGGTTTATATTTATATTTATCCAGCTAGGAGCACGCAATCCAAACAACAGGAGACTGGGTGGAGTGCCAAGTAGGGCTGCAATTAAAGTTAGGACAGGTTTGTGGGTTGTTGTTCTTCTTGTTTTTTGAAGAGGGGTTAATGCTACCAGCTCTTTTTACAGGTGAAAGCTTCAAACATGAGGAGGGAGGAATAACAAAAGAGGCACAGCCTCTGAACATGTGCAGAATACATTCCTTTTCACTATTGGGTAACCATGACTTCCCCACATAGCTACAACATTGGCTGAGGGGTTTGAATAGACGCATAGGCTCCTTCCACACAGCAGCATAAAATCCACATTGATTATATGACAGTATAGACTCATACAATCCAATTCAAAGCAGATATTTTGGATAATCTGCCTTTTAAAAAAATTATTCATGTCAGGAGCAACTTGAGAAACTGCAAGTCGCTTTTGGTGTGAGAGAATTGGTTGTCTGCAAAAACGTTGCCCAGGGGACGCCCGGATGTTTTGATATTTTACTATCCTTGTGGAAGGCTTTTGTCATGTCTCCGCATGGGGAGCTAGAGCTGACAGAGGGAGCTCATCCTTGCTCTTCCCAGATTTGAACCTGCGCCCTGTCAGTGTTCACTCTTGCTGGCACAAGGATTTAACCATTTGTGCCACCAGGGGCTCCATAATCTGTCTTGATATTCTGGGTTGTATGCCTGTCTGGAAGGACCCTTGGGAAACCCATTGGAGCTGATGGAAGACCTTGGGCACATCCACACTGACCACTTGATGCAAAGAGTCCACAGATCAGCTCTGTGGTGGCCATACTATGAACTGAGCTGGCAATGTCACTTTAATGTGGCCTTGATCTGTGTTAACCACCATGACAAGGAAAATAGGAGGGAACAGCAAGGGTTCAGTGCTGCTGGGTGGTGAGGGCTTCCTCCCAAAGGTGGGGTGGCCAGATTGTCCTGGGATTACAGTTCAGTGCAGATCAGTGTAGACACATCAGCAAAACATTGGGTTGTGGAAAGCTAGTCTACATTGATTTTCAGGCCCCTTCCACACAGCTGTATGAAATCCACATTGAACTGGATTATATGGCAGTGTGGACCCAGATAATCCAGTTCAAAGCAGATATTGTGGATTATCTGTCTTGATATTCTGTGTTATGTGGCTTCTGTGTTATACGGTCCCTTCCACACAGCTGAATAAAATCCCACATTTTCTGCTTTGAACTGGGATGTATGGCAGTGTGGACTCAGATAACCCAGTTCAAAGCAGATATTGTGGGTTATTCTGCCTTGATATTCTGAGTTATATGGCTGTGCGGAAGGGCCCACACAGCTTTCCTGACTCTTCCCCCCTGGGATGCTAGGAGGTGAACCGGCCAACTAACCACAATTCATTGAATGCTGTAAAAAGGAAACATATAGGAAAGGGACAAAAATAGAAACTTGGAAGCCTGTCTGTAAAGTTAGATAAGGCCAGTTAGATGTAAATTGGTAGGCCGAGTTGTGGAGAGGGGCATGGAGGAGATCTGAATTGCATTTGCGGAGGCTGAGAATATGAATAGAGTTCAGGGAGAAGTGTTACTTTTCAAGAAAATGTTAGCTTTGAGGTGAGGTGTGTGTGAAACCAGCATGTGGCTAGATGTTTATTTGTTATACAATGAATCTTACTGTTTTTATTTCCACCCTCCATTCGGATGTTTTCCTTTAATACAATTATGCCTCCACATTTGCATTGTTGACTTGTGCAGATGTAATTATGCATGGGGTTGATTTAAAATGTGTCTCTAGAAATCTCTATGTCCTTCAGTGTGAGTCCATAGTCCACTCTATTTAGTTATAGTGGAGGACCTTGAAATTTTTAGAGAGAACACCTTTACAAGAATCTCAAGGTTCCCCAGTTCAATTCTGTGGCCACTTTCCAGTGGAAGTTCTGCTGGAAGACCTCAAAATTCCTAGATGTGTTCTCTAAGTTATGAAAACAATTTCTTTACTCACAGTTTTTCCCTTTCTGTACCACTAACCCAGTAAATGTGACTGAATTAACAAAAATCACAGAATCATAGAACTGGAAGATATCACAAGGGCCATGCAGCAAAACACTCCCAACAAATGGCACGGCAGCCTCTGTTTAAATACCTCCAGATAAGGAGTCCCCACGATACTTCAAGTCAGCGCATTCCATGGTTGAATGGGTCTAACTGTCAGAAAGTTCTTTCCAATGTTTAGGTGGAATCTCTTTTCTGAAATGTGAATCCATTGCTCCATGCCCTAGTTTCTAGAGAAGCAGAAAATAAGCTTGAATCCATTGCTTTGTAATCATCATCATCATCATCATCATCATCATCATCATCGTTGATGTTGCAATTCCAGGTGACAGCAGGATTGAAGAGAAACAACTGGAAAAACTGACACAATATGAGGATTTAAAGATTGAACTGCAAAGACTGGCACAAGCCAGTCAAGATGGTCCCAGTGGGGATTGGAACACTTGGTGCAGTGTCTAAAGACCTTGGCCTGCACAATCAGCGCTGACAAAATTACCATCTGTCAGCTGCAAAAGGCCACTGGGATCTGCATGAATTATTTGCCGATACATCACACAGTCCTAGACACTTGGGAAATGTCTGGTGTGTGATCCAATACAACAGCCAGTAGAGTAATTTTGTCTGCTGTGGGCTCATCTTGTTGTGTTTCAAATAAATAATAATAATAATAATAATAATAATAATGCTTTATTTATATCCCACCCCCTCTCCCTTGACTCAAGGTGGCGTACAACAAGAGGAAACTATACACATAATATCAGTCACACTTACAATCCAAAAAAGGTTAAATCAAAACAAACAAATAAAACAAGACAAATCAACACAGGTAAAGGTAAATGTTTCCTTTGACATTAAGTTTAGTTGTGTCCAACTCTGGGGGGTGGTGCTCATCTCCATTTCGAGGCTGAAGAGCCGGCATTGTCCATAGACACCTCCTAGGTCATGTGGCCTGTATAACTGCATGTAGCGCCATTACTTTCCCAGCGAAGCTGCACCTATTGGTCTACTCACATTTTGCATGTTTTCAAACTGCCAGGTTGGCAAAATAAATCACCATCTGAAAAAAAGGTTGTTTGTCTGCAGTCATTGTAAACTATCCTGTCTAGAGCTGATAAGTTTTGCAGTCCTACGATATCCGGAGAGCCACATATTTCTTATCCTTGGCCTGCATAATCTACTTCTGTTCAATTTCTTTGATTGATGATAGTAAGAAATATGCTCTGGAAAGTAAATACAAATATGATGGGCACAACATAGAGTTGGAAGTGACCACATGTTCTATCCAGTCCAATGTCCTTCGGGAAAAATAAAGCGGGATATAAATAATAATAATAATGATGTTAGTAAAGGTAAAGGTTTTCCCCTGTCATTAAGTCCAGTCATGTTTGACTCTGGGGGTTGGTGCTCGTCTCCATTTCTAAGCCAAAGAGCCAGCCTTGATTAGTCATTTGCTAAACATTAAGTTTAGTTGTGTCCAACTCTGGGGGGTGGTGCTCATCTCCATTTCGAGGCTGAAGAGCCGGCATTGTCCATAGACACCTCCAAGGTCATGCGGCCAGCATGACTGCATGGAGCGCCATTACCTTCCTGCCGGAGCGGTACCTATTGATCTACTCACATTTGCATGTTTTTGAACTGGTAGGTTGGCAGATGATGATGATGATGATGATGATGATGATGATGATGATGATGCTTAGTGGCAGCATATTACTGCCGAACAGCTCTTACGATCAGGAAGTGCTTCCTAACATTTTCCTGCAACTCATCTTAATCAATGTCTGCTCCTGTTTCTTATTTGCTCTTCCCTATTCAAATCTAACTCCAAATCAAAGATTATTCATTTTCCAATTACAATTGCAAGTGGGAGGTACACACTTCAGAATTACTGCTTGACCCTATAGCACTTTCCACTCCATGTCGTGCCCCACCCTTCATATCCTGACCTGTCCATTGGTGCTGCTGCTACTGTACTATAATAAGTTTGCCCACTCCTCAATGGGATGTCCTTTCAAATATTTAAGCATGGTGATCATGTCCACTCTCAGCCTTCTTTTCTTCAAGCTAAACATACCCAGCTCCTTAAGCCACTCCTCATAGTGGCCAATGCTGTCTGTACACCATAGAGAGTACAGCCTCTACAGTGGTTCTCCTATTAACATTTCTTCCAACATTTCACAGATGAAAATCAGGACATGTGGCCAAACAACATCATAAGATCACTATGAACTCAGGGTCCTTCCACACAGCCATATATCTCAGAATATCAAGGCAGAAAATCCCACAATATCTGCTTTGAACTGGGTTATCTGATTTTCCGCCTTGATAATCTGGAATATCGGACTGTGGGGAATGGCCCTCAGTTTGCAGGAATTGAAATAAACTGAGAGGGAAGGAAGATCATGGGAGGAGGAGAAAGAAACTGGGACATTTTGAAAGCATTTAAAGATGGGATGATAGAGGATTAATTGGGACTGTCCTTGCAAAATCAGGACAGTTGGAATATATGTTTTCATCAACTCTGATGAAAACTATCACTATGATGCAGACCAGGTCTGAATTCATCGTAGCAGGACATGGAGAAGAGAGAATCTGCAAGAAAAGCATTTTTGTGTTATAACAAACCTCAAAAAAGGTCTCAAAATTGGTCAAATTGTGGGGTGAGTAGGGAGGAGACTGTCAAGTCCACACACTGTGGGCTGGAAGAATGATAGCAGCTCCTAAGTGGCTGCATCTGAGATGTATGACATTAATTTGTTGTGGTTTCACTTATCATTTTGCAAACCCCAAGAAGGCTTTTAGTACATGTAATATGGTCATGGTTTCCTGTTGCTATTTCAAGCTGGCTCCATCCAAACGAGGCAAATGACTGCAATGGAAATAAGATCAACAATAACAACAAGGGACTGGGGAGAGGAGCCTTAATCAACACAATAATTAGAGGTTATGGCTGCTTCAGAAGTGTTTCTGACACCATCAGGGTTATGAATAAGATCTCTATGCATCTCTGACAGATGGAGATTACAATGTCCTAGCAGCCTTAAGTATAGATGAGTTACTTTTTGGAATACAATCCTCAAAAACCCTCAGCCACTTTGGCCACTAGTCAGACTGGCTGGATGTAATCTTTTAGCATGCACACATATGCATTTTCTGGTACATGCATGTGTGCATGAGACAAAACTGTATATGTGACTAGGAACTAAAGATGGAAATAGTCAGAAATATTGTTTAAAAAGTATTTTTAGTAAATAAATTCAAAATATAATAACATTCATAACTCACAATACAGGAAACATCTAACAACACCACAAAGCACAGCAAGACATAAATCAGAAAAAGAAAAGGAAAATAGATAACAGAAATAAATAGTGTTATTTCACACAAATCTAACCCCATTACAAAAAGTCCCACTACTACACAAATCCACCTGTATTTATCTCACCCTCAACCTGTCTCCTCCTATATGTATGTATAGGTAAAGTAAAGGTGAAGGTTTCCCCTGACATTAAGTCTAGTTGAGTGCGACTCTGGGGATGGTGTTCATCTCCATTCCTAAGACAAAGAGCCAGCATTGTCCGTAGACACCTCCTAGGTCATGCCTTTCGTAGGGGCCTGAAAACATGGCTCTTCGGGCAGGCCTTCAACTGAGTGTAGTGAATGACAATTGGATTGAACTAGGACTACGATTTTTGGCTATGACCCCAGGACTTGACGAAGCGGATTTTTAGTAGAAGTATATGTTATGTTGTATTGTCTGGTCTGTATCGTTTTGCTCACTGTACACTGTCCTTTCTGTTATTGTTCACCGCCCCGAGTCGCCCTCGGGCTGAGAGGGGCGGTCAATAAATGCAAGAAATAAATAAATAAATAAATAAATAAATGCTGTTACCTTCCCGCTGGAACGGCACCTATTGATCTACTCATATTTGCATGTTTTCGAACTGCTAGGTTGGCAGAAGCTGGGGCTAACAATAGGAGCTCACCCATCCCACAGATTTGAACCATCTACCTTCCAGTCTGCAAGTTCTGCCACTGCAGCCCATTTAATGTAGATATACCTTGCATTAAAAAGTTGATTTCTCATTTGACAGGGAAGGGCCTGTAATTTCCTTTCATGCCCTGTATTATTATATTATATTCATTCTTAATTTCTATACTTGCTTATTTAAACAAGAAAACGCACAAACTCTTTATAAATGAGTATCTTTCTTAAATTTAATCAAAAGTTGATTGTCGTTTTCCTTCAATATTTATGGTTCTGACTTTTGCAGATTTTCTTTATTCGTGGATTTGATTTAAAATGTTCCCATTAGGAATCTCTATGTCTTCTAGTGTGACTTTATAGTCAACTTCCTCCAGTCATGCTGGGGGACATCTCTCTAGAAATCTCTAGAAATCCTGTGGTTAGCTTCCAGAGGTCATTTGTCCAATAAACAGCACTATTTTGTACTGAAAATGGCATTTCGTTGTTTGCAATCTGTTCTGCACAGAATATGCAGTCCATTTCTGCACAAGAAAAGGGTTTATTTTCGATGTGTGTGGGAATTGCGCAGAACATGCCTTGAATTATGAATAGACTTTGAACTATTCATAGTTCAAAGACTTTGTAGATTTTCTTCCAGTGAAAAGAAAAATTGCTAAAATTACTCATTGCTTCCTCTGAGAAACAAATTAGTGAAATTATATCCCTAACTAGGAACTAGGGGACAATTTGCATTAACCAAATCTTTTTACAGATTTATCCAAGACTGTTAATAAACATGTGCTTGTGTTTTTTGGTTTCCTCTCACTGGGAAGAAACTGTGGGTTTCCTTTTTAAATAAGATTTTCTTTTTTCGAGTACAACCTACATAAATGTGAAAAAATGAGCATCTATATACAGGAAAAATGTGTACAATAATGCATTAATCAATGAGAAAAATGGACTATAGGAGTCATGGTGGCACAATGGATTAAACCCTTGTGTCGGCTGAACTATTGACCAAAAGGTCAGCGGTTCAAATCCACAAGATGTGGTGAGCTTCTGTCTGTCAGCTCCAGCTTCCCATGCAGAAACATGAGAGAAGCCTCCTACAGGATGGTAACACATCTGGGCGTTTCCTGGGCAACATTCTTGCAGACAGCCAATTCTCTCACACCAGAAGCAACTTGCAGTTTCTCAAGTCGCTTCTGACATGAAAAAATTGAAGACAATGCATTCAACATGGATAGCTTAGGAAAAGTAAATACCAAAAACGATTTTGAGGCAAGAATCCTGAAGGAACTTTGAAAAAAAGCAGCATATATGAATTTTAGAAGATTTTCACATTCCTCTGTGTAGGTAAAGTGCAGGGAAGCACATGCGGAAGAAACATGACAACAGTGAGATAGGTCTGCACACTTTTGTTCTGTAGCCTCACTTGGTTTGAGCTACAGCCCAGACAACTGTATTTATCTCCTTACTTGCTGATGTTGTGTGCCTTGAAGTTGCTTCTGACTTATGAAGACCCTAAGGTGAATCTTTAATGGGTTTTACTGGCATTTGTTCAGAGGGGAGCCGTCTTCACCCTTTTCTGAGGTTGAGACAGTACAGCTTTTCAAAGATTTCCCAGTGGTTTTCCATCCAAAGAGGAAATTCTAACATTGGTCCCCATAGTTGTAATCCAGCACTCAAACCACTATGCCATGCTGGTTTCCTCCCTACATGCTTACTAATGCTATCCTCAGCAATGCCTAGGCCACAACTACTTTGGGTGACAGCTAATAAAGCCAGGAGGTGAACTAATAAATGGAAGTGGTGAATCCATACTAAGCTTTATTTAGTTCAATGTGTGGAACTCTGCCATGCTGGTTTGCTCCCTACATGCTTACTAATGCTATCCACACAACTTGTTGATGTTGTGTGCCTTGAAGTTGCTTCTGACTTATGAAGACCCTAAGGTGAATCTTTAATGGGTTTTACTGGCATGAATCCAAATACTGGAAAGATTCTTTAAAGTTTGCACTAAAACTCAGAACTCAGGCCCCTTCTACGCTGCCATATAAAATCCAGATTATCTGCTTTGAACTGGATTATATGGCAATGCAGACTGATATAATCCAGTTCAAAGCAGATAATGTGGACTATCTGCTTTGATAATCGTGATTATATGGCAGTATAGAAGGGGGCAAAGAATGGATTTACCACACTGCTGACATGGAGGCTAATGATCACCATTGATAAACTCAAACTTAGCTCTCTGGATAGATTTATTTCAGTTTTCCAAAGAGATAGCCCAGGTTGAGGAAGAAAAACTTGGACCACCCAGAGAGTCCAGGAGACAAAAGTACCCATTTTGTTTTAGGCACCGTTCAGAATATAGAAACAGGTAGTGTTTACTTTCTTTTTTCTCCACCTTCTCCTCTTTTATAAAGAAAGCTCAAAGTGGCCTATAAATATTTCCTTGAATAGCTCAGTGAAGTTGCTAACATTTTTACTTCCCCTGCTTCTGTACTGTCAAGTCTCTCACTCTCACTTTAAGGTCATGTTCAGCTCCATGACTTTAAAAAACGACATCACTTGCTGACTTTTTTCCATGCAGGCAAAGGCAGGAATGCAAAATCTGAAGTGCAATTTAGATCCCAAGTCTTTGTTTTTTTCAGTTCAACTGCTTACTTCTTTTTGTTGTAACACAGACACACAAATATTCAAGTTCTAAAGTACATATGACTTGGGAGCCCTTAGTCCCTTAGCGGATGGATGGGGCTAAGTAGAACTTTTTGGGTGACATCTCCAATAACTATTATTATTATTATTATCATCATCATCATTTGATACATAACAAGATTAGTACACACTAAACTATACTGGCTTTTGTATTTGATCACATGTGTCTAGGACTGTGTGATGTATCAGTGAATAATGTGTGCAGATCTAAATAGGGTGGCCTTTTGCAGATGGTAATTTTGTCAGCACCAATAGTTTTTAAGTGCAGGCCAAGGTCTTTAGGCGCAGCACCCAGTGTGCCGATCACCACCACTGGGACCACCTTTACTGGCTTGTGCCAGAGTCTTTGCAGTTCTTTCTTCTTCTTCTTCTTCTTCTTCTTCTTCTTCTTCTTCTTATTATTATTATTATTATTATTATTATTATTATTATTATTTCTTATCCTTGTGGCTCAAGGTGGGTTGCAACATAGCTAAAAACACATAAGCCTCTTAACATTCTATAAAATACAGATATTAAAATGTATTTCTATAAAATACATACTAATATACACAGAATCCCTGTGTTCAAATCCCTGCACAGTCTCATCCCTTCTGAGAAAGTCTTGCCAAGAAAACTCCGTAATAGGGTTACCACAAATCAGAAATTACTTGAAGGCACACAATAACAGAAGGCCGGGAGTGTCCAGTGGCTTGCAATCCCTGGCTTTATTAGATAGTACTTTATGGGAGCTGTCCAATGTGCTGAGCCTACTTTGAGTTTAAAGTTAAGCACGTTTGATAGCTCTTTCAAAATCTGGAATAAAAGCCAGTTTCGGATTCATTACCGACATGGGAAATTCAAGATATGTTTGGAAAGAATTAACTTGTAGGACTATATGAATCAGAACCCTATGAAGAGGGATGAAAAAAGACAGAGGGAGGGATCACATTATCTTACCCTATAGGGCAGCACATACAAATTATGAATTCCAGGGACAGCTATGCATATGAAACAAAAGGGACAATTCAAGCAATTGAAAGATCTAACCAGCATGAAAAGAGAATGTGCCCTCACTAAACTGCTATTAAAGACACAAAAACAAGGCTGCAGGGAAAAGTTGACCACCTTCTTCTCCACAATGCAAACCCTCCACTACACTTAATTTATCTGGGTTTGTTTACTGGAGTGCACAATATTCCTATGTTTACAAATGACTGGCTTCTTGAAAATCACACTTTTTCTTATAATGATAGAATAATTAAGGCTGCACCTACACTGTAAAATTAATGCAGATTGGCACTACTTGAATTGCCATAGCTCAATGCAATGGAATCCTGAGATTCATAGTTTTGTGAGGCATCAGCACTCTTTGCAAAGAAGAAGAAGCACCTTATAAAACTACAACTTCTATTATTCCATAGCATTTAAACTAGTGTCAAGCTGCATGAATTGAATGCAACCTGGCTGGATTGCAACAAAGGACAACTCACGTATAGAGCAGTGTTTCTCAACCTTCCTAATGCCACAACCCCTTAATATAGTTCCTCATGTTATGGTAACCCCTAAACATAAAATTATTTTCATTGCTACTTCACAACTGTAATTTTGCTACTGTTACAAATCGTAATGTAAATATCTGATATGCAGGATATATTTTCATTCGCTGGACCAAATTTGGCACAAATACCTGATACGCTCAAATTTGTATACTGGTTGGGTTGAGAGAGGGGTGGTAATTTGAGTGTTGTAGTTGCTGGAATTTATAGTTCACCTACAATCAAAGAGCATTAGGAACTCTACCAATGATGGAATTGAACCAAACTTGGCACACAGAACTTTCATGACCGGCAGAAAATACTGAAAGGGTTTGGTGGGCATTGACCTTGAGTTTTGGAGTTGTAGTTCACCTACATCCAGAGAGCACTATGGACTCAAACAATGAGGGATCTGAACCAAACTTGGCATGAATATTCAATATGCCCAAATGTGAACACTGGTGGAGTCTGGGGAAAGTAGACCTTGACATTTGGGAGTTGTGGTTGCTGGGATTTATAGTTCACCTACAATCAAAGAGAATTCTGAACTCCAGCAACGATAGAATTGGGCAAAACTTCCCACACAGAACTCCCATGACCAACAGAAAATACTGTGTTTTCTGATGATCTTTGGTGACCCCCTCTGACACCCCCTCATGACCCCCCCCCCCCCCCCGGGGTCCCAACCTCCAGGTTGAGAAACGCTGTAATAGAGTATAAGTATAACATTTTTATTACATTATGGTATCACTAAGTGGCACAAGAATAATTTTCTGGGTTTTTGTTTTTTTTGCTGTGCTTTATGTTCTGTTGTGGACATTCAAGGGATGACAAAGTGAGTTCAAGGAAAGTGAGTTTTCTATCACAGGCCAGCTGCTTGTAGCATCTAGATGTCCTTAATAAGAACCTTCACCAGTTATCTTTGAACAATGGGGAACTAAAAACCAACTTTCAAAAGAGTGCAGTGAAAAATGATAACTATCTTTGGGTCCTTGAAACAAGAACTAATTAGTTTTTAAAGTAAAGTATGTTTCGCTATTCTGACTCTCTTTTTGTCACTGGAAGCCACAGGAGCAGGGATTGCTAGGAATCACTTCCCACCAAGAATAGTGCTCAGGATATCTCCCACCATCTAATCTTGGCTGCGAATTTGTGTGTGCTGTCAAGCCCCTGGCAATGTCCCACATCCTGTCTTCTAAGAGGGTCTTCCAGGTCTGAAATCCATCTTGGCCAATGCTTTCTCACAGCCTCCCTGTTACATTTGGCTGGAGAACTACCGTTTTCCATACATGCTGTCTTGCAAGGCCTGTTTGTGAGGTCCCTTTCTCTCTCTTTCCTTTCACAAAGCCTCTCCAAATGTGTTTTAGTAGACTCCATGTTGTCCCCCTGGGCCACCCACTGCTCTGCCCCACCTCAATGTTCTCTCCTACTGGCTTCCAATTTGGTTTGTCTCTCCAAACCAATCCCTTTTGGAAAAGGGTCTGCATTCTCAATCTGCTAACAATTTAGGCAGAGTATCAGCAAGTCCCTTGTCTTCCAAAGAGCAAGAGATGAAGAGACATAGGGCATGGCTACACTGACACTATAATCCAGTTTAGGACGAACCAGTTTCACAGCATGAGTGATTAGATTGACAGGTCTGGAACTGATTTGCGGCCAGGTGGGCGATTACATTGAACACACAAAGTTGCCTCAAACCACTATGCAGTTGTTGTTGTTGATGTTGTTTTCAATTTCTGAGGGAGATGTGTATCACTGCTCCATAGGCATATGGGACAAAAAAAGGAAAAGTAACAGGTAAGAGTGGAAGTAATCAATTACCTCCTCTAGGGAATCAATTATTTTTTGGCAGTGCCTCCCCTGTTCTGGAGTATATAATGTGTTTCATCAGGGTGGGTGTCTACAGTACGCTGCATTTTTTGCGGAGCCAAATTAACCCTGGATCTGAAATACACTAGTATCTGCTGCAGTACATTATTTGGATGAACCTGGACTTTTTAAATGCACTTTATACTCTTAAATGTATGTTGCAGTGTGCCTTATGTGGCCACAGTGGGTTCAAGTGTCAGCGTAGAGGGGGCTATAGAGGGGGTTCTTTCTTGGCCTCTTGCTCTTTATTTCACATGAGGTTTGATGGTAGCAGCAGCCCATGATCCGAATACTCCCAAGACTACTTCTAGATATAATTTATTTATTTATTTATTTATTTACTTCATTTGTTGACCGCCACTCTCAGCCCTGGGGCGACTCGCGGCGGTGTACAACATGTAAAAACAGTCTACAAAACATACAATATATCAACCAAATTACACATTAATCTAAATCACACTACTAAATCCGCGCCATCACAACATAGAATCATAGCCAATCTCATAATCCATAGTCCGTTCCAATGTCATTACCAGATTCGTGTGGCTCAATTAAATGCCTTCTCGAATAGCCAGGTCTTTAGGCTCTTACGAAAAGCCATCAAGGAGGGCGCCTGTCTGATGTTAACAGGGAGGGCGTTCCACAGCCGGGGGGCCACCACTGAGAAGGCCCTCTCTCTCGTCCCCGCCAGACGTGCCTGTGAGGTGGGCGGGATCGAGAGAAGGGCCTCCCCAGATGATCTCAAGGCCCTCGTGGGCTCATAGGCCGAGATGCGGTCCGAAAGGTATTTGGACCCCAGTAACCACAAAAGCCATATCTTCAGTTTCTCTTGCCTTCATCCAGAGAAAAATTGTATGTCTAGGAATATGCTATGCTTCCCCTGGAAGTTATGGTAGAGTTGGAAGACCTTGCAAATTCCTAGATCTCTAAACTCTGTTGTATGTTGGGACAATTAATCAGGTAATTTAATGGCATCCAGTTGTATCAGGTAACTGTGTTCCAGCTGGAGACAAATCCTCCATGGAGATAGGGATCTGTCTGTATAGTCATATGTAAAGATCCAGTGAAGACAATGAATTATGAGCTAGTCATGACTCCCTCAAATCCTGGTGAATTTAACCCAAGTGTGACCAAATTTGAAACTAGTGCAATGTGTGTAGAGAAGAGGTCAGAAAGCTTTGACTCTCTAGGTCAGTGTTTCTCAACCTGGGGTCCCCAGATGTTTTTGGCCAACAACTCCCAAAAATCCCAGCCAGTTTACCAGCTGTTAGGATTTCTGGGAGTTGAAAACCAAAAACATCTGGGGACCCCAGGTTGAGAACCACTGCTCTAGGTCATTAGTTCTCAGGCTTCATAATGCCATGACCCCTTAAGACAGTTCCTCATGTTGAGTTGACCTCCAACCATAACATTATTTTCATTGCTACCTCAAAACTGTAATTTTGCTACTGTAAAATATCTGATATGCAAGATGTATACCTGATATGCCCAAATTTAAATACTGGTGGGGTTGGTGGTGGGGGTTATTGATTTTGCTATTTGAGAGTTGTAGTTGCTGGGATTCATAGTTCACCTACAATCAAAGAGCATCCTAAACCCCACCAATGATGGAATTGGACAAAACTTGGCACACAGAACTCCCATGACCAACAGAAAATACTGGAAGGATTTTGTGGGCATTGAACTTGAGTTTTGGATTTCTAATTCACCTACATCCAGAGAGCACTGTGGACACAAACAATGATAGTTTGGACCAAACTTGGCACGAATACCCAATACCAAATGTGAACACTGGTGGAGTTTGAAGAAAATAGACCTTGACATTTGGGAGTTGTAGTTGCTTCAATGTATAGTTCATCTCCAATCAAAGAGCATTCTGAATCCCACCAATGATAGAATTGGGCCAAACTTCCCACACAGAAATCCCATGACCAACAAGGGACTCACTGATGCAAGTCTCCATCCAGCCTCTCACGCCCTCCCTCACCCGCACATGCAGACCATGGTGCCATGCAACAAGCACACCTGCTCTCCCCTTCCTGCTTGGAGTCTCAGAAACAGTCCTCCCCTTGGCTGAGAGACCTGCAGAGAGACCAACCAATCACAGAGGAGGAGGGTGTTTGGTGGGAAGATTCAACATCTGTTTCAAAAAGGAAGAGAAGGACAGGTGGAGAGGTCTTCAGCCTTCTCTACCAAAGGGGATTCTAAGACAATAAAAATATGTGTTTTCTGATGGTCTTTAATGACCTCTCGTGACTCCCCCCCCCCCCCCCCCCAATGGTCCTGACCCACAGGTTGAGAAATGCTGGTCTAGATGTTTTGGATCACAATTTTCATAATCCATTATGGATTTGCTGGGGAAAACTGAAGCCAGCCATCTGGGGAGCCAAAGTTTGCCTTTTCCTGAAAATAGAAGGTTGTCCTCTAGAAAGTGGTACATATTTATATGAATAAAAATGTAATGTTCATTTGTGGGATTAACATAACTCAAAAACCACTGGACGAATTGACACCAAATTTGGACACAAGACACCTATCAGGGCAAAGAGTGACAATCACTCATAAAAACACTGAAAAACTCAGCACAATAGACTTAAAAAGCAAAAAAAAAAACAAACCCAAAAATACACTACAATGCATGCACAAAACCACATATATACACAAACACACATATATACACATCTACACAATATATACACACATACATACACACACACAAAACACTATACACAGAAAGGGAGAAAGAGAAAAGAGGGAAAGAGGAGGGAAGAAAAGGAAAGAAAGAAAGGTAGAGAAGGAAGGAGAGAAGGAAATAAAAAGTGAAAGAAGGAAGGAAAGAGAGAGCGAAGGAAGGAGAGAAGGAACGAAAGAGAGAAAGAGGGAGGGAAGGAAGGAAGGAAGGAAGGAAGGAAGGAAGGAAGGAAGGAAGGAAGGAAGGAAGGAAGGAAGGAAGGAAAAAAGGAAGGAAGGAAGGAGAGAAAGAAAAAAAGGAGAGAAAGAAAGGAATGAGAGAAAGAGGGAAGGAAGATTGACCACAGCAACGCGTGGTAGGTACAGCTAGTGGGATATATGAACCAGTCCATATGACAGCATGAGTTTTGCATATAGCCAGCCACAAATCCATTCATCAATTTCCACCTCATTCTATGGACTTGTTCCTGTCATTCACATAGATTTTGATATGTAGCTAGCTACCATACTTCTTTTATGCATTGTTGTTGTTATTAATATTCTACTTTCTTTTTTAAGTTGAAACACAAAGTAGGTATACCATAGTTGTAGATATACACCTTAGTTACCAAAGTAAATGTGCTCCTGAACAGTTTCTTTGACAGAAAATTTGATACTAGAGGCAAAAGTGACATAGAAAAAATAGGAATTGCTTTCCAAACCACAAAAAATGAAGAGTTCGATGTTTTTCAGCAAACTTTTGTTTCAAAACTAACAAAATGCCCATGAAACAATGAGGTGAGATAAGTCTTGCATTAGCAGACAAAACATTTTGAAACTTCTAGAGACCACCTCGAAGACTGTTTCCAAAAGACATCCAAAATTTGTTTTTTCACGTAACAACAATGGCAAATATTTAGAGGTTTGCTACTCATGTAATATGTGCATTTTCCTGTGTTTTCATATTTCTTCACTTCTCACATACATGTTTAATATATTATATATGGCTTCAATTTTTTGTCCTAGGAATTTTCATTGACTGCGGTCTTGTGTAATAAAATAATATGGGAGGAAATGATGCCAGAATCCAATGAACATTGTTAGTATGAAGAAAACCCATTTCTGCTGGTGAATCTAGAGTAATGGATGTGGAAAAGATGTGAAGAAGAAAGAGTCAGAATCCAGCAGAAAGTCAACACCCTAAACATGTGTCACCACTTATTTCCTCATATTTCTACTTTGAGATTGGAAAAGACTACACCAAAACATTTAATTTTTCAAAAATAAAAGAATCCAAAATTGTACAGGTCAGAAAGCGGATGGGCCAGTTGCTGGTAGCTGTGTTTTCCTATTCCCTGCATCCTCATCTAAAATAAAGCATCATGTATAGCTTGCCAAAATCCTTTATATTTGCTAGCCGACAATTTAGCATGTATTTCCTGTGTGGTACAGATGCTTCATGGGCCACAGGAGTTGAGGTTGTATGCCTGTGTGGTCACCACAGCTTAATTTAAACAAGGTCCTGGTTGCTCCAAAATCTGACTCCTGTATGAGATCAGTCCTTGAATGTAACTAGTGCTTTTTTAAAAAGAGAAAATAAAGAATATTCCTGAACATGTAACGAGTGCTCATCAACCAAAGTGACTGCAAACAGATGTTATAACCTGAGGCAAGTGGGATGTGGCTTTTCAACACCAGGATGTGACCCTGACAATGTGACAAGACAATAAAGGGAACAGATAAATTATTGACATTGCAGTTCAACACCACTTTAACTGCCATGATTCAATGTTATGAAATCATAAGAGCTGTAGTTTTACGATGTCTTTAGTCTTCACTGCCAAAGAGGGCTGGTGCAGCTCTAGGTTACAAATCCTAATATCCCACAGTTATTATTATTATTAACCCACAGTTAAAATAATAATAATAATAATAATAATAATAATAATAATAATAATAATAATAATAATGGTAACAACAACAAGCCAGTCAAGGTGGTCCCAGTGGGGATTGGCACACTGGGTGCAGTGCCTAAAGACCATGGCCTGCACTTAAACACAATAGGCGCTGACAAAATTGCCATCTGCCAGCTGCAGAAGGCCACCTTATTGGGATCTGCACACATTATTCACCGATACATCACACAGTCCTAGACTCTTGGGAAGTGTCCGACATGTGATCCAACAGCCAGCAGAGTGTCTGCTATGGACTCATCTTGTTGTGTTTCAAATAATAATAAACACTGACAAAAATCATGATCTGTCAACTGCAAAAGGCCACCTTACTTGGATCTGCACACATCATTCAACATACACCACATAGTCCTAGATGATTGGGAAGTGTTCGACTTGTTATTTTGTTCTCTCCTGGGCTGAACTGCACAAACTATCACTTATTCATGATATTAAGCTCTCACCATTCTACAACAGTGGGAGATGGCACCGAGGATATAACCCAGACATCCTATTTGTGAGTGACAGCATTGTGCTGAAGTGCACTAAATCACTGGGACCAGCAATACCAAACACACAGCATCAGCTGATAGTATGCCAATTGTTTCCAACTATAAGGCCTCAGGAAGTTCAATTTAAACTAAGATTCAACTTCAGAAAGGCAGTTTGGACTAAATTCTCAGACATGTTAGATTACAAGATCATATCAGTCGCACCAAACCCTGCTGCTCTAGAAACTTGGATATGGAGCAATGGATTCAAAGTGCAGGAAAGAGATTTTACATAAACATTAGGAAGAACTTCCTAGTGGTAAGAGCTGTTTAGCAGTGGAATACACTGGAGTGTGGTGCTCTTCTCTGGATGGCATCTGTAGGGAGTGTTTTGATTGTGTGTTCCTGCATGGCAGGGGGTTGGACTGGATGGCGTTTGCACCTTCTTCCAACTCTATGATTCTGTTGTAACATTCTATAATGCTTCTAGCTCTGAATATTATGCACTTTGATCTGGGCTGAGAAGTCACCCAGTGGGTTTCAATGGCAAAGCAGGAAATCAAACCCTGGTCTCTATGGCAGAAGTTTGGATTAGACAGCCCTTGTGGTCTCTTCCTATGATTCTGATTCTAGGTGCAAGAGCTCTTCCAGGTTCCAATTCTATGCCTCATTCTTTCGAGATGGTAACTACAAATGGCACTCTAACTGCCATGGTTATAGTTATACTAGGATACAAGCCGTTTGTCCCAAAGCACATCCATTGAGCATAGGCTCTGCAATCCCAAGAGCACCTTCCGTCTCTCCTTGGAAAGCTACAACGGAATTGAGAAGAATAGGTTTCTTTCCAAACCACACAGCTAGCTGAAACACTGGAATAAAACACTGTGTGTATGCCTCCACACACGTGCAAGTGCTAGCGCGAACCAAGCCAGCGAGTTCAAACAGATTTCTGCGAAAAAGACAACTATTTGCCTATTGTTGATACACAGCCTGAAGTGGCCACATCCTCTGTGATTCTAGCCACAGGCACGAGGAGTCATTATAAATTTCTTCCTGTGGGCTAACAAGTAGAGAAGAGGCCTGGTTGTGGTCAACAGGTTTTTTTGCTTCTAGTACGCAAATGGAAAGCGTTGCTGAGGACAAGACGGCACAGTCTTGAGTAATAATTGCTAGGGAATAACAATACACAGTGATGGGCCAAGTTCATTGGTTTTGTTATAGCGTGCCGGCGTGTCCCAGGTTTTGTTTGGAAGACAAAACCAAAGGCCTCAGGCCGTAACCCAGATGGGATGTAATATAATCACCACCACACTTATTGAAACTAGGCTGGTCTGGCTCTTGTCGGCGTCTGGCTTCGTGACCACACAGGAATTACATAGAAATTACCTTAAGTTGCATGCTGAGGGTTGTGCATTGTAAGAGGATAAATATGACATTCGAAGTTTAGTACAGCTGGCCCTCCACATTTGCGGTTTTCACTCTTTCGGATTTGGCTATTCATGGATTTGATTCATGTGTTCTCTCCAGGAATCTCTTGACCCTCCAGCAGATCTTTATGGTCAACTTTCACTATAGAGCCATGCTGAAGGACCTAGGTGCATCTGCATTGTTGAATTCATGCACATTGACATCACTTGAATTGCCATGGCTCAGTGATATGGAATCCTGGGAGTTGTACTTTGGTGAGGCACCAGTGCGTTTTTCCAGGAAAGGCTAAAACCCTGATAAAACGACAACTTCCATAGTTCCATAGAATAACTGCATTAAGCTGGATGAAATCAGCCTACACTGCTATATAATGCAGTTCAATGCAGTAGATGGACTTAGAGATGGACTTCACCTGTCTACCTCAGTCTCCTCACCTGGTTCTTTCCAGTCTGCTGACATGTATCCCATTAAAGCTTTTGTGGAGATGCTGATTGGGCTATAAGAAAAAACCATTGTTTAATGACATAAACACTGGAAGCAGAAGGAATGTCGACTTAATAAATTTGACTGAATTAGTTGTTCAAGGCTAAAATCTTGGTGACTTGTGCAAGCAAAACCAGAAACTACGCTGGCATAATAACTTTTAATTGCTGAAGGAGATATTTGATATCATCTAATGCACTTTTTCCTTGTTTTTCTTAGAGTATGTTATAGTGAACCTTTTCATTAAATAAGATACCAAAACCTAACTGCTGCCGGCTATAATATTTGTTATTGTCACATGTCTTCAAGTTATTATGAACAAGATAGGTTCTGTAAGTTTGTTCTTAAGCTGAATTTGTTTGTAAGTTGGAACAGCTAGATTTTAAAGTGTAACTCCAGCCAAAAATATATAATGTTTAGCTTTGGTTAGCATAGGGAAAGGGTAACACCCCTGTCAGGTTTGTTTTGCTGCCTGTGTTTCTGTTCAGAAGATTTCACCTCTATCCATCACAATTTAACTTTGAAAAAAATGACTTGTTGTGAAAACAAGGATTGGCAATAAAGTTTCAGTTGAGATGAATTTTCCCCATTAAAACTCTCTCAGGAGTGAATTTCCCTTCAAAGGGGTAGATTTCTCTCTCTTCTTGTTGTCTAACCCATATTCTTAACTATGAGTCGTTTGTAAGTCAAATGTTTGTAACTTGGGGATTGCCTTTATTTCTGACTCACAATAATATCAAGGCAATCCTATCCCTGAGTTTTCTGCAGCTAAGGCCCAATCTTTTTTCAAATACAGTTTCAAGCTGCATCTTATGGCAGTATAGATGGAGCCAGAGAGTGGATGATTTATCCAAGGTCACCCAGGGTGCATCTACACTGTAGAATTATTGACATTTGACACCTCTTTGGCTGCCATGGCTCAATGCTATGGAATCCTGGAGTTTGTACTTTGGTAAGACACCAGTGCTATTTGGCACAGAAAGCTAAAGATCATGTAAAGCTACAACTCTCATAGCATTGAGCCATGGCAGTTCAAGTGGTTTGAAATGCATTCATTCCACAGTGTAGATGCACCCCCAGTGTATTTTCATGGTCAAGGAATATAAATATAAATCATGCAACCATATATCTAAGAAATATGAGGAAACTTTGCAAATGAGTATTGTGTTATTGGCGGTTTTAAATGCAGTTATTGGCTTTAAATTTTGGTTTACAAAAATGTGCACCATAAAGGACCACAGCGACATACAATAAGTAATAATGCTGGAATAATGAGGAGCAAAGTCAATAAGTTTCATTTGGAGCCCTTGGAGGTGTAATGGGTTAAACCCTTGTGCCAGCAGGACTGCTGACCTAAAGGTCGGCGGTTCAAATCTGAGGAGGAGGGTAAGCTCCCATCTGTCAGCTCCAGCTTTTCGTGCAGGGACATTAGGGAAGCCTCCCACAGGAGAGTAAAACATCCAGGCATCTCTTGGGCAACATCCTTGCAGACGGCCAGTTCTCTCATACCAGAAGTGACTTGCAGTTTCTCAAGTCGCTCCTGGCATGGAAAAAAAGTTTCATTTGTGCTTCCAATACTTCCCTGCCGTCTATGAATGCCTTCCAACCCTATGAATGTATTCCAGCCCTACCTTCTAGTTTTCTACCAGCTCTAAAACATCCCCACGCAGAACTGCTGGGTGTTTCTGAATGAATTACATTTCATTACAGCCTTCTTTTCCACCATTTCTGTTGCTTTTTATTCTTAACCACTGACTTCATCATGCTGTAGCTGCCAGTTTTAGGCCCACACACTCCCTGCTTTTATTTTAATTTGGAAAGTGCAGTTTTTCACACCTGCAGATATGGAAGCTGGCTCTACACTGCCATACAATGTGGTTTGGAACAGCATTATATGGTTCAGTGTGGACCCATATGATGCAGCTCAATGCAGTTAAACTGCACAGTACTATAGGTCTACACTGGCTAACTGGAGAAAGAAAAAAACTATAGTTATAGAGCAGGCATGCGAAAACTTTGACCCTCAAGGTGTTTTGGACTTCAACTCCCACAATTCCTAACAGCCTACCGGCTGTTAGGAATTGTGGGAATTGAAGTCCAAAACAACATAGCTAAACTACAGCTGAATCAGCATATGCTGCTGAAAACAGCCTCATCTGATGAGACCTTTAGACAGCTATGGCAGCATCCTACGGAATCCTGGAGTTTGTACCCTATGGAGAGAAATTTAGAATGCTGAGCCTGAGAATTATGTTATCATATTAAGTTGAGGATTCTTCACACATCATGGCAAATCCATGGGGTCCCGGCAGCAGGCGTGGATAAGCCGTCACTCCACATCCCACATTTTGTGACCTATCTCAACCTCCATCTCATAGGGGGAAGCATTGCTGTACAGCTTCCCCCCATTGCTCCTAAGGTAACATGGGAAGCTTCCTATGTTGCTATGGAGGTGGCATGGGCCATTTCCTCTCCTCTTTCACCACGGATCCCAGGCAGAAGTTGATTCGCATTATGGGAAGGGCTTCATGGTGAAAGGGAAGAAGAAGTGGCTTAGGACAGGTAAATTATCCTGTCTGATGAGGTTGCAATAGTTGCTCACAAAACTACAAATCCCAGGATTCTACTGAATGTACCATTCAATTGCAGTGGAATATAGACCACGACAACAGCATTCTCTCTGACATTCATATATCCCTTCTCCCAATCCTAGAAACATATGAGCTGTTTCTTGTTATTCAGTTGTGCATCACATGTTCAGGAATGCTCTACTCTTGCTTCTTATTATCCAAGGTTGAGCTGTAAAGAAATTACTGGGCTAAAATCAACATATTGTTATAACAACCTGTCCTGGATCTCTATGGCCAACTTCGATATAAATTAGAGCCTTGAGTTGCAAGCCACCACTGCCTCCAACCAACCAAATAGAAGTATGCCTGGCTTATTTCACTACTGCCATATGTTTAGAAGGAAGCAAAGGCTGTATAACTGCCAGGGTTGATTGAGAAAAATGTGTGTTCTGCCAGATTATAGCTGAAATACCAGAAATTAAAAGAACACACTGATATTCCACTTGATCCATGTGAGGAAGAAAACCAGAATCATAGAATCATAGAATCATAGAATCAAAGAGTTGGAAGAGACCTCATGGGCCATCCAGTCCAACCCCCTGCCAAGAAGCAGGAATATTGCATTCAAATCACCCCTGACAAATCTTGAAGTACAAACCTTGATCATGTGAAAAATGGAGATGTGCGAAGTCTCCTTGCCTTCTAGGAATGGAGCTGTATGTCAGTGTTCGAGTGTCTAAACCAGGTTAGGAAGGGTTGCATGACACATCATCAATGGGAAGGAGGAGGACACAAGGGAAGTGAAGGAAATGTGACATATTGCCAGAAAAAGATGGGATACAAAGTCGCAAACATGGAGATACAGTTGAAATAAAAAGAATGGAAAACTCTTGAGACTTCAAGAGGCTTTTTCATCTCCTAAAAGCCCCCTAAGAGATGAGGGTCTTATTACACTAGATTGTTGTTTATACAGTTTTTGTAACTGCGTCCATCTTCTTTAGTAAAAGAGACTAAATTAAATCTTCCTCTTTCCCCTAAATACATGAGAGGGAAAAACTCCTTCACTTCACTTTGATTTGTGAACAGCACTTTAGCTATAATTTCTCTCTTAATATCCAATAAGAAAATATAAAAAGGGATGGGCATGAATGACATAACTGGGGCCATTCTTTTGTCTCAGATTATGGCTAGGAAACCTCACACCCTGGGATCAACTTGAACTGTTTACTATTTGAAACTGCTTTACTTTATTCATTTCTAAAATCATTTGGAAAGTATGTTTCAATTTATTTATTTATTTATTTATTTATTTATTTATTTATTTAGAGGTTTTTTATACCGATCTTCTCACCTCGAGAGGGACTCAGATTCGGTTCACAACATGTGTCAAATACAAATTTACAACACACAATGCATTATCAAAAAACATTAAAAACATATTTCAATGAACAGTATACAATATACATCATCAACATCACAGATATATATAAGCCAGGTCGTCAGAACATTAGTCGTAGTTCACAGTTAGTCATGCTCCTTCCATATAAGCCTACATTGACTCAGTTATCAAAGGCCAGGTCCCAAAGCCAGGTCTTTGTTAGTTTTCTGAACGTCAGGAAGGAGGGTGCGGTTCTAATCTCCAGAGGGAGGGCATTCCAAAGCCGAGGGGCCACCATCGAGAAGGCCCTGTCTCTCGTCCCCACCAACCGTGATTGTGACAGTGGTGGGACCGAGAGCAGGGCCCCCCCGGACGATCTTAAGGACCTTGATGGTTTGTAGGGGAGAATCCGTTCGGACAGGTAAACTGGGCCAGAGTCATTTAGGGCTTTGTAGGTCAAAACCAGCACTTTGAATTGTGCTCGGAAGCTCATCGGCAGCCAGTGGAGCTGGTGCAACAAAGGAGTTGTGTGCTCCCTGTACCCAGCACCCGTTAGTAATCTGGCTGCCGTGCGTTGGACTAACTGCAGCTTCCGGGCAGTCTTCAGAGGCAGCCCCACGTAGAGAACGTTGATTCTAAAGTTTTATTCTATCTTTCTAAATGAATGCAGTTTGAAACCTCTTTAACTGCTATGGTCCAATACTATATAATCATGAGAGTTACACTTTTACAAGATCTTTAGCCTTCTCCGTCAAAGAGTGCTGGTGCTTCTCCAAACTACAACTCCCATAATTATAGCATGAAGCCAAGGCAGTTCACGTGGTGTGAAACTGCATTAATTCTATGGTGTAAATGCATCTAGATCTCTTTGAGGTTTCTACCAACAACAAAGACAAAACCTTTCAGATCAGGATTGCATTTGACATATTTTTCAAGAGGGGAAATGATGGTCTTTGAATCATAGCCCTGCATTTTGTCAAAATGTTGTTTCTTTCTCAATGTAATCATAGAGCAGTGGTTCCCAACCATTATTATTATTATTATTATTATTATTATTATTATTATTATTATTATTGACCAGGGACTACTTTGACTAGAAACCATTTTCCATCATTTGTATGAAAAGGGTTAGGAATCCGTTTTTGGTCAACTTTAGATTCAGTTTGGTTATTTGGGGTGCTGATTCAGAAAATTGTATTGGATAGACCATATCAGCTCTAGTTTCTGAAACAGAACATATGCCATCTAGTAGTCACCATCTGCTTGCCCACAGAAAACTATATTTAATAAACCTTGGCACTATGAGAGGGTTTTGCAAGACTAGTTACTCTTGTTGCAATGGTGTAGTAATGTTGAGGCCACAGACCATATTTTAGTTCTTGTGGACCACTGGTGGTCCATAGACCATAGGTTGGGAACCAGTGGTCTAAATGATCTGGGAGCACATGACACTGCAACATGATGGGTTGGAAACCACTGCCATAAAGGCGTCTAAGAAATTCCATACTCTCTACCTAAGCAAGGGTTGGTAGCCGCGCCCAAGACAGGAACATCGTGGATCTCAAAGGAAGTTTTTTTTTTTTCATTTTCCAATGGACTTTAGATTTTATTGACTGGATTTTACAGATCCTTGCCTCTCATTGCACACATGAACAAAGACAAGAGTAGCCTCTCTCTATGTGGATATCCCCCCCAAGACATTTTAACTGACAACAAAAACTGACATCTTGACAGCATGCAGGGCTGCGATTCAAAGATCATCCTTTTCCCCCCTTCTCACATATGATTTTGTATGACCTTTGGCTAATGAGGAAAGCTTACACTCTGTATTTTGTGCATGTTAGTTGACCCATTATTTTGTGAATTTTGGGTGTGATTGTATTTTGTTGTATAGCCAACAAAGCTACTCTTGAGTGTGTTTTCTCTTTGTAGATTGCTCAGAGGCACTTGGTTCTGTGGAACATGGTATAGTGGACTAGCTGTTCCTTCTTTGGCCTAGTCCAGTAGGCTCCTTTTTGTGTTCACTCTCTGGGCCCCCAATTCCCTCCCTCTCCCCCCTTCTCTTCCTGTGTGCTTTGCTAGAGCAGGAGAGGAAGCAACCCTTAAATCCCTACAAATAGCTTCACCCCTCAAAATGAGGGTGTAATTATGTCAAATTGGAGAGACTTATTTCAGGCTTAAGGAGGCTAGAAAAAATAAACCACCAAAGCCCGAGCTTTTTCTGCACGCCTGGATCATTACATGCGAGAGTGAAATGGGCTCTGTTTGTGTGTGTGTGTGTTTTATAGCAAGAGGGCAGGAAGGAAGCAAAGAAGCGGAAGGAAGGGAAGGAAGAAGAGAGAGATTAGATACAAATAGTCTGGTAGGAGCCAGGCTGTCCGAAAACCATTCCCGCAGGGGGTGTTCGGCACCGAAAGAATCCCAACGAAGGGTGACCTCATTGTGTATTTGTCTGGCCCAGCATGAGCTGTTTTCTTAAGCCATGGAAATAACCTCACTCCACAAGCACTACAAAAATTGGCAGAAGCGATCAAGGCATGCGCTGTTTAACTTGTGGACTTTAGCACCCCTCCTTGTAGACAATATTGTTCTGCCCTACATGTCGAGAGAAGGTAGAAAAGGACACCGAGTGACTGATTTAACTAGAAGAGGGAGACAATGCTGGGGTGCCATGTGCAAAAGAGAGACCCCAAAAGAGCTGTGTATTCCATATCCCACCTACCTTTGGCTGACCTAAGACATTTTGCTACCTGACGGTTCTCTGTAGCAGAGTAAAAAATCTTGGGTGCATCCACATTACACAGTTAAATAAATCAAAAGAAGCTGTTAATGGCACACTTTAACTACTATGGTTCCAGTCTATGGAAACCTGGGAATGATAGATTAGGAGGGGTATTTAAAATTGTCAGCCAATGAGTTCTAGTTCTTCACTGCCATTCTACAAATCCTTGGATAGCGAGGAAACCCAATGCCATAAGTAGAGGGCAACCCACAGGAAGGGAAAATGCACACAAAGAACATGCAGATACTAGGAGAACCCCAATGGGTTTCGGTATCCATGGAAGCCAGGGTCAACATGGATTATGGGACTTGTAAGGATTTGCATGCAAAGGGATTATAGGGCTGAGAAGCAAAACGGAAAAATTATAGATTGGTGGATATTGAGGCTCTCGGGAGAACCAGTGTACCTACAGAGGTGGGAGGTGGGCAAGGGGATTCAGGTGTCAAAGAGGAAGCATAGAGCATTAATCTGCAGATACTGAGGGAGGAATGATAGATCTCGGTATCCGTGTTCAGGGTAGTATGTATCGGGGATACCAGGGTGAAAGTTGGCATGTGTAAGATAGGGAAAAGGAAGAAAAGCGCCGTTTTTCAGGGCCTGAGAGGCTATGAGGACTATCTGGGCCATGTGGTCCAAGCAGCCACCAGGCCAGCTGCGGAATGTGGAAATAGGAAGAAACAGATACAGGAGAGTGAAAGGAGAGACTGGGAGATTGAAGTTAAGGGTAAGCTTTTTATTTAGGGGGAAAGATCCATAGAATTAATAATAAGAAAGGAGGCTTGTTATCCCGAAGTCTTCTGGGTTCCTCCCAACTGCAGGTTTCAAGTCCCAGGCCCCTGCCATCCATGGTAACAAGTTTATCAATTTAATATTTGGACCCAGTGGTGGTCTGTGCTCAACATCAAGACACCCTTTCTAGGAATTTCTAGATCTTCCAGGTAGCATGACGCTATGAAGCTGACCATATAATTGCACTGGATGATCTAGAGATTCATAGAAAAATGTTCTCTCTATAAATCTTTAGAACCCTTGCATAGCCAGAAAAAGTTGACTTTGTACAGTATGACATGCTTCCCACCCCCCCCCCCCCCAAATATCTGTAGGACCATTATCTGCAGTTTTGTTTAGACCACATCTGACAAAATATATCCTTACCTTTGACATTTTAAGGTTTGCTGTTATCTGCTGTTTCGCTTATCCATGCAAAGACTGAGAATTGTATCCTCCACAGATTTTTTTTGGGGGGGGGGTATCACACCTTATGACAGTTGAATTGCAGCATCAGCTTGTCCATCAGCTATGTTGCAGCACTCCCAACCATATGTGGATATTATCTTATCCCTTTCTGCTTCATACTTTAGTAACTATTAGTATGTAGGTTCCAGTGAAATCCCTCTAGGTACTGTTACTCTAAGTTAACAAGTATGGGTCACAGACCTCATGTGGCCTTACAAATGTGTCTTTGTGGGTCCTGCCTCCCACAGCCAGCAAAAGCTCTTTCTCAGTATCTCCTCCCAGCTTTTGGGGTGATCCAAATTAACGGTATTGCTCCACTGAATCTTCCAGGCACAGCTTTGTATGGAAATTAGGTGCAGAATTTGCCTGAATCCCTACCATCAAAATTAGAAATGGACTTCTAGTTATTTCCAGATTTAATTATTTAAAACATATGACTTTTTCCAATGCAGCCCATGAAGCGTCTTGGAAGCTGCAAATTGCAGCACTTCCAACAATGTAAACTGGAGCACATGTGACCACATAACATCAGAGTGTGGTCAAGACGGCACATTTTACTAAGCTGGGAGAGGTGGCAGTAGTTTTCTTTTGCTTGAGTCAACTGGAAAAAGCAAGACTTTGCAACCTGCTCTTTCTACTGAGTGCAAATTACTTTTGTACTTTGAACTTATTTTCTGGTGATTGAAGTACCATAATCTAAGGTGGAAAATGGGATATTTGAAAGCTACTGAAAGGGCGTAACAACACAGGAAAAAACACAAGGGTATGAAACTGGTCTCTGGACTCCACAAAGTTGCCCTCTCTTAAGTGTAACCAAGATCTGTGTATAGTATAAGACCCTTAACAAAATTTCCTCTTATTTCTGTTCCCCTTGGTCTAATAAAAACCAATTGGAAAGATGTGTGTAGTATAAGGTCTGTAATGAAATGCTGAGTACCATTCAGTGTAGCAAATCTCAAAATAGATACTATAGCACCCTGAAGTACTGTCACCATACATCTCTGATTAATGAAAAAAATCTCCAGAGGCCTCATCACACTGCATTATTATTATGATATATGACTCCACATTAACTGCCATGGCCACATGGTTTGGAGTCCTGGGATTTGCAGTACAGGAAGAGAAATTATCATTCTCAACCAGAGGGCAATAAATCCACTTCAAATCCCGTTATTCCATAAGATGTTGCCATGTATTAAAGTGCTGTCTTTCCCTGGGCTCCCCAGAAAGCTTATTTTTCCTTCTTTTACTTCCTTCCTTTTGTTCTTTTTTTCTTTCTCTCTCTCTTTTATGTTTCCATATTACTCTGTCTAATGTGATAGATTTCCCCCAGTTTCAAATATTTATTCTTAGGCAACATGTCTTCTCGTTTTAATAAATCCGTCAAAAGGAGAGGAAAATTGCTAGGAGATTCCAACAAGTTCTGACAGCCCAACACTAGAACATATTTTAACTTTTGTGTAAATTGGGAAAATCCAATACATGAATAAATTAATTGCTATTTCTAAGGTGGGCCACGCCATACAAAACACATGAAAAAGAGATGAGGACTTCTGTAACTTTACATGATCCACTGATGATGCCAGCCACAGATGTAGGTGAAACATCAGGAGAAAATGCTGCTAGAACACAGCCATGCAGCCCAGAAAGCACACAACACCTCAGTGATTCCAGCTGTGAAAGCCTTCAACAATACATTTAATGCAATCCACTCTCCACATTTACAGGCTTGACTTTTGCAGATTTGATTAAAAGTTTCATTCTAGCAATCTCTGGGTCCTCCTGTGCAATTCCATTATGAACTTCCAGCAGATTTTTTGCAGATTTTATTCTTTGCAGATTTGATGAAAATGTGCTCTCCAGGAAATTCTAGATCTTCCAATGCAATTATATGGTCAATCTTTGCCAGAAGTTTACCATAGGATCATGGTGGAGGACCTAGAGCAGTGGTTCTCAACCTGTGGGTCCTCAGGTGTCTTGGCCTACAACTCCCAGAAATCCCAGCCAGTTTACCAGCCATAAAGATTTCTGGGAGTTGAAGACCAAAATATCTGGGAATCCACAGGTTGAGAACCATTGATCTAGAGAGTTTTAGAAAGAACACCTCTCTAGAAATCTCCAGGTCATTCAATGTGATTTTATGAACAACTTCTGGAAGAAGTTGCTTTAATGCCTCCAGGGAAGAAGAACCCACCATCTGTGGAGGATATTTCTGTTCTCCAACTGAATTGATCTGTCAGTTGCTTTCTTGAATTTCTAGTTCAGATTGGCTCCTTGCAGCCTCAGAATCCCACTGGTATCAATGGGAGTCAAACATAGCACATTCCTCAATGGAACAACACAGAAATTCTAATTCCCATTTAATTAGCTTCCTTTGTTTTTGCTTACCCCACAGCTGATAGCATATGGATTGACAGTACAGTTGTCCCTCCATATCCATAGATTAGGGGTCCATGGATTCAACCATCCACAGGTTGAAAATATTTTTTAAAATCCCAAAAGTAAACCTAGATGTTGTCCTATTATTCCCACTGTATATCATGGAATTTGAGCATCCACATATTTTGATATTCATTGGAGTCCTGGAACCAAATCCCAGTGGATGCCAAGGGAGCTCCGTATGCGGATCTGATAGCTTCTCCTTTCCCATCTTCCCTGCCTATCTGCACTTCGGTTTTGTTTGCTGTTGATCATCATGGAATGAAATCAATAAATTAGGGAGTGGGATTGTTGTTTAGGCATACATTTTGCAAGTCATACACATTCCTTGCATGCATCCCTATAGCTTGGATTTTATTAGCTATGGAACTGTAGAGTCCACAAAAATCTCTTTTTTAGCTCTGGTTTGAAATATGTACATTTTTCTGTGAATACTTTCCATGTATTTAATGTGGCCTTCAACAATGTGCCGTTTTCAGGATGCAAAATATGTCCCAGTCCAGTCTGTTCAATTCAGATCTATGGCAGAAATCCACTGGAACAGATTTCTCATATATCCATAATTCATTCCTTTAACTGAAACTTTAGACTGGGGGACTGCCTTTTCCTTCTAATCTTAAGGTGCTTTTTTCATGTCAGGTGCAACTTGAGAAACTGCAAGTTGCTTCTGATGTGAGAGAATTGGCCATCTGCAAGGATGTTGCCCAGGTGACGTCCAGATGTTTTGATGTTTTACCATCCTTGTGGGAGAGTTTTCTCATGTCCCTGCATGGGAGCTGGAGCTGCCAGAGGGAGCTCATCCACGCTCTCCTGGATACAAACCTGTCACAAGGGTTTAACCCATTGTGCCACCGGGGGCTCCACACCTTAAGGTGCAGTGACATTGGCATTATACTTTCAAGCAAGTAAACAAACACAAGGCCATTTTTTCACTGAACATGTCTTTATTAATTTAATACTTTGATCAATATATCTGTACATCTCTGAAAACATGAGGTTAAATATCACAGAAGGACTGCGCAGTTTGCTACATGATGGAAAGACAAGGAAGCATATTACATAAATACTTTTTACAGTGAAATAAATATGGCATTGAAATCTCAGAAAAAGTCTGCTCTTGTTTTTTATTACCAAGCCCACCAACTGGAAACAAAATCCACCAAGGTTGTAGATAAGACCATGCATCTTCTGAATTGTGCCAATGCTGAAACTAGGAAGCTACTTAGATGCTGAACTGTTGTACTGCTATGATTTGAAGTTTGATAATATATGTTTGGCCTATGTCCCTTCTACACTGCCGTATAAAATCCTGATTATCTGCTTTGAACTGGATTATATGGCAGTGTAGACTCAGATAATCTAGTTGAAAGCAGATATGGATTATCTACTTCTATAATCTGGATTATAAGGCAGTGTAGAAGGGGTGTTAAAGACCACTGGCAGTTTTTCAGTAGGACCTCATATCTATGGGACTAGTACTTGTGATTTCACTTACCCACTTCTGAAAACATGTGTTCTCTCTAGGCATTTTCTAAGTCCTCCAGAGCAATTCTATGTTATGCTTTTGCTGGATGTTGATACACTGGAGGATCAAGAAATGCTAGAGAGGTGTTTTCTCTAGGCATTTTCTAGTCCACCCAGCATTACTACATGGTATGCTTCTGGTAGAGACTGACCACAGAATCATGCTGGGGGATCTAGAAATCCTAGAGGTGTACTCTCTAGGCATTTTCTAGATTCTCCACTGCAATTCTATACATGCTTCCATTGGAAGTCATTCCTGTCAATAAGATTTGCTATTATCTATCGTTTCACAATAAGGCCAGACATTTGTCCTCTGGGGATATGGGAATCATTTGTATAAACTCAAAAACAGAGGTACAAAATGAAGTAAGGGGATGTGTAAAAATGTATCTTCCTAGCCTTCCTCAATCCAGCAGCTTCTAGGTACAGATTGTAGTGTCCATCAATCCCAACTCGAGCCAATGAGATATCTCAGAATGAGGAAGGTGTGTCAGAGACTCCAGAAAAACAAAGCATGATAGTAAATTCCTATTTCAGTTACAGACCAAAGTGAACTAGAAAGTGCCCTTGACTACAACTTCCATCTTGGTTATGCTGGATTGGTCTGATGATGACTGTAAGGCAAAACCTATGGAGAAGACCATGTTGAGGAACATTGAGGAAGTATAGAACTTCCCATAACCTCCAGCCACCTTGGCTATTGAGATCAAATCCTCCCAAAAGTAATCTTTATACAGTATATTCTTCCCTTTGTTGAACAGTACAAACACAGGCCTGGAGCTAGACATAGAAGATTACCCGCATATAACCCCTTGATATCATTTTAATGTTAATGGCTCCATCCTCTAAAGTCCTGGGAGTTTTAGTTTGATGTGGTACTCTGAATTCCTTTCTAGAGAGATCTGATGCTGTACTCACTAGAGAGCATATCATTCCTTAGTAAATAATTCATAGTGCCTCATCAAACTACAAAATCCAAGATTCTTTTGGATAGGACCCTGATAATTAAAATGGGATGAAATATTGATAACTGTGTGATCCAAATGCCTTCTTAGTCATAATAATTTAGACCAGGGGCTAGGTAATGCATGGTCTTTTAGATGGTTATGCTAGCTAGGAGTGATGGGAGTTGTAGTCTCACAACATCTGAAGGATCCATATATTGATTCCATAGAGATGACTTTGTTTATCATGACTAAGTCTGGTTCCAACATACAGGGAGTAAGGTCTACTGAATGCAATAAAATTGACTTCTGGACAATAATCTAATAATCCCTTGTTCACAAACATTTATAGAGATCAAAACAACATCACAATGGAAATAAATAATAATTTAGTATTATTTGCTGTTACACAGCACTTGGAAAAAATGAATGTGCTTTAGAAAGGGATACGTAAGGGTATAAAAACATTTCAACTCTCTGAAACAGATACAGTAGAGTCTTGTTTATCCAACTTTTGCTCATCCAACATTCTGTATTATCCAACATAGTTTGCCTCCCGCCCAGGTCCACAGCAGTTTCAATACACTGCAATGTTTGGGTGCTAATGTCACAAATACAGTAATTTCTACACAATGTTACCATGTATTGAACTGCTTTTTCTGTTGGTTTGTTGTAAAACATGATGTTTTGGTGCTTAATTTGTAAAATTATAAGGTAATTTGACGTTTAATAGGCTTTTACTTCATCCCTCCTTATTATCCATCATTTTTACTTATCCAACATTTGCTGGCCTGTTCATGTTGGATAAGCAAGACTCTACTGTAAACATAAAAAATATAAAAAGATAAACCAAAACAAATAAGCCATACACTACTGCATGATATTAGATTGATATCAAACTAAACATTTAAAAAAATGCTGACATCAAATTAATGTTCAGATGACAACATAGGTAAGTATGGAGGCAGCTCTTGGTAAACACTGCATGCATTAAAAACTAACCCTGATACAGTCCATTTCTGTATAGCCAGTTCATCAGGATTGTATCCAGAAACCTGTTTTTCTCAAACCAAGAAATTTTGGTCCCTTTCTGGTAATTTCACTGTTCCTATCCCCACCCCCCAAATATTTTGCAATTTGTGGACTAGGTCTTTTCAGAAAAGAGTGTAGATAGAGGGAGATGAAGAAAAAGAAGTGTGGAACTGAGAAAGAAAGAAGAGAGGTGAAGAGAAAGGGTAATAGTAGAACTAGTGATTCCTGGAATTATAATAGGAGACTTTATACAGTACGACCCCTGTATCCTACACATAAAATACAATCTGATGTGACAAAAATCCCAAACATATTTTTCATGCAGAATAAATCCCAAACAGCAATGGGTTGTTGTAGGTTTTTTGGGCTGTATGGCCATGTTCTGGAAGCATTCTCTCCTGACGTTTCACCTGCATCTATGGCAGGCATCCTCTGAGGTTGTGAGATCAGACCTCATAACCTTTGAGGATGCCTGCCATAGATGCAGAAGAAACTTCAGGAGAGAATGCTTCTAGAATATGGCCATACATTCTGAAAAACCTACAACAACCCAGTGATTCTGGCCATTAAAGCCTTTGACAATACAGCAATATCAATGTTTCCCAATAGCTGGGAAACCATTTTTCTTTGTTCAAATGCTTTTCAAATATTAATTCCATCCCTAAAATGAACCAGTAATTTGACTTGTTCATTTCCTATGACATGAAAGGGAAAATATCAGCATTGAGCACCCTGCTAATCCATGGACTCTGGCAGGTACCCTATAATGTCATTCCTTCTTATCCGCCCTGCACGTACTTTCACTCTCACACCAATGCCAGGAAATATACACCTATATACTCATCTCATTGTTGTGCTATTCATTTGGTACTCAGTAAACCTGCATGTCCTTTACTGTTTCTAACAAAGACTTTTCAAGATTTGTTTCCAGATATGACATGCCCCAAAAATGCTATTAGAAAATGTATATGCATTTGTACTAAACATCTGGACAATATGGCTCTATATATTATAGCTGGATTACAAAAAAAACCCCTCTTTACTTCCACAGTTGACACATTGCATAGCCTTTCCCCAAGAAGAGGAAGCCAACTTGCATATAGCTCAAGCATAATACAGCAGAACAGCAAGAGTCAATGCATGAATACCAAAATTAAGTCATTGGCAAAATCTGGACTATAACTGCCAGAATGCCCCAGCCAACATGGCTATCCTGGCTGGAGTATTCTCTAAGTTATAGTCCAAAAAAGTATGCTTTTCCATGCACTGATTTATAGACAGCTCAAGAGAGACGAATGCATAAAAGGCAGCAATGGCGATGCACGCAGTTGAACACATGTCCTTTGAAATATCACATTTTCCTAAACTGACGTATGCTTGCTTCTGCAGAGAGATGCCAATCCTTGGCCAAGTCAAGGAAAGACAAGGAAAACTTGGAGAACGGAAGGCCTTTCTTTAGCTTATGATTCAATCGACCTTTCCTAACCTGTGAATAACTTTCCTCTTTCAGGCTGACAACAGCTTCTTTCTCTGATCCAATTCCACTCTTTCTTTCTCCTCCTGACTCTCCATCTTTCTCTCTCCCTGGATAACTCAAGGAGAGTCTGATAGCTTTTGGCTATATCAGATCTGACTTCCCTTTTGGCACAAGATAGCTATTGTGGTGGCTATGGCCACCCATCCTCGCAATCAGTCCCATGGCAATCAGACAAAAATAAATTCTCTCCACATCTTGGCTGGGCTTCATTCAAACCAATCCTCCACTAGTAGGAGTTCTCAAGCTCTGGCTGATGGGCCTTACTGCCCCTGGTTCTGGAGAAGCGTAGCTTTTTGTTCTTTTGAGACCGGGCAGTCTCTTTGCTGAAGTCCTTGAGCTGGGAACGGTTGTGGTAGCGCGTGTACCGTTTGCACTTGCAAGCGGTGATGCTCCGGATCTTGATTGTCCGCATGTCCTCATTGGGGCAGGCAAGCTGGATGCGCTGGGAGCGACTGTGGGCAGGAATGCAGCGGTAATCCAGGGCATTCTGCCGCCACCATTTGCCTTTGCCAATTGAATTCGGGAGAAGATGGGCAGGGAGGCATTGGCCAGAACATATCAGCTCCCTGATTGGCTTGACGCTGCGGCACAGGCCTTCAGTGACATAGCGGGTGGAATACACTTCCCGGCAGCTGAATTCCAACGGTTCTGCAAGATAAGACATTTGCCACTATGAACACATTGGCATCAGAGTAATCTTGTATCTAAAGCAGGCATGGGCAAACTTCGGCCCTACGGGTGTTTTGGACATCAGTTCCCACAATTCCTAACAGCCAGTCTTTTTCTTGTGTCAGAAGCAGCTTGAGAAACTGCTCGCTTCTGGTGTGAGACAAATTGGCCATCTGCAAGGACGTTGCCCAGGGACACCCGGATGTGTTACCATTCTGTGGGAGACTTTTCTCATGTCCCCACATGGGGAACTAGAGCCGACAGATGGGAGCTCACTCCAATCCCCGGATTCAAACTGCCAACCTTTTGGTCAGAGGTCCTGCGGGCACAAGGGTATAACCCATTGCACCATCGGTAACATCCTACAGCTGGTAGGATGTTAGGAATTGTGGGAGTTGAAGTCCAAAATACCTGGAGGGCTGAAGTTTACCTTTGCCTGATCTAAATTATTAATCAACTGTACGGCCTTAGAAATAACACCATCAATGCACACAGATTATAATGAACTAAATAACATTAAGCTTGTTCTTAAGGTACACAAGACACTTGCCAAATGTATACCCACAAAAATCATAGTTCAGTTATAGTGTTTCCCTCTCAGTGATAAAAGTGGGACTTCAACAAACTTGCCATAGTGTGGAGCTGAATCAACAAAAATCCAGAATTCAAATAGTCAGACATGCAATTTTTCAGGATACTCCATCCCATCTCCTTCTCTTTTCTGTCAACTGTCAGCATTTGATACCTATTGAGGATGTTTAATCTTGTCTTGACCTACTTTTACACATATTTTCATACACACACACTCCTCTTATGGTAACACTTCCTTACTATTTATGGAATAGATGGCATCATTTTGGGATACTAATCTGCATTTGGAGAAGGAGTTCACTATAGTATAGGATGACTAATTGCTGGAATAATTACATTATTTTGTTTCCAACCATGGACATGGCAGATATAGGCAGTCAAGTTCTAGTCATGCTGCAAGTCTACCAGACGTGCTTGGAGAAGCTTAGAGGGTCATGGATGGCCACCTATACACCCAAATGTGATTTAACACTTATGATGTTGCCTTCTAAAAGTGCTAAAGCTCTTGTCTCTTCATATTAAAGGTCAAAACTAAAGTTCTGGTGGCAGAAAGGCTTCTGGCTGGCTAGAACCCAAACTAAGAAACACATTTGTTTATCTCTAAACAGAAAACGGCCATGGAAGGAAGCCACAATATGGTCCTGATAAGGAACATTCCAAACCATTGTGGAAATTAATTTCAGGAAGTTTAAGTGCCTTTCCAACAAGCCCTCAACTTGTCCATGTGACAAAACACAAAGCAGAGTACTAATAAGAGACAGCTTGCTAAGTATGTTGAGTGTTCCTTCTCCTGTGATTTCTACCATCAGATAATACAGATGTCTATTCTCAAAGAAGGCTATCATTTATGCCTTTACACAAAAAGGCTTCACATGAGGATGATGGGAGCTGCACCCTCACCCATCTGGAGGGTGTGGGGCTGTTCACATTCAGTACAGTATGCTCTCCATATCTGCTGGAGATACATTCCAGAATCACCACTACCAATGAATATCTGGAAACAAGGATAGTGTCTAGTCCAAACTTTAAAAGAAGCCCCCAATGTTGAACCCATCTCAGCAATAGGTTTCAGGACCTTGGATAACTCCAGTGAACCTGGAACAGATTCATTGCCTTCTGGTAGGAAGACCAATGCGGGAAACATTGATCTGCTTGGACTGATCATCTGAATGGGTTTAGGGAGATCTTTTAGGCATGTTCTAAACTACAGCTAAAAAAGTCCCTTTCCTTTCCAATAATTTCTTGTGTTCAGACTATACAATGTAATACAGTGCTTAAAGTGTTGAACTGGGACTTGAGCTTGACTAAATTCAAGCCCCTACTCAACGTGAAGCTCACTAGATGACCTTGAACCAGTGTTTTTATCTCACTTTGATCTATCTCACACTGTTGTTGTGATAGTAAAGGTGAGGATGAGCACTGTTCAAGTGTTCTGAGGCAAATGTAACTGGCTAGCAAAACCGCAGCTTGGACAAGTTTGCTTTGTGAATTCAAACAATCAGTATACTCCAGCCACCATAGCCACACCTTGGCTGGGAGATTCTGGGAGTGGTAGACTCAAAAACAAACTCCTGGGAGTGCTGAATAAAACAAATGTAATACCTAACCAGGTTCCAATCTCACACCTAAGAGAGAAAGGAAAGACTAAGGCCCCTTCCACACAGCTATATAACCCAGAATATCAAGGCGGAAAGTCTTACAATATCTGCTTTTAACTGGGTTATCTGAGTCCACACTGCCATATGTTCCAGCTCAAAGCAGATAATGTGGGATTTTATTCAGCTGTGTGGAAGGGGCCTAAGGGTGCATTTACACTGCAGAATTAATACAGTTTGACCCCACTTTAACTGTTATGGCTGAATGCAATGGAATCCTGACAGCTGTAATTTTGTAAAGTCTTTGGCCTTCTCTGCCTAATAGTGCTGGTGTGTCACCAAACTACATCTTCTAGGTTGCCAAGTTTGCAAACTTTATGGGGTTTTTTTTAATGCAATATAACTGTTTGGTTTGCTCAGCAAGCGAGAGTCCAAATGTGGCAGGCTAAAACCCAGAACCTCAATCAATGGCTGATACCAAATGAGAGACTCTCTCCTGGGAACACAGAAAACTGGGCAACCTGGAAGGCATTGAACAGACTGCAGTCGGGCACCACGAGATGCAGAGCCAACCTTAAGAAATGGGGCTACAAAGTGGAATCCACGACATGCGAGACTATCTACTATAATGCAGTCTGAGTCCTGCCACATACACAATGGAGGATCTTCTTATAGCAACACCAGAGGCACTCCAAGTGGCCAACTACTCATCAAGGGACATTTAATAGAATGCCAAGTTTGCAAACTTTGTGGGGTTTTTTAAAGCTAAACAACTGTTTGGTTTGGTCCTGACATGATAAATAAATAAATAAATCCCCTACTTGAGCCATGACTGTTTAAGTAGTGCCAAATTGCATTAATTCAACAGGTTGGGCATCAAATTTGTTTTATTTAGAAGTCAGATTCCTCTCATTTTGAGGCTACAGTTCCCATAATCCCCCTCTTTATCTATCTTGTTCAATATAAGGGGAATTATGGGAGCTGCAGTCTCAAAAACACTCTCATTTGAGTTTTGAATAAACAGAACTGAATCCAACAAGGTGACCATCACACGCCCCATGAAGAGGGAGGACTGGATAGGGCGATGGCATAATACTTCTCACCTTGTTTAATGTAAGGGTAAGTTTGGGGTCTGTAGTCTCAAAAGGAAACTTGTCTGAGCACTGAATAAAATACATTCAGAACCTAACTAGGTGTCCATTACCCACTGGAGAAAAGAGGAAGAAGGCTAGAATTAAAGCAGCCTACCTCTGACTTATCTTGCTCAATATAAGGGGAATTTTGGAAGCTGTAGTTTCAAAATTCTGGAAGGTGTAGTATGTTCGCCATGTATACATATGTGAAAGGATGTCATAAGAAAGAGGGAGAAGGCTTGTTTTCTGCTGCACTGGAGCAGTGCTTCCCAACCTGTGGTTCATGGACTACCAGTGGTAAGCAAAAATGAAAATATGGTCCATAGCCTCACCATTGCCTCAAAACCACACAGCAATGAGAGTGAGTGGTCTCACAAAACCCTCTTATAGTGCCGAGGCAATGGGGATGTTGGAAAGGGAGAGGCTGACTACCCACGAAAGATTAATACTACCACATCAGATCTAGATTAAATATTGTTTTCTGTGGGCGAGCAGATGGCGACTACCGGATGGCATGTGTTCTGTATCAGACACTACAGCTGATGTGGTCTATCCAATGCAAATTTCTGATTCAGCACCCCAAATAACCAAACTGAATCTAAAGTTGACCAAAAACTGATTCGTAACCATTTTGGTAGTAATGTTGGAGAGTGGTTCCTGGTCAAAGTGGTTCCTAGTCAAAGTGGTCAAGCTTAGCAGTTTAACTTTTTGGTCAGCAAGTTTTGCAGCTTGACCAGAGACCACTTTGACCAGGACCACTTGACCAAATGCATCTCCCTCTATGAACCATCGTGGAGATTACGATCTTCTGGGAAGGCCCTGCTCTCCGCCCCGCCACTTTCTCAGGTACGACTGGGAGGGGCGAGAGAGAGGGCCTTCTCAGTGATTGCCCCTCGGCTATGGAACTCCTTTCCTAATAAGATTAGGTCAGCCCCCTCCCTCTTCTCCTTTAGAAGGATGATAAAAAGGTGGCTGTGGGACTGAGCCTTTGGGGCTGTGCAATGAAGCAGTGATAGGAACTCTTAGTATGCCAACCAAATTCGATATGGTTGTTTGAGACAGTTTTAAATAGAGGATTTTAACATCAAGACAAGTGATTTTAATGTTTTTGTATGTGTATGGTCTAGTATGTTTTGGCATTGGATGTTCACCATTTATATGTTGTGCTCCGCCCTGAGTCCCCTTCTGGGGGAGAAGAGAGGAATATAAAAGTTTTAAATAAATAAATAAATAAATAAATAAGTGATCCCTGGTCAAAGTGGTCCCTGTTAAAAAAAAAAAAAAGGTTGGGAATCTTGGAATCATAGAGTTGGAAGAGACCTCATGGGCCATCCAGTCCAACCCCTTGCCAAGAAGCAGGAAAATTGCATTCAAAGCACTCCCAACAGATGGCCATCCAGCCTCTGTTTAAAAGCCTCCAAAGAAGGAGCCTCCACCACACTCCGGCAGAGAGTTCCACTGCTGAACAGCTCTCACAGTCAGGAAGTTCTTCCTAATGTTCAGGTGGAATCTCCTTTCTTGTAGTTTGAAGCCATTGTTCCGCGTCCTAGTCTCCAGGGCAGCAGAAAACAAGCTTGCTCCCTCCTCCCTATGACTTCTCCTCACATATTTATACATGGCTATCATGTCTCCTCTCAGCCTTCTCTTCTTCAGGCTAAACATGCCCAGCTCCTTAAGCCGCTCCTCATAGGGCTTGTTCTCCAGACCCTTGATCATTTTAGTCGCCCTCCTCTGGACACATTCCAGCTTGTCAACATCTCCCTTCAATTGTGGTGCCCAGAACACAATATTCCAGGTGTGGTCTAACCAAGGCACTGCCCTGGAAACTAGGACTTGGTGCAGTGGATTCAAATTAGAGAAAGGAGATTCCACTTGAACATTAGGAAGAACTTCCTGACTGTGAGAGCTGTTCAGCAGTGGAACTCTCTGCCCTGGAGTGTGGTGGAGACTCCTTCTTTGGAAGCTTTTAAATAGAGGCTTGATGGCCATCTGTTGGGGGTGCTTTGAATGCAATGTTCCTGCTTCTTGGCAGGGGGTTGGACTGGATGGCCCATGAGATCTCTATGATTCTGACTTCATTGTAAGGGGAATGGTGGGCATTATAGTTCCAAAAGCAAACTCATCTGAGTGCTGAAGAAAACAAATCCAATCCCTAACCAGGGTGCTTATCACACACCTGGGAAAAGAGGAAGAGGGGAGACTAGGCACCAAATTGGGGGATTGTGAGCTATAGCAAGCTTGGGCCAACTTGAGCCCTCCAGGAGTTTTGGACTTCAACTCCCACCATTCCTAACAGCCTCAGGCCCTTTCCTTTCCCCCCCCGCTTAAGCGGCTGAGGGGAAAGGAAAGGGCCTGAGGCTGTTAGGAATGATGGGAGTTGAAATCCAAAACCCCTGGAGGGCTCAAGTTGGCCATGCCTGAGCTGTGGTCTTCACAAAGAAGGGGGAAAGAGACCATGAAGGGAGAAGAGGCCTCCCTCTTCTCTTACCCATCCTGTTCAGGGAAACCTGGGGGATCCTCTCGCCTTGCTGCGCCCGGTTGTTCATGGTCTCGTTGTCCTGCTGCTGGGCATAGGTGGGCTCCTCCGTATTCTCCTGGAAGTCCGGGACGAGCTCCGTGGCGTCGTTTTTCAGCACTTGCCAGCCTCGCCCGGAAGGCAGGAGGGCTTGGAAGAAGAGGCAGAGCGAGCAAACAGCCCGGGAGGCCTGCATGGTCCGAAGGAGGAGGAGAAGGGATCAGCTCGCCTCTTGGATCTTCCCCTTTCCCTCGGGATGCCACGCTTAGGAGACTCCCCGGCCAGCTCCCCTTTTTAAATTCTGCCTTGGAAGCCAGCTGGCCAATGAGGCGAGAGTGGGCGGGGCCATGCAGAAAGTGGGCGGGGCCATCTGGAGGACCTGCTGTACCATGTTTGTTTTTGTTGTGGGCACAGCTCCCAAGTAGTTCCTTTTTCAGAGGCACTCCAAGAGCCCTTCCACACAACCCAGAATATCATAGAATCCTAGAGTTGGAAGAGACCTCATGGGCCATCCAGTCCAACCCCCTGCCAAGAAGCAGGAACGTTGCATTCAAATCACCCCTGACAGATGGCCATCCAGCCTCTGTTTAAAAGCTTCCAAAGAAGGAGCCTCCACCACACTCCGGGGCAGAGAGTTCCACTGCTGAACGGCTCTCACAGTCAGGAAGTTCTTCCTCATGTTCAGATGGAATCTCCTCTCTTGTAGTTTGAAGCCATTGCTCCGCGTCCTAGTCTCCAAGGAAGCAGAAAACAAGCTTGCTCCCTCCTCCCTGTGGCTGCCTCTCACATATTTATACATGGCTATCATATCTCCTCTCAGCCTTCTCTTCTTCAGGCTAAACATGCCCAGCTCCTTAAGCCGCTCCTCATAGGGCTTGTTCTCCAGACCCTTGATCACTTTAGTCACCTTCCTCTGGACACATTCCAGCTTGTCTATATGTCTTCAAGGCAGAAAATATCAAGGCAGGAAATCACACAATATCTGCTTTTAACTGGAAGAAGCAAAGACCACCAGCATTGAAGTGATGGTCCTCTGCCATCAGCTCTGCTGGACCAGCGACGTTGTCTGAATGCCTGACCACCGTCTCCCAAAGCAGTTGCTCTGCTCCAAACTCAAGAACAGAAAACAGAATGTTGGAGGACAGGAAAAGAGATTTAAAGATGGGCTCAAAGCCAACCTTAAAAACTGTGGCATAGACACAGAGAATTGGGAAGCGCCCAAGCTAGAGGTCAGCTGTGACCAGCAGTGCTGTAGAATTTGAAGAGGCATGAATGGAGGGTGAAAGAGAGAGACGTGCCAAGCAAAAGGCACGTCAAGCCAACCCTGACTGGAACAACCTCCCACCTGGAAACCGATGCTCTCACTGCAGGAGAACATGCATGTCAAGAATAGAGCTCCACAGTCACCTATGTACCCACCACCAGTACAACAAGCCTGAAAGACAATCTTACTCAATCAATGAGGGATTGCCTAAGTAAGTAAGTAAGTAAGTATATCCCAGAATATCAAGGCAGAAAATCCCACATTATCTGCTTTGAACTGGGTTATCTGAGTCCATACGCAAGGCCCTTCCACACAGCTCTATATCCCAGAATATCAAGGCAAGAAATCCCACAATAGCTGCTTTGAACTGGATTATCTGAGTTCAGACCCAGGGCCCTTCCACACAACCATATAACCCAGAATATCAAGGCAGAAAATACATTTAATATAATGCCAAGTTTTAAAACTTTGTGTTTTTTAATATATTACAACTGTTCCCTTAGTTTGCTTCTGATACAACAAATAAATATATATTCAAAGAAAAAAAATGACAGCATAGCAATAACACTATTAAACACAACACATTTTTTATTCCAGAGTCAATGGTAAATAACATTTCCTAATTGGTTCTATCAAAAAAAAAACCCATAGAAAACATTTAATGTATTGTCGAAAGCTTTCATGGCCAGAATCACTGGGTTGTTGTCAGTTTTCCAGGCTGTATGGCCATGTTCCAGAAGCATTCTCTCCTGACGTTTTGCATGCATCTATGGCACACATCCTCAGGTTGTGAGGTCACAACTTCCGAGGATGCTTGCCATAGATGCAGGCAAAATGTCAGGAGAGAATGCTTCTGAAACATGGCCATACAGCCCGGAAAACTCACAACAACCCATAGAAAAAGTTTACTAAACTGCGACAACTTCGTTTTTGCAGGACTTTCTGCTGCACATTTTGCAATAATTTTTCAATAAATATCTCATCGAGTCTCAACCAGTTGTCTCATCAATTGTCACAAAAACAAAGATTCTAGAGGATAACAACTACTTTCAAAGTAAGTAAAAAGGTAACGCTGCTGAACTTGCAGACCAGAGGGTCAACGGTTCAAATCTGTGGGATGGGGTGAGCTCCCGTTCTTAGCCCCAGCTTCTGCCAACCTAGCAGTTCAAAAACAATCAAATGTGAGTAGAATAGGTACAGCTTTTGAGGGAAGGTAAATTCGTGCCATGCAGTCATGCCGGCCATATGACCTTGGAAGTGTCTATGAACAATGCTGGCCCTTTTTCTTAGAAATGGAGTTGGACACGACTAGATTTAATGTCAAGGGGAAACCTTTACCTTTACTCTTCTACATTCTGCCTCCTACTGTTGCTATACTACACCCTCAGTTTACATCTATACTGTAGACTTAATACAGCTTGACATTACTTCAACACCAACAAATGCATACTATTGAATAGTGGGAGTTGTAGTTAAGTGAGGGACCAGCACTCTTTGGTAGAGAATGTTATGACCTCCCAGGATTCCATATCATTGAGCCATGGCAATTGAAGTGATGCCGAACTACGTTAATTCCACAATGTAGATGCATCCTTAGTCTAGTATTTAAACCACTGTCGCACGCTAAGCATGTCTAAATATGTGTATACTAGTGAGGGAAGTGGGTGAGTCAAAAAAAGATCTTCATGCTATTTTTTTTCTTTTTTGGCTGCAGAGAGAGTCAAGAATTCAGTGGGTTGACAGCGAGGCGGAACATTTGCAACTAATGTTTACCTCTTCACACTCACTGTTCTCACTTCACTTTTTCTGGCAAGGGATGCAAGAGAGAAAGAGAAAGACAGAATGAGAAAGAGAGAGAGAGAAATATCCAATAATACATTTCTCTATAGATTTGGCATGGTTGTATCCTTTCTAAACATAAAGTCTCTTGTCACTGTCTCTCCTTCCTTCATCTCAGAAATTTTGCAGAATGGGCTTTTGTAGATTTTTCGGGCTATATGGCCATGTTCTAGAAGCGTTCTCTCCTGACATTTCATCTGCATCTATGGCAGGCGAAATGTTAAGAGAGAATGCTTCTAGAACATGGCCATATAGCCAGAAAAACCTACAGCAACCCAGTTATTCCGGCCATGAAAGCCTTCGACAATTCATTTTCCACAATATTTAAATAACACATTTAAAGTTTTCAAAATAGAATCCAAGGTAACATTTTAAAAATGATTTTTATAACTGGGTTGTTGTGAGTTTTCTGAGCTATATGGCCATGTTCCAGAAGCATTCTCTCCTGATGTTTCACCTGCATCTATGGCAGGCATCCTCAGAAGTTGTGTGGCCTGAGGATGCCTCTTATAGTTGCAGGCAAGATGTCAGGAGAAAATGCTTCTGGAACATGGTCATACAGCCTGAAAAACTTACAAAACCCAGAAATTATGGCCATGAAAGCTTTCGACAATACATTGATGTTTATAATGGCATTTCTCTTCCCCTTTCCCTAGCTCCTCTGCATATTTTTCTTAATAAAAGTCTTCACCGGATGAAGAAATGTACGTTTCAAAGGCTTGCATTGTGAAGAGGGAGACATTGCAAATCATTCACACTTATGGTGCACCTACACTGTCAAATCAATATAGTTTGACACTACTTTGACTGCAGTGGCCCAATGCTATGGACTCCTGGGTGTAGTAATTGTACAAACTCTTTAGCCTTCTCTGCTAAAGAGTGCTGATGCCTCACAAAAATACAACTCTCAGGACTCCAAAGCATTGAGCCATGGTAGGTAAAGTATCGAACTGCATTAATTCTACAGCTCAGTGCTATAGAATCCTAGGATTTGTAGTTTGATGAAGCACAAGCGCTCCTTGATGGAGAAGACCTTGTAAAACTATTATTTATTTATTTATTTATTTACCACATTTATATCCCACTCTTCTCAACCCGAAGGAGACTCATGGTAGCCATACAAAGGCCACAATTTATATATTAATACATTGGTAAATAAACAAAAACATTAAAATCAACCTCATTAAAAATGTAGCATTAAAACATCAATTAAAATCACATGATCCAAATCATATTCCAGGGACTGTCTGAGTCATTATTATGTTAATTTTCTAGTCTCATAATGCACTACTTCCATAATTCCATAGCACTAAGCCATAGTAGTCACCGTGGTCTCACATTTCATGAATTCGGCAGTATAGATGTACCCTGTGTTGTGATCCATTAGGATTCGCAAAGCCTCCTAGTTGTAGGTTACTAGTTGCTTGATAATTTGTCATTTTTTTCCCTCCAGTCCCATGTAGCAGCTAAGAAAAAAAATGTTTATTCAATCTTGGATGAGACTTTCACACATGACTAATGATCCAAATTCATCTGGATTCATTGTAAGTTCTACTGTCATAAAACTAAGCAGTGCTCACTTTGCAACCCAACACATGGCTTAACTTTGGAGGCTACTTTGCATAAAATCATGATTTGGAGTACATTACCTTCCAGATGTTTTTGGGAAATGACCTTTCATCCTTCACTAGCTGCAATGTGTGCCAATGAGAGTCCGGATCTTGCACCTTTACTTTGTGTCTGTATGGGCCTTCAAGTGTCACCTGAAGACTTATGGCAAGCTCATAAATGTCCTAGGGTTTTCTTAGGCAAGGAATACTCAGAGATGATTTTGCCAGTTCTTTTCCCTAAAATATAACTGACAGCACAGGTTGTTATTTGGTGGTCTCTCATCCAAGTACCAACCAGGGCAGATCTTGCTGTGTTCCAGATCAGATGGGATCTGGTGCCTTTAGAGCAGCGTTTCTCAACCTGGGGATAAGGATCCCTGTGTGGGGGTTGCAAGGGGGTGTCAGGGGGGTCGCCAAAGACCCTCAGAAAACACAGTATTTTCTGATGGTCATAAGGTTCTGTGTGGGAAGTTTGGCCTAATTCTATTGTTGGAGGGATTCAGAATGCTCTTTGATTGTAGGTAAACTAGAAATCCCAGCAACTACAACTCCCAAATGTCAAGGTCTATTTTCCCCAAACTCCGCCAGTGTTCACATTTGGGCATTTTGAGTATTCATGCCAAGTTTGGTCCATCATTGTTTGATTCCACAGTTCTCTCTGGATGTTAGTGAACTATAACTCCAAAACTCAAGGTCAATGCCCATCAAACCCTTCCAGTATTTTCTGTTGGTCATGGAAGTTCTGTATGCCAAGTTTGATTCAATTCCATCATTGGTGGAGTTCAGAATGCTCTTTGATTGTAGGTTAACTATAAATCCCAGCAACTACAACTCCTAAGTGACAAAATCAATCCTCCCCCAAATCAATCAGACCCATGGCCCTTGACCTGTGGAGTCCTGCAAAGTTCCATTCTGTCCCCCATGCTTTTTAACATCTACATGAAATTGCTGGGATAGGTCATCTGGAGTTTTGAGTTTGGTGCCATCTCTATGCAGATGATACCCAACTCTACTACTCCTTTCCACCTAATTCCAAGGAAGCCCCTCAGGTGCTGGACGAGTGCCTGACCACTGTGACAGTCTGGATGAGGACGAATAATCTGAGGATCAATCCTGACAAGAGAGAGATCCTCCAGGTCAATCATAGGCCGGATCGAGGCATAGGGTGGCAACCTGTGCTTGACAGGGTTGCACTCCCCCTGAAGTCACATGTCCGCCAGTATTCAAATTTGGGCATATCGAGTATTTGTGCCAAATTTGGTCCAATGAATGAAAATACATCCTGCATATCAAATATTTACATTACGATTCATAACAGTAGCAAAATTACAGTTATGAAGTAGCAATGAAAATAATGTTATGGTTGGGGTCACCACAACCTGAGGAACAGTATTAAGGGGCATTAGGAAGGTTGAGAACCACTGCTTTAGAGTATTTAGGCCTCTAGCTTAAAGATTCTTAATTTAGCTTTTCCTGTTTTCTACCCATAGTCTAGTTACTGCGTCTCTCTCAATGTGGTAGAGTTAATTAAATGGTGCTCAAGCATTTTGGACTGTATTCTATGTAGTTGTGTGTGTTCTTGCTTTTTTTAAAAAAAAATCTACTGTTGGACTGATGAGGGTTTTTAAACTTCCTGCTAAGGAATATTTGAATTTAAAAAAACTTGTTCTAGGGACAGTCTCCCAAAATAACAGGGCAATATAAAATTGCCTATGTATGTCATTGGGATTATGATAGCCCTGCTATTATGTAAAGGTAAATGTTTTCCCGTGACATTAAGTCCAGTCGTGACCAACTCTGGGGGTTGGTGCTAATCTCCATTTCTAAGCCGAAGAGACGGCATTGTCCATAGACACCTCCAAGGTCATATGGCCAGCATGACTGCATGGAGCACTATTAGGCAGAATGAAATAGTCATCTCAGGGCCTTTCCACACAGCCCTATATCCCAGAATATCAAGGTAGAAAATCCCACATTATCTGAGTGTGGACTCAGATAACCCAGTTCAAAGCAGATATTGTGGGATTTTCTGCCTTGATATTCTGGGATATAGGGCTGTGTGGAAGGACCCTCAGGCAGCAATTTTAGAAGCATATTAGTACAAAAGCAGGGTTACAGTTGAGTTTTAATGGCCACAGGAGTTGTAGTTTTATGAAGTCTTTAGGCTTCTCTGCCAAAGAGTGCTGTGCTTCACCAAATTACAACTCCCAGGACTCTGCTGCATTGAGCCATGGTAGTTAAAGTGGCACCCAACTGCTTTAAAATCTACAGAGTAGATGCACCCACTGTTTTACTTCAAGTAAGATGTAATTCCTATATACCTTTTTAATGTCAGGGCTCAACAATAGAGTTAAGAAATAATAACAAGGAATGAAGTTTCTCAAGTTTGAGTCAAATCTGCACTCATTCAGATTATCTCTCTCTTTTTCTCAATCTCTTATCTCATATCCACCCCTATTAATGTCAATCTTTACCTCCCTTTATGTTTATACAAACAAGTCTGAGCTAAACAGACTCCCATGAGATGTGTTAACTGTATGTATGAAAAGAAAGGCAACTTCAGCTTGGAGATCAATGTCCACCTCTACATTGGAACTCTGCAATTAAATTCTTAATGTGAGAAAATGTGTATGGAAAGAAGTAAAAAGCAAACAAACATCTATTGAGAAAGGAAGAAATGACAATGAAATGTTTTGTTTTTTTTATAATATTTATTGAGGGTTTTTGCGGGAGTAATACATCAAGAGAGTGTCGATCATTGACGTATCATCTAATAAAAGCAATCGATAGGGAGTGTGACAGGGATTTGGGTGTGAAGGGGGGGAGAGGGGGGGAAGGGAGGTATGGAGGGGTGCGTGGGGTTTGGGGAGGGTGCACGGAGCAGGTGGGGAGTCGGGGGGAAGAGAGATTAGTTTTATTTGTCTAATGATTATAGCCCGGTGCATTTGGTAAATGTTAGGTAGTTTGGATTCCTCACGAGCATCCTCTTTTAGTAATTAGTTAATATTAAAAAAATTTAAAAATGTTCATTTAAATGTTCCAGCTAAGCAGGTCTGGAAGTGTTTCTTATCAGTGTTTTCCTGAGAAATGTTGCACAAACAAGGAGCCCCGTTCCAACAAAAAACAGGAAAGAGGTGTAGAAAACAACTCAGATAAGTAAACATAAGGGAAACTGGTCTGACGCAAGGTGAATAGAAGGGACCAAAGTGTAAAATGGAATGAAATGCACAGTTGCTCTTGAGTTTCAGCTGGGAGTATATTGGGGAAGGAAGACAAAATATTACTTCTGGCTACCAGTATTTTAAAAATTCTAAAAACAGGACAGTAGATAAAGAGCAACACTTTAAAAAGGAAACTATAAGGGCCAGTTAACACCTCCCAACAAAGGATTCCCCCAGGCAGGAAGAAGCCAGGCTTTAAAGCTGCAAGGCCACTCAGTGCTAATCAAGGTGATCAATTGCAACATTCACACTTGCCTCAAACAGACAAGAGTTCTTTCTCCCACCCTGGACATTCCTCAGATAGTTATATCTCACTTGCCTAGTTTCCAGCAGACCTCACAACCTCTGAGGATGCCTGCAAAATGTCAGGAGAGAATGCTTCTGGAACATAACCATACAGCCTGGAATCCTCACAGCAACCCAGTGATTCCAGCCATGAATGCTTCAACAACACATTATTATTTTTGAGTTTCAGATGGGAATATAGTGGGGATGAAAGACAAAATATTACTGGATTGTGGCAAAAAAGAGGGAGGAAAGAGCCTAAATTTGGGAAAAAGTAAAGACTGTTGTGTGTGAGGCAGAGCTTTTGGATATTTGAATAGATGAGTTATTGATGAACAGTCTAATTAGCAGTACATCCATAGTCTAGAGAAGAATGTCCCATGCTCATTTTTATCTATGAGAGTTTAAAAGACTGCAATTTGGATAGTGATTTTTCTAATAATAATAATAACAACAACAACAACAACAACAACAACAACACTTTGTACCCTGCTACCATCTCCCCAAGGGACTCGGTGCGGCTTACATGAAGCCGAGCCCAAACACAACAATACAAGCAATAATCACAACAATACAAGCAATTAAAATAAAGAACATAGACAATAACATACAACATTATCAATAAGACAACATACAACATTATATTAATCTAATTTGTGGGGGAGACACCTTACTTTTCTATTTGTGCATCTGTATGTGTAAATGGTATTGGACATGCATTTTGTCAAAATTACAGGACATTATCAACCCATATGATCTGGATTATATGGCAGTGTAGAAGGGGCCTTAGAAGCATCCATGGACGATAATCCGACAGAACCTATCTGCTTGAAAACTTTGTTGTTGTGTGCCTTCAAGTCACTTCCAATGTATGATGACCCCAAGTGGAACAAATGACTGGTTTTTCTGGAGCTGAGAGTGTCATCCAAAGGGGAATGACATCTTTTTCAACAGAGTCATAGTCCAACACTAAACCACTACACCACTGACTCTCAGAGACAAAAAGCTAACTAATATAAACCAGTTGCAGGGGTCTGACAACAAGTGCCTCTTTCACCCTCTGCTGGTGACTTCTTCAGGCCATACGTCAGGCCACAGTATATGGTCACACATTATGGATTTCATGGGCCTTTCATATGATCCAATAGTGTTCTTATGTTGCTGCTGCTGGTATGAAATAAGAATAAAGATTTAGCTGTATGCTGATCTGTTATAGTGAGCTTAATAAATTCTATTTTGGCAACAGTGTTTGCTGAGCTCTCTTGTTTATGTTTTATTAGATATGCTGTAAATGCAATATTATGATGCCAGGGCCACCAACCTGATGTTATGGCTACATACAAAGCCAGACCCCGAGAAACATCTCTATCATCAACAACAAAAATCCTCAAAACATCCTGTGCTGGTCACATAGACCTCAGATAAGGCTTTCCATGTGTGCATTAGATATTGCTCATGGGCCATTTGTCATCTATTGTTCTATAAAATACGAAATCTGAGAATAAAGTTTATTTATTTTGGCCAGTGCTGTGAGTAGATTGGACTGAAATCTTGATAGATCTTTGGCTAAAATTATTGTCCATTGTCTGTTCATTTTTTGGCTCCCAGCGTCACGTTCCACCTGGGACAAAACTGAGGATGCTTCAATCCTTCCCAACAACATCAGGTCTTTTCAGCAGAGGAAGCATCATAGATAGCTTCCTGAGACTCAGAAATGGGCAACTGTAACTCAGGTTGGTCAAAGAGACTGTGGTTTTTTTGGAATGTTGAACATCCTGGAAAGCCATCCCTATCCTGATGCCTTGCAGATGTTTCAGACCCAAGCATTATATATGTGGAATTAACAGGTTTTACCATTCATGATATCTAGGCAGAACTAGATAAGTTGAGGAATGCTGGATTTTGAGATGCCATTTCCCTGGCATGCAGCTACTCCATTGAAGGGAAAAGAGTGACAGGGCTTTAAATGTTGAGTTGCAAGCACTCATCATGACAATTCCCATTTCTGTTGCCAATGAGATGTAAACATTTCAGGCAACTGTGTTGATCTCTATCACTAGATACTGATCTCTAAGTCAGTGTAAGCAATGTTCATCTTGGCCATAACCAGACTCTAGATCAGACATGGGCAAACTTTGGCCTTCCAGGTGTTTTGGACTTCAACTCCCAGAAATCCCAGCCAGTTTACCAGCTGTTAGGAATTGTGAGAGTTGAATTGCAAAACACCTGGAGGGCCCAAATTTGCCCGTGCCTGCTCTAGATCATGTGTATACTGTAATTTAATGGCTGAGAGACCACAAACCACATATGAGTTTTCATGGGCTAAGTGAACAAACCATGTTGGGCAAGTGAACAATACTTGTGTGTTTGTGTATTATCAGGAGCAGCTTGAGAAACTTAAAGTCACTTCTGGTGTGAGAAAATTGGCTGTCCTCAAGGACGTTGTGCAGGAGACACCCGGATGTTTTGATGTTTTACCATCCTTGTGGGAGGCTTCTCTCATGTCCGCGCATGAGGAGCTGGAACTGACAGTGGGAGCTCTTCCGTGCTCTCCCCAGATTCAAACTTCCAACCTGTCGGTCTTCAGTCCTGTCAGTATCCATTGCACTACCGGGGGCTCTATGTGAGTGTGTTAAAGTAATATAACAAGAATAATAGCTAGTCTGCAAGTATGTAGGAAATTCCTAGTGAGAAGTCAGAAGGCACTGCATTTCTTCACCTGTTAAGTACATTTGTCATGCACACAGTGTTTCCCACTGCAAAAGCCAGCATTATTTGGTATCTATCTTCCAAGGCGGTTGCTCCAAGTAATGAGCAAACCCAAACCTGTTTCATTTCTATAAGACGGCTACTTGGTATGCTGCCAGACTGCAGAGATATGCTGCTTTTTCCAGTGTATGCCTCCCTTCCCATGACCAGCAGACACTTTGCTAATTAAACACACATGTGCAAATATGTTTAGCTGGACTTTCATGTACAGATTGAAGGTCTGTCTCTTCTGGGCACAGAATTCAGATTGCAGATATACAGAATCCAGAAATGTGTCTATACTCTAGTTAGAGCAATTTGGCACCAGTTTCATGGTCATGCCTCCATGCTGTGGTTTAGGAAGTAATAGGTTGTGTAGAACATTGGCAAGGGACTTAAACATCTCTGCTACAGAGCTCTAGTCCTATTGTTCAGGAGCTTGAAATGCAGCTATCAGAAATGTCTTAAGTCCCTCACCCCTAGTTTGGTGAAGGAGTTAAGACATCTCTGATAGAGAACTGTATTTCAAGCCCCTGAACTATAGGACTAGAGCTCTGTAGCAGAGATGTTTAAAACCCTTGCCAATGTTCCACAAAATTTATTACTTCCTAAACTACAAATCCCAATATTATTTACAAGTGAGCCATAAACCTCAAACCCCAGTATTCCCTAGAATGAAGCCATAACAGTACCGTAGTACAATTCTCTATAACTGTATAGAGTGGATACACACTGCAAGTCAATTCCAATTGCTGGTGTGTGTGTATGTGTTTTGGCAGCAGTTGAAGAACTGGACTTTTCGAATAAGTGGAAGCTGCAGCAGCTGTTTCATGTCCTGTTTTGTCAGAGGATTGAAAAGAAGTAATGCAGATCTCCAGTATGCAACCCTAGGGAGCTCCCAGTATTTTAGGTAGCACTTAAGTTGCTATAGTGCAGGGATGGAAGACCTTTGGAATTCCAGATGGTTGGACTTCAATTTCCAGAAACCTCAGCCAACACAACCAATGGGAGGGGACTGGGGGGAGTTGTAGTCTAAATCATCTGGAGAGCTAAAATTATCCAGCTCTGATGTAGGTATTATGGTGTGCAATGAAGTTATCAGCTGACAGAACTTAAGACACAATTGAAAACCCATCTCCTCTAGCAGGCCTACCAGTCAATTTTAAGTTGTGAATTTTAATCTGCATTTAATTGGTGAATATAACTTGTATTTTAACTCTGTGTATTTTGTTGTATGTCTTTTAATAGTGTTTTATCTCTTCTTTTAATTATGTATCCTGCCTCAAGCCGCAGGGAGAGGCAGGTAATAAAATCATTATTCTTGCTGTTGTTGTCATTGTCCTGGTTACTTCAGGGATCCTTTCAGAGTGGGACTTTGGGACAAAATAGAGCATTCCACTCGGTCAATAGAATCAAGCAGGCGTACACTCAGGAAATAGAGCAGTGAGGGGACAAAATGTAGAAACGGGACATTTCTGTATAATAGCAGCAAAATTTAAATCAAATTTATCGCTCGAAATTAAATAGCTTCTTAACCAGGATCTAAGAAGTGATGTTCTTAGCTTGTGAAGAGGCTGAAGCGCTAGGTCAAAACTGGAGAGGGATGTGACTTTTGGAGAGAGTTTCTGCAGAATCCATCTTTGTGAGATGAAAGTGCTTCCGTGTGGTGGTGGTGGTGGTTGTTGTTGTTATGTTTATTTATACTACCCTGCTTTTTCTCTCCACAAGGAGACACAAAGTGGTTTACATTAAAGGCATTTCAATACAATTTAAAATCTAAACATATACAAACATTAAAACAGGATTAAATATAAATGGTATTTAAATATTCACAGTTAAAATCCATCAAAACATATTCAAAACCAAAAACCACAGCAGCCCCTAACTTGAGCTTTAAAACCTTCTTCTTTAAAAGCCTGTCTGAATAAAAAGGTTTTAGCCTGATGCCAGAAGGACAACAGAGAGGGGGCCATTCTAGCTTCCTTGGGCAAAGAGCTTCAGAGTCGAGGGGCAGCCACTGAGAAGGAAGGCCTGCTCTCTCGTTCCCACCAAGCAAGCTTGAGTTGGAGGTGGGACCAAAAAAAGGGCCTTTCCCGAAGATTTCAGGGCCTGGGCAGGTTCATACAAGGATATGCAGTCAGCCAAATAGCCTGGACCTGAACCATCTAGGGCTTTAAAGGTTATAGCCAGCACTTAGAATTGTGCCTGGAAACAAACTGGCAGCCAGTGGAGGTGCTTCAACACAGGGGTTGTCTGCTCTTCTAGGTTCAGTGCTTGGCCTCCAGGTTCAATGCTTGCCCTTCAGGTTCAGTGCTGAGTCTAGGAGGACCCACAAACTGCGGACCTGTGTCTTCAGGGGGAGTGTGACCCCATCCAGCCCAGGCTGGATCCCTATTCCCTGATCTACCTTCAAACTGACCAGGAGCACCTCTGTCTTGTCTAGATTAAGTTTCAGTTTGTTTGCCCTCATCTAGTCCATTATTGGTGATAAGCACCAGTTTAAGGTCAGGACAGCTTCCTTGGCTTTAGGTGGGAAGGAATAGTAGACTTGGGTGTCATCTGAATATATAGCACCGCACTCCAAAACTCCTGATGATCTCTCCCAGTGGTTTCATGTATTATGTTAAATGGCATGGGGGACAAAATGGAACCCCGAGGAACCCCACAGGAAAATGACCAGGGATTCAAACAGGAGTCTCCCAGCACCACCTTCTCGGTACGGCCCTCCAGGAAGGACCAGAACCACTGTAAAACAGTCCGTTCCAGCCCCATCCCAGTGAGACAACCCAGAAGGATACCATGATCGATGGTATCAAAAGCTGCTGAGAGGTCCAGGGGAACCAACAGTACACACTCCCCTGTCTAGCTCTGTAGCTCTCAAGGTGACCAAAGCTGTTGCCATATACTCTGCATCTCAGGGCTCTTCCACACAGTACTAAATCACGGGTGTTAAGCAAGGGCACAAAATCCCAGGACTCCAGAAGAGGTCCACATACAGATCTGTTGGTCCCGGGAATTCTGCCTCCGTTGTCCAGACTTGATGCTTTGTTGTGAGATTTAGAGGCTCACAAGATGGTCGCCGTGGGACTTCCGCTAGAAACTTTTAAAAAAATCATCAAGATGCGAATATGCAGAGAATCACTGGAGTGAATAACTATAAAAGTTCTGTTCTTTGTCCTGACAAAGAAACCGTGTCCTCAGCTGTTTCATGAAGTACCTGCCACACAAGTAAAGTTTTCACGTTCTATTCAACCATCAGCTTCTTTTTAGAAATCAACCAATCCAGAACAAACATCTAAAACCAGAGAACAAACCTAGATAAAAAATCCTGTGATTTCTGATTGCAGGGACATACAGACATTTGAAAATGCGGATATTCAGCTCAAAACCGCGATATTTTTCACCTGGAAATCTCGCGGTTTTTTACTTTTGTACTGATTGTTTCTGCATTTACAGGGAATGGCGCCTGGCCACCCTCCTGTTGAAGCTCCTGGGATAAAGGTACTGTCTGGATGGACCCCTGTCGTCTTTGGAAACCTCAAGCCATCAGAGCAGTCTAGAGGTGGAAATCATGTGATCTTTCAAATATTATTGAACAGCAACTCCCGTCATTCTTTCTTTGTGACTATAATAGCTAGGTCTGATGGGGGTTTCAGTTCACCAACAGCTGTAGATCCACATCATTTCTAACCCTGTCTTATTCCATCCTTCTAATCTGATACCTCCCTTTCACACCAGCTTCTGAACTTTAGAAAAGTTATTAATTTGAGGAAGACAAACTTTCACACTGGAATGGGAATTCAGGTTGGTGGGGAACAATGAGAGATGCAATATAACAGTTGTTGGCAGTCTGCACATTGCTCTATTTCTTTTTTTACACCACTGAACATTTCAAGTACCACAGCCCTGTACAGTTGGTCCCCTGTAACCATTCATTCTGCATCCATGAATTCAATCGTCTACAGTTGGAAAATATTCCCCTTAAAATAATTCCATGCAAATTCTTAATTTGGCCAATTTATTTAAGGGGCACTTTTTTTACTATGTTATTTTATATAATGGGACTTCAATATCCATGGATTTAGGGCCCTTCCACACAGCCATATAACCCAGAACGGCAAGGCAGATAATCCACAATATCTGCTTTGAACTAGATTATCTGAGTCCACACTGCCATATAATCCAGTTCAATGTGGATTTTACATAGCTGTGTGGAAGGGGCCTTAGGTCTCCATGATGCAAAGGATTAACCTATCGGAATCTTGGAAGCCTTGACATATTCCCTCTTTTTCCTAGCATGGGATTCAAGGTGGTCTATAACCATAGCTGCACAGTGAAGTACAACTAAAAAAACTATTGATACCAAAGTTAAAACATAATTAAACCAGATTTTTATTTTAAAAACAAGTTAAAAATACAAGTTAAAAACAATTTTTAAAACATAATAAAATAGGATATTAACATACACCTCATTAAAAATTCCATCTGCCACACATATTTAAAACCAAATGCCTCCCTAAGTAATAAGGTTTTTACCAGCTGGCAGAAGGACAACAGGGAGGAGGCCGACCAGATTGCCTGAGAAATGAAGTTCTACAATTCAGGAGCAGCCAACAATTGCAGTAGGGATGAAGGGAATGGAGACTGAGATGTGTGGCTTGGAGAGTCCTGTATTGCTAAAGTTCATTCTGTCTTTCTCACACATCTGCTATGATGACATGTCTATAATGGCCATACTCTCCATAAATTGAAGGGCATCATGGGATTACTGGGTTTATGTCCTCCGGCAAGATGTTTGGACCTTTGAGCAAAAGTGATGCATCAATTCTACAGTGTAGATGGGGGGGGGGGGGGCTTGAGGGGCTTCAGCCCCCCCCCCCCAATTCTCATGGTGGTTCGCGAAAAGGCCTTACTGGTGCATTATTTAAACTGTTATGTTTATTCATATCATGATCTGATCACCATACTCAATATATCCCATATGCATGGAGGTATTGGGGTAATGATACAAAAGGTTTGCTAGGCTAGACCCTCTTTCACTCAGACTCCCCCCCCCCCCGAAACTCCCCCCCCGAAACCCCCCTGAAAATTTTTTAGCCCCCCCCCCCCAAACGAAATCCTGGCTACGGGCCTGGCACCCATGGATCACTACTTTGAGTAGCAATGCTCTAAAATAGAGTATAACCTGTGCTGACATTAAGGTTTCAATTTCATAGTAGCAGCATGGCCTGCTTTTGAGTGGCTCTTCCAAAACCTTGTGAAGTTCGGTTACAAAAATCCCTTCACTTTCCTTCTTCAGAATGGCCTTGAACACAATTATTTATTTCCTAGGTCTTTAACCAATAATTTTTGTGATTGCTCTTAGACATTATATGCTGATGTTTAATTTTTGTTATTTTTCTCCTGTCCTGTTCTGATCAGCTGCTCTTTATATTCCCATTAAGTTTGGGGAATGGAAGATTTTGCATAAGGAGAATGTGCACAACAATGACATCTAGAGGTGAAAATTTGTTTGCTGAGTTGTATGCAAATCTTAGATGACAACAAATGTAACAGGCATCTCCTGAATACGTTGGAAGCAATTGGGGCTGAAACAAGACCCTATCTTACAGTGTGGTACATTGCCCCAGTGGAGAGTTAATATATAACCTTTGGTGGGCAGACAGAGGCCCCTTCCGCACCGTAGCCAGATCAGACTTCCCAAGGTACGGGCACAGCTGGCACACAAGCTTTAACTGTGCAAAAGCTCCCCTGGCCACCACCGAAACCTGGGGTTCCAGGCTCAGCTATGAATCCAGGATTACTCCCAAGCTGTGAACCTGCATCTTCAGGGGGTGTGTAACCCCATCCAACACAGGCTGTAATCCTATGCCCTGTTCAGCCTTTCGACTGACCAGTAGGGCCTCTGTCTTGTCTGGATTCAATTTCAATTTGTTAGCTCCAGTCCAGTCCGATACAGCAGCCAAGCACCGATTCAAGGTCTGGACAGCCTCCTTGGTGACAGGCGGGAAGGAGTGACAGATTTGGACATCATCAGAAAAAAAAATGCAAAGATACAGAATGGGGGACAATGCCTGGCTCGAGAGCAGTACATGTGAAAAAGATCTTGGAGTCCTTGTGGACAACAAGTTAAACATGAGCCAACAATGTGATGCAAAAAAAGCCAATGGGATTTTGGCCTGCATCAATAGAAGCATAGTGTCTAGATCTAGGGAAGTAATGCTACCCCTCTATTCCGCTTTGGTTAGACCACATCTGGAATATTGTGTCCAATTCTGGGCACTACAATTCAAGAGAGATATTGGCAAGCTGGAATGTGTCCAGAGGAGGGTGACTATAATGATCAAGGGTCTGGAGAACAAGCCCTATGAGGAGCGGCTTAAGGAGCTGGGCATGTTTAGCCTGAAGAAGAGAAGGCTGAGAGAGATATGATAGCCATGTATAAATATGTGAGAGGAAGCCACAGGGAGGAGGGAGCAAGCTTGTTTTCTACTTCCCTGGAGACTAGGACGCGGAACAATGGCTTCAAACTACAAGAAAGGAGATTCCATCTGAACATGAGGAAGAACTTCCTGACTGTGAGAGCCGTTCAGCAGTGGAACACTCTGCCCCAGAGTGTGGTGGAGGCTCCTTCTTTGGAAGCTTTTAAACAGAGGCTGGATGGCCATCTGTCAGGGGTGATTTGAATGCAATATTCCTGCTTCTTGGCAGGGGGTTGGACTGGATGGCCCATGAGGTCTCTTCCAACTCTTTGATTCTATGATTCTATGATATCTCCCAGCGACTTCATTTAGATGTTAAATAACATCGGGGACAGTACTGAACCCTGAGGATCTCCACAAGACTACATAAAGCGGCATGCAAGTGTGTACGTTGCCTTCTCCAAACCATACTGTGTAAAGGGATTTCTATTAGGTGTACTTGGTCTGCAACTTTTGATTGGATGGCAGCCTATTCTGGGAGATGGCATCAGGGCTGAGACTGTAAATTCAAAATCTATTTAGGTATTGAGCATCTTAAAAGTGAAGAGGCATCAACCTGTGCCTGATGACCAAGAAAAGAACTGTATCACCATCTGGTGGGCAAAAATTGTGGCTGCAACAATAGCTACTCTGTACAGCAAGGAGAAAGGAACAGCAGAAAACCATTATTTTAAGGTGCATGAGTGACCTTGGAAAGAACCAGCCTGGTGGAGCTGTTTGGGAACTGAATTACAACTCAGTTGACCAGGGTTGAATTCCTGCTTGCCCATGAAATACACTGAGTGGCTTTGGGCAAGTCCCACTCTCTCTAAGCCGCAGAGGGTTACAAAGTGGAGTCCATGACATGCGAGTGTGGAGAAGAGCAAATCACAGACCACTTACTACAATGCAGTCTGAGCCCTGCCACATGCACAATGAAGGACCTTCGTACAGTGACACCAGAGGCACTTGAAGTGGCCAGCTTCTGGTCAAAGGAAATTTAGTATAATGCCAAGTTTTTAACTACATTGTTTTTAAATACATTGTAACTATATTTTCAGTTTGCTTCTGACACAATAAATAAGTAAATAAATAAATAAAATTCCACATTATCTGCTTTGAACTGGAATATATGGCTGTGTGGACTCAGGGCGGTTCCAGACTGGCCTTTATCCCAGAACCATCTACATTTTAAAAACGCAGATGTTCCTGGGAGGTCTGTCTACACAATTCTCAGTGTTCCTCATTATTGGCTGTCCCAACTTAGGGCTATTGGAACTTTTAAGTTCAGTAACACCTATGCTCCCCATACACTGCTCCAGTGAGCAATCTGGTTGTCACCCACTGGACCATTTGTAGCTTCTGAACAGTCTTCAAAGGCAGCTCCACATAGAGTGCATTGCAGTAGTCTATTCAGAAAGTAATCAGAACGTGGACTACCCTGGCCAACTCAGACTTCCCAAGGTACAGGCACAACTGGCAAACAAGTTTTTTATTTCTATATATGTTTGTGAACACTGAAAAGTGGGGGGGAAAGCTGATAGGAGATGTAGTGCTGGATAAGCATTCTGTGGATAGCCTGAATTGCTTAAGGAGACAAATAAATAGATTTTAGAGCAAATCAAGCATCAAAACTCACTAGACCAGGCATGGCCAAACTTCGCCCCTCCAGGTGTTTGGAATTCAACTCCCACAATTCCTAACAGCCTACTGGCCATTGGGAATTATGGGATTTGAAGTCCAAAACACCTGGAGGGCCAAAGTTTGCCCATGCCTGCACTAGACACCAAGATAACTAAACTGGGATTTTCATCAGTTGGACATATCATGAGAAGCTATGGTACACTAGAAAAAACAATAATGCTTTGTAAGGTTGAAGTCACTAGAAGAGGAAAACAAATTCCAGGTGGATAGGCTCAGTCAAGGAATTCACAGCCCTGAATCTGCAAGACCTGAACTGGGGTATTGATGACAGGGTGACTTGGAAGTTTCTCATTCATAGAGTCAACCTGAAGGCAGCTGACAACAACAAATACTGTACCTGTACTAAGGCTACCGAGAGCCTAGGGAGGCGAAGAACACTTGGCCCTTCAAATGTTTTAGATCAGTGTCTAGACCAGTGTTTCTTAAACTGTGGGTCTTGACCCAGTGGGGTCTCAATGTTGGGATCCCAACCTTTTTTTCTGAACATCACTTAGTAGCTATTGTAGACATTTGCAAAAATCTGTTGTGGAGTGTTTACAATGGACTTTGCAGAAGATGCTTCAGCTATGCTTCATAAAAAGGAAAATCAGCCTGTTTAGCAAGCCTTGCAGATGTTTTTAAAAATCATAAATGTTTTATTTTTATGCCTATTTTATATATCTATATACCTGAGGTCACATAAAAAAATTGGGCCAAAGGGAGTCCCGAATGGAAAAGTTTAAGAAGACCTATTTTAGACTACAGCTCCCACTCCCCTTCACCATTAGCCAGGCTGGGTGCTCCTGGTGGCATACTGTGTTAAACCTTTGTCTCAGCAGGACTGAAGACTGACAGGTTGCGGATGAGCTCCCTCTGTCAGCTCCAGCTCTCCCACAAGGGTGGTAAAACATCAAACATCTGGGCATCCCCTGGGCATCGTCTTCGCAGATGGCCAATTCTCTCATACCAGAAACGACTTGCAGTTTCTCAAGTTGCTCCTAACATGAAAAAAAAAAAAAACCAGGCTGGGCGAGGCTGATGGGAACTGAGGGATTCAAAAATCTCTGGAGGGCCAAATGTTTGAGCTTGGTGCACATCCCCCTTAGAACAAAGACCACACATCGCAACAGTAGAATGCCACACAGAATAAGACTTTATTGGACAATTGTGCATTGTTTTCCCTATTGCAAATGCCAAAACACAAACACACAACCCACCTAATGTAAAAGACAACAGTACACATTCGTCTGGTAACTCATTGCCCACCTCTTTCGTAAGGGTAGTGTCAACTGGATGTTCACCCTTCCCCCCCCCCCCCCCCCCCCCGGAGTATATGCCACCCTAAAATCCATCAGCTCATAAGTGTTTGGTCAGTCACCCACTTAGGTGAACGCAAAGTCCTCTGACATCCACTAGATTGTAGCAGATTTTTGACTCTATCAAAAGGCAATTGCAAAGCACAGAAGCGGTCGCTGCCAGTGCCCAAATATCACAGGCAGGATACTGTAAAATAGGGCTGGGGAGTCTTATTTGCAAGGAAAGCAGATCCTCTCCCACCCACCTATCCACTTATAGGCATCCAGGGGCTAGATGGCAGCTAATAGTCTGGACATATGCTCTGCTTTATCATTGGATCTTCAGCCAAAACAGTGGGTGGATTTATTCCATTTGGCACTTTGGTCAGGGACCTAGTTTTGCTGCTCCTCCCATTTCCCTTCTTGCAAATAGGGAGGCAGAACAAAGAATAGAAGGAAATCTGTGCTACCTCTCTATCAGTAATCAGAGATAGCAGGACTTCAAGAAAGGGCTTCATTGGTTGCTTATGCAAACTAATTGGGGAGCCTTCTTTGTCTACCTTAGGCACAGCTCTGACGTTCCTTTCTTCTACTCTAAACTATTTTCTGCCTAAATACCTCAAAGGCACCGGATCTTGAAAGCTAAGTCAGTCCTGGCTGAGGCTTTGATGGGAGACCGCCAACAAATAAGAGGCGGCATAGGCCATACTTCAGAGGAAAGAACTGGCAAAGCACCTCTGAATAGTCTTTTGTCTAAAAGTCCTTACGAAATGTATGCAATTACTATAAATCAACAAACAACTTGAAGGAATAAGTTGAGCATCCTTTATCTGAAATTGCTTTGGAGAAGTGTTTTGGAGTCCCGATTTTTGGAATATTTGCATATACATAATAAGATAGATGTCTTAGAGATGGGACCCAAGCTGAAATACAGTTAATGGAGAGATTCAGACAAGACAAGCAGTCAGTTGGTTTTGAAATAAGCAAATCAGAATTTGAGTTACAATTATGTATGAATGATGAACATTTAATTGCTAAAATGTACAAAATGTTATTGAAATGGGAAATTGCAGATGAGCAAGTTAAATAATGAATGATTCATTGTTATTTTATGGTATATGATTTTGCTTTAGCTTTTTTTGTATTCATATGTTGTATGTATTTTATGGTGCTGCTATTGTGTTTCTGTTTTATTTTATTGTAATATGCTGCTGGGCTTGGCCTCATGTAAGCCGCCCTGAGTCCCCATTGGGGAGATGGTGGCAGGGTATTAAATAAAGATTATTATTATTATTATTATTATTAAGTGAGCACAAAATATGGGGCACAATATAATGTTGGAAAATGGGGAGAACGTGGACTAAAGGGCTATTGATCTACTTACAATTCATGTTATGTTATAACTTGAAAGAGAATTTCTATGAAGTGATGTACCAGTGGTATATGACACCTGAAAAGCTCTAAAAGATCTCCAATATTTGCTGGAAATGTAAACAACATGTAGGGTCCTTCTATCATATGTGGTGGACATGTAAACATACCAAGAAATATCGGATTCAAATACACACAGTGATCCAGAAAATTTTAGGGGGGAGCATCCAACCAAAACCAGAGACTTTTCTACTTGGTCAGACTGCGCAGGGGCCATGCTAATCTTCTCTGTATCGTTCCAATTTTAGTATATGTGCTGACTGATAAAAATAACCAGGATAGACCATGACAATATATGACCACAGCAGCCAGACTACTCTATGCACAGAAAGAGAACAACAATACCAACAACAGAGGAATGGATAACAAAAATTATGGACTTGGCAGAAATGGACAAACTAACATGTCTACTAAAAGAAGGGTCATTGAAAACATTTTTTAGAAGACTGGAAACTTTTTTATTCACTTTTTGCATGAAGAAAAGGATTTGCCAATTCTGAGTTTTGAAGAATAAATTAAAGTTTTTTGTTGATGTTGTTATAATATGAGAAAAGAGTAAGTAAAGAGAGGTCTAGAGGGTGAAGTATGTGGTATTAGGTGTCACCTATCTCCTCCCTTTCCCCCTATTTTTCTCCTCCCCCCCCCTTTTTTTTTTTAAAAGAGAAGGAAGTATATAATAAGGGAGATCCTTCTCCTCTATGTCCCCCCTCCCGATTCTGGAACTCATTGCCCAGTGAGATTAGGCAAGCCCCTACCTTAGAAATCTTCAAGAAAGATCTCAAAATCTGGCTTTTCCATTGCGCTTTTGGAGAGCAGTCATACAACTATAAACTGTTGCTCCCCCTCAACATTTTTGTTCCTGTAGTATACTTCCCCCCACTGTATGAAGGCCTGTTTTTTTATGATCCCATTTCTTTAGGAGCTTCTCCCTCACAAATAATCTGCTCCATTCCTATCTCACCCTGAGTTTTTAGTATTTTATCTTGCACATGCGGCCCGCTCATTGTGATTGTGATTGTGAATGATTTTGTATTGTATTTTTATATTGCTTACTGTACTCATAAGTTTTATGTATTTTGCTGTGTTGTTGTTTTGTGCTTTGGTTTTTATTTTATTGTAATATGCTGTTGGGCTTGGCCTCATGTAAGCCACCCCGAGTCCCCATTGGGGAAATGGTGGCGGGGTATAAATAAAGATTATTATTATTATTATTATTAACACAACAAGATGAGTCCACAGCAGACACTCTACTGGCTGTTGAATTGGATCACACGTCGGACATGTCTCAAGTGTCTAGGATTGTGTAATGTATCGGCGAATAATGCGTGCAGATCCCAGTAAGGTGGCCTTCTGCAGCTAGCAGATGGTAATTTTGTCAGCGCCGATTGTGTTTAAGTGCTGGCCAAGGTCTTTAGGCACTGCACCCAGTGTGCTGATCACCACTGGGAACACCTTTACTGGTTTGTGCCAGCGTCTTTGCACTTCGATTTTTAAATCCTCATATCGTGCCAGCTTTTCCAGTTGTTTCTCTGCAATCCTGCTGTCATCTGGGATGATGATGATGATTATTATTAAAAGAGAGGGTGAAGATAAAAGCAATGTTACATGGAAATGAAGTGTGTATAAATATGAGCACCAATGAAAATTAAGTGTAAGCAAGATATTGTAAAGTTAAAACAATAAGAAATGTTGTAAAAAAAAAGAATTAAATACAATGCTTATTAATGTTTCTTATATACATCACCTGAAGTTAATTTATTGCACAGCATTTGTAATAATTTGTGCATAAAACAAAGTTAAATCATTTGAACAATCCGAAAGCAGAATTGTCACTATCTCGGACATCTGCATGGATGGTTCTGAAGCATTTGGGATTTCTGGATAAGGGATACTCAACCTCCACATAGATTACACAAACTATATTTCCTCAGAGAAGCCTTTCCTAGAATTATAGAGTTGGAAGAGACCATATGGCCATCTAGTCCAACCCCCTGCCATGCAGGAAAAGCACAATCAACACCCACATTGATAAAAGGACATACTCCTAAACAAAATGTGTATAGGGATAACATTTCTCTGTTGAGGAAAGAGATTTATGGGCAGGATTTTAAGAGACACCAAGACCAAACTTCCATTAGGAATGCATCAAGCTGGCTTTACATCAAGTCTGGCTACTGTTACTGCAAGTCTGGACACTATTCAGAGCATTCTAGTCCAACTGGCAGTAGCTCCCCACAGTCTTGGCTAAGCAAGATCCTTTTAGCCTAGAGTTGCCACTAACCGCCTATATCTGCCAATCTAAACTTTCTTCTTTGGGATGAGGAAGATACCTGGCCTTTTACTGAAAAAGATAGCAAGAAACAAGGCAGTGGAAGTGGCAAGGGCTTGGCAGTGGTCATCTTATTTAAAAAGTGTACCAGGAAATTGTGCACTCAAACACAAAGTCTTAGGCATATAGTCATACAGCCCAGAAATCAGGCTTTAAAGAAGTGGGGTGCTACCCCACACATTCCCAGAGAATATTCACACGCAATACAGGGCTCCAAACAAAGTATTATGGGTTTAGCTTTTGAAAGAAAAATATTACATAGTTTGCTATGTTTAGCATTACTCCTCACAAACTGTTCTCCATTTAAATATCTGCTTCAGCCAATACATTCACAGACATTCCTGTATTTCATATGTTTGCAGAATACATCTACAACTGAGATAATGCAATAGCTGTTAGCTTCAGTTCATCTTCTGCAGAATGGGAACAAAAGAAACCCACGTTACTGGAGTTGCAAAAGACTGGTATATTAATATATACACATATATTAGTATATACGATTGTGCATTAATATATATACAAATAATATATATTAACCAAAACTATTTGAGGAATACTTTCCAATAGTTTCTCCTTTTTTTCTGCAGGCTAGAGGCAACAGTTAAGAAAAATAAAATTCTTAGAAATGTACATCTCTTTTGAGGCATTGCTGCTCAACTGTATCATGGAGCAAATAAGGGGTGGAAATGTTTTTACTCAAACGAAGAATGGTTTGCACATTCATTCACAACTTAACTCCTTCTTAACATCCCTGTATTTCATGTTTTTTGTTGTTGTTTTTTCGTTCATAAAATAAATTATATCAGGTTGCTGTGAATTTTCCAGGCTGTATGGTCATGTTCTAGAATCATTCTCTCCTAACGTTTCACCCATATCTATGGCAGGCATCCTCAGACCTCACTATCTTTGAGGATACCTGCCATAAAAAGGTAAAGGCTTCCCCTGACATTAAGTCTAGTTGTGTCTGACTCTGAGGGTGGTGCACATCTCCATTTCTAAGCAAAAGAGCCGGCATTGTCCATAGACATCTCCAAGGTCATATGACCAGCATATGACCAGCATGACTGCATGGAATGCCGTTAACTTCCCGCCGGAGCGGTATCTATTGATCTACTCACATTTGCATATTTTTGAACTGCTAGGTTGGCAGAAGTTGGAGCTAACAGAGGGAGCTCACCCCGCTTCCCAGATTCAAACCACCAACCTTTCAGTCAGCAAGTTCAGCAGCTCAGTTTAACCTGCTGCGCCACCAGGGGGCACCTGCCATAGATGTGGGTGAATCAAGAGAGAATGCTTCTGGAACATGGCCATACAGCTTGGAAAATTCACAACAACCCAGTGATTTTGCCCATGAAAGCCTTTGACAACATATTAAATTATACCAGTTGACTATCTGTATACATCAGCTTCTTTTGCCTAATTTTAAAATTATTATTATCATTATTAACAAAAAACTAGACCAGAAGAAGCAGATAGTTAACACCTCTTATTAAGTGTCAACAGGTAAGCAGCAGCTGACATCTTGAATTCGGGTAAATACTGTCCAATCTCACCACAAGGAGCCAGAAGCAAAGTCTCAGGACTTGGCCTTAAGAAGTGCTTCTAAAACCCCAAACATGAACATGTTCGCTATCAACAATATATACAAAAGGTTATTTGCATTAATGGCACATTTTCAAATGGCTTTATCATTGCTTGTGTGCATATATATCTATATATAAATATATACCAGATTACTATATATTTTATATATCCACAGATTTCTATGAGACACGGAGTTATACAGAAAGATTACATGGTTACAAGTGAGAGTGATTTTTGTGTACTGAAGCAACAAGAATGCCCCGTCTTGTGATGCTCTGAGGTGCCACGCTTCAAGCAGGAGCAATGAGAAAGGAGACATGTGAAAAGGCAATAGTAATGCTTTTAAAAAATGGACAAGTAGAAGGGGTTAAATCGGAAGTTCTGGAAGGATCATGTCCCTCCTCACATTCAATGCTATGCTCTCTCAACAGCAGTTTTAGTTCCCATGCAGGAAATACAGATACAGAATAAATGCTTTAAGAATGAGAACATCACTAATAGGACTACCAGATTAAAATCAGGGGCAGAGAGGTATACGTTAGTAAAATCTTATTGGATTTGTTTTGGAAACAAGATTAGACTTTGATAGATCTGCTATTGAGTTTGATGACCAAGTTCTCAATTGGCTACTAAAATCAATTATCCCTGATTGATATTTTACATCTGAAGAGCTATTGAGGGAAGAATTGAGTGGATGGAATTTTCTATTGCTCAGAGACAAGGTTAGAATTAATGAGTGGAAATTGCAGGGAAAAGGAATCTGACAAAACATTACTATGAATATCCTAATGGTAAGAGTCATTTGCTTGTGGAAGAGATTTTGGAGGTACTGGGCTATCCTTCAGTAAAATAATATAGTCATAGGCTACATGTCCATCTATCAGCATATCTTGTATGGAACCCCCAGTGATGCAATGGGTCAAACCCTTGTGCCGGCAGGACTGCTGACCAACAGTGGTTTTTTTGTTTTCATCTACAGTTGTCCTCATGATGCACTTTCCCCTGTCCTTAATAAAGGCCAAACCCCATTGCTCCCTCTTCTTGGGCTCCTCCCTTATAAATACACATTTTATACACTCTTTTATTCCTATCTCATCCAGGGTTTTAACATTTTAGCTTGTGCATTTGGCCCGCCCTTTGTGCTTGATTTTTTATTATGTTATCTTGCACTGTTTGTTTTATTCTATTACTTTATGTATTCTGTTGTTTTGTTTCTATTTTGCTGTATTATTTTCAGGCTTGGCCTCATGTTAGCTGCCCCGAGTCTCCTTTGGGGAGATGGTGGCAAGGTATAAATAAAGGTTTATTATTATTATTATTATTATTGGGAGAGTGGGTTGAGCTCCTTCTGTCAGCTCCAGCTCCCCATGCAGGGACATGAGAGAAGCTTCCCACAGAATGGTAAAACATCTGGGCGTCCCTGGGCAACATCCTTGCAGACAACCAATTCATTCACACTAGAAGCAACTTGCAGTTTCTCAAGTTGCTCCTGACACAAAAAAGGATATCTTGTTATTGCAGCTTTCTCCAAGAAGCAAGGGACTGGAGCAGGCAACCTCTAAATATCGTCCAACTCAAAATCATGATTCCACAACACAGTGGCACACACTGAAGGGGTGCATCAAATCAGACTAGCTCAATCAGTTGGGACTATCTGCTTTGAATACCTCCCAGGAGCCTGCATTTGTGGAGTTGTATCCACAAGTGACCTGCCACTAGAATAAGAGTCAGAAGCTCAGATCCAATTGGCTTGCTTGTCTGGTATCTACATTTCAGGAGCACCATATCTCCACTCAGGCCTGTAGCGAGGGGGTGGTTTTAGGGGTTCAACCCCCCCCCCGAAATGTTTCAGATTTAAAAAACCTGGTTTACTCATGAATTTTAACTGGTTAACCAAATCCCATGCTAAGTCTATGAGATTCAAAATTAAGAGTCCCTCCAGAACTGCAAGCACTATCTCAAGCAAATATTGACAATTTAGTCACACTGTGATTACTTGCAGCAATAGCCGATGTAGCGAAGCAACCAAGTTGGGAAGGGTGTTGAATGCTCTCATTAAGGAGGCCAGACTTGGTGGAGGTGGTTGACAAGGGCAGAGCTGCAGGCTATTGAAGGCTGCTCTGCCCCCTGCTGTGCTCTTTGCTTCAGCGTGAGCTAGGAGGCAGGTTTCAACCCCCCCCCCAAATTTTCAACCCCTCCCCGAAATTTTCACCCCCCCCCCCCAAATTGTCAACCTCCCCAAAAAATTTTTCTGGCTACGGCCCTGTCTCCACTGCCTCTTGACAACTAGGAGTAGCCCAGCCGAGAACTCAGATGGAAACTAGGCATGGATCATATGGGACTATGTGATGGGACTATCTGCTCTGAAAACCTCTCTTAAGCCATCACATTTGGCACATATTGGTAGCCAGGTAGCGGGGCAGCCCTTGGCTCTAAAAAACAAAAAAGTCCTCATTTAAACCTCAGAGGGAGAAAAGGGAGTCTACCTGAAGAATTCTCAGGACACAGCAAATGACAGGGTGGAAATGAGGACTAGCTGTGATAGAGGTGAGCAGGCAAAGTGAAATTAAGAAAAGAGAAGCATTCAGAACTGTGTTGCAAAGTGCATCCAAACAAAACACGCACACGCACACGCACACGCACACACACACAATATATTGGGCAGGCTCTAAAATAAGACAGGAGACAAACCATAGCCTGACAGGAGAAGGTGGGAGTCCACCATTAAGCGTGTCTCAATATTGCAAGAACTCTCTGGGTGTCTATTTAAAATAAAGAAATACCAGCCCCTTCCTGGCCCAAAGTGGATGAAGCAGGACGTTTCTCCTGCCTCCTCGGCAGCCTGGCAGTTGGAGCTGTCAACAGAAAATAATACTAACAGAAGAGTTCTAGGGAGGGTGTGCAGAGTGGGAACAGAGCCGGGCCCCTGCTACGGTTTCTTCAGCTTCCCTTCCTTCACTAATCTCTCATTGAGCTGACAGAGCTGTCTCAGGAAGCCATCATTGGGACCAATCTCCCGCTTCTGACGGACGGCACTGACGGCGGACTTGACATCCATGTTCTGCCGGAGCATGAGGTAAGCGATGACCAGTGTTGGGGAGCGGCTGTAGCCTTCGCGACAGTGGACAAAGACCCGGCCTGATTGGCAAAGAAAAAAAGAACAAAACAATTGTTATAAGTGAGAATTCTGGGAGGATGTTGAGAGGGATCCCCTCTTCGAATTGGCCCATCCACTTTTCGACTTCAAGATCTCACCCTGGATTGAACAGATTGTGTCTGTATATGGACCAGTAGATGTGTTATTTAGTGGGTTCACTGTGACAAGCATAACTAGACTCTTTCAAGGCTTTACAGAAAGAATCTAACATACGTTATATACTCATGTATAAGTCTAAAAGTTTTTAGTGGAAAAACCTATCCCAAAAATCTGGTTCAACTTATTCCCAAATCAATTTGACTTCTGGTTTTCAATTGTCTTTTGAATTTCAACAGTTGGCTTAGCTGCCAGATTTCTTCTGGCAGGTCATTCCACAGTCTTGGAGCAGTTGATGAAAAGGTCCTCTGGGTGATGGTCACCAGTTGGGTTATGGCTGGTTGGAGTAGCCACCCCCCACCCCCAAGGACCTCAGTGTCCTAAGGAGCGGATTGTATGGGAGAAGACAATCCTGACCTCAACCATGTAGGTATTTCAAGGTCAAAACCAACACCTTGTACTTTGATCGAAAACTAATTGGCAACCAGTGAAGTGACTGTAGTATAGGTGTAATATACTCATTCCCAGATGTTCCTATACTTAGTCTGGCTGCTCTGTTTTGAACTAATTGGGCTTTCTGAACTTGTTCCAGAGGTAGCCCAATGCAAAGCATATTGCAGAAGTACAACTTTGAAGTTACCAGCGCATGTACTACCAAATTTAGAATCCCAAGATGTAGGACCAGGAATTGAGAACTGTTCACCTGAATACAACGTTGCTTTCACAAAGGATTGTACAAGTGGAAAACCACTTAAAAGGCCTCAGTCCCTCCCATGACATTATTTCTCACACACCTGCTTTTCCTCTCCTTATCTCTAAGCTGCTGGGAAAAGTGAGTCTGTCTCTGTTGTACACTCTACCTCTGAAGTTCCAAGGACAAACATTCATCTCCCACATTTCTCTCAGCCTGCACTTCTGGAAGATTCCCATGAGAACTGATATCACTTTCACCAGTCTCATGGAAACTGCCTGGAGATTCCAAAACAACTCTCTCTAGGCCGCTTCCATTCTCCTCTGGACCCTCTGAATCTATCCCAGCATCTCCTTCCTCATTTTCTGAGAACTCGGAATCTGACCAGGGTACAACACTTGAAACTTTTGTGAAAAGTGAGAAGGCAAAATGAATAATCTGGCTAGCTGGTATAGCAAGAAGAATTAAACATGTCCTTAGAAAGCTTGGCTCAAATCTACTCTGTCACAAATTCCTTTTTTTTCATTTATTTATACTTACACATGTGTTCACACTGTTCACATAATTCAATTTTTTCTTTTATTAAATCGAAGAAAAACATCTGTGTAGCAACGATAGAGACAAAGGACCATTTAAAGTTCCATCAAGAAGTAAGAGTAAGATGCTATTTGTGTGCATCCAACACATCCACGGGATATCAGGTTGGGATAGAGGCTAGATTAGGCCAGAAACCATAGTCTGTTGCCATTTCTTTGTTTGCTTAATTAATTCAAATAAAAGCAAGACAAACTCGCAAAGAAGCCAAAGAAAGAACTCATTTCCATTTCACACACGCATTCTCTTCCAGCAACCAAAGTCCATTTGTTTACATCAGAGACCTCATCATGGCAAAACAATTTCACTTTGGGTTCTGGGAAGGAACCCCTTCCTATTAATAATAGAAGAAAAGAAAGAAAGCGAGAGAGAGAGAGAGAGAGGGAGGGACACCATTCTCCCCTTTTCAGATTCTCCAGTGGAAAATAAATAGGAGGAAATCCCACTTTAAAGACAGAATCAATTAGCCATGGCATGTATAATCCTCTGCTTCAGTTCTTGCTGCTCAGTTGCCAGAGCTGGAAAAATTGCAAAAACTATAAAATGATAGAACCCACCATCTGACTGAAAATGATCTTCAGCAAGCAGAGAAAAGCTATACTTCTTTGCAAAGACTAAACTGGGTATAATTTACATGTTTTTCCTGTTAAATCTCCCATGCTACCTTTGAGTCCCACTTCTTGCATCCTTCAAACTCTATCCTTTGCACAGCCCAAAATTCCAGTTTTTTAAAAATAAAATCCAAGATGCAGAAGATAATCAACAAAAAGGATTATATATGTGTTGTCATGAAAATGAACAAAATTTGGCTATCAGAATAAAAAAAAAACCTTTAAAAACAGGACAGTTAATAAAGAACAACATTAAAAAAAACAGGAGAATTCCAGACAAGAAACAATCAAGGCTAGCTAAAACTTTTCAACAAAGGATTCCCCCAGGCAAGAAACAACCGGCTTTGAAACTGCAAGGCTATTCAATACTAATCAAGGGGGTCAGTTGAAACATTCACACTTGCCTGAAGCAGACAAGAGTTCTTTTGTCACTCTGGACATTATACAAATATATAAACCTCACTTGCCTGGTTTCCAACAGACCTCACAACCTCTGAGGGTGCCTGCCATAGATGTGGGCAAAACGTCAGGAGATAATGCTTCTGGATCATGGCCATACAGCTCAGAAAACTCACATCGTCTCAAGGATTATATAATCCAGAGTGGGAAGGAACCATGACAAGAATTGCTTGATCTTCCAGATCAAGCACTCAGCTGGGCTGCAACCCGTCAGCCTTAGCAATGATGAAAGATGATGGGTGGTGTAATCCAGCAAATCTGTATTACACCAGCACCTCATTCCTGGGTATTTATTAATTTATCACATCATCAGCAAATTGAGAATACAATTATATGCCCACAGAAAGATGGCTGTCTCCCATTTCTATGCTAACCTGTGCACTTCAGGCCATGGTGTGACACAACACAGAGTCATACTAAAGCAGGGGTCTTCAAACTTTTAAAGTAGAGGCCCGGTTCATAGTCCCTCAGATTGTGAGGGAGCTGGACTATAGTTTCCTATGCACACTGCACATATCTTATTTGTAATGCAAAACAACATGAAAGAACAATACAATATTTAAAATGAAGAACAATTCTAACTAATTAGCAGTATTTCAAAGGGAAGTGTGGGCCTGCTTTGTGCTGATGAGATAGTTAAGTTAATTAGAATTGTTATTGTTGTGTGCCTTCCATTCAAGCCCTGGAAACAGCAACAAAAAGCCCACTTATATGGTTCAGCTATGTGGATGACATCTTCACCATTTGGAGCCATGGAGAAGAAGAACTAAACAAGTTCCTGGACCACCTTAACAGCATCCACCCAAATATCCAATTCACCATGGAAAAAGAAAATTAAGGAAAACTGTCATTTCTTGATGTCCTAGTCATCTGCAAACCAGATCAACAGTTGGGTCATACAGTTTACAGAAAACCTACACACAGAGATAGATACCTACATAAAAACTCCAACCATCACCCAAGTCAAAAGAAGAAGCATAATTAAAGCCCTGGAAGACTGTGCAAAAAGAATCTGCGAACATCACCTCCTCCAAGGTGAACTGAACCACCTAAACTTGGCTCTACAGGCCAATGGATACTCCACCACAGACATCAGAAGAGCTGCAAGACCAAGAACAAGCCATGAGAGTAATGACAAAGATCCACCCAGAGGAAAAGTGTTCTTACCATACATCAAGGGAACCAAATAGGGAATCTGATGAAGAAACACAACCTACAAACTATCTACAGACCCATTAAGAAAACCCAACAAATGCTAAGTTCTGCAAAGGACAAGAGAGATCCTCTCACCTGTTCAGGAGTCTACCGTATACCATTCAGCTGGGGACAAGTATACATAGGGACCACCAAACGAAGCATTGCACAAACTCGAATCAAGGAACATGAAAGGCACTGGAGATTACTTCAACCAGAGAAGTCAGCCATAACAGAGGGCCCGATGAACCAACCTGGACACAGCATATTATTTGAGAACACAAAAATGCTGGACTACTCTAACAACTAACAACTCCATAGAGAAGCCACTGAAATCCATGAGCATGTGGACAATTTCAACAGAAAGGAAGAAACCATAAAAATGAACAAAATCTAGCTATCAGCATTAAAAAACTCTAAAATCATAACCGTAAATAAAGAACAACATTTAAAAAGGAGGAACTCCAGACAAGAAATAATTCGGGACAGCTAATCACCTCTCAACAAAGGATTCCCCCATGCAGCAAGAAGCCAGACCTTGAAAACTGCTAGGCCATTAAATGCTAATCAAGGTGACCAATTAAGGTGGCCAATTAAAACATTCACACCAGGCATGAGTTCTTTTTCCCACTCTGGATATTCCACAACCTCTGAGGACACCTCCCATAGCTGCAGGCGAAATGTCAGGAAATAATGCTTCTGAAACATGGCCATACAGCCCAAAGTACTTACAACTACACAGTGCCTACAAGTTGTTTCAGACTTAGGCTGACCCTAAGTCTAAAGTTTAGGATGGAGCTAGGTAAATGACCTTGGATGGCCACAGTCGGCCCGCAGGCCTTAGTTTGGGACCCCTGCACTAGAGAATCTAAAATTCCTAGAGATAATATTTTTGATCAACTCTGTGAATAATCAAATCCACAAAAGGCAAAGCCACAAATGTGGTGAATTGACTGCATTATAAACATTGCATAAAATTACCTTCAGGTTATGTGTTTAAGAAACATAAATGAATTTGGTGTTTAGACTTCGGTATCATCATCAAGACATCTTATTATGATTGTATATGCAAATATAGGTATTACAGAAGTCCAAAATCTATATCAGTTCTGGTCTCAAGCATTTTGGATAAAGAATACTCAATCTATAGAGGAGAAACAGGCGCGCGGAGTGCCCTGAGTATCTCACCATCTTTGTGCGCAAGTGCCTTTTCAATGAAGTCCGCAGCTTCCTCAAAGTAGCGGCTAAGGTTGAACTCCTGAGTGTCATTGGCCTTGATGCCATGGTACGTGATGCCAGTTCCTTCATAGAATTCAGCATTTGTGTTCACGTGCATGAAAGACTTGCCCTCTGCTGCGTTCAGGATGTGGGTGATACCCAGGCGCTGCAGCCGCATGATATTTTTGGCTATGAACCTATAAAAAGAAAAAGAGTAACACAAGAGAGAAAGAAGAATGAGATGTTCAGAAAGCTTTTTATTAAACCCTTGCATCTATGAGCTTGAAATAAAGGATAGAAGCACAAGCTGCAGCTATAGATTATAAGCAGGACTTCTACTGTTGGATAGCTTGCATTCAAGGATAATGTATTTACTTACTACTAGCCGTTCCCTGCCACGTGTTGCTGTGGCCCACTCTGGTGATCATGGGGGTTCTGTGTGGGAGGTTTGGCCCAATTCCATCCTTGGTGGGGTTCAGAATGCTCTGTGATTGTAGGTGAACTATAAATCCCAGCAACTACAACTCCCAAATGTCAAGATTCTATTTTCCCCAAACTCCACCAGTTTTCACATTTGGGCATATTGAATATTCGTGTAGAGTTTGGTCCAGATCCATCATTGTTTGAGTCCACAGTGCCCTCTGGATGTAGGTGAACTACAACTCCAAAACCAAAGGACACTGCCCACCAAACCCTTCCAGTATTTTCCGTTCGTCATGGGAGAACTGTGTTCCAAGTTTGGTTCAATTCCATCGTTGGTGGGATTCATAATGCTGTTTGATTGTAGGTCAACTGTAAATCCCAGCAACTACAACTCCCAAAAGACAAAATCATTTTTTTGAGTGAAGGACATACATTGGGTTGTTAGGTGTCTTGTGTCCATATTTGGTGTCAATTCATCCAGTGGTTTTTGAGTTCTGTTAATCCCACAAATGAACATTACATTTTTATTTACCGTATATTCCGGCATATAAGACGACTGGGCGTATAAGACGACCCCCAACTTTTCCAGTTAAAATGTAGAGTTATGACGACTCCCATGCATAAGACTACACCCGCGTATAAGACGACCCCTGACTTTTGAGAAGATTTTCTTGGGTTAAAAAGTAGTCTTATACGCCAGAATATACTGTATATAGATATTTATATCCTGCTCTTTTTACCCTGATGTGGACTCAAGCGGCTTACAAGATTATTGCAAAATTCAATGCCACACTATGCATACAGAAATATTGCCACTTCTGAGCTTCTGAATAACAAACTACAGGCTGGCCAGAAATGCAGTTTGCAGAGTAATGTTCTGTTCCCAAATAAGCATCCCATGCGATGCTAAAAGCTCAGAAAGTTTTGAACTTCAGTCAGCTCACTAAAGGGCAACTCCTTCCCTGTCTCTTCAGTGATTTTGTCCTCTAATTATGGCTACGTGTTATTTTTAGCTTTCCTTCAGGCTCAGTAACCATATTTAAAAATGCAACCCGTATTAGCATTTTACACTGTCACCAGGACTGGACATAAAAAGATGTCATGCAGGGAAGGAATTTTAATCAGTATTTATGAGCTACTACCTTCCTCCTCTTAAAGACTCCCTACTAGGAGCAGTGTGTGGTTTTTTGGCAATGTGGAGGATAGGAGTTCATATTTTAACTACCGGTACCTGTAACACCTGATGGATCAAAAACTAAAATCTTTCAGGCAGACCACAGCATAGTGGAATATTTCACATCCTCACCTACAAGCTTATTTCATATAGTGGCAAAAAAAAAATTAAACCAGAAGTGAGGTCACATCACTTCCAGTAAATCAAGGAGGCATGAATATGGACTATATGGAGATTATTAAAGTGAAAATTGCTCCCATAAATAAAGTTAGGGCACCCAAATCGCACTCCAGCTCACATGCAACCTGCCCAAACGTGGTCTAGAATGCACTGCCCTTAAGCTCCCTAGACTCAAGAGTTATTTCTGTCTCTACAGTATGGCCCCCATATCTGCAAGGGATGCATTCCTGAACTTACTGTAAAAACAGGAAATGAAGGATACCAACAAAGCCTACAGAAATGAATGACTTTTGCCAGTCAACCTGGAGGTCCCAGCAAATTGTTACAGGTCTCTACTAGAAGCATGCCACAAAATTGCCTGGAGGCCCTAGAAAATTACTAGAATATGTATTTTGTGGGATGTGGGTCAGTGAAATTTTGTTGTTGTTGTTTATCTGTTCAATCTCTTCCAACTCTTTGTGATCTCCAGCATCCATCCATCCATCTTGCCCTTGGTCAGCCCCTCTTCCTTTTTCCTTCCATTTCCCCCCTTTTCCAAGCTTGTCTACTCATTATGTGGCCAAAGTACTTCATCTTTGCCTCTAATATCCTTCCCTCCAGTGAGCAGTTGGGTTTTAATTCCTGGAGTATGGTCTGGTTGGATCTTCTCGAGGTCCAAGGCACTCTCCGAATTTTTCTCCAGCACCACAGTTCAAAAGCATCTATCTTCCTTTGCTCAGCCTTCCTTATGGTCCAGCTCTTGCATCTATAGGTTACTATGGGGAATGCCATTGCTTTAACTATGTGGATCTTTGTTGCCAGCGGGATGTCTCTACTCTTCACTATTTTATCAAGATTATGAAATAACAAATACGAATTCCACGAGTTCCAGGGTTATACTGTTCTACCTGACATTGCAGACCTTCTCATTCCATGTATAAAAAGCTGCCCTAAATAGGACCTTCTCGTTCCATGTACAAAAGCTGCCCTAAATAGCAGCTGAATCTTTTTTGTAGAGGATGACCTTCTCCCTCACACGTAAAAGAGCAAAAAAGCTTAGAGGATGCAAGGAAAACTATATCGTATGGATTTCTCCTCCAAGACCTTGTTGTTGCCTCCCAGCATTGACTATCTCACTATGCCCAATGGCAAGGACCACCCTGAATGAAGTGTATGGTCTGTTTTAATTTTCATGTCCAACATACTGGCCCATCTTTTTCACAAATCTCCTGAAAGACAGTATTATGTCCAACTGTAGCAGTCTTAGTTGTGAGAGAGGTAAAGAGAATGAGGAGGAGGAGGAGGAGGAGGAATCCTTGCCAGATTCCAAGGTGGGACCAGATGGCTTTTTTATCCCTTGCTACTCAAGGATTCAACCTCTCTGCAGAAGGGTTCCAATAAATCCACTTGGCTTCGCTCATAACCTTCCTCCGAGAACCAAGTCCCAGTGCCAAAGAAGAAAGTCAAACTTGGAACACAAGCCACCAATCACTTTTTTCCCCAAAAAAGAAAAGCTGTAACTATCGCAAAGCACATCAAATGTCACGTCTTTTCCTACTTGAAACTGCTTTATTGACAAGAGCTGTTTACACTGAAAGTGATGAAGAAGCATTTTGCTCAGAAGCAACTTGTATATCTGAGAAGGAGGAGGAGGAAGTGGAGAGAGAGAGAGCTGAAAATGGGGGAAATCAGCAGTATTTTGCCAGCACACACTGCTATGATTTTTATTTATTAATTTATTCGTGGTGCATCTATATTGACTCTTGGCCAAGATTTTTTGAGCAGCAGTCTTTTAAATATATAGCTATGTACAAGTGATAAAATATATGATTTAACTATTTAAAAATTACTGCAGAAAGGGAAAAAAACAGGGCTGGGGGGGGCACAGCATGGCCATGCTGATTGGGCAGAAAGGAGAAGGGAGGTATTTGGAGATTGCAATTCAAAAAGGGTTATTTTTCAAAATTCCAAACAACCGCAAACAAGCAATCAGTACTGAAAATACAGCATTGAAGCGATGCTCCAATGCCATCAACTCCACTGGACTGGCCACGTTGTTCAAATGCCCGATCACAGCTTTCCAAAACAGTTACTATACGCCAAACTCAAGAACAGGAAACGTAATGCTGGTGGACATGAAAAGAGATTTAAAGATGGGCTTAAAGTCAATCTTAAAACTGTGGTATAGATACCGAGAACTAGGAAGCCCTGGCTCTTGAGCTCTGTAAGTCAGCTGTGATCAACAGTGCTGCAGAATTCGAAGAGGCACGAATGGAGGGTGAAAAGGAGAAACGTACCAAGAGGAAGGCACGTCAAGCCTACCCTGACCAGGACCACCTTCCACCTGGAAACCAATGTCCTCACTGCGGGAGAACATGAGGATCAAGAATAGGGCTCCACAGCCACCTACAAACCCACCGCCAAGACAATGTCAAGATATGAGGGATCACCTAAGACTGAAAATACCTATAGCATGGGCGCATCTTAAAATTTCAAATTTAATACAAAATAGCCTTCAGGATATAATATCTCTATGAACAGTGAAAAAGCCCCCTCCCMCCCCCCCATCCCCTGTCCATCCTTTATCCCCTGTATAAATATAAGGAAGAATATGAGGAAGATGCATAGAAAACCTCTTCAGGGGGGCGTTTTTGGAAATTGGGTGCTAACACTGAATTACAGTTCTCATCCTGTAATGTTCATCAGGATGAGACATGAGGAGAAGGATACCCATTGACCTCAAAGTTTGGATTTGTTGTTGTTTATTCATTCAGTCATTTCCGACTCTTTGTGACCTCATGGACCAGCCCACGCCAGAGCTCCCTGTCGGCCGTCGCCATCCCCAGCACCTTCAAGGTCAAACCAGTCACTTCAAAGATACCATCCCTCCATCTTGCCCTTGATCAGCCCCTCTTCCTTCCATTTTCCCCGGCATCATTATCTTCTCCTAGCTTTCCTGTCTTCTCATTATGTGGCCAAAATACTTCATCTTTGCCTCTAATATCCTTCTTTCCAGTGTGGAGTTGGGCTTTATTTCCTGGAGTATGGACTGGTTTGATCTTCTAATGGTCCAAGGCACCCAGAATTTTCCCTGAGCGAGGGCCGGACAAAAGACCTTGGAGGGTCGTATCTGGCCCCCAGGCCTTAGTTTGGGGACCCCTGGCTTAAACCATGGATACAGAATGCATGGGCGTGGAGGGCCAATTGCATAGCCTGATAGAAAGGAACATTCAGAATAATAGAATAGAGAGATTCCTCATGCTCTTCAGGTGTTCATCCTCTCCAATGTCATCCCTGAAGAGTAATGGCCCATTCACATAATTACAGTGTTATTTTCCCACTTTAACTGCCATGGTTCTGTCCTGTGAAAACCCTTTCTCGGTTTTGCTTCTCCTTCTTCTTAATGTAGGAAGGGGGAAAGAGGAAAAATCCATTTCATTCAGCCCATGGAAGACTGCAGAGAGATCCATTCCGCACCTATCCGACTGAGTTTTCTATCCAATACATGGCTAAATCTCCATCTGATTTCGTATGCCATTTGAATTGACCCACAGTCATAGCCTGCAAAGTTTGACTGACACGTCTATAAAAGCAACAGGCATCAAGAACTCCAGGGAAGAGGGAATGAGAGGCAGGTCTTCCTTCCCAAGGGAAGCCGTAAACTCCCGTCTGTTCTAAATACGGAACTCATTCCAGCAATCCTTGTAATGTTACTCCCAACTGCAGGATCAATGTTACCCTTTCTGGAACATTATATTAGCCAGGAAACAGGCTGTGGTCAGTTGACCAGAGAAATGTCTCGTGAAGCGTGACTGGTCAGAGACAGAAGATCTGCTATGAAACAGAAATTATCTTGTTGAGCTAATGAGAGGAATGGAAATTAATTACCAACCGGAAGAGAAGTGGGGGGAGCCTAGGAACAGAGAAAACACACACAGATCAGTAAAGACCAAAACAGAATGTTGCAAAGCAAGAATGGGCAACCCCATCAGTTGGAACACAGTTTTGATCATCTGACCATAGGTCAAGGTGTCTAGGGTTTATGCAATCCAACAGCAGCTGAAGGGCCACAGGTTTCCAACTCCTCTTTGAAGCAAACTGGCATAAACATGATTCTCTCCCAATCTGTTCTTCCCAAGCACAACAAGCTAAGAACTTGGGGCCAAAATCTCTCAAAAGACCTGGCATTCTGTTCATCACATTTTTATCTTGCTTTCCGTCAAAAGACGCTCAACATTCATGATTCTGTTCTGTCCCCAACCCATTGATTTCATAACTCTGATATGTGGGGTCGAGTGAGGACTTAAACCTGGGTCTTCATAATCATCATTCTCGCCATATTGGCTCCTGCTTGTGAACCTCTGTGCTTGGAAAGGTCACATCATCATCAGAAATATAAATACATATACACTTCCTAAGGACATTCCCAATGCAACATCCAATTAATTCAACTATGAAGAATCAAAGCTGGAAATAAATCTAAAGAAAAAAAACTTTCTAGAAGTTCATGGTTGTTTAGCTTATTTATTTATTTATTTATTTATTAACAGTATCTATATACCGCCTTTCTCACCCCTGGGGGGACTCAAAGGGTATATAATACTGTAAATAAATAAATAACCTAAACAGCCATGAACTTCACCCCTGGGGGGACTTGTCCGAATGTATCTCCCTCTACGTCCCGCCTCGCTGTTTAAGATCATCCGGGGAGGCACTGCTCTCAGTCCCACCAGCCTCGCAAATGCGTTTGGCGGGGACGGGAGACAGGGCCATCTTAGTGATGGCCCCCCTCCTGTGAAACTCGCTTCCCAGCAGGATAAGGTCAACTCCACCCCTCCTGTCTTTCAGGAAGAAATTGAAATCATGGTTCTGGGATCAGGCTTTTGGACAGCCGGCATAACAGCACTTTGGATGTGGAACTGGACTGGAATGGTTATATGGCTGATAATAATGTTTTTAAATTGTTTTTAATAAATGTTTTATCAATTGTTTTAAATTGTTGTTTCACTGTTGTATTTACTATATGTTACGGCATCAAATTGTTGCCGAGTGTAAGCCATCCTGAGTCCCCTTTCGGGGGTTGAGAAGGATGGGATAGAAGTGCCGGAAATAATAATAATAATAATAATAATAATAATAATAATAATAATAATAATAGATCAACATGCCTACAGAAGGCTTTGCTAGAATACTGACTGGGATATTCATAAGAAAAATAGTTTCCTTCTCATACAAATATCAGCTTGGGGGAGAACTTTCTTTATAAAAGCATGTATATTGCAGAATTGGTGAAGTTTGCAACCACATTAATTGCCATGGCTTGCTATTATGGAAACATCAGAGTAGCAGTTTGGTGAGGTACCAAAACTATTTGGCAGAGAAAGCTAAAGGCCTTGTAAAACTACAGTGCCCATGATTCCACAGCATCGAGTCAAGACAGATAAAGTGGTGTCAAATTCCATGAATTTTACAGTGTAGATCAGTGGTTCCCAACCTGTGGCATGTGGTCCACAAGAACTAACATATGGTCCACGGCCTCACCATTACTACACTGAGAGTGACTGGTCTCGCAAAACCCTCTTATAGTGCCGAGGTAATGGGGATGTCAAGAGGAAAGAGGCTGACTACCCACAAAAGTCATGACAACAAGCCTCCTGACTGCTGCTTCTCCTCCTCCTCCCTCCCCTGAGCAGAGCCGTTCCATGTGGCGCCTTGGTATCTTTGTTTTTAGGCTTGCTCCTGGGGTTATTTGGGGTGCTGATTCAGAAAATTGCATTGGATAGATCACATCAGCTCTAGATTATTTAAATATGGTTTTCTGTGGGCAAGCAGATGGCGACTACTGGATGGCTTATGTTCTGTATCAGAAGCTAGAGCTGATGTGGTCTATCTAATGCAATTTTCTGAATCAGCACCCCAGATAACCAAACTGAATCTAAAGTTGACCAAAAACTGATTCGTCACTCTTTTGGTATTAATGCTGGAGAGTGGTCAATGGTCAAAATGATCCCTGGTCAATTGGTCCTTGGTTGAAGTGGTCCCTGGTCAAAAAAAAAAGCTGGGAGCCACTGGTGTAGATGTACCCATAGATCAATACTTTGAGGAGCAATGCTCCAGATACCTTGAGCTAACATTTAAGTTTTAATTTTGTTTCAGCACCTCTTGTTCTTGTCCTCCCTGAGGTGTTTACCTCATTTTTCTTCTTCTTTTTTTGTGCAAATGCAGCAATTCTTTGCTCTCTATTTCTAGTTCACACATTTGACCTTTCTTTCTGAGTACATTAAAATGCAAGTTCTCCGATGCCCTGCTTAGCTAGCAATCCTGTATCAATGACCTTGTCAGCATTTCTAGCAATCAATGTCTTCTACTAACTATCATCTTCCCAAACTTTTTTTCTATAAAATATTTTTTATTTGTTTAATCAGCATGAGATAGGAGAGAGAAGACTTCAGATGATACACTGTTGAGGTTTATCAATATTTAATCCAATTCCTACTTGTCTAATCAAGAGCTTTCAGAAAAAGAAAAACAACAACACAAATGTTTTACATAACCTTTAAAAACAGATGGCGATGACAGCCAAAACACTTTCTATACTTGATTAAGTCATAAATCAAAACGGAGACTAGTCAAGAAATAAGAAGACTATGAATGAACTAGCTATGAACTTCAGGTGTAAATACATAAAGCTCAATATCAAAGTCAGGATTGCCCATGCTATGGTACTTTCAAATTCTATATAAAGAAAGCTAACAGGAAGAAAATCAACTCATTTGAAATGTGGTGCTGGAGGAGACTTCTGTGGGTAGACTATTAAAAAGTAGTAGACAGGAAAGAGGGTGTATGGTATAGAGTAGTGTAATACTTCTCATATAGGTATTCTATTTATCCACTTTTCACAAAGTATACTCATAACATATTAAGTAGTATAACTCACATAATTTTACTCCAAACTTGCTAAGATTCTCAAGTATAACTAAGGCTTCCAACTAGGTTAATAATGCATACTTAACATAAAGTTGTACATATAGGTAACACTTATTCTAGCAGTACAATAGTAGTAGTATAGGTTCTGTAATACAACCAAAGTTCAAAAACAGTCTTATTGCCGTCTTGAATCTGTTCTTAAGTCTTCATAGAGTCAACAAACAAATCAATGCACATATAAATGTTCAAATTCTTCATGCAAGTGAAGTTGAGGTGGATTTACTCTTGGGTAAGTCCTTTGCCACAAAATTATAGTTTCAGTCCTTTATAATAGTTGTTGTTCCTAGATGTCAAAGACGGTCAAGTAATCTGTAGTGCCGGGTGAGTACGACTGGTTTCCCGGGTACAGGCCAGTTTCAATGCTTCCTCAGGTAATTGGCTCTGCCTTCTTATCTTTTTCTAGTAGAATTCAGAATAAAAAATACAGAAAGAACTAGCTAATATATTACATTACATAAATACATAAAGCTCAATATCAAAGTCAGGATTGCCCATGCTATGGTACTTTCAAATTCTATATAAAGAAAGCTAACAGGAAGAAAATCAACTCATTTGAAATGTGGTGCTGGAGGAGACTTCTGTGGGTAGACTATTAAAAAGACAAATAAATAGGCTAGAGCACTGGCTCTCAACCTGTGGGTCTGCAGGTGTTTTGGTCTACAACTCCCAGAAATCCCAGCCAGTTTACCGGCTGTTAGGATTTCTGAAAGTTGAAGGCCAAAACATCTCGGGACTCACAGGTTGAGAATCACTGGGCTAGAGCAAGCCCAGCCCATGACCAAACTGGAGCTATAATACTTTTCCATATCATGAGACAACATGACTTTTTAGAAAAGACAATGTTTGGGAAGCAATAAGAAAAGAAGACCTCACTGCATGTGAGAAAAACTGGATGACCTGGAGGTATCTCATTCACAGTATAGCCACAAATGGAAGTCAACTTGAGAGTAAATAACAACCAGAGAAGCAAGAGATTGAATGGTCTATCATTTGATGAAAGATCCAAGTTCAATCCACTTAGATCTGTGTTCTTTTGAGGCTCCTGAATACAGCCTTGCTGCTCTAGTGATGACCAAAATGTTGTAAAGGACTTTGAAGTAATAATTCTGGACACACCAAGGACTAAAGCTGAATCTACATTGCCAAATAATGCAGATTTGAATTGCATTATATGCTCAGTGTATACCCACATAATACAGTTTAATCAATGCATGGCAATGTCTATTATAATTTCCTGTAACAATGAATCAAACTACTTCCTCTCCTTTTGAGAAAAGTTACTTTCTGCAGAAAATTAATACTTGTGCTGTAGAGTCTCGCTTATCCAACCTTTGCTCATCCAACGTTCTGTATTATCCAATGCATTCTACCTCCCACCTGGATCCACAGTTGTTTCAATACATTGTGATGTTTTGGTACTAAATTGGTAAATACTGTAATTAGTGCATTGTGTATTGAACTGCTTTTTCTGTCAATTTGTTGTAAAATATGATGTTTTTGTGCTTAATTTGTAAAATCATAACGTAATTTGACATTTAAAAGGCTTTTCCTTAATCCCTCTTTATTATCCAATGTTCTGCCAGATTGTTTATGTTGGATAAGTGAGATTCTACTGTATTTAATTTTCATCCACATGACGATGAACTCTAACTTTTCTTCACACTAGCTCTGATTGGATCTACAGAAATATAGTGAGTACTAGCTGTGCCCTGCCACGCGTTGCTGTGGCCTTTAGTAAGAGTTTTGAAGTCTCTGCCTGGCCTCTCTTCCTTCCTTTCCTCGCTCTCTTTGGTCCGGATCCATCATTGTTTGAGTCCACAGTGCTGTCTGGATGTCGGTGAACTACAACTCCCATACTCAAGGTCACGGAGGGAAGGGGTGGGGCGAAGGGAGGGGGCGTGTCTTTCCGGTGGGGATGCGGCGCGGCGAGGCTTGGAGTGTGCGGAGCGGGGCTTGGAGGCAGCGTGGGAGGAGTAAGATGAAGGAGGGGGCGGGGGGAAGTTGCGTTGTTTCACTCCTTCCCTCCTCCCTCCCTCTCCGGTTAGACACCCCCTCCCTTCGCCCCACTTTCCTTCCAGGAGTAAGTCACGAAGGGGTGGGGGAGGGAGGGGGCGTGTCTTTCCGGGGGGGAGGAGGGAAGGAGTGAATCAGGGAGGGAAGGGGTGGGGCGAAGGGAGGGGGCGTGTCTTTCCAGTGGGGATGCGGCGCGGCGAGGCTTGGAGTGTGCAGAGCGGGGCTTGGAGGCAGCGTGGGAGGGGTAAGATGAAGGAGGGGGTGGAGGGAAGGGGGCGGGGGGAAGTTGCGTTGTTTGTGTGTGTGTGTGTGTGTGGGCGGGGCGAGGGAGGGAGGGAAGTGCGGAGGGTGCGTTGGCCATTCGGCCATGTGTGCGCGCTGGGGACTTTGCACCAGTGCGCATGCTCAGTTGTTTTGCCGTTTTTTCTGTGTGTGGTTGTGTTGTTTTCCATTTTGAATGGATTAGTTTGTACCGAGTGGGTTGTCCTTGGGGCATGGCAATTTTGGTGCAGTTTCGTTGGGGGGTTGTGGAGTTTTGCTGTCCCGTTGAACCAACCTAACAAATTTATATATATAGATAACTTTCCCCACACTTCATCACACCCTTCCCTAATTTGACGCCCAAAATCCATCAACTTCAGATAATCTGGCCAAAGGTGAGACAATATGGGAGTTAAGGTCCAAAGCACCTGGAAGACGGCAGGTTGATGAATGAATACTGGGTGATTTGTTCAGTATCCAGGAAACATATCCAGGAAACATAACTATGTGCCATTTTGCTATTAAGGCAAACAGCAGAGTTGGTTAAAAACAATAACAACCCCATATAAAATATCTACAGCTTTTTCTTACATTTCAGACAAGCCAAAACCACACTATACACTTCGACCTAGCAGCAAGTCCTGCTGAATACAACAGAGCTCACATCTGAGTAAGCACAGAGGCCCATGCTATAAATCCAGGCTCAAGTCCTTACAAGAAACGCCCACACTATCTTCACTGACCAAATAGGCTGTCAGTATTTTTAGACAGTGTGCTTGCACTTGGAGGATAAGCACTGCAGATATTATATGGTTTAAAGTGAAACCCGGTAAAGGTGTACATAATAAAACATTGTGTTTACGTAAGCCCAACCTTTCTGGTCAGCATATCTAGAACTAAGGTAGAAAAAGTAGCAATGAGGTTTGCAGATAAGCCTGTGAGTTTCAAAGGCTAAAGATAAAAGATTTAGTTCTGTAATTCTAGACAACCAAAGCAAACCCGTTTTCTAGATGCTTACATAGCTCAAACACCACTGTCCACACTTCGAGGGAATGAGGAGGATCCCCCACAAAAGTTGGCCATAAAGCCATACTGGGGAATCTAGAGATATCTTTAAAAGACATTCTCGCAGTTTTTTAAAGCATTTTTAAATTTGTGTGTTTTCCACTTTCATTGGGGTCTTGGCGCAATGGGTTAAACCAGGGGTCCTCAAACCTTTCAAACAGAGGGCCAGGTCACAGTCCCACAAACTGTTGGAAGGCCGGATTATAATTTGGGGGAAAAAAACATGAATGAATTCCTATGCACACTGCACATATCTTATAATTAAAATGAACAATTTTAACAAATATAAACTTATTAGTATTTCAGTGGGAAGTGTGGGCCTGCTTTTGGCTGATGAGATAGGATTGTTGTTGTTGCTGTTGTTGTGTGCTTTCAAGTCGTTTCAGACTTAGGTTGACCTTGAGCAAGGGCCAGGTGAATGACCTTGGAGGGCCGTATCTGGCCCCCGGGCCTTAGTTTGAGGACCCCTGAGTTAAACCCTTGTGCCGGCAGGACTGAAGGCCGACAGGTCGCAGGTTCGAATCCAGGAAGAGAACTGATGAGTTCCCGCTGTCAGCTCTGGCTCCCCATGGGAGACATGAGAGAAGCCTCCCACAAGGATGGTAAAACATCAAAAGCATCCAGGAGTCCCCTGGGCAACGTCCTTGCAGACAGGCAATTCTCTCACATCAGAAGCGACTTGCAGTTTCTAAAGTTGCTCTTGACATGAAAAAAAAACCCCTAACCCCAATGAATGTGGAGGCTTAACTGAATTTTATACTTTAAACAATCATATATTTAAACAATCACAAACACGTCTGGTGGGGACGAGAGACAGGGCCTTCTCAGTGGTGGCCCCTCGGCTATGGAATGCCCTTCCTAGAGACATTAGATCGGCCCTCTCCCTTTTAACATTCCGGGGAAAAGTTAAGACGTGGCTGTTTGAGCAAGCGTTTGGCAATGCAGTGTAACAGACATAGGAATATGGAACGATAGGATGATAATTTTGGATAACGTTTTAACTAAGAAACTCTTGTGATTTATATTTTAACTGACCTTGCTATGATTTTATGTTATATATTAATGTTTTTAAATGTTTTTATGCTGTAGTTGGCATTGAATTGCTGCCTTGTTAACTGCCCTGAGTCGCCTGCGGGCTGAGAGGGGCGGTATACAAATATAGTAAATAAATCCATAAATACACATAACCCCTCCATACGTTCAAGGATAAAGTCATATTAAACTGGAATTGGGGGGAAAGGAGTACTTTAGACACAAAATTATTTATTTATGCCATGCTGAGTTTTCAGGAAAAGATTGAACCAGATACAGCAGAAGGTGGTGGGGATTTTGTATATGTCAGCAAAGGATAGCATAGGTTCAAAAGAAGAGAGGCCAATAGTGGTTGCTGGAATCTGTACACACTTCAAATATTAAACAAGGAAAGGAGAAATTGTTTCATTTAGTATTTGGAAAATACTTTTTAAAAAATAGCCTGGAGACACACAAACATTTTGGCTACTGCACTGCAATTTTGCAATAGTCCTTTACAAATTTCTATAATGTACTCTGCATAATGTGAAAGTGGAATAGTTATTTGCAAAATACAGTTAAAGCATGTCAACAGCCTAAAGGCAAGTCCGTGGCATATCCAGATAAACATATCGGACAACCAAAGATGTAGATTGCCTTCACTTGAAACCACTGCCCATCCATGTAGGAGATAATGCTAGGCCAGATTAACAGTGAATCTAGCCTGACACAATGCAGTTTCATAAGTTTGCATCTGGGAGATTTTAACTACAGAAAATCAAAGAACAATGAAATAGCTTCTGAAGAGATCAATAAATTTTTTTGCTAGTGTCAATATGTTTCTTTCTTTCAATCTGTGTTCATTCATCCTCCGAAAGTCTATCACATTCCAGTGGAGATCTTAAAAAGGTAAATGCACCATTGACTTGAGATGGTTGCAGCGGAGTTGGCTTTTTAGAGTAAGAGAACACCTAAAATCTACACTGAAAGTGAAGCATGTGTCAGAAATATTAAAAATTAACTAGGCATTTTTAATTACAAAAATGTGAGTCAAGCACTGAAAGGGTTAAATGGATGCAATGGCTCAGCAAAAACTGTAGTTCTATATAAGCAGGTGTGCATGTAGCTTAGTAGCCTCAGTCTGTGAGAGGTCTCTGCGGAAGAAGGGCCTCAGTGTTTTAGTAGGACTCAGTGTGAGAAAAGCCTCAGTGGGAGGTAGGCCTCAGTGTTAGTAAGCCTCAGTATGAGAAGGTCTAGTGTGAGCTTCGGTGAGATAAGCCCAGGTAAGAGGCCATTGACTGTGAAGCTTTAATGTGAAGGCTGCTGTGTAAAATGCTACTGTGTGAACAGGGGCGGCTCATCCCATTACGCAAAGTAAGCATTGCAGTATAGTTGATTTTGCCCAGGGGCACTGTTGAGGCGCTCTTGGGGGAAAATAGACCTTGACATATGCGAGTTGTAGTTACTGGGATGTATAGTTCACCTACAATCAAAGAGCATTCTGAACTCCACCAATGATGGAATTGAACCAAATATGGCACACAGAACTCCCACGACGAACAGAAATATATATATCAGTGATTGGTTGGGGGGGGGGGGGCAAAATACTGTTTGCTTACCGTTGAAAATTACCTAGGGCCACCTCTGTGTGTGAAGCTCCTGTGTAATTTTGGTGGGAAAAGAGGATCTATGAGAGCGAAGCTGTTTATCTCCATGGGAAAGAAGCCCAGCATGGAAGCAAAGAAGGAAGTATAAAGAACTTTATTTGTGTTGTGGAAACCTTGTTCTTGCAAATAGTACATATTATTTTACTATAAAGAAAAGCCTCCTATGGAAGAGATAACTTTGGTCTGTGTGTTTTTGTTCTTTTTAGCCCCCGGTGGCGCAATGGGTTAAACCCTTGTGCCAGCAGGACTGAAGGCTGACAGGCGGGAGGTTTTCGAATCCAGGGACAGCATGGATGAGCTCCCTCTGTCAGCTCCAGCTCCCCATGCAGGGACATGAGAGAAGCCTCCCACAAGAATGGTAAAAACATTAAAAAAAATCTGGGTGTTCCCTGGGCAACATCCTTGCAGACGGCCAATTTTCTCATACCAGAAGCGACTTGCAGTTTCTCAAGTTACTCCTGACACGAAACACTTTTGCCTACTGGTTCTGGGTCACGCTGCTGCTGACAAATTACTCTGCTGTACATTTATAAGGAGTGTCTTTTGTTAATAAACCCTCTCACTCAACAGTATGGATGTGCATGTGCCCCAGTGATACATCCCCTGCCCATTTTCCTAGTTCACTCTTCAGCAATGTGTATATAGGAGCCAGAGGCCTTTTACAAGCCTCTGACATGTACATTTAGTTTCCAGCAGTCCTGATGGTCCAATTTGGCTTTCTGTATCTGTGGTGCCAGGAGTGATGAGGAAGGGAGGGAGTGGGAAATGAAAGCTAGACAACTGATGCAGATGAGCCAAAAGTGGTGGAGACAACTGCATCCAGATAAATGATATGCAGACTTCCAAGAGCATCTGAGTCCAAAGATTCCTCAGACTCACTGGCAATGGAAAGACCTATTTTGACTTTCCAAAGAGGCTTCAGGACTAGTAAGACTGAACATGACACTACCATGTTCAAAGCTATTGCTTCAAAAGCATAAAAAACTTTATGCAGTTCCTAGAACAAAAAAAAAAACTTGATCTTTGGCAGTTTTTGTCCCCTCCACCCTTGCTTAAGTATTCTCTTTTGTGAAATAATGTCAATGTTCATCTAGGAAATGTTTATATTACATTGGAGGATGTGGACTGAATTTACTATCCAATCTCTGCCGTTGAGAGACAAGCCACTCTTTGTCTACAGTCCTCAAAACTGGAAAATTTTGGCAAGGAGGAGAAGGGAAGCAAAGCCAGTTCCAAAAATGATGTGAGGAATTGGGAGTTATCTTCGGTTGAAGTGCTGTAACCCGTGCTAAGTCCCTGGAATTAGGACATAACACACTGTCCTCCTTTCACATACATCCTGTAATGATCAATGACACAACTTGGCCTACACATGCAGCAGAAGGACAGTGGGATGCATCATTTCAGAATGGAAGTGGAATAGCAACGCATACCCCTATTAACAAAATGTTATCAGCTGAAGAGGGTGGAAGGAGAAGGACCCAGCAAAGCCAAACAAAGAGCACGACTTAATTATCACTAGCCGTCCCCTGCCACACGTTGCTCTGGCCTAGTCTTTGTATATGTGTGTTTATGTGTGTGTGTGTGTGTGTGTGTATTTGTGTATATTTGTTTGTTTGCGCATATATATATGTGTGTGTGTGGGGGGGGGTATATATGTGTGTATATATTTGTGTATTTATATGTGTACATGCATATTGTGTATATGTGTGTGCTTGTCTATATGCATATTTGTGTGTATATGTGTGTATGTATGTGTGGTGGTGGCCCCTCAACTCTGGAACTCACTTCCTAAGGACATCAGGCATGCCCCAACTCTGGCAGTCTTTAGGAGGAGCTTGAAAACGTGGTTGTTCCAGTGTGCCTTCCCAGAATAATGAACCCTTAGCATTATGTCCTCTAAAAGCACTTTATACTGGTTTAGGACTGCTTGTACGTTTCCACCAACGCCCCACCTCCTCTATCTTGTTCATGCCCAGCATTATTTTTAACTTTAATTATATTTGGCCCAGCCATAGATTTTAAATGTGTTTTGTGCTACTGTTCAATGTTTATGCTATTTGTGTATGAGATTTATTTTAATTGGTTTGTATTAGTATTTGTATTTTGCTTTGTATTGTGGTTGTTATTGCTTGTATTGATGTATTGTGGGCTCGGCCTCATGTAAGCCGCACCGAGTCCCTTGGGAGATGGTAGCGGGGTATAAATAAAGTTTGATTATTATTATTATTATTATTATTATTATTATTATTATTATTATTTGTACATGTGTGTGCATGTATATATGTATATGTGTATATATGCATATCTGTGTGTGCATGTTGTTCATTCGTTCAGTCGTCTCCGACTCTTCGTGACCTCATGGACCAGCCGACGCCAGAGCTCCCTGTCGGCCGTCACCACTCCCAGCTCCTTCAAGGTCAGTCCAGTCACTTCAAGGATGCCATCCATCCATCTTGCCCTTGGTCGGCCCCTTTTCCTTTTACCTTCCATTTTCCCCAGCATAATTGTCTTCTCTAGGCTTTGCTGTCTCCTCATGATGTGGCCAAAGTACTTCAACTTTGTCTCTAGTATCCTTCCCTCCAATGAGCAGTCGGGCTTTATTTCCTGCAGGATGGACTGGTTGATCTTCTCGCAGTCCAAGGCACTCTCAGAACTTTCCTCCAACACCACAGTTCAAAAGCATCTATCTTCCTCCGCTCAGCCTTCCCTAAGGTCCAGCTCTCACATCCGTAGGTTACTACAGGGAATACCATGGCTTTGACTAGGCGGATCTTTGTTGCCAGTGTGATGTATCTACTCTTTACTATTTTATCGAGATTGGACATTGCTCTCCTCCCAAGAAGTAAGCGTCTTCTGATTTCCTGGCCACACACACGTGTGTGCATGTGTATATGTATATATGTGCATATGTATGTGTGTATATGTGTATATTTGTGTGTGTTTATGCATATATATACATGTGATTATGAATATGTGCATATGTATATGAGGGTATGTGTTTATGTATATATGATATATTTTTGTGGTTTTTAAGTCTGTTCCACTGGGGTTGTGTGTGTGCGTGTGTTTGTGTGTGTTTTTGTATTTGTGTGTTTGTTTAGGTGTGGTGGACACTCGTTGGACTCTTAGGTGCATTGTGTCCAAATTTCATGTCCATTTGTCCAGTGGTTTTTGAGTTACGTTAATCCACAAACGAACATTATATTTTTATTTATATAGATTTACTTCCAGGGAGTTTTCATAATCCCCAAAGTGTTCAAATGGTGTTAGCTTTTCTATGGTCTCAGAATGCCATTCTGCCATCTTAAGATAGTCATTTTGCTTCTTACTTCTGGGGTGGGAAGACATCAGGTGCTTTCAAGAGATATTCTGGGCTCTGTCCAAAAGTAAATAAAACCTCCCTGCTCCAGTAAGCCAGCTGGCCTGCGAAATGCTACCGTACCGTCTGGCTTGTCACTATAAGAAACTTTATAAGGCGGCTGCAGGATTCAGAGGCAGAGCATATATTTCATACTCAGCCAGCTCCATTTTCAATGCCCAGTAGTATCCTCTGTTTTGTTTTCAATTCCAAATAACACCTCTTTCTGCCTAAGGCTCAAGAGACACACTACCAGTTAGGGAAGACAATATCGGTCTAGACAGATTAATAGTATTAAGCCATATGAGGCGGCTTCCTAGAAATGCATGCTTTTCAATAAAAAGGATAGAATAAATCCATACTGCCATCAGAAAAACATGCCATGCTGAAGAAGGACCAGGATAGGGACAGATTAAGTAGGTCTACTTTTAGGGCACATGTGTTAAACTCAAGGCCTGCAAGCCGAATCTGGTTCACCATGTCATTTCATAGAATCATAGAGTTGGAAGAGACCTCATGGGCCATCCAGCCCAACCCCCGGCCAAGAAGCAGGAAAATCATATTCAGGGCACCTCTGACAGATGGCCATCCAGCCTCTGTCTACAAACCTCCAAAAAAGAACCCTCCACCATACTTTGGGGCAGAGTTCAGGTGGTATCTCCTTTCCTGTAGTTTGAAGCAATTGTCCCACATCCTAGTCTTCAGGGCAGCAGAAAACAAGCCTGCTCCGTCCTCCCTATGACTTCCCCTCACATATTTATACATGGTCCTCATCATGTCTCCTCTAGTCTTCTCTTCTGCCGGCTAAACATGCCCAGTTCTTTAAGCCGCTCCTCATAGGGCTTGTTCTACAGACCCTTGATCATTTTAGTTGCCCTCTTCTGGGCACATTCCAGCTTGTCAACATCTCCCTTCAATTGTGATGCCCAGAATTGGACACAGTATTCTGACCAAGGCAGAATAAAGAGGTAGCATGACATCCCTTGATCTAGACACTATGCTCCTATTTATGCAAGTCAAAATACAATTGGCTTTTTAGCCGCCGCACCATGTTGTTGGCTCATGTTTAACTTGTTGTCCACGAGGACAACATTTTATGTGACCCTCCTGATGCTGAACTACAACTCCTTATTCCTCATTATTCAACATCATAGCTAGAGCCATTGGAAATTGTGATATAGTAACATCTGGAAGGCTGCAAAGTGGTCTCTTTGAGTCAGGATGCTGGGGTTTGAATGTAGATACAAGGCTTGTAGATATGATGTCTGACATTAAAATGTCCTTTTTTGAAACCACAGAACCACCAGTGCTCTTGGGTTGCAAGTCCCATAATCTCCAGTCTGCCTAACAGATAATCAAAAGTAATTTGAGTTCTCAATAACATATGGGGAACCAAACTGGGTAAATTAAGGTAAAGAGCACTGACTGCTATGTAAAAAAGTTATAGTTGGCCCTCTGTATCAACAGATTCTCCCCCCATTCTTTCAATAGCCCTCTAAATGTAACCATAAGGCTGATGTGGTCCTCAGTGAAAATAGGTTTGATACCAGGCATCCCACAGTGTGTAGCTTGAGGACAAGGACAGGTCATATTTACTACTTAGTGAACCAAGCCTTAAACTCAAGGATGTGGGTCAGAATGCTCCTGGATTACAACTCTCGCCATTCCTCAACACTGGATAGGTTTGCAAAGGCTGTTGGGCCTTGCGGTCCAATATCAATTGAAGGCCAACATAGAGCCCTTCCACACAGACATACATCCCAGAATATCAAGGCAGGAAATCCCACATTGTCTGAGTGTGGACTCAGATAACCCTGGGTCCTTCCACACAGCGCTATATCCCAGAATATCAAGACAGAAAATCCCACATTATCTGCATTGAACTGGAATATATGGCAGTGTGGACTCAGATAATCCAGATATTTTAGGATATAGAACTGTGTGGAAGAGCCCTTCGTTCCAAAGCCTTGAATATTTTATGGATCAAAACTAGGACACTTCTACCCAAGCAACACCAGAGTATGACAAAGCTGCCAGAAGGGACATCTGGAAGAAACCACAGCAGTTTGCTTTTGACCGAGTTTACAGGAAAGGGCACATCCCACCTCATCATGTCCTCTACTGAGTTAATTATGTGCAAACTATCTTTGAACATTGAACTCGGTTTGCGCCAATAGAAAACAAGGTGAGGACTAAGGATTTTTTTTCATGTCAGGAGCGACTTGAGAAACTACAAATTGCTTCTGGTGTGAGAGAATTGGCCGTCTGCAAGGATGTTGCCCAGGGGACGCCTGGATGTTTTACCATCCTGTGGGAGGCTTCTCTCATGTCCCTCCATGGGAAGCTGGAGCTGACAGATGGAAGCTTTGTTGAAAAAGTTGGTCCACAGAGGACTAACCAGAAGTGTTCCTGTCAAATTAGGACAGTTGGAGAATAAGCAATTCTGATTTTACTTTAGCCAATTACAGGTTTCTCTCTAAAACTATCTCCAGAAGCATCCCATCCTATTTTTTTCAACATAATCTCAGTTAGTATTTAGAATTCCTTTACTTCTCCTATAAACACGGGAAAAAATTAATCCAAGATAGAGAGCCCAAACTAAAGCCAATATTACACGTACTCCAGCCAACAATGCTTTCTCGTACAACTTGCAGATGCCAGAATCTAAAACAAAAACTTTAAAAAGAGTTTAAAATGGCCTTGTTAAGACAGCACAATGTTCAGTTCTAAAATTCATACAAAAGTAACTGCCAATTTAATGGAAAGAATGTAATTTCCTAGATAGCAGATTTGGATAAAGATGTCAACATAATTCCCCTTCCTATGGCGCTTTTGGAAGACAAATAAAGTTGTCGCTCCACATTTGTGGTTTTAACTTTTGCGGATTTGATTATTCACAGATTTGATTAAAAACGTTCCCTATAGAAATCTTAACGTCCTCCAATGGGATTTTACAGTCAGCTTCCACCCTGAGTCCCCTCGAGGAGACAGGGCGGCCTATAAATAAAGTATTATTATTAGATACACAACACGATTAGTACACAGCAAACAAGATGATTATGCTGGTTTTTGTATTTGATCACACGTCGGACGCTTCCCAAGTGTTTCGGACTGTGAGATGTATCAGTGAATAATGTGTGCAGATCCAAATAGGGTGGCTTTTTGCAACGGACAGATGGTGATTTTGTCAGCGCCAATTGTTTTTAAGTTCAGGCCAGGGTCTTTAGGCACTGCACCCAGTATGCCGATCACCACTGGGACCACCTTTACTGGCCTGTGCCAGAGCATTTACAGTTCTAACTTTAAATCCTCTATTATAATAATAAACAGGGGTTTTTTTTTTTTCACAACTAGCTTTGACGGTTTTATTTTGCAATATGCCACTGAGCAAGACTTCTTTGGGGAGGAAAGAGTAAACCATAAGAATATTACAGTCTTCCAGTAGCCTTTCAAAACACATTGCTGAATTGAAACTCAAAAGACCATGCAAAAGCATGACAAGAAACTACACTGGAAGGTCAAGGTCTGAATAACAACTAAATTGATTTTTAAAATATCAAGTTTTCCATGTGTTTGGCATGACATTTGTACTGTTTTTCCCCAAATCCATCACCCCAAAATTACATTGATAATAGCTTCAATATGAGGAGGGGGAGGAGTGTTTTCGTAACAGGCCTGTGCTTTTGACTTCTGCTCCCAGAATCCCTAATCATTGGCCACAGCAGCTGAGACTTCTGGGAGTTGAAGTCCAGAACACCAAGAGGACAAGAGTTTAGCTATAACTAATTCTACATTGTTTGACACTGTAGTGGATTTATATGGCTCAACGTTACAGAGTCAGAAGAGTTATAGTTTGGTGAAACACCAGCACTTTTTGGTAGAAAAGGCCAAAGACCACGTAAGACTGCAATGCCCATGGTCTTACAGCATTGAGCCATGGCAGTTAAAGTGGGGAAATCTCCTTATCTAGAGGTTTCTAAGCAAAGGCTGGATGGCCATCTATCAGGAGTGCTTTGGCTGGAAGTCCTTGGTTGACAGAAGGAGGTTGGACTGGATGGTCCTTGGCATCTCTTCCAAATCTAAGATTATATGGGTGCATCTACGTTGTAGAATTATTGCAGTTTGACCCCACTTGAATGACCATGGGTTCTCTTCCAAATCTAGGATTATATGGGTGCATCTACACTGTGGAAATATTGCAGTTTGGCCCCACTTGAACTGACATGGGGTCTCTTCCAAGTCTAGGATTATATGGGTGCATCTACACTGTAGAATTATTGCAGTTTGACCCCACTTGAACTGACATGGCTGAATCTTATGGAATGCTATGTAGTCTGGTGAGGCCCATTGGACAAAGAAGACTAAGGCCCTAATTCTATAGCTTGAGCCAGGGCAATACAAGTGGTATCAAACCGCTTTCATTCTACAGTGCATGCATCAACCTTTCCCTGACTGCAGAGTCACAAGTGCTGTTGGGTAATTGCAATTCCCATTATCCCCAGTCCGCATGGCGGACAATCAAAAACAATGGCAGTTCTTTAAAAACATTTGAGAACTTAAACAGGGTAAAAAATAAAGAGCACCCACCGATATGCAAAAAATTGTAACTGGCCCTCTGTGTCCACAGATTCTCCATCTACAGATTCAATGGCCCTTTGAAAGAAACCATAAGGCTGACTTGGCACTCGATGAAAATGAGTTTGACAGCCCTGATCTATGCTGTAGGCATGTCAAATAGCCGGGTGCAAGCAATGCTATAGGCCTCATCTACACTACCTGTAAAATCCAGATTATCTGCTTTGAACTTGATTATATGGTGTTGTTGTTCATTCGTTCAGTCGTCTCCGACTCTTCGTGACCTCATGGACCAGCCCACGCCAGAGCTCCCTGTTGGCCGTCACCACCCCTAGCTCCTTCAAGGTCAGTCCAGTCACTTCAAGGATGCCATCCATCCATCTTGCCCTTGGTCGGCCCCTCTTCCTTTCCCCAGCAGAATTGTCTTCTCTAGGCTTTGCTGTCTCCTCATGATGTGGCCAAAGTACAAAGTAGACTCATATAATCCAATTCAAAGTAGATAATCTGAATCATCATCCGATCCCAGATTTTCTGTTTATCCCAGATTATCTGGCAGTGCGGACTCATATAATCCAGTTTAAAGCAGAAAACTTGGGATCAAATGCTGGGATATGGGGCCTGTCTAGAAGGGTCCTAAATCCACACAGCCCTATATCCCAGAATATCAAGGCAGCAAATCCCACATCTCCTTTAACTGGGTTATCTGAGTGTACACTTAGAGCCCTTCCAGACAGGCCCTATATCCCAGGATCTCATCCCAAGTTTTCTGTTTTAACCTGGATTATATGAGTCCTCTGTCAGATAATCTGGAATAAACAGAAAACCTGGGATCAGATCCTGGGATATAGGGCCTGTCTGGAAGGGCCCTCAGATGATGTGGGGTTTCCTGCCTTGATGTTTTGGGATATAGGGCTGAGTGGAAGGGCCCTGAGTCCACACTCAGATGTGGGGTTTCCTGCCTTGATGTTTTGGGATATAGGGCTGAGTGGAAGGGCCCTGAGTCCACACTCAGATGTGGGGTTTCCTGCCTTGATGTTTTGGGATATAGGGCTGAGTGGAAGGGCCCTGAGTCCACACTCAGATGTGGGGTTTCCTGCCTTGATGTTTTGAGATATAGGGCTGTGTGGAAGAGCACTTGAAGGGCCCTAAATCCACACTGACATATAATCCGGGGCAAAGGAGATCAAGTGGATGATCTACTTTGATAATCTGGATTGGATGGCAGTTTAGATCCAGCCTGATCTAAAACCAAAACCAAAACATTGTAGGGAAGGGAGGAGAATGTCCTCCACTCCAAAAGGAAAGATCTCTGATCCACTTCATCACACTAGAGAATGAATCCACTTTAAATCCGGTTGCTTCCTGCAGAATTGTGGGTTTGTAGTTTAGGAAGAGCCTTTAACAGACTCATAACTACAAACCCCAGAAGTCTGCAGGGAGTAGAAACCGGATTTAAAGTGGATTCATCATTCTCTAGTGTGATGAGGTCTAGATCAGCTCAGGAAGGGATCCAGGGAAGGAAGGGCTTTGCAAAAAAGGCCAAACCTTGTGCATAAGGATCCCAACAACCCCTGCCCTCTTTGCAGGATCCTGAGGCCTAAAGCAGAGGAAGGGGGGATTGAAATGGGGGTGTCCCCCCCCCCAAAGGACTCACGCGTTGCCCACGTGGATGCGGGGCACCACCTCGTTGCTGTGCGCGCTGGGGAGGCTGTAGCAGCCGCTGCCGTTGGCCAGCAGGTCGTTGAGCTCTTCCACCGAAATCTGGAACTCTGACATGGCTCGCTCGCCTGCCTTCGCCGCCTCCTCCGCCGCCGATCTGGGCAGGGCTGCTGCTGCTCCCCGGCTCCGTCGCCCGGGCCCGGCCTGATGATAGGAGGGGCCGCGATCAGCTGGTGCTCGGAAGGCAACTCCCCAAACGGGGCCCGGAGGAGGAGGAGGAGGACAAGCAGGCAGCCCAGGTCCGGGGGCGCCCAAAAGAGCTCCATCCCTCCCTCCTTCCTCTCTGCATCCATTCCTCTTGGTAGGCTGCCTCCACTACACAGGTTGGCTCGCCCTCCTGTTTCAATTGCACCCACTCCCCTCCAGCCACAGCTTGGTTTCCTTCCCTTAAAGGTCACAAGTGTTTGGCTCCAGTTTAATCACACTCCTGAACCCTGGAAGAGGGATTAGCTTCGCCTCGTTTTCTTTTTGTGGCCTTGGGGTGTGTTATGTTTTCAAAAAACAGGCTCTGAATGCTTCCCCTTGCAAGCCACAGGTGCCACAATTTCAGGTGAATAGAGGTAGGCTTTGGCTACGTCTACACACTGGGGTAATAATAATAATAATAATAATAATAATAATAATAATAATTAAAAAACACAGAAATGCTGTACCACTCTCACAACCACCATGTCAGACTACACAGAGAAGCCATTGAAATCCACAAACGTGGACAATTTCAACAGAAAGGAGGAAACCATGAAAATGAACACGATAAATAAATAAATCACCTCTCAACAAAAGTTTGCTCCAGGCACTGTCAGGGCATTATATGCTAATCAAGGTGGTCAGTTGAAACATTCACACCTAGCTCCAGCAGACAAGAGTCCTTTGTCCCACCCTGGTCATTCCACAGATATATAAACCCCTTTTCCTAGTTCCAACAGACCTCACTACCTCTGAGGATGCTTGCCATAGATGCAGGCGAAACGTCAGGAGAGAATGCCTCTAGACCATGGCCATATAGTCCGAAAAAACCTACAACAACCCAATAATAATAATAAATTTATTTATATACTGCTCAATCTCCCTTGGGGCACTCAGGGCGGTTTCCAAATTGTAAAAATTCCAAACCATACAGAGTAAGCAAAAAAACAAACACACAGACAACAACAACAACAACAACAACATAACAATACATAAGCATCAAATAGTCAATCAACACATCTATATAAATAAAAATGTAATGTTCGTTTGTGTGATTAACAGAACTCAAAAACCACCCGACAAATTGACACCAAATTTGGACACAAGACACCTAACAACCCAATGTATGTCCACTAAAAAAAATTGATATTGTCATTTGGGAGTTGTAGTTGCTGGGATTTATAGCTCACCTACAATCAAAGAGCATTCTGAACCCCACCAACGATGGAATTGAACCAAACTTGGCACACAGTTCTCCCATGACCAACAGAAAATACTGGAAGGGTTTGGTGGGCAGTGTCCTTTGGTTTTGGAGTTGTAGTTCACCTATATCCAGAGATCACTGTGGACTCAGACAATGATGGATCTGGACCAAACTCTACACAAATGCTCAATATGCCCAAATGTGAACACTGGTGGAGTTTGGGGAAAATAGAATCTTGTCTTTCGGGAGTTGTAGTTGCTGGGATTTATAGTTCAGCTACATTCACAGAGCATTCTGAACTCCACCAACGATAGATTTGGGCCAAAGCTCCCACACAGAACCCCCATGTGGGCCACAGCAACGCGTGGCAGGGGACGGCTAGTGTACAATAAAACCAATCGACCTTATTCTTCGTGCAAGGATTAACTATTAGGGCCAGACTTTCAGAAAGGACCAAGGCAGTTTGGGATAACCGGGCCAGAGGTAGTGCAAAGTAAACCATACGGGGCCATGGAAATAGGTAAAGTGCAATAACCAGACTCAACAGTAGTAGCAATGGGGCCTGTAGACGCTCATTTCCTGAGCCAATTGAGGACCTGACCAGGGTAATTTTTTGTTTTGTTGTTCATTCGTTCAGTCGTTTCAGACTCTTCGTGACCTCATGGACCAGCCCACGCCAGAGCTCCCTGTCAGCCGTCACCACCCCCAGCTCCTTCAAGGTCAAGCCGGTCACTTCAAGGATACCATCCATTCCATCTTGCCCTTGGTCGCCCCCCCTTCCTTTTTCCTTCCATTTTCCCCAGCATAATTGTCTTCTCCAAGCTTTCCTGTCTTCTCATGATGTGGCCAAAATACTTCATCTTTGTCTCTAGTATCCTTCCCTCCAATGAGCAGTCAGGCTGTTTCCTGAAGTATGGACTGGTTGGATCTTCTTGCAGTCCAAGGCACTCTCAGACCTTTCCCCCATCACCACAGTTCAAAAGCGTCTATCTTCCTTCCCTGTGGTCCAGCTCTCACCTCTGTAAGTTACTATGGGGAATACCATTGCTTTAACTTTGCAGATCTTGGTTGCCAGTGTGATGTCTCTACTCTTCACTATTTTATTGGTCATTGCTATCCTCCCAAGAAGTAAGTGTCTCCTGATTTCCTGGCTGCAGTCTGCATCTGCAGTAATCTTTGCACCTAGAAATACAAAGTCTGTCACGGCCTCCACGTTTTCTCCCTCTATTTCACAGTTGTCAATCATTCTTGTTGCCATAATCTTGAGTTTTTTATGTTTAGCTGCAACCCAGCTTTTGCGCTTTCTTCTTTCACCTTGATTAGAAGGCTCCTCAGCTCCTCCTCGCTTTCGGCCATCAGAGTGGTGACATCTGCATATCTGAGGTTGTTAATGTTTCTTCCAGCAATTTTTACCCCAGCCTTACATTTGTCAAGCCCCGCTCATCGCATGATGTGTTCTGCATACAAGTTGAATAGGTTGGGTGAAAAGAGTATACAACCCTGCCGTACGCCTTTCCCAATCTTGAACCAGTCTGTTGGTCAGTTCTGACTGTTGCTACTTGGTCCTTGTAAAGATTCCTCAGGAGAGAGACAAGGTGTCTTGGGATCCCCATACCACCAAGAACTTGCCACAATTTATTATGATCCACACAGTCAAAGGCTTTAGAATAGTCAATAAAACAGAAATGGATGTTTTTCTGAAACGTCTTGCTTTTCTTCATTATCCAGCGAATATTGGCAATTTGGTCTCTCATTCCTCTGCCTTTTCTAAACCCAGCTTGTACATCTGGCAGCTCTCTTGCATGAGGCCCCTTCTACACCCTCCTTATATCACAGGATTTGATTCCAGATTATCTGTTTGTCCCATATTATATGGCAACGGAGACTCGTATAATCCAGTTCAAAGCAGATAACCGGGGACCAGATCTTGGGATATAAGGACAGTGTAGAAGGCGCCTCATATAATCCAGTGCAAAGCAGATAATACACATTTTCTATGGCAGTGTAGAAGGGATCTTCTTTAGAAGGCAGAAGTGAGCAAAGGTCCAACCTGCAAAACTCTTCTGGTTTTATAAGATTTGCATTGTTTAACAAGACATCAATATTAAGGTTTAGGAAGCAAGATTCCAACACTATTTTATATTGTGAATGAAAATAAATGCTACAATTAGGCCAATTTCTTGCCCTTCCTTATTATTTGTACAAAGTAGGCTTCCCAGTAGTGTACTTCTATCCCTTATCACAGTGTTTCTCAACCTTCCTAATTCCGCAACCCCTTAATACAGTTCCTCATGTTGTGGTGACCCCCAACCATAAAATTATTTTGGTTGCTACTTCATAACTGTAATTATGCTACTGTTATGAACCGTAATGCAAATGTCTGATATGCAGGTTGTATTTTCATTCACTGGGCCAAATTTGGCATAAATCCCTGATACACCCAAATTTGAATAGTGGTGGGATTGCGGTGGATTGATTTTGTCATTTGGGAGTTGTAGTTGCTAGGATGTATAGTTAACCTACAATCAAAGAGCATTCTGAACTCACCAGCAATGGAATTGAACCAAACTTGGCACACAGAACTCCCATGACCAACAGAAAGTACTTGAATTTTCCAGTTGTAGTTAACCTATATCTAGAGAGCACTGTGGACTCAAACAATTATGGATCTAGACCAAACTTGCCACAAATACTCAGTATGCCAAAATGTGAACACTGGTGGATTTTGGGGAAAATAGACCTTGACATTTGGGAGTTGTAGTTGCTGGGATTTTTAGTTCACCTACAATCAAAGTGTATTCTGAACCCCACCAATGATAGAATTGGGCTGAACTTCCCACACAAAACCCCCATATCTTGAAGGGACTCACTGGCACAAGCCTCCCTCCAGCCTTGCACGCTCTCCCTCGCCCACACATGCACACCATGCTACCATGAGCTGAACACGCCTGCTCTCCCCTCTGAGCTTGGTCTCAGAAACAGCCCTCCCCTTGGCTGAGAGCTGAAACATCGGCCAATCACAGCGGAGGAGGGTTTTTGGTGAGAGGATTCACCCTCTGTTTCCAAAAAGGAAGAGAAGGACAGGTGGAGAGATCTTCAGCCTTCTCTGCCAAAGGGGCTCCTAAGACCATGAGAAATATTTGTTTCCTGATGGTCTTTGGTGACCCCTCTGAAACTCCCTTGAGAAACAATGCTTTACCAGAAGATAGTTAGCCCTTTCTTAATGGAAGAGGGTCGTGATCCATATTCTGACTCTTTTTCTTTCTCCCTCATTACAGGGTTCCTAAATTCCGATGTTGCGGTGGTGCCTTTGTTTACCTTCTACCAAATACTGCTGTGGTGTACCTAATAATACTGCTCAGCATGTCACGGCTCAGTTCGCCCCGAGAAAGTATAACATCACTGCCCACATTGAAGCTACTTTTGATTGGAGACAGCGGAGTAGGGAAATCCAGGTACATGGGGAAAGGGAGAAGGCAGTCATGGAGCAGGAAGATAGCATATAGGAGGTGTTCCTATATAACTCACCTCTTTTCTCCTTTGTCTCATCCTTCAGCCTCTTGCTGAGATTCACAGAAGATCAGTTTGAGCCATACCGCAAACCAACCATTGGTGAGCCCTGCTGTGAACTCTCCATGATTCACACAGATATACCCTATAACACAGCTTAATTTGGATGGTCATTGAGACTGATCTGGGGTCCTTCTACACATGCTGTAAAACCTGGAAGTAACCGGATTAAAAGGGGGTGGTTCTTAAACTATGTTTAGCAAAAGTGCAGGAGGGATCGAGTGTAGGAGTTAAAAACATATGTCAAAAAGGTGTGCTTATAACCCGATTCCAGCTGAAAAATGCACAAATTTGCATGACTGTATCTGCTTTGCAGTCACGCAAAACGCATGCTTTCCTTCCCTCCCCCCTGTGTAAAATGCTCCACTGCACATGTGATTTTAAAAAGCCTGAAACAGCTCATAAGGCAGTCAAATGAACACACAGGTGGTTCAAGGGAAGCACAAATGGAAAGCAATTCAAACTTTCTGAAACTCTTTTACATTTTATCTTAAACAGATGCTGAACTAACATTTAGGGGGAGAGAGAGATCCCACAGAATTCCCTCCATTATGCTCTGGACCTCATATGCACACATGCAAATCTGCTTACATTTATATTAAGATATGCGTGTGTATATGGTCCAGTTCATAACAGGGGGGATTTTTTCCCCTTTCATGTGTATTTTGTGCCCGTAACCACAGCAAATATGGAGAGCTAACTGTACATATGGTTTCCCATCGTGTACACTCAGCTTCCATCATGTTGCAATGTCATGTGCTCCCAGATCATTTAGACCAGTGGTTCCCAACCTGTGGGAAGAACTAAAATATGGTCTGCGGCCGCACCGTTACTACAACATTGCATCAAGAGCGACTGGTCTTGCAAAACCCTCTTATAGTGCCAAGGTTTATTAAATAATTAAATAATTGTTTTCTGTGGACAAGCAAATGGCAACTACTGGATGGCATATGTTGTGTATCAGAAACAAGAGCTGATGTGATCTATCCAATGCAGTTTTCTGAATCAGCACCCCAAATAACCAAACCCAATCTAAAGTTGATCAAAAACTGATCCATAACCCTTTTGGTACTAATGTTGGGAGAGTGGTCCCTGGTCAAAGTGGTCTCTGGTCAAATGGACCTTGGTCAAAAAAAGGTTGGGAACCACTGATTTAGATTGTGCAAAGATGTACAATACTTGGAAACACAAACGTATGTGTGTTTTCTTCTTTGTAGTATCTCTGGCTCTTCCAAATAAACTTCTGCTCAAAACCTGCAACTGCTTGTATTGCTTGTTCAGGCATGCCAGCTCAAAGAATGTTTCGCCTGAAAGCATTAAACTTGGTATGGTTAATTCATCCACTGCAGCTATTAAAAAGTTGGTTGAGATTCTGGTATGTAGTCTGCGAGACTACATAAAACTTTTTAAAAAAATTACAAGTGATTAAAAAATAAATAAAGGGAAATTCAAGATATTGTCTAAAGCAGGGGTCCCCAAACTAAGTCCCGCGAGCCAGATGTGGTGCTCCAAGGTAATTTGCCCAGCTCCCAGCCTAAACTTTACACTTAGGTCTGCCCTAAACCTGAAACGACTTAAAGGCACATAACAACATCAATCCTAATTAACTTGACTACAGATAAGATATATGCAATATGCACTGGAATTTGTTCAATTTTTTCTAATGATTGTCCTGCCACAGACAGCCTGAGGGACTGTGAACTGGCCCTCTCTTTGAAATATTGGAGGACCCCTGATCAAAAGGATTGTCTTCTCCCAAATATGCCTACCATATATACCCAGGTATAAGCCAAGTTTTTCAGCCCTTTCAGCTTATACTTGAGTTAAAGTTATTTATTATTTTACTTTTTTATTATTATTATTATTATTATTATTATTATTATTATTATTATTATTTTATTCTATTTATTGTTATTGTTATTGCATTTGCATTTTTACTCTGTTATTTTTATTATATGGATTATCTTACTTTATTATTATTATATTTGTTATTTTACACTTTTTATTACTATTGGAAGGATATGTAGGCACATTTACACTGAAAAAAGGTTAGAATACTGATTTAATCAGAGTTGGGCAGCCTTATCTTAAAATACAGTTTTATGCAAATGTTCATAAACATTTAACCTACTGATGCCTCAATTAATATAATTTTATTGAGTTCAATTTTTACTTTGAACTTTGCCAGTAGCTGCTGCATTTCCCACCCTCAGCTTATACTCGAGTCAATACGTCTTCCCAGTTTTTTATGGTAAACTTAGATGCCTCGGCCTTTATTCGGGTTGGTTTATACTCGAGTATATATGGTACTTACTTGTTAAGATCGTCACCAGGGGCTCTTCTCTTGGCACATGTGCCATCAAAGCTAAAGCTGATAGCAACCAAGCAAAAGGCTTTCTCTCTGTGGTTTAATGTTGTTATTAAACTAAGCTGAATAGCAAGTGGCCAGCATTGCAAAGTAGGCTATCAGTTTTGAAAAAGTCAGCGTAAGCTACATACACCTGTATGGCGATGATCCGTTTTTCACATTTGTTGAAACATGCCCTTTTGCTCTAAATCTCTGAGTATCCAGTTGCTGTGGTTTCACTTGCTGCTTTTTATTGTAGCTGCATTTTCTTTATTTAGCTATTGTATGGGTAACCCCTATCCATTTAGAAGCGAGCCCCATTGAATTCAGTAGAACTGCAGCCTTAATACATGAAATTGTGAATCCATACACATTGACTTGGCATTCATGTCTGATTTGATGTGTATAGAAATTGTACTCTTTCTATGTTTCTGTATTTATATCTGAATTGCATTTGTTATCTGCTCGCTGCCTTGTAGGCTGTGCTCTGAAAAGGCAGGATAGAATTATTTTTAAAACTCATTGTCCGGTGCGATTCCCTCTGTCACCTTGCTGCTGTAGCTCTTGTACACCTTTAACCAGGTGCAGGATAAGTAGAAATTCATCTGGCACAGCACTTTATACAGCACAAACATCGGAGGGTAAGCTTCATCTGTTGAGTTTGTATGCTTGCCACACATCTGCCATTGGCCTGTGAATCCCTGTAGAAAACTGCTATGTTTGCTCTAACTCCTCTGTGTTTCTCTGCCTCTTTGCTTGCCAGGTGTTGATTTTAAAGTAAAGAAGGTGATTGTTGGTGATCTCCCACTGCAGGTAGCAATATGGGTATGCATGCAATATCTTGTCTTTCTCTCTCAAATGGGGGGGGGGTGATTCTGGAGAGTTGCCTCTTACCAGACTGGGAAAAAAACCCACCAACTATACAGGTAAAGAAAGCATCCTTTATTCTAGGATTGTTTAAAGCAGAGCTTTCCAAACTGTGTATATGAGTTGCGCAAAAATGTTTCTGAGTCTGTGTGAAATAAGCAACAAATCATATATTTTAGAAAATATAAATGAAAGATTGTTATGAGATACATTGTGTTCTCATTTCGTTATCACAATTTATGTATGAGTCTGTATTTCTTATTGGTTTAACCTCCGGTTTGCCAATAAAACTGAATTACTGTGTGGCAAAATGATGCATGTCCAAAAAGTGGGTCACCAACATGAAATGTTTGGAAAGCTCTGGTGGAGGGCCCTTCCACACAGCCATATATAACCCAGAATATCAAGGCAGAAAATTCCACAATATCTGCTTTGAACTGAACTATCTGAGTCCACACTGACAGATAATCCAGTTCAATGTGGATTTTTATCCCAGGAACTTCCGCAGCAAACAGGAGGGTGGCCAGATAACATTCCCTGGAAATATGGAAGCAATCACTGCAAAAGGCAAAAAACGTGAGATTTCCAGGTGTGGGAATATCATGGGTTTGCACTGAATATCCACATCTTCAAATGTCTGTGTTGTTCATTTGTTCAGTCGTCTCCGACTCTTCGTGACCTCATGGACCAACCCAGACCAGAGCTCTCTGTCGGCCGTCACCACTCCCAGCTCCCTCAGAGTCAATCCAGTCACTTCAAGGATACCATCCATCCATTTTGCCCTTGGTCGGCCCCTCTTCCTTTTTCCTTCCTTTTTCCCCAGCATAATTGTCTTCTCGAAGCTTTCCTTTCTTCTCATGATGTGGCCAAAGTACTTCATCTTTGCCTCTACTATTCTTCCCTCCAATGAGCAGTCAGACTTTATTTCTGGAAGTATGATCAAATGTCTGTATGTCCCTGCAATCGGAAATCATGGGATTTTTTATCTAGGTTTGTTCCTGGGTTTTAGATGTTTGTTCCTGATTGGTTGATTCCTAAAAATAAGGTGACACTTGTGTAGAAGGCAAAAACTTTGTTTGTGTGCCAGAAACTTCATGAAACATTTTGGAGGGCACAGTTTCTCTGGCCAAGACAAAAAATGGAACTTTTGCAATGATCTGCATATCCGGATCTCCAAGTATCCACATATCTGCATCTCAGGGTTTTAAAAAAAAACCTGCCAAAGTTTCCAGCAGAAGTCCCGCAGTGGCCAACTTGGGAGCTTCTAAATCCCGCAGCAAAGCATCAAGTCTGGACAATGGAGGCAGAAATCCCGGAACCAACAGGTCTGTGTGTGGACCTCTTCTGAAGTCCCGGGATTTTTTGTCCCTATTTAAAACTCATGATTTAGTGCTATCTGGAAGTACCCTGGGTTATCTGAGTCCACACTGCCATATATTCCAGTTTAAAGCAGATAATGTGGGATTTTATTCAGCTGGGTGGAAGGGTCCTTAGAGAGATATGCTTCCAAAGCATTATTTGTAATTGGGAGTGGAGATGGGCATAGCTCTGAATCAGAGCAGCTGTAAGGTTGTATTGACAAAGGCTTTCATGGCCAGAATCATTGGGTTGTTGTAGGTTTTTTGGGCTGTATGGCCATGTTCTAGAAGCATTCTCTCGTGCCGTTTTGACCACTCCAACAACCGCCATGTCAGACTACACAGAGAAGTCATTGAAATCCATAAGCATGTGGACAATTTCAACAGGAAGGAGGAAACCAGAAAAATGAACAAAATCTGGCTACCTGTATGTAAAAAGTCTAAAATTATAACAGTAAAACAACACTCAAACACAGGGGAACTCCAGAGAGGAAACAATCAGGGACAGCTAATCACCTCTCAACAAAAGATTCCCCCAGGCAGTAACAAGCCACACCTAAAAATTGCCAGGCCATCAAATGCCAATCAAGGTGGCCAATCGAAACCTTCACACCTAGTTCCAACAGGCAAGAGTTCTTTCTCCCACCCTGGACTTCCCACAGATGTACAAACCCACATCTCCTTGTTTCCAACAGACCTCACAATGGGTTGTTGTAGGTTTATTCGGGCTATATGGCCATGTTCTAGAGGAATTTTCTCCTGACGTTTGGCCTGCATCTATGGCAAGCATCCTCAGAGGTAGTGAGGATGCTTGCCATAGATGCAGGAGAAACTTCAGGAGAGAATGCCTCTAGAACATGGCCATATAGCCCGAAAAAACCTACAACAACCAGTGATTTAGGCCATGAAAGCTTTCAACAAGACTTCACAATCTCTAAGAATGCCTGCCATAGATGCAGACAAAATGTCAGGAGAGAATGCTTCTAGAATATGGAAAAACCTACAACAACCCAGCTATAAGGTTTTTCTTCCCTAGCTGTTTCGTCTTGCCTCTCTGTTCACTTAAGGAGAGACAAAGCAAGCTTCCAGCTCCAGTGTTGTCCCATCAGCATGTTTCAGTTGTGCTTGACACCTTATTTCTCTATGAGCACCGTTTTCTTTGTGTTTTTTTTCTTGCTAAAACACTTGGCATGCAAGAAGCAAAAGTTTTGGCTTATGCACTTGTAAAACCTTTCCATAGAAGGGGGTGCCTTTTGTGATTGACTCAAAAACAGGCTGATCCATGCCCTGACACTGTGGCTTCTGAAAATCAAAGCAGCAGCTCAGAATGTGATTGCACTCCCACAGCAGGCTTGCTGCGGAAACTGTGCATATCTGCACACACACTCAATAAGACTACTGAACTTGCTCTTGCATAAAGAATAGGCAAAGGAAAGGCTGTCAAACTAGAGTACCATGTGGTTTTAGCAGTGATGCATCTGAGAATGAACCTAAGGGCAAAAAGTTACAGGCCTGTAGCCTGGGGATGCCCCCAAAGAAATACCCAAAGAACAGCAGATGATGCAAAATAAATGTATACGTAGATGTGAGAAGGGATTGGGGAAAAAAAAATGTCTGATAATCTGTGCTGCCCAACTTTGGGCCCTTTCACACAGCTCAGTAAAATCCCACATTTTTTTGCTTTGAACTGGAATATATGGCAGTGTGGACCCAGATAACCAGTTCAAAGCAGATATTGTGCCATCTTCTGCCTTGATATTCTGGGTTATATGGCTGTGCACAAAAAGAGGGAAGCAGTATGATCAACAACCAGTCTGAGTAATCTTACTTATTTTGAACTACAGCTCCCAAAATCCTTAAATCAGCATGACTGCTAGGGGATTCTGGGAATTGTAATCAAAGATAAATTTTCTAAACTTTGGAATGGAGCTAGGTTTGGATTGTGGGACTAGACACTGATGTTTTAAAGTGAGGACATCCCATTCCCAATGAGTTAGTATGAGCACTTTTTAAAAGGAACATATAGTAAACTGTTGAAGTGCGAACTGTTCCTGTTCAGCAGGACAGGCATGTCATTTTCTAAGCCGTTTTATAACATTCTGGCCCTTTCTACACTGCAGCATAATCCAGATTATCAAAGTAGATAATCCACATTATCTGCTTTGAACTGGATTATATGAGTCTACACTGCCATATGGTGCTTCTGGTGACGCAGCAGATTAAACCACTGAGCTGCTGAACTTGCTGACTGAAAGGTCCAAGGAGTGGGGTGAGCTCCCGCTGTTAGGCCCAGCTTAACTTCCAACCTAGCAGTTTGAAAACATGCAAATGTGAGTAGATCAATAGGTATCGCTTCAGTGGGAAGGAAACGACACTCCATGCAGTCATGCCAGCCACATGACCTTGGAGGCGTCTATGGAAAACGCTGCTTCTTCGTCTTAGAAATGGAGATGAGAACCACCCCCCAGAGTTAGAGATGACTAGACTTAATATCAAGAAGAAACCTTTACCTTTACATTTTACACTGCTATATAATCCAATTCAAAATAGAAAATCTGGATTTTATATGGCAATGCAGAAGGGGGATCTGTCTGTGTTTTCTGGTTTCCTTTTCGTACCTGTGAAATGGGCATTTTGTGGCCACCGAGAATGCTCAGATTTTATCAGGTTGTTTAGATCACAGAATGGTTTCTCCCTTAGGACTATTGTTTACCTCCTCGTCATCTTATTTTTTACTTTATTTCTGCAGAACTGCTGATTCCTCCTTCTTTTGCAGAGATATTCTTTTGGCTGCAAAAGAGAACTGAGCTCTCTGTAAATTATTACCCTGGTTTCAGGGTTGCACAAGTTCATACATTTATGATTGTTCAGGTAAAAGGGAAGAATACCTTTTAAGTTAGAAATCCATGTATAATTCTAGCATAATAGCTGAAAGGTTAAAGTTATCTTGACTTCCTCTTCATCTTCATATTCAGTTCAGTTTCTACTGTTGGACCTAAAATCATTTCATTCAGAACCAAAATGTTTCTTATGTGAATAAATTGCAAACTATCAGAATTATGGTCTTGGGTGTAGCCTGCTCTTAGGTTAAGACTTACCTCTAAAATTTAAGACTTGCTTCTGAAACTTAATTGGGTTCTTGCAAACCTGAACTTATTTTCCAATATTTGCACTCTGGAGTTTCCACTAAGAATTTTGTTCCAAGTACCTTTTGTGTTCCCTTTTTCGCAGGACACAGCAGGGCAGGAGCGATTTCGAACACTGACTCCCAGCTATTACCGAGGTGCACAAGGCATAATTTTAGGTATGTGGCAGGTGCAATAGTGCTGTAATTAGAAATACTCTCAAGTCAAACACATTAAGGTACAGGTAAATGGAAGTACATTTGTTCCCCGAAGGGTAGTTGGCACTGGCAAGGCTTCGAGCGACAATGAATTGTGTTGTGTGTGCCCACGCCACGCAGTTGATAGTTGCTGTTCCCTTGGCAGAAAGAGCAGGTTCCCTTCATCCTTCTTCAAATTATTTTGGATGTAAAGGCCAAAGTCTCATTAGTTTGGCTTCTGAGATGTTTCCGTTTGGCATTGATTTAGGTGGAAAAGAAATAGCCTTTCAGATTTTGAGGTCTTTTTCCAAATCAAGCTGAGCCGCATCCTGGCATTGCTCAGTATTCCCCAAAGTTCCTGTTTCAAAGTGATAGAATTTTTGTAAGTTCCATAAAGTAGTTCAGTCATCCAATGTTAAAACTTATATGGTGCAACTGTAATTATAGACTACAGGTGTGCTTGTGACATTCACAAAAATCACATTTTGGGCAACGATTACAACTGGTCTGAATGTACCAGCATGTTGGTGGGAGTACATTTGCATAAGAACAAAATGCTGTTCAGAAATTTAATTTTACACCCTGGATCTTACAAAGTAATGGGAAAATCTTTGAAACCTTTCAGGGGTTGCTGTCTTGGCCATATAGCAAAATACAACAGCAGCTAAACAAAATGGCGATACCCTTATTGGACCAACAAAAATGTGCAAGCTTTCAAAACCCCACTGGCCTCTTCATTGGTGGGGACGAGGAGCAGGGCCTTCTCGGTGGTGGCCCCTCACCTGTAGGACTCACTCCCCGGGGAAATTAGGTCATCGTCATCCCTCCTCTCCTTTAGAAGGAAATTAAAAACCTGGATTTGGGACCAGGCCTTTGGGTAATCTGGCGGATAGATAAGGCACAAGCGACGACCAGAATTGTTGGATTGGACAATGTGGAATTTGAATTTACGGACTCTGAAATGATAAACGCTGAGCACTAGATTGTTTTTAGGGACTATATTTAATGGATTGTTTTAATTGTCTAATTGTTTAATTACTGTTTATATGTTTTATTTCTTTTACCTTGTTGTTGTGTCGGCATCGAATTGTGCCTTTTTGTAAGCCGCCCTGAGTCCCCCCTCGGGGGTTGAGAAGGGCGGGGTAGAAGTATATGAAATAAATAAATAAATTCATCAGGCAAAGTTATTTAAAAAATGTACAGAAGAAGGGAAAAATGACTACATTAGAATCGGAGGCTTTGTCAAGGCATTATTTTTGTTGTTGTCAGTTAAGATGGAGGGATATCCATCGAAGAAAAAGCCATTCCTTACATTTGCCATGTGGGCTCTGGTACACCTATACTGAAGAATTAATGTGCTTTGACACCATAGCATTATACGGCTAGCATTGAGAGATGGTAATTCTGATGCTTCACTTAAGACATTTGTGGGAAGGTTGTGAGCCATTTCAGGGAAAGGGCTGCTTCTGGCAGGATTTTAAAACAGAGCTTGCCTGATTTAAAGAAAAAGGTCCTCATAGATCCCACAATTTCCTACAGAAGGAAAAAAAAACCAGAGCTAATTATTTAGAGGACAATGTGGCTGCATACCAGTGGAATTTAATCTGGAAGACACTTCTGTTCGTGAAGCCTATGATGCACCTTAGTAGACTTGTGCATTTGTATTGAGTCACTGTTTCTGTTTGTTTCATTTGTAAGTCCCCTATTTTCGTTTTTGAGTGCTTTCTGAAAACGGATGCGTTTCCAAATTGGGTTTTTTGTTCTGCATCCGAAAAAATCAAAATTTTCAACCCATTGGCTACTATGGATTATCTTCCCCAAGCTCCCTTTCCCTCAGTTTTAGGGCTAGAGGGGTGAAAATCACCATACATGGAGGGCATATCTACCACTTTTAGCCCACCAGGTTTAATGACGTTTGGGTCATCCCCCGATTTTTAGGGATTTTTTTCTTTCTATAAATAAAATCTCCTTAAAAACATTCTCTCTTTCCCCCGCTGACCCCGCCATCTTATTTGTCCAAGAGCACTGAAAAGAAGCAGGGGAGCGGAGGCATGATTTATTGTTGCCACCAATTTGAAAGGAACCAGTATTCAGGAGATTTTACCCCAGTTCCCAATTTTAAAAAGAACTGGCCGATTTGCAATGGAGGTTGCCGATTAGGAACCAAATTTACCATCAAGTTAGAAGGGAGGCTGTTCAATTGCACCTCCTCCTTTATTAAGAAAGTAATAACTTAGTAGTAATTACACTGTATATACTGTAGCGTGACTGGAGAGAAGAATGTAGATTTATTTGGTTACTTTTCCCTGCGTTTCTGCCACCACGTGAAGTAAGTTGTAATATTGTGAGAAATGGCACTTTGGACACAGAATAGACGGAGCTGAGGCAATCTTCAAATAAAAGTTAACAATTTTATTAAGTACACAGCGTGTGGTTGCAAGACGTAACTTTTCCTTGTTGCACTTGGAATAATACTTGTAACTTTAACAGTTCATTCTTTCAAGTAACACAGTATCTTTCTGACGTAGAGCACTTGTTTCAGACAAAGTTTCAATACAGGGATGTTTCCCTTATTTGATCCTCCCTAGATCAAATACTAAGTAAACTATTCTTTAGCCTCTCCTTAGACTAAAAGAATACCAGCTATGTTTCACCATTCGGCTGCACTAGCCTGAGAAACTTCCAATAGCCAAACCCAGCTTTTCAAAGCCTCAAAGCTTTGCTTCACAAGTCACTCCGCCACCTTTCCTTTCCTTCTCTCCCAACTCCTAACTCCTCACTCCTCTGAACCTAACTCCTGACTCCTCTGAACCTAAACCCGGACTGCTCACTCCTCTAAACCTAAACCCTAACTGATTTTTAACTGTCGTTTTTTCAAACTCTCCCCTCTAAGCTCCTCCCACTTCCCTCTCTCCTGCATCGGTCTCCATGGCAACGCACATGGAGGACTCCTCTGACTTAGGCCGCTCCAGCATTACTGCAGCCAATCTAAACACAAATACAGTTAAAATCATACAATTTATAATCAACTCCTGTACAAGCACCAGCAGGAGGGAAGTAGGACAGGACACCATTCCTTCCTGCCAAATGTCACACACCACACACACAGCCCAGTGCTCACCCCCACTATTTCACTTCTTTAATTGGCAGCAATGAGAGGGGGGGATTCCCCTCCCCTCCCCATCATTTTTGGCAATGGCATGGTTTATCCTTTTACCCTTCATTGCAACATGGATTAAAACATCAGAGTTACTTAAGATACCACTCCTCCTATTATTCTTTACCCTCGGTCTGCAAAGGGGACGAGCAGCAGTGGGCAAGTCAGGCAGCAAGGCGGATGGTGTTCTCCTCCAATTGGCCCAAAAGGCAGGGCTCAGGGGGAAATAGCAATTCTCCACAGCCACATGAGGAGCACCACATAGGCCGAAAGGTAGGCAAGGAAACTGTACCTGCTCTTTCTTTCTTTCCGAGGTTATTTTCGTTCCCAGGGGAGGAGTTCCTGTTTTGTGCTCCCACCCAAAACAAAAGGAACAAAAGAACGAATGAAAAGGGAGAAACGGGTACTGCACACACCTCTAAGTTTTAGTAAAAGACAGACACTTGCCTAAACTACTGAACTGGTTTATAGCTCTGCTGTCTATAAAGAAGAGGAAAGCAACTGGTGTTATTGAACTTTGAGCTGTACTGCAAGAGGGGAGGGGAATATTTGGCCTTCCAAATCAGTGGCTTTGAAACTCCAGATGTTTTGGACTTCAACTCTCAGAAGCCTCAATCAGCTTGGGTAACTTTCAAGAATTCTAGGAGCTGAAGTCTCAAACACCTGGTGAACCAAAGGTTGATAATTGTATTCTAAATGGTCCTAGAATCCCTTGCCACTGTTAGATATATTGAGTGGACCTTCTATGACTTGATGTGTAAAATACCCACAGGGTCCAAATGTTCCCTACTGTTCTCTACTTGATTTTGACATTAGGTAAGGCTTAAAAAGGAGAAAGTCTGCTAAGGACAAGACAGTGAAGTGTCTGGGAATGTAGGTAGAAAGACTGAACTCACGAAGTTCCTTCGGTTTCAATCAGTGAATCGATTTTGTGGAGATTACAGACAGAAACACTCAAAAGGCACTGTGTGGCTGTTTTGTCTTTTCCATTTTAACATTTTTCCCCTTTCGGCAAGAGGGTACTTAGTGTGGAAGAAATAGTGGGAAAACTAGAGAGGGTTACAAAGAGAGAGTGGGCTTGTAGTAGAATTCTGTATTTAAAGCAGCACAAATGCATGATAAAAGCCTTCTTTGGAGATGTCCTCTCACCATATTAATAGACCTCACAAGAAAGCTTATATACACCAACAGTTATCAAACACTGAGTGTGTGTTTTGGCATTGGTGAAAAAGAATGGACCAGATAAAAATCTTTACTCAGAAATGCTTGGTTGACAGAACATGTTTGCCAGATATTATTCAAAATTGTTCATGGATTAGACCTGATACATACATATTTTTAAGAACTGCATCATAATATAATTATTTTCCATTTTTATATGGAATCGATAGTTCATTGATTGATTAGAGTGTATATTGGAAAACAATCCAGGATAGTTTCTGGAATTCAGAAAATCAAAATTGTCCATGTGGGGACTGAGACAGTGGCCTCTTCCACATAGCTGAATAAAATCCCACATCTGCTGTGAACTGGAATATATGGCAGTGTGGACTTGGCTAACTCAGTTCAAAGCAGATATTGTGGGATATTCTACCATGGTATTCTGGCTGCGTGAAAGGGCCCAGTGATATCTTTGCTTTCTGATAATTCAGTGTACACTAGCTTTATTTCTTGCACATTATTAAAATATTGTATATAAAGTTACCTTCATGCTATATATTTCCAAATTTGGGGTCAATTCCCCCAGTGGTTTTTGAGTTCTGTTAATCCCACAAACGAACATTACATTATATATATATATATATATATATAGAGAGAGAGAGAGAGAGAGAGAGATATTTGTAGGCATCTGATTTTGATCATACCACAGAAAATTTTCTATAACTAGATATCTAGACATATAGAATTCTTAAAATAGTATGAAATTCAAATTGAAAGTGACCAGTTTGACGGGACCATCAGAATCTTTAAAGTCTTGGAAGTCTAATCTGCAATGGCTAGGCTGTAATAGAGAATTTTGGATTAAGTGGTCTTAAATATACATGTGAATAATACATACAGATTGCAAAAGCAGCTACATTGGCCCCTATGAACAAGTTCTTAAAACCATTACTCCCAAAAGCCCTATAAATGTATTAGGATCAATTATAGAAGTTTTAGGGAGTACTACTTCCATGGCCAACAAGGCAAATAAATTGGAGATTGTGTGAGTTTGTTCCAGAAATCTCTGGAAAAGGGGAATTCATTCAGACGGTGGCATCACACACTACTACTCCCCTAGTCTCTTCTCATTGGAATCTCAAAGGGCCTGAAATATGTCTTGCCAACCCGAAATATGTCTTGCCAGCCCAAATGCATCAGGTTGCTAGGAATGTAGACTATTTTCCCTCCAAAGCCCTCTGAAAATGGCTTCTGAGTGAACAGAAGATAAGAATAGAAAGAGTATGTATTATGATTAATTTTCTGCAGAATAATTAGTTTCCTGACGCCTGAGAAATTTTCTCTTTCTCCTCCCCCCCCCCCCAGGAAGAATGCCACTACAGCGAATATTCTTTGCCATTGTCAAAATCTGCAATTTTGCCCAGAAATCTTCATATTCTCCAACTGCAGGGAAAATACTATAGGCCTGTGTTTCTCAAAGCGTGCTCATCCAGGTGTTTTGGACTTCAGCTCCCAGAAATCCCAGCCAGCTTACGAGATGTTAGGAATTGTGGGAGCTGACATCCAAAACATCTCCAGGAGCACAGTTTGAGAAACTCTGCTATAGGCGTTAATACAAAGATTTATATCTTTATTACAAGAGATTGCAATACTTGATTAGGAAAAGTTGATTTATTTGTTGTTTGCTTCTTGTTCAGTTTATGATGTTACCAGGAGAGAAACCTTTCTGGGACTGGAAAGCTGGTTACAAGAGCTAGAGGTGTTTACAAAGAAAGACGTTGTGAAGATTCTGGTGGGCAACAAAATTGACGAGGTGAGTTGGTGATTTATTGCCGGTTTGGGGTGAGTAAATGCTAATAAATGGCAGGAATCCTTCATGTCCATTGTTATCGAACATGATCATTGTGTTAGCCATGAGCTGCATTTGACTGTCAAGGTATTTTAAAGGGACTCAATTTCTATAATCGGTGTTCCTTTTCTTTCCTTTCCTTCCCCCTTCCTCTTTCCGTTCCTGCACATAGTCCAACTACCATCAAATAGTCATCCCAGGAGTCTCACTTGATCTCAGAAAGTTTGTGCTTCATTCAGAATTAATTCAGAATGGTCTTGGATTTGACTCTAGATACTGTGATTTTAATAATTGTTTTAATATCGCTGTTGATTTTTAGTTTTAATACATATATTTATTTTACTGTATCTGTAAGGCATTGAATTGCTGCCTTTTTTGAGCCACTCTGAGTCCCCCTATTGGGGTGATATAAATGTAGTAAATAAATAAACACAGACTGCAGATTCTGGGAAAGCTTCCCCCCCTCTCCCCGGTGTGCAAACATATTCTACCAAAAAAACCCCAAAACAACAGCAATGGGAGCAAGATTCGCTGGTGACACAGTGGGTTAAACTGCTGAACTTGCTGACCAAAAGGTTGGCGGTTCAAATCCAGGGAGCGGGGTGAGCTCCTGCTGTTAGCCCCAGCTTCTGCCAACCTAGCAGTTTGAAAATATGCAAATGTGAATAGATCAATAGATACCGCTCAGGCAGGAAGGTAACAGTGCTCCATGCAGTCACGGCAGCCATGTGACCTAGGAGTCGTCCATGGACGCCGGCTTCCCAGCTTAGAAATGGAGATGAGCACTACCCCCAGAGTCAGACACAACTAGACTTAATATCAGGGGAAACCTTTACTTTTACCTTTACTTTAGAGTTGTTGCCATAACAATTGGGAACAACTTGAAGATGCTGACAAAAAAACAACGTAATGGGAGCAGGGCTTACACTGTGATGATTAAATTTCACAGTAAATTAAAATGAGCACAAAATACTTACCCAGAATGATTTGATATGGCCCAGAAGTGGCCGTTCAATTGAATGGAACTCTACTGTTATTGTTGTGATCCTTCAAGTCATTTCCGACTTGTGGCAACCCTAAAACAAACCTACCAGTGAGTTGGGGGGATGGTTGCTCTTTCCTTTGTCAGAGGCTGAGAGAATGTGACATGGCCAAGTGTGGATTTGGATCCTGATCTCCCAAGTATCCAACAGTCAAACCACTACACCTCTACTTCACTATTCCTGTGACCTACATTTTATGTCTGCTGATGTAAACGTAACACAAACTGAATGCAGACTCTCACATGGCTGAAGTGCAGAACACATTAGTGGCTAAAGCAAAGGGACTTCTCATTGTTTGCTGACTGCTTGGGCACAGGTGTCCCGGTTTTCATCTGTGAAAAATTGGAGGGTATGTTAAGTATTAGGCCTGGGTAACAACGGAAAAATTTGTTTCTAAAATCGATTTGTATTTGGGGGGTTTTGTTTCGATATTTAAAATAATTACAAAATTTTCCTTTTAAAAAGTTCGATATTTACAAAATTTTGTAAATGGTAAAAAATTAACGAATCGATTTCTGAAACAATAACGAATCGATTCATTAATGGCGGACGCGACCACGAAATACGCTAAAAAACCTCCAAAACCTTCTGAAGCTTCCCTCTCCCTCTGTTGTTGACTGTTGGTGTGATATTATAATTTTTTTTCACTAATTAAACCATAAAACTGGCCCAGACATGCGGAAATAATAACGAAACGACCTCAAAACAATAACGAAACGAATACAATATCGAAATACGAAGCATTTACAAAACGTTTTTGAAAATTCGTTTTTTAATAATTGCTCCAGAATGGTTCGTTATCGTTTTGTAATTGAAAAAATTAACGAATTATTAACGAATTACGAATTAACGAAACGAAACCGCCCAGCCCTATTAAGTATGTGTATATGCCTCTACCTATGGATTTATAGCATGAATTTTATAGGGCTTGCTTAGGCAAGAAATATTCAGAGATGGCTTGCCATTTTCTTCCTCTGAAAATATGGTCTACGCTCCCTGATTTACCTTGGTAGTCTCCAACCAGGCTAGCCCTATATAGCTCCCCAGATCTGATGAAAATGCATGCCTTTAGGGAAGGATGCCTGGCTGTTATTTGCTTCTATTCCCTCCCTCTTTACATATCAGCTCCAGATTCTTGTCCTAGCCTGTAGAGGCCTGCTGGTTTTTTGTTCCTTGCGTTGCCTCCCTTCCTACGCTTTGCCAGAGGCACCAGCTGCCTGTGTACCTCGGCTTCCTGGGCTTGGTCTCTCTGCCTTCCTCTGGTTCTTTTGTAATATACAATCTGTTTAGTCTGTCACTGAGGGCAGCATCTTCCCTTTTGAATGGCTCTAGTTTTCTCTTGCTGATTTTCTTGATCGATCGGATGGAGTTGTCTGGGGCTTCAGGGCTTCCCATTCCAATATGCATCTGTGCTTTTTGAACTCCCAGATCCTTCTTTCATGTTCTGCATCTTCTTGATTTTTTTTACAGCTACTAACAATTTATTTACAGAGGAAAGTCAGAAGTTAAATCAATTCTCACTATACCCAGACGAAATAGCAGTCAATTTCATCTCACAGCTGTGAGACAGGCAGATGAAAACAAAGAACTAACATCCCTTGGATTTATGGAGTGTCTGGCAGATAGTATAGATGGACAAGTATAGATGGACAGAGAGATGCATCACTCCAGCTAACTTTCGATAGATGGCTGTGAGTTTTCCGGGCTGTATGGCCATGTTCCAGAAGCATTCTCTCCTGATGGTTTGCCCACATCTATGGCAGGCATCCTCAGATGTTGAGAGGTCTGTTGGAAACTAGGAAAGGGAGGTTTACATATCTGTGGAATGTCCAGGATGGGATAAGAAAGAACTCTTGTTTTTGGTGTGAATGTTGCAGTTGGCATTGTAAAGACTTGCAGCTTCAAGGCCTGGTTGATTCCTTGCTTTGCAATGCTAATCAAGATGATTAATTGCAACATTGCAACATTCACACTTGCATACCTGTTTGGGTATCAGCCAGCACGTCAACAACTTAAATCAAGAAATAGTTTTCTAAGATCTACAGAGACACTCGCTGGAACACCTCAGCAAGCGAGAGTCCAAAAGTGGCAGGCTCAAACCCAGAACCTCAATCAATGGCTGATACCAAATGAGAGACTCCCCCCCCCCCCCCCCCCCCCCCCGGGTACACAGAAAACTGGGCGACTTGGAAGGCGCTGAACAGACTGCGCTCTGGCACCACGAGATACAGAGCCAACCTTAAGAAATGGAGCTACAAAGTGGAATCCACGACATGTGAGTGTGGAGAAGAGCAAACTACAGACCACCTACTGCAATGCAACCTGAGCCCTGCCTCATGCACAAAGGAGGACCTTTGTGCAAACACTTCTCTGGTGTTTGCAGAAACACCAGAGGCACTCCAAGTATCCAGCTACTGGTCAAAGGACATTTAATAGAATACCAAGTCTGCAAACTTTGTGTTTTGTTTGTTTGTTTGTCTGTTTTTAATGCAATACAACTGTTTTGGTTCGCTCCTGACATGATAAATAAAAAACATTCACACTTGGCTCCGATATACCTTCAAACCTCTGAGGATGTCTGAAATAGATGTGGGTGAAATGTCAGAAGAGAATGCTTCTGAAACATAGCCATACAGCCCTGAAAATCACAGCAACCCAGTGATTCCGACCATGAAAGCCTTCGACAACACATTAACCTTCAATATGTACTCGTCACTTTTTACTTATGTACCCAGTATCACAGTGAAAGGAGTTTGACAGATGTGTTCCAATGGTTTTCAGCAAAAGCTAGATTTGCATGGCACCGATTGATGCTAAAGCTGTCAGGTCAGAAAGCCACCCACTTTTAGAGTTGAGCTGAGTACAGAGTTGATTGAAGAAATCAATATGCTGTTTTCACTCATCTCTAATTTGAGATGATAAATAGAATGGCCCTCTAGGAAAGCTTTCAGAGTGTTCCATTCTGAAATAGTTCATATATGTGTGGTGCCTGAGTAATAGAGAACTAAACGGATTATCTAGTCTTTTTGCCTGCGAATGTTTTATGTGACCCCATGCATATAAAATAAGTATAAAATCAAACAAACTCCTTGTAATGAATCAACATTTAAAAGGCATGCTAAACAAACTGATTTTCCTTTTTATGAAGTATAGCTGAAGCATCTTCTGCAGAGTTCACTGTAAACCCTGCACAACAGATTTGTGAAAATATTTAAAATAGCCACCAGATGATGTTCAGAAAACTTATACTGTTGTCAAATTTTTCAGGACCCTAACATTGAGCTAAGACAGTGGTTCTCAACCTGTGGGCCCGGATATTTTGGCCTACAACTCCCTGAAATCCCAGCCAGTTTTCAAGCTGTTAGGATTTCTGGGAGTTGAAAGCCCAAACATCTGGGGACCCACAGGTTGAGAACCACAGAGCTAAGAGGACTCCTTTTGGGGTCAGGAGCCAAAGTTTAAGAAGTAGGGCCCTGAGGATTATTCTCTTTACATCCTTGGTGACCAATTTAAAAGGGGGGGGGGGGGGGGAGAGAGAGAGAGAGAGAGATAAATTGAAGGAATAAAGATTACTTTTACAAGTGGTCCTCCACATTTCTGGGATTGTCATTTGCGAATTTGATTATTCACAGATTTGTTAAATGTTCTTTTTAGAAATCTCCTGGTTCTCCAATGCGATTTGATGGTTAGCTTCCAGCAGAAGTTGGCCATAAAACCATGCTGGGGGACCTAGAAACTTTTGTTTAAATCAGATCTTGGAAAAAACACAACTCCTGAATTGCTGTGCCAGTTGGCCACTAGTTGGACTGGCTGGGAGATTTGGGGAAATGGCAGTCTGCAAATGTTTCTTTTCCGATCTCAGTTTTAAACCCCAAAAAAGTGTTCAGCGTTCAGCTGAATGCATGTTTTGTCCTGTTGCCACCTTCCTGAATTTCCTCAGTGCAGAGAATCAGTGATGCCAAGAATTAGCTCCACTAGATGATAAATAGAAGGGGCAGAGAAGAAGTTTCCTGTCTCTTTTGGGCCTTATGGAAGCTTCAGATATTTCAGACCACAGTCTTTAGACTATAGAGACAAGGAAACCTGGACTTGTTGGCACACTCACTGTTCACTGTGTATTTAAGTAAGTTTCACAATCAGATAAGAGCTCTGCCCCATCTCTGTTTCACTGAGGGTTGTGTGTGTGTGTGTTTGTATTATTGCCACCACTGTAAATGGCACTTTAGGAGTAAAAGAACAACCAAACAGCTCCCTGCTGGCGTATATTCCTACAATGTAAGTGGGAAATCAAGAGCCCCTAGTTTTCTGGGCTGCTGATTCCTAGCTCATTCCACATTTCACAAAACAGAAGTGCACCTCCAGGCATTTTGAACTATAATGCCCTCAATCTTTTCTTATTTATTATGTTTGTTGAAACATTGGAAAAGCCAAAGGTTCCCCTTTCTCTCTCTGCTATATGCCACTTGCAATTTTGATAAGTGTTTACTCCAGGTTATGAGTGGTGTTTGGGCAGGATGCTCTCCTTCAATTACTATTACAACTATCTAATTTCTTGCCCTCTCTCTCATTAAACCTATGGAGCACCACTTCCCAGGGAAATTAGCTTCCTTGCTAATCTCATTGTCTAATTGCTTGGAGAGAAGCAGATATTTGTGAAGAGGGGAGAAACAGTCTGAGATCTTGGGTGCCGAAGTCATTACCAACTTGTGGAGACCCTAGGGCAGTGTTTCTCAACCTGGAGGTTGGGATCCCTGGTCATGAGGGGGGTGTCAGAGGGGTCGCCAAAGACCATCAGAAAACACAGTATTTTCTGTTGGTCGTGGGGATTTTGTGGGGGGGGGGTTGGCCCAATTCTATCGTTGGTGGGGTTTAGAATGCTCTTTGATGGTAGGTGAACTATAAATCCCAGCAAGTACAACTCCCAAATGTTAAGGTCTATTCCCCCAAACTCTACCAATGATCACATTTGGACATGTTGAGTATTCATGCGAAGTTTGGTCTAGATCTATCATTGTTTGAGTCAGCAGTGTTCTCTGGATGTAGGTGAATTACAACTCCAAAACTCAAGATCAATGCCCACMAAACTCTTCCRGKATTTTCTGTTGGCCATGGGAGTTCTGTRTGCCAAGTTTGGTTTAATWACATCGTTGGTGGAGTTCATAATGCTCTTTGATTGTAGGTGAACTATAACTCCCAGCAACTATAATTCCCAAATGACAAAATCAACCCCCCCCCCCCCCATCCCACCAGTATTCAAATTTGGGCGYATTGGGTATTTGTGCCAGATTTGRTCCAGTAAATGAGAATCCATCCTGCCTATCAGATATTTACATTACGATTCATAACAGTAGCAATATTACAGTTATGAAGTAGCAGCAAAAATAATTTTATGGTTGTACCAAGATCTCCAATAATGCCCTCTCTTTAACTGTAGACACGTCATGAGGTAGACAGAAGAGAAGGCTTGCGGTTTGCTCGGAGGCACTCCCTGTTGTTTGCAGGTATGTGAGACTTACATGGAGGAAAAGTGACTGCTGTTTGCCAGAAGTAACATAATGGAGAAGAATGTCACCATCTTTTATTTTATTTTATTGACTATGCTTGCCCACAGGCCACAAGCCAGTTTAGAGGAACTGAGCAAATGAAGTTTTATTCCTCTCCAAGCTACAGGACTTGTTCAGCCTTTGCATTTCAATCCAAGTTTCAAGAGAGAGTAATTTTATGAAATACAATATACCAAAGACCAAAGCAAGGACATTTGCAGGAATAAAAAATGTCTTTCCAAAATTTCCCAAATAAGTTTCTCATAAACAAAACCTTCTATAAAACTTCAACAACACAGCATCCTCCAATCTGGAGCATTCAACTCTCACCATCCCCAGCAAGATGGGATGATGTAAATTGTAGTCTGACACATATGCTATACACCAAGTTTGTGAAGGCTGCTCAAACAAATGAATAACAATTTGGATATTGCTGTGCTTCACAATATTTTGCTTAAATATAAATAAGACAAAGCATTTTGCTATTGTTTCTCAGAGATATCTAAGGGCAGTTCCACACAGGGCTTTAACCTGGGCGCAATCGGGTTTCTTAAATGCAATTGCACCCAGGTTAAACTCCACACACCTTCCTCCAACTTTCCTGGGGACTTTCAGGCAGGGCACCTGAACACAAAACAACAACACCCCTCCCCCCTGCCCCCAGAAAAGCCTTTAAAAAGAAAATCACTTACCATGCTGCTGGAGACCTCCTGGCATGTAGAAATGATGCAACAGGAGAAGGGGGGCCAGGAGAGATCTCCTCCTTTCCCCTTTCTCCTGGCATGTTATTTCTATGCACCAGGAGAGGGTCAGCAGCAGAGTAATGGTGTTCGGGTAAGTTATTTTCTTTCTAAAGGCATTTTAAGGGGGGTTGGGAAAGGGGTGGGGGCTGTCTTGGGTTTCTTGGGCTCCAGGATCCCAAGAAACCCAAGACAGCTGTGTGGGTGGGCACCAGAAGTCACACAGTGCAATCCCCAGTCCCCATCCATGCAGCATCTTCCAGCTGTCAAATTACCTTGATACAAAGCAGGATTTTCCTGCTTTGTGCTGAAGGAATTTGTTTTTACCTGAGGTGTCATTTGGACTTCCCATGGAAAAATGCGGGAGGGCACGCACTTTAGGCACTGTCTGGATGTGCCCTAAGAAACTTTTAAGCTTTATAGTAGTTAATCTTAAGGCCCTTCACACTACACAGCAATAGCACTATGATTCCATTTTAAATGCCATGGCTGCATAACTAAAGAATCCTGGAATTTGTACTTTAATAAGGATTTGTAATTTTCAGCTATATGGTTTCCATTGGAAGGAACTATGTCAATTAAAATGGAATCACAACACTATAACTGTGTAGTGTGAAAGGGGCCCTGCTTTGTGCAAAACCTCAGTTCTGGAGCCTCCCTTCAGACTGAAAGAAAAAACATGTCTTGCTACTTTGTTTTCTCCTAGAGGCCAGTGCTAAATTGAAATATGGAGTGCAAAATATCTTTGATGAGGTCGTCATACGGATCCTACAGACTCCCGGACTTTGGAGCATAAAAAGACAAGAACTGAGGTTGAGTGAAAGCCAGACCCTGAAAGAATCCAATTTCTGCAGCGGAGCATCTTGTGTTGTCGCTTAAAACCCGCCAACATCAAATAAAAACAGCTCAGGTCAAAAATTTCTAAGCAGCAGATTCCTTCTGCCCTTGTCAATTATTCTGTAAATATATTGGCCATTTGCTATATCGTTGTACATTCCACAGCACATTTACAGGTAGTACGAAGATCCAGAATTGGTAACTGTCATCCCCAATATGCACATTTATTTTTGGCTTACAGCTCCCATCATCCATATTCAGCACAGGTTTTGATGCAGGGATGTCATATTGAAGAAGGGGTAGACTTATTCTCTGCTCCTCTAGAGACTAGGACATGGAGCAGTGGATTCAAATTACAGGAAAAGAAATTCTGATACTGAGAGTTGTTCTACAAAAGACTACGGTGCTTCAGAGTGTGGTGGAATCTCCTTCTCTGGAGGCTTTTAAAGAGAGACTAGATAGCATTTTGATTACACAGCCCAACCAAAACAAGTCTCAGTTTCTTGATTTTTAAGCCTGTTCCTGGGGTTATTTGGGGCACTGATTCAGAAAATTGCATTGGATAGACATCATGAGCTCTAGTTTCTTTGATATGGTTATGATGTTCCGTGGGTGAGCAAATGAAGACTGGCATATGGTATATGTTATGTATCTCAAAAACTAGAGCTAATAAGGGAAATCTGGTGCCATTTTTGGAATCAACAAGTCAAATATACCCAGAAACAGTTCTAACATTTGAGGTACCAAAATGTGTGTTGCCCAGTGTTATGTGTTCCTGCACGGGGTTAGAGATATTATGGACAATGGAATCCAAATACTGGCAGGACCATAGTTGTTTACCTCTGCTTTAGAAGATGGAATGCTGGAGACTTACGAGGCCTCTGTATTTTACAAATACACAAAGAGTTGAGCTAAACCACAGTGCACAGCTACTGTTGTCACAGCATCAAAAAGAATCACAGTACCCAAGGGTGTGCCCTCTTTCAACCAACTCAAAGCTCTTTCCTTCTGTTTCCACAGTTACCATTGATCCATCTTACTTACTGTAATCTACATCCGTGGTTATCAACTTTTGGGCTTCTCCAATGCTATGAGATTCAACTTCCTGACTCTTTGACCACTGGTTATCGGGATGTAACTTCTGGGATTCATCGTTCAGATCAAACATTGAGAATCACTTGTCTATGCTAGGTTTCCAAGTTGTACACTGTTGAATTACAACTTCCAGCATAACTAACCAGCATATGTCTGAGGATAGTGGAGGTTGTAGTTTTCCACATTTGCAAAGCAGAGGGTGGGAGAAAGGCTGTCCAGATTTCAAGTATGAGCTTCTTCTAACTCTTGCCTGAGATGCTAAGGGATTGTATCTGGGTCCTTCTACGAGGGTTATCCAGAAAGTAGGGCTGTCCAACCACGGAAAAATTTGTTTCTAAATTCGATTCGTTTTTAGGGGGTTTTTGCGTTTCGTTATTTAAAAGAATTCCGAAATTTTTCTTTTAAAAAGTTCGATATTTACGAAATTTCGGAAATTACGAAACAATTTCGAAACAATAACGAATCGATTCGTTAATGGCGGACGCGATTGCGCAATACGCTAAAAAACCCTCCAAATGGGACAGGGGGGACTTCTGAAGCTTCCCTCTCCCTCTGTTGTTGACTGTTGGTGTGATAATTTTTTTTATCACTGATAAAACAAACAACGACTATAAAACTTGTACCAGACATACGGAAATAATAACGAAATAATAACGAAACAATTTCGAAACAATTACGAAACAATTTCGAAACAATTACGAAACGAATTGGAAAAATTCGTTTCGTTTTTTAGTTGCTCCTGAATAGTTCAATATCGCTTCGTTATCAAAAAAATAACGAATTAATAACGAATTACGAAATTAACGAACGAAACCGCCCAGCCCTACCAGAAAGTCAGATAACCTCTTGAAATACAAAGGATGAATATATTTTAATAAAACTTACATGGATTGTAGCATAGGTATTACATAATTTTTTTCCACATAATCACCATTCAGTTCAGTACATTTTGTCATCCATGTGATGTTTTTGATGCCCGTGTCATAGAAGTTTCCCTCTATCTTTTTCAGCCAGTTTGTCACTTTGCTTTTCACCTCGTCGGAAAAGTGGTTTCCATCAAGGTGCTCCTTCAATTTAGTGAACAGATGATCATAACTGGGTGTGAGATCGGGGTTGTGAGAGGGGTGGCTTAAAACATCCCCAACCAAATGAAGTCAACAATTCTTCTGGTGCTCGAGTGGTGTGCGGGTGCGCATTGTCATGAAGGAGACAGATTCTCACTGTCAGCATCCTATGACATTTGTTTTGATGGCTCTGTGAGGTTTCTTCATGGTCTCACAATATATTCTGTACCCATTTTGTCACATTCTGTCTGGATATTGCATCCTCTCCATAAACTGAAATGATTTCATGATGAAACACAGCGGCGTTCGTGCTCTTAGAAGTTAGGTAGTGTTTTACAGTACGAACTTTGCACTTGGAGGGAAACAGAATGAGGAGGCTTATCTCTAACCTTCACCACGATGCCAGTCGATGAGCTACTGACAACTGGCACTGCTCGTTCGCTTCTGCTGGCCTCCCGTTACACAGCAGTGATACTAACTTCCACTCTGAAAATTCCCACAGGAGCTACATGCCTTGTAACCTTACTTTCAAGACAACCCTCGTATGTCCAAAGAAATGTTCTGTTAGAGATCTATGGCCTTTCCTGATATGTCAAGAAAAGAATGGTTCCCCAGCAATATAAATATTATTTATTTATTTATTTATTTACTCCATTTGTATACCGCATTTATCAGCCTGAGGCGGTATTATCATGTACCAAAAAGACAAAGAGGGCAATCACATAGAGTGAATTAAGAAATAATCCCTTGGTGACATAACTTTGTGGGATATTCACCTTCCAAAAAGCTTTTGCAGTAGAGTGCAAGCTTAATTGTTCAGTTACGCTGTTAGATTATTCTAATAATTTATTTTTCTCTGTTGATCTATTATATTATAGAATCATAGAATCTTAGAGTTAGAAGAGACCTCGTGGGCCATCCAGTCCAACCCCCTGCCAAGAAGCAGAACTTAATAAATCATTGTCATGATTTATTTCTGTATTTGATTTCTCTTCACACAGTCCACTGTTTTTAATATTTTAAACCTCAAAAGGGAGTATAAGAATGATAAAAAAGAATGTACTTATTTCCAAGATTTTCCTCCAGTGCTATTTGGCATGTCCATAGTGGGTAACAAAAGTTTAGAAGTGCAATATTAATGCAATGCAATAAATAAAACAACAGCATGGCATGAAATTTCAACCGGAGAGTAAAACTTGTATAACAATTCTTTTTTTCCCCAAGCCATTTTTTATGCCGTGGAATTGTGTGTATTTTTACAGACTGGAAACTTTAAAAATGCCTTGTTGAGATTCATCCCAGGGAGTGTTCTTTCAGATTACATTTCTTGCCAAAGAAGCAAAGAATCACAGGAGAGAATGTCTCTTTTTATTTGGTTTTTTTTTACATTTTGCAAATTACTGCATTGAACAACAGAAGGAACTTTTTGTCAACGAAGAAGGTTCAGCAATGAAACCAATTGCCTACAGAGGTGATGGGGTCTCCTCTTGATGTCTTAAAAAAGAAAAGATAGCTTTTATCTATATGCTGCAACCGCATTTGCTTACATTTGTTCCATTAGTTCTGACTGGCCTGCCTCTTTGCATCAGACTTCTGTTTATCCTATTCTCAGAAAAACGGACTGCAAGTTATTTTGACAGAGACTGAAGATATCTTTTCACTTTTATTACTTCCGAAACAGATATCTATTCTATTACTACTAGACAGACTAAAATAGTATTATTCAAAGTAGTGGTCTGCAGATCATTGCGACTCCTTTGCTAGTAGTCCACTGCAAGTTTTCAAGATACTGCAAAAATTGTAATAATGTGGAGTAAATATGATACTGGTCCAAAAGGTAATGGAATGAAAAGTTTGTCATATTAAATAGTATGAAAAACATGTTTGGGATGTTTGTAAACTTAAATATCCATGGGTTGTTGCAGGTTTTTCGGGCTGTATGGACATGTTCTAGATGCTTCTATAACATGGCCACCCAGCTCAAAAAACCTACAACAACCCAGTGATTCCAGCCATGAAAGCCTTCAGCAATACATTTATTATCCATGCTCAGATGCTGAAGACAAAACAGGGTGGAAACTAAATCATCTAGTCAGTCAACTAGATTGCATTGTACAGAAAGATGAAATATAGCTCTGAAAGAATAGAGAACAATGAAATGGAATGAAAGTTTAGTGGTCTGATGGCTACTCAAACAGTATGGCTCTGGGAACTCAAATAGGAAGGTGGTAAGTTCATCTTGGAGTGGGGTCCCAAAGATGTTTAAATAACCCCTGTTGAAGAATCCAAATGGGCCAGAGTTATAGCATCTGTGCCAGATAGTATACAGGTGTTTCTACACTTAAGTCTGGAACTCTTATGATGTATACAACCAAAGTCATTGATTATCCCTCTTGTGGTCTAACCACTTCACAGAATCCTAAAGTTAGATGGGATCGCAAGGACTATTTAGTCCAAAACCATCATGCAAGAATAAACAAGTAAACCATTCCTGTAAAATGCTTTTCAAGCTTCTGTTTAGAGATCTCCAAAGATGGAGAATCCAAAGCCTCCAAAGCTGCTGTCAAAAAATCTTTCTAAAGTTTAGATGCAATTGTCTTGTCATTTGAAATAGTTAGTTTGTATTCTAGAGCAGGTAATACGATTCTTCCATCATGTTAAATACGATATTCCTTCAGATACTGGAAATGGCTATCATGTCATATATCTCAGTCTTCTCCCATCTAAAGATACCCAACTCCATAAGTCATTCCTCCTAAATCATGGTTTTAAGATCTTCGATTAGGTTGGACACATTCAAGCTTGTCAATATCCTCCTTGAACAGTGGTGCCTAGTACTGGAGTGGACACAGTGAACAGTACCTTTTTCTTTGTGTGATAAAAGGGATAGATTAAAATTAACTACAGATTAACTTCTTGGGTGGAGAGAAGTTGCCATATTAGCCTCATTAATTAAGCCCCTTCCTCTCAGGGCCCTTCCACACAGCCATATAACCCAGAACAGTATCTGCTTTGAACTGGGTTATCTGAGCCCACACTGCCATATATTTCAGTTCAAAGCAGAAAATGTGGGATTTTATTCAGCTGTGTGGAGGGAGCCTCATTGCCTCAGACACTTCTCATATTAACCCTATTTTCAAGGTTGTTATGAGACTAAAGCAGGAAGAAGAGCTATCTACTCCACTGCTTCTTAGGGCCCTTCCAGACAGGCCCTATATCCCGGGATCTGATCCCAGGTTTTCTGCTTTAAACTGGATTATATGAGTCCACACTGCCAGATAATCTGGGATAAACAGAAAACCCGGGATCAGATCCTAGGATATAGAGCCTGCCTGGAAGGGCCGTTAATCTATGGGTCCTGATCCCAAATGAGGTTCCCTTAGCTCAATGTGGGGTTCCAAAAAAATGGCAACAGTAAAAGTGGTCTGATTGCCACCTAGTGGCTGTTTTAGACATTTACACAAATCTGTTGTGTTTACACTGGAAACGGCAGAACATGCTTCAACTGTCCTTCATAAAAAGGCAACACAGCCTGTTTTGCAACCTTTCAAATGCTGGTTTGCTATCAGTAAATGTTTGATTTTTATACCTATTTTATATACCTATATATCTGTGGTCATGTGAAAATTTATCAGGCCAAAAGAAGTCTCGAGTGGAAAAGTTTATGCTGCCCTGGTCTACTCCACCTGGAATTCATTGGAAAGCAGGTGAGATAGAAATCTAACAAGAAATACATAAAGACTACTGTACTAAAAAGGAAGCTATATTGAACTTCATCTCATGGCATCCAATGACTGGGAGGTTTGGTATAATACAGTCCTTTCTTTATGGCACATCATAGTGATGTCACAGTCAGAGCGTCTATGACAACCCAGAAGCGAGGAGGGGTAATTCAGAATCTGATTTTATGAGGATTTGCCTTTTTTTCTTGGGACCTGGTAGTGGAAGGCTGTACCAAGAAGATGAGCAGATTTGAAATTATCACATTCCCTGTGGTTGTTGCCAATTCAAGGCATCGGCTCCCAGTTGAAAAGAAGCAACCCCAAACATGGGACATCCCTCGCCGTCTCAAACCAGAACCAGGTAGGTTGCTCTCAATCCTAAATTCCTAGGTACTCAAGTCAGACAAGGAGATCCTATGTATTTTTTTTTACCTTGAAGTAATTTCCACTGAATTCCCTATGGGATAACTCCCAGGTAAGCACATATAGTACATGGGGACACACAGATTTGGAGTTGGAATATAGGATTGACACTACTTTAACTGCCATGGTTCAATGCTATGAAATCTCGGGGATTGGCCTGCTATGTCAAAGCATGTTACTGCATCACCAAACTACAAATCCCAGAATCCCATAGCATTGAGCCGTGGCAGTTAGAGATATCAAACTGCATTAATTCTATTGTGCAGATACAACCTTAGATGAGAAAGGCCAGTAATTAATATTTTCACTGCTGAATGTCCAAAACATTGGCATCTTGTCAACTGTCAGTAGCTCAGTCCATAAAACCTGAAATCAATCCCCAGTGTGTCAGAAACAGAAAGCAGGCCCTTGCCCAAAAATGCCTTGGAGGTGACTTGAGTAAGTGAGGAAGGCACATATTTCTTAATGTGTTTTAAAATATTGCTCCTGCTTCCAAAAAGGAATGTCAATTGCTAAGTGAAAACACAACATTATCCCACAGGCAGCCCTTAGAGCAATGTTTCTCAACCCTCCTAATGTCGCAGCCCCTTAATCCAGTTCCTCGTGTTGTGGTGGCCCACAACCATAACATTATTTTCATTGCTACTTTATAACTGCAATTTTGAATCGTCATATAAATATGTGATATGCAGGATGATATTCACTGGACTAAATTTCATTGGACACAAATACCCAATATGCCCAAATTTGAATACTGGTGGGGTTGGAGAAAATTGATTTTGTCATTTGGGAGTTGAAGTTTCTGGGATTTATAGCTCACCTAGAATCAAAGAGAATTCTGAACTCTACCAACGATGGAATTGAACCAGACTTGGTACACAGAACTCTCATGACCAACAGAAAATGCTGGAAGGGTTTGGTGGGCATTGACCTTGAGTTTTGGAGTTGAGAGCACTGTGGACTCAAACAATGATGGACATGGGCCAAACTTGGCATGAATACTCAATATTACCAAATGTTAACATTGGTGGAGTTTGGGGAAAACAGACTTTGACATTTGAGAGTTGTAGTTGCTGGGATCAAAGACCCTTCTGAACCCCACCAACAACTGAATTGGGCCAAACTTCCCACATTGAAACCCCAAGACCAACAAAAATTGTTTTCGGATGGTCTTGCGACCCCTCTGACACCCTGTCATGACTCCCCCAGGGGTCCCGACCCCCAGGTTGAGAAATGCTGCCTTAGAGCAAAACAGAGCAATAAAGTTGTGTGTTTGTGTGTCTGAGATGTATACACACACACACTTCAAATCTATATGAACGATGAGCTTAATTTACATGATATAGGACCCTGGCAAATTAGAAAAATGCTTTCTCCTGATGCTGAGAAGGGTATTCAAAAATCCAAGTAACAGTACTGAGAAAGCAGTTATTTTGTTCACTGTCCAACTAACTTTATACTGTCCTGATTTTGTAAAAGAAAAGCCCCAATTAATTCTCTGTTGTCCTACTTTTTCAGTTGCTTTTAAAATGTCCAAGTTTCATGTATTGTCGAAGGCTTTCATGGCCGAAATCACTGGGTTGTTGTAGGTTTCTCTGGCTATATGACCATGTTCCAGAACATGGCCTTATAGTCCGAAAAACCTACAACAACCCAGTCCAAGTTTCTCTCATCCACCTACATTCCTCCTTTGTCCTCAGCTTTTCTCAGTTGCTGAAAACTAAATTCACAATGCAGGTATAGTTTGCACTTAATTACTGTATGTACTTTATTGGGATGTAATTTTTATTGTTTGAATTTTGTATTTTATTTTGCAGTATTGTATCTTTGGGCTTAGCCTCATGTTAGCTGTCCTGAGTCCCCTTTAGGGAGATGGTGGTGGTGTATAAATAAAGATTATTATTATTATTATTATTATTATTATTATTATTATTATTAATTCAGTGGAAGCGAGAACAGGGCAGAGTCCTGTCTTTCTCAGTAGGTTCAAGCAAAAGCAAATTGCTGAAGCCTTTTCTACCTTATATGCTCTTCTTCGTTTATAATTTTTGCCACCTTGACCACACTTGGATGTTGCTTGGTCATGGGCATCCCAGTTTTCATCTGTGAAATGTATGAGGATAGGATTGTGAATGGAGTGGAGAGGATGAACTGGAGGAGTCCTTGTTTTCATCTTTATTTCATCACATTTCAAAACAACTGGGCAGCTTAGTGCTCCTGTGGTTGCATTCTGTGTTGTTCCATTTCCTTTACAGCTTCCTTAGCATTGATTCCTTCTTTACATGGGTCAATATAATTCTTGTGGATTCTGAGTAGGGATTGATTGAAGCACACATCATCTATAATGCTGGATTGGCCCTTTGTACATTTTCATTACTTCCTGCCAACAAGTGCTACCAAGGCAAATGTGAAGCAGCCGCCTCAGGTATGGAGGCTGTGGTGCAAGGAATGATGGAGGAGAGAGCTGAGCATATCAGTTGTCACAACCTTTTCCCCTTTTTATTGTATAAAAGTCCAGTTATGTGGAGACAGATTTTCAGCAACGCCAGAGGTTTCTGCTGTTGTTAGATTGAATGTGTAACCTCTGAAGACAGGCGATCAATTACATAAGGGCCAAAAGGCATTGGACTTTCTATAAAACAGGATAACAAAAAGAACTGTTCAAAGATTAAAACACAAGTCAAGTATCCCTAATCAGAAATGCTGTTTTGAATTTTGAAATATCAGCATTTACATATATGTACAAAATGAAATATCTTAGAATTGACTCGGGTTTAAACATTAAATTCATTTGTGTTTCATACCTTCTACACATAATTTTATATATTTTAATGACTTTATGCATGAAACAAAGCTTGTTTACACTGAACCATCAGGAAGCAGAGGTGTAACTATCTCAGCCACTGTGAAATCCTAGTTCTACCTTCTCCTCTCCTCTCCTTCAGTTTCCCCTGTTTATAGGCTTTCCCAATAGTGTAGAGACCTTCCTTTTGTATTAGTTTTTGGGTGGAGCTTAAAACACCCCTCAGAGGCCAGTCTCAGTTGGTCTATTCCATTTCCCTGTACAGAGCTTTTTGCTGGATTCCTTCTTTCTGCAGTAGGCCTGGATATTGTCTAGAATCCTTGCCTAGCAATCAAAACAGGCATTCTTAGCACCTTCTCCTGTATTTAGCAGTATTTTTATACCAGCAGTCCAAAAGACAACAGAAGCTTTTGGCTAGCCTAAGCTTCACAGGAAAGAAGATTAAGGCAGTTTATAACCATTGCCTTGCACTAGAGACAAAAGATACTTTAAAAGACCCCAGAAAGATGACTGCAACCAGCAAGTTCTCCTTTTTGTAATGTATTGTTTTAAGTTACCTTATGATAGTCCCGGGTGGAGTTAACCCTTTATTAATCTTGTTTCAGTGAACTCATTTGGTTATCTTTTCACCTTGCCTAAAGTGCCTCTGCATCTTAACAGAAGGTATCAGATAGCCCCCGAATAAAGCCAGACACTATAGTTTCCCTAAAGGCTCGGGTGTGCCATCACAGCCACCTATGCAGGCCACTGAGAGAGAAGACCTGTTCTTTTTTGTTCCCACCCAACTGAGCTTGAGATGAAGGTGGAACCGAGAGAAGGACTAAGTTGAATCAGTATAAAGCAGCTGCAAACCTCTTAATTTTTCTGGACTTGCGAGCCTTCTTGAGGCTTATTAAACCTTGTTAAGGTTTGCAGGTTTAATAAGAAAGGAAAATTCCTGTGGACAGCTTAAAAAGCAAAGGGGTTGTGGTAGACAGGAAAGTAGAAGGCGAAAGGTTGTTTGTTCTGTCGCGCGCTGGGCCTGTAAAGAATTGTCTTTAGAACAGGACGTGCAACCTTTGCCCAGCGGGAAGCCAGGGGGGCCAAAGAAAAGTTCTCAGAGGGTTTTCACCACAAATAGTCTTTAGATGGCTTGTGAAGTACAACAAAGTCCTTTATTAATGAACAATCAAACAGAAACTTCTCTTGTCTTCAGTAAAGTTAAGCCAATGATTCCAAGCTTTTAGGCAACTGGTGAATTCCTAATCTTGCCCACGAAGGACAGGCAACTGTCTTCAATAACTTCTTTAAAGGAAAATCCCCTTTTTAACTTCTCCCAGGCTTACTGTAATCTAACCCTTACTGATGTGGGCTCTGCTACCGGGTCAAACTGCTTCTCGAATGCCGAGTGGATCTACCAGTAAAGGCTTAGATGTTCTCCAGCTGGAGTTCTTTGGTCTTTAGGGCTGTTTCCTGGAAATTCTTAAAGGTTGAAGCTTTTGTACAGAGGAAGCTTGCACACATCCTATGCATTAGCTTTCCTTGCTGAGACTAACTAAAAAAATGGCTCCCTTCCCAATTGCCCTAAGCAAGGGGCGGGACCAAAACTTAACGATGATGGACAGGTAACTTGCCCTAAGACTGCAACCAAAAGAAGCCACCTATCTGCAGAGTCCCTGAAACCTAGGACTGCAATCAAACATTTAATACAAAGCAAATAAAGTTGGAGCTCCTGGTACAACTGTACCAGAACATTGTTACTGTCCAGAAATATTTCAGGTAATATTGAATAAGGATGAATCTACACTGTCATATCATGCAGTTTGAATTGTATTATATACGGTCAGCACTATAGAGCCATATAATGCAGTTCAATGCATTTCAAACTTCATTATATGGTACTGTAGATCAAGAGAAAAGTGACTTTAGAATGCCAAAACCAAACAAAAATTCAAAAGTTTCCTCCACCCCTAAAAAATAATCAGTTTCTCTAAAAATTCCCTACTGTCAAAGCAAGGGCAGGCTTGAAAAATTTACTTTGGCAGAGCATTACTCTCCTAGACAGTGTGTCCTGAACCCAATGCTAAAATCTATGTGACACGCTGCAGAGAGAAGAGGCAACAGAGCCAATATATGGCTCCTGGTTTTTTGCCAGTCCCCAGCGCCACCTGGTCCCTTCCAAGGATGATGGATGGCACAGTGGGCAAGAGTTCACTCTATATTAGATTTAAAGGGGAATCAGCTCTAATGTTTCAAAATGCCACATGTCAGCTTTTGATGCTACTTTGTCATATTCCTGCTTTCTATAATCTGGGGATCTAATTTAAACATTATGAAAATTATTCAAATTATGCTCATCACTCTAATATGCCTTCCCAGTTGTGCAAAATCAGCACTAAGTTTCAACCTTCATACCAATTTTTGCAGTTATAAATCATCTCAGGCCCCTTCTACACTGCCATATAAAATCCAGATTATATGGCAGTGTAGAAGGGGCCTGAGATAAACAATACAGACTAATGCTTAACTTGGAATATAGAGAGCCATGTTCAAATGTCTGCTTTCTCGTGGAATATATCAGGTGAACATTGGCCACTAGCTTTTCGCTAACATCCTTTTTTTGCTATGTAGATTTTTCTATGAAGATTCACCTGGGAAATTTAGCCCTGCCCTATGCTGTAATCACAGTCAATTTTTCAATCTCTGTTTTTTGTAAGCCTTCTTGAGTCCCTCTAGTGCAGCGTTTCTCAACCTGGGGGTCGGGACCCCTGAGGGGGTTGCCAGTGGGTGTCAGAGGGGTCACCAAAGACCATCAGAAAACACAGTATTTTCTGTTGGTCTTGGGGATTCTGTGTGGGAAGTTTGGTCCAGTTCTATCGTTGGTGGGGTTCAGAATGCTCTTTGATTGCAGGTGAACTACAAATCCCATCAACAAGTGGGCTATGGAATCAAAATAATAATAATAATAATTATTATTATTATTTGTATTTTGATTATTTGTATATTATTATTATTATTATTATTATTATTATTATTATTATTATTATTATTATTATTACAGAGAACCTAGTTATTCCTATGCAGTTGTAAAAACCTTTTGACCAATTGTATGGTCAGTTTCTGGAGAAGTCATAATGGAGGTAATAAAGGTTCCTAGACAAGTGTTCTCTCACAGTTTTTTCACTTTTATCAGGAGCCTGTACCCCTAACCCAGGACCCTTCCAAAGAGCCCTCTATCCCAGAATATCAAGGCAGAAAATCCCACAATATCTGCTTTGAACTGGGTTATCTGAGTCCATGCTCAGATAATGGGTCTCATCACACTAGAGAATTCATTCACTTTAAATTCAGTTTCTGCCTCCTGCAGAATTCTGGGGGTTTGTAGTTTAGAGAGGAGCCTTTAACATCTTAACTAAACTACAAATCCCAGAATTCTGAAGGAGGCAGAAACCAGATTTAAAGTGGAATAATTCTCTAGTGTGATGAAGTGGAATGTGGGGTTTTCTGCCTTAATATTCTGGGATATAGGGCTGTGTGGAAGAATCCCCAATGAAAGTGGAGGTTATGTAATATGTAATTTGTTCTTTAAACTGGTCAGTGGCATTGAGGAGATCTTCTGTACTGTAAGTCTGTTGTATGTTTATCCTGCTCATTTTTTCTCTACTTTTGGAGAAATGCAATATGTGTTTCGACTGGGTGTTGATCAGGAGAAGGGAAAATTTGCTCAAGTTTACTTCTGGACCGATGCTGAGAGAAGCACTGAGAAAAGGCACATACTATCCAGGGGTGGCAATGGGAAGTGTTTATATCAGTCGATGTTACCGTTACCTTGAAACGCTTTCATTCAATTATGTTCTCTTCTTCCAGCAAGGCGTCGTTTGGATAACAGACCTCTAGATGCCCAGCCTCACCACTACTTTAAGGTCACAAAGATTCAGGTAATTGAGCTTTTTCTCTTGCAATGAGTGCTGGCCTAGAGCCTGTGCATTGACTGTGTACTCCTCCATGGCAAGGGGTTGGATTGGATAGCCATTGTGGTCTCTTTAGCTCTTCGATGAAGTTGTAGAGTCAGTCATCCATATTTGCGGGTTTGGCATTTGTAGATTTGATTATACACTGATTTGATTAAGATATTATCTCTGGAAATCTCTAGGTCTTGCCAGCTTCTGTTGGAAGTTGACCATGGAGGGCGCTTCCAAACAGCATGAAAATGCGAATTTTAACTGGAGGCCAAAAAAACCCGGGACCTGAGAACATGTCCCCACACAGACCTGTGGGTCCCGGGATTTCTTCTCTCGCCATCCTCACAGACTTCCTCTGTATCGAAACAAGATGGAGGATGGATGTGAGACATCCAGTAGAAGGTTTTTGTTTTTTGTTTTGTTTTTGTTAATTCCTCTGTTATGTGCTGGACTGTATATGCAAACATGTAAATATCTTAATATAAATACAAGCAAATTTGCATGTGCGCATATAATGTTCCACAGATAACCTCAGGTTTTTGAAGCCAGACATGTACTGGAACACTCTCCACAGGAGGACGGAAGGAAGTCACATGTTTTTCGTGAGGGATATACAGTGATGAAAATATGCGCATTTTCCAGCTGAAAACAGGAAAAAGGGGGACCTTTTTACCCCATGCTTTTCATCCATTGTAGCAAATCAGCACAGATTTACCACTAGTGCCATGTAGCCGCCACCACCCTTTTATACTCGGGAAATCCCATGTTCCAGGTGCTGTGTAGATGGTCCCACAGTAATTCTGGAGGAGCTGGAGATTCATAAAGAAAACATTTCTCGGGGAATCTCTTGGGTCTTTAATGCAATTATATGCTGAACTTTCACTATAGAGTCAAGCTAGGAGACCATTTGAAGCACTTTGGGGACGTGAAGCCCCCGGTGGCACAGTGGGTTAAACCCCTGTGCTGGCAGGACTGAAGACCGACAGGTCGCAGGTTTGAATCCGGGGAGAGGCGGATGAGCTCCCTCTATCAGCTCCAGCTCCTCATGCGGGGACATAAGAGAAGCCTCCCTCAAGGATGATAAAAACATCAAATCATCCAGACGTCCCCTGGGCAACGTCCTTGCAGACGGCCAATTCTCTCACACCAGAAGCTACTTGCTCCTGACACACACAAAAAAACTTTGGGGACAGGGCCTGCCAAGTACCATCACATGATGCTCAGCAGGCCTTACCCCATTTAACTTCCAAGTGCTGAGGAAGCATTGCAAGATGCTTCCTCAGCAACAACGGAGAGGTAAATGGGTTTTGTTGTTGTTGTTCATTCGTTCAGTCGTCTCCGACTCTTCGTGACCTCATGGACCAGCCCACGCCAGAGCTCCCTGTCGGCCGTCACCACCCCCAGCTCCTTCAAGGTCAGTCCAGTCACTTCAAGGATGCCATCCATCCATCTTGCCCTTGGTCGGCCCCTCTTCCTTTTTCCTTCCACTTTCCCCAGCATAATTGTCTTCTCTAGGCTTTCCTGTCTCCTCATGATGTGGCCAAAGTACTTCAACTTTGTCTCTAGTATCCTTCCCTCCAATGAGCAGTCGGGTTTTATTTCCTGGAGGATGGACTGGTTGGGTCTTCTCGCAGTCCAAGGCACTCTCAGCACTTTCCTCCAACACCACAGCTCAAAAGCATCTATCTTCCTTCGCTCAGCCTTCCCTAAGGTCCAGCTCTCACATCCAATTGAGCTACCCACATTTTTGAGCCCTTTCCCTCTTGTGATGGGGGAAAGGGCAACATGGCAATGGCTGTTGTTGCCCTTTCTCCCATTTGATGGGGACAGGAACAGGGTGCCAATGCGCCTTATCCCGTTGTCCCTGTGTGATGTGGGAAGGAGGGAGGGTGTGTGGGGCACCATAAGGCACACTGCGTGACTGTGGGCAAAACAGCACGCCCCCCTCTGATGTGTGAAGTGCTCCCTAGAGATTTATAGAGAAGTATTTTCTGAGATTTTTTGAAAATAGCATTTTTAGGTTGCAGTTTTTCACTTTTAACGGTGGCACAACAAATATCGAAGGCTGGCTGTACTACTATAAAATGATCGATGGGGTGCTGCCTTTGGAAAATATTTGGAAACATTAGCAGACCCACAATGTGAAAAATTGCAATTTCTAGGGTCTCCCAAACAGCACAGGCACAAAAATATATTGTCTTTCTTCTGGTTAATGCTGACAAAGCCAAGAGTCAGAAATCCCAAAGGTTGTACTCCAAAACATCTGGAAGAGGGGTCAAAGTAGCAGACTATGTGAGATGGTGTTAGTGCACCATTAAAAAAATTGCATAGTAAAAGAGTCTATTTTAACAGAAGGTTTAAAAAACAAAACAAAATGAAGCATGTATTTTCAGTGGGCAAGACTTAGAAAGGGCATCTAATTTTATGTTTAAATAAATTTCTCTTCTTCTAATAAGCCTAATTAAGTCTCCGTACTCTCTTTTCTTCAGAAGTTAAAACTTCCGAAGATTGTGGAGGAGGAGAGGACGGAGAAGCCAAATGACCCTGTGCCATTACACCATGTAATTAAGAATGCTGAATTATCAATAAAATAAAACTTAAGAATAGATAGTTTCCCCTTTCAAATTTGAAAAAAAATTAAAACCAAAGTTATAAATGTGACATGTATAGGCAATGTGGAAAAGAGGTTTCTTAATTCCATCATATGTGCAAAGGCTATAGAACTATTCTATGAACCAGAAAAGGACCCATGTCTTCATATCACCCAATTTCCCTTCTTGACTATACTTTCCTTGTGGCAATATTGGACAAAATGTGAGATTCAAGGCTCTTCCGGATGCAACAAAAAAAATTGGAAGTTGCAGTTGAAATGTTGAAGGCTATGCAGTTGATTTCCAACCCCTGCCATGCAGGAAAAGTGCAAAGCACCCCTGACAGATGCCCATCCAGCCTCTGTTTAAAAGCCTCCAAAGAAGGAGCTTCCACCAGATGTCGAGGCAGTGAGTTCCAGCATTGAACAGCTCTTATGGTCAGGAAGTTCTTCCAGACCTCCCCATAAGCACAGCATGTAAACATTTATTAATATATATTTTGCAGTATGTCTGCTTTCAAGTAATTTTTTACACACAGCAATCTAAAACAAATTTATGGGGTTCAGACTCAGACTCAGCCCCCCCCCCCCCCCCCCCCCCGAATCAAAATCCTGGCTACGGGCCTGATTGAGTCTATTGTATTTTTTATTTTTTGAAATATAACTCCAGGTGGAACATAACTTCCCCTCTTCTCTGATATTAGACATTATAATCTAAGGTTTATGTAACAGTAATGCCTTTCGGTTGCTGTGAGTTTTCTGGCCTGTATGGCCATGTTCCAGAAGCATTATCTCCTAACATTTCACCCAATCTATAGCAGACATCCTCAGAGGTTGAGGGGTCTGTTGGAAACTAGGCAAGGGGGGTTTATATATCCGTGGAATATTCAGGGTGGGAGAAAGAACTCTTGTCTGCCTGAGGCAAGTGTGAATGTTGCAATTGGCCAGCTTGATTAGCTTTGAATAGCCTTGCAGTTTCAAAGCCTGGCTGCTTTATACCTGGGTGAATCCTTTGTTGGGAAGTGTTAACTGGCCCTGATTGTTTCTTGTCTGGAATTCCCCAGTCTTCTGAACATTGTTCTTTATTTACTCTCCTGATTTTAGAGTTTTTTTAATACTGGTAGCCAGATTTTATTTATTTTCATTGTTTTCTCCTTTCTGTTGAAATTGTCCACATGCTTGTGGAATTCAGTGGCTTCTCTGTGTAGTCTGAAATGCTCGACCACTCTAAAAACCACCATGTCAGACTACACAGAGAAGACATAGATGTAGGTGAAACGTCAGGAGATAATGCTTCTGGAATATGGCCATACAGCCTGGAAAACTTACAGCAACCCAGTGATTCCAGCCTTTGATAACATAATAATGCCTTTGTCACTTACCTGGCAGCTCTGTTTGTTATTGTTGTATGTAAAATATTTTGCTGAACCCAAATTTTATCTTCTGTTTTTATTTTGGTACTATTATGGTAGCCTATAGGTAAATAGAAATACATTACACAACATAGAATTAATATCACTGCATCAGACCTCCCTCCATTCCAGCAGCCCCACGTAACCCTTCAGACCTGTCCACAAATTACCAGCTTCCAGTGTGCCAAATATGGAGACATTTTTCAATGATAAAGTTTTGCGACACTTCAAAAGCTATTTGCAGCCTAATTTTTAAAAGGCTTACAAGACAAGCTATTACTCTTTTAAAAACAAGAGTAGCAGGAGATCCTATCACACATTTCCCCTTGTTCCATCTAGTTCAACCCATCTAGATATCACAGAGGAACAGGCTAGAGATGTACAAATTAATAAAGGACAGCATTCCAAAAATTCCACCAGATAGATAGATAGATAGATAGATAGATAGATAGATAGATAGATAGGGATAGATAGATAGAAACAGAGTGTACAAAGAAACCTAAAAGTGGAAGCTGGATTGTATACACAAGGAAATTTTGAGGCATTTGCAGCTTACAGTCCAAGGAGGTGACTATGGGACATATGTAATTATAAATGTGTTTTGAGTTCACACTGTTGATCTCTTTTCACAGGAAGCCCAAAAGAAAATTGGGCTGATTGAACGAGAGAACAAAAGCCTCTCAACACGGCTAGCTAACATCTATCGCGGAACAGGCATGGTTGACTGCTGGAATGAATATCAACAGAAGAGGTGAGAGTTTCAGAGGCAAGAGTCCCTAAAGCAGTGTTTCTCAACCTGTGGTCAGGACCCCTGGGGGGGGGGGGGGAGGGGGGGTCAGAGGGGTTGCCAAAGACCATCAGAAAACACAGTATTTTCTGTTGGTCATGGGGTTCTGTGTGGGAAGTTTGGCCCAATTCTATTGTTGGTGGGGTTCAGACTCTTTGATTGTAGGTGAACTATAAATCCCAGTAACTGCAACTCCCAAATGACAAAATCAATCCCAACCCCACCTCCACCAGTATTCAAATTTGGGTATATTGGGTATTTGTGCCAAATTTAGACTAGTGAATGAAAATACACCCTGCATATCAGATATTTACATTACAGTTCATAACAGTAGCAAAATTACAGTTATAAAGTAGCAACAAAAATAATTTTATGGTTGGGGGTCACCACAACATGAGGAACTGGATTAAGGGGTGGTGGCATTAGGAAGGTTGAGAACCACTGCTCTAAAGAGTAGTTTTGTTTTTGTCCTTTCTTGAAACAAATAATAAATTGCCAAGCTAGATCTAAGGCAAGCCAGAGACAATTGGGAGTAGAAGTCATTTGGATTTCAGATTTTGGAATACTTGTATTAGTATACTCCAGTTTGTACAGAATGAGATATCTTGGAAATGGAACCCAGGTCTAAACACAAAATTACTTTATGCTGCATACACATGCTATACACAGAAGATGATTTTATACAATATTTTAAGTTATTTTGTACATGAAATAAAGCTTGTTCATTGAACACCATAATAGTAAAGGTAAAGGTTTCCCCTGACATTAAGTCTAGTCGTGTCCAACTCTGAGGGGTGGTGCTCATCTCCATTCTAAGCCAAAGAGATAGCGTTGTCCATAGACACCTCCAAGGTCATGTGGCCAGTATGAGTGCATGGAACACCATTACCTTCCCACAGAAATCTACTCATCTTTGCATGTTTTTGAACTGCTAGGTTGGCAGAAGTTGGGGCTAACAGTGGTAGCTCACCCTGCTCCCCGGAATCAAGTTCAGCAGCTCAGAGGTTTAACCCACTGTGCCACTAGAATAATAGAGTCAAATGTGAGTTTAGACTATGAGCTGCATGTTCATACTCACTGTAATAAATTCAGATATATTGATACTGAAAATAAAATTGTTCTAATCAATAGGACTTCAGTTACATGTTGCTGATTTAAGTTCACTTGATTAGAGTGGTTAACTCAAAGTACAACTTCATAGGAATCAAACCCACAATGATGATCAACTGATGCTTGCTGGTCGAATTTTTTTTTACTATGACATAAACTAGCTTCCTGTTTTGTATCTACATTATAAAACCACTTTTGCAGTAAAATGCGACAAAAACAGAACATGGAAATTGTGAGGATTTCCATGGAGAACCAAGCTATTCTCAAGAGGATCAGAGAAAGAAAGCCAACCTACGATCGAAGACAATCTGAGCTGGACTGGCAGGCAAGTGGATTCTTCACCCTTTTTACCCAAAAGCAGGCCATGACCTTTCCTTTCCTTTTCTTTTATAGCTTGGGCTTCTGCAGCTGAAGCAGTGGGATTTTAGATTAGCAGCACTGATCATTAGTGATGTAGCTGTGATATATTAAGGCACATGTGTTAAACTCAAGGCCCGCGGGCTGAATCTGGCCCAACATGTCATTTTATGTAGCCCTCCAGAAGCCATTCCTCATAATTTTACATTATGGCTAGAGCCAGTGGGAGTTGTGATACAGTAACATCTGGAAGACTGCAGTTTGTTCTGTTTAGTTATTATAGTGCAGTTTGGATTTAGATATCCCATTATTCTGGATATGATGTCGGACATTAAAATGTCATTTAACCTTTCCCCAGCCACAACTTCAAGGTCTAAGACCATTCCAAGGTAAAATTACTGTATTGCTCTAATTTTCAAAAGCCTGCTCCCAGAGCCAGGTTTTGACTCTCTTCCTGAAGGCTAATAGGAAGGGGGCTGATGTAATGACGCTAGGGAAGGAGTCCCACAACCAAGGGGGCCACCACTCGGTTGCGGAACAACCCTACAGAACCTATCTTGTTTGTAACTTGGGGACTGCTTGTCATGTCATGGAAACCTGGCAAATACAACAGTTCTGGGAGTGGATGATTTTCTCTATTTTGTTGCGAAGTCTGCACGCACCAGTTGTACAATTGTGCCAATTTCGAATTTATTTATTTTATTTATTTACTGCATTTGTTGACCGCCGTTCTCAGCTCTAGGGCGACTCACGGCGGTGTACAACACATAAAAACAGTTTACAATAGGCAATATCACAACAAAATCAACATAACAACATAACTATCAATAATACAATTACACTAAATCATCCGCGCCGTCTCATCGTAGAATCATAAACCAAACTCGTTATCCATATTCCGTTCCGATCGTCATTGCCAATTGTTGTAGCACTTAGTTAAACATGCCTTCTCAAATAACCATGTCTTTAGGCTCTTGCGGAATGACATAAGGGAGGGCGCCTGTCTGATGTCTACAGGGAGGGTGTTCCACAGCCGGGGGGCCACCACCGAGAAGGCCCTATCTCTCGTCCCCGCCAGACGTGCCTGTGAGGCAGGCGGGATCGAGAGAAGGGCCTCCCCAGACGATCTCAAGGTCCTCGTGGGCTCATAGGCCGAGATGCGGTCAGAAAGGTATTTTGGGCCGGAACCGTTTAGGGCTTTGTAGGCCAGCACCAGCACCTTGAAATTGGGCCCGGTAGCAGATCGGCAGCCAGTGGAGCTGGAACAACAAGGGCGTTGTGTGCTCCCTGCGTCCCGCTCCTGTTAGTAACATGGCTGCCGCGCGCTGGACTAGCTGAAGCTTCCGGGCCGTTTTCAAGGGCAGCCCCACGTAGAGAGCGTTGCAGTAGTCAAGGCGGGATGTGACCAGAGCGTGTACTACCGTGGCCAAGTCAGACTTCCCGAGGTACGGGCGCAGCTGGCGCACGAGCCTAAGCTGTGCAAATGCTCCCCTGGTCACCGCTGAAACCTGGGGATCCAGGCTCAACGATGAATCCAGGATCACACCCAAGCTGCGAACCTGTGCCTTCAAGGGGAGTGCGACCCCATCCAGCACAGGCTGTAACCCTATACCCTGTTCGGCCTTGCGACTGACCAGGAGTACCTCTGTCTTGTCTGGATTGAATTTCAATTTGTTCGCCCTCATCCAGACCGTTACAGCGGCCAGGCACCGGTTCAGGACCTCGACAGCCTCCTTAGTAGCAGGTGGGAAGGAGTGACAGAGTTGGACATCATCTGCGTACAGATGACACCGCACCCCGAAACTCCGGATGATCTCACCCAGCGGCTTCATGTAGATATTAAACAGCATGGGGGACAGTATAGAGCCCTGTGGAACCCCACAAGTCAAAGGCTGTGGTGTTGAACAGGTGTCCCCCAATAACACCTTCTGGGTGCGGCCCTCCAGAAATGACCGGAGCCACTGCAAAACAGTGCCTCCGAGGCCCATTTCCGCAAGGCGCCCCAGAAGGATACCGTGGTCGACGGTATCGAAGGCCGCTGAGAGGTCCAGGAGCACCAACAGGGACACACTCCCCCTGTCTAGCTCCCGGCGCAGATCATCCACTAAGGCGACCAAGACCGTCTCGGTACCATGTCCCGGTCTGAAGCCAGACTGTGCCGAATCCAGATAATCCGTGTCTCTCAAGAATACCTGGAGTTGTGAGGCCACCACGCTTTCCATGACTTTGCCCAAAAAGGGGAGATTGGAAACAGGCCGAAAGTTGTCAAATTTAGTGGGATCCAATGATGGTTTCTTCAACAGCGGTTTTATAATAGCTTGTTTTAAGCTCGCTGGAATTTCGCCTTCCCGAAGGGAAGCGTTAACCACCACCGTTACCCACTCAGCCAATCCCCCTCTGGCCTCCTTCAGAAGCCAGGATGGGCAGGGGTCTAGGATGGACGTGGTGGGCCTCATTCCTCCAAGTATCTTGTCCACATCCTCGGGTTTCACAAATTGAAAAGAATCCATCAAAATAGGACAAGCAGGTGCTCGTGACACATCCTCAGAGACTGCATTTAACATGGTGTCCAGACCGGAACGGATCAAAGCGACTTTGTCTGCAAAGAACCGAGCAAATGCTTCGCAGCGCGTGGCCGAATTGTCAGGGCTCCCGTCTGAGGTGGTGGGAGTTAAAAGACCTCTGACAATCCGGAACAACTCCGCCGGACGGTTCCTTGCAGACGCAATAGTAGCCGCAAAGAAAGTTTTCTTTGCGGCTTTTATTGCCGCGGCATATGCCCTTAGAAAGGACACAAACCGTGTTCGGTTTGACTCGCTCGGATCCAAACGCCACACGCTCTCTAGTTCCCTCTTCCTTCGCTTCATCACTGCCAGCTCCTCAGTGAACCAAGGAGCTGGTTTAGCTCGGCTACTTGAGAGGGGACGTTCCGGAGCGATCCTGTCAATTGCCCTGGCCATCTCTCCATTCCAGAGAGCGACCAAGGCCTCGACATGGTCACCTACCGAGGTGGCGGGAAAATCCCCAAGAGCCGTCAGGAATCCATTCGGATCCATCAGCCTCCTGGGGCGGACCATCTTAATGGGTCCTCCACCTTTGCAGAGGTTAGGGGGCGCAGTGAGCCTAAATCTGATCAGGAAGTGGTCAGTCCATGGCAACGGAGAGATGGACAACTCCTCCACACCACCACCCTGCTCCCATCCCTGGCAGAAAACCAAGTCCAATGTATGTCCAGCACAGTGGGTGGGGCCAGATATTTGTTGGGACAGCCCCATGGTTGCCATGGCAGACATGAAGTCCTGAGCCGCTCCTGTGAGGGTCGCCTCGGCATGGATATTGAAGTCTCCCAGCACGAGAAGCCGTTGAGACTCCAACGCCAGGCTCGAGACTACCCCCGCTAGCTCAGGTAGGGAGACTGTAGTGCAGCGAGGTGGACGGTACACTAACAGAATCCCTATTCTGTCCCGGTCACCCACCCTCAGATGGACGCATTCAAAATTTGTGGTCTGCGGGATGGGACTCCTGGTCGAAGGTGCTTTTCCAACAACAGACAGGGTATAGGGTTTTTAACTTTAAAGAACCCACCCTCTGACACCAATTGTACTGTCTGTTCTTAAATTCTGCCACCAATTATACAGGTGTGGATGTTTATGGATGTAATTTAAGGTAACTGCCACCAACGTGAGGTATCGCCGATGTGATCTGGCTCCCCAGACGCAGATTAATGGAGATGAGACGGTCTTCAACAAAAGTTAATAAGTTTATTATGTACAAAGCGTATGGTTGCAGGCTGTTAAATAACTTGGAATGACTTATAGAACTTTGAATGTAACTTGGTTTGCAATACAGTTCACTCTTCTAGATGACACAACTTGTGATTGACTTTTACTGTGGTGAAGCACTTTATTAAACAATGTTTCCTAATGTGAATAGCCTTCCAATTTGATCCTTTCTTGATCAAATCCCAGATCTCTAGTCCTTCCCTGACTAGTGATCTAAACGAGCTTCCCTTAGTCCTCTCTGACTAAAGAAACTATTTAGGTTTCTCCCTTCAGCCTTCCTAGACTGAAGAAACCTCCGGCTATTCACACACACTGCTTCTCCACACTCCACTCTCAACTGCTAACTCCGACTCTCAACTCTCAACTGAACTGCTTCTTTTCAAAGACGCAGATAACATTTTCTTGCTTGGCTCCGCCCACTTCTCACTCTCCTGCCTGGTCTCCTTGGCAACGCTACTGTGGATACAACCAGTTAACTCTAGCTTTAGCTACTGTTACCAACACAAATATATTCTAACAGTTAAACATATACATAGTATCAGTGACTTCTGCACACTTGTCAATACTAAAAATGTGGAGACTGGAGTAAAATTAACTGCAGATGCAAATTGAAGATGATGAAGACTGCAGCCAGGAAATCAGAAGATGTTTACTTCCTGGGAGGAGAGCAATGACCAATCTTGATAAGATAGTAAAGAGAAGAGACATCACATTGGCAACGAAGATCCACATAGTCAAAGCAATGGTATTCCCTGTAGTAACATATTGATGCAAGATTTGGATCATAAGGAAGACTGGGCAAAGGAAGATAGACGCTTTTGAACTGTGGTGTTGGAGGAAAATTCTGAGAGTGCCTTGGACTGCAAGAAGATCAAACCAGTCCATACTTCAGGAAATAAAGCCTGACTGCTCATTAGAGGGAAGGATATTCTTACTTAGGCGATCCCTCGTTGTCCAAGTAAGACTGTCTTCCAAGATCGGTGTACTGGCGGTGGGTCCGTAGGTGACAGTGGAGCCCTATTCTTGATCTGCAGGCTCTCCCACAGTGAGGGCATTGGTTTCCAGGTAGAAGGCGGTTCCGGTCGGGGTTGGCTTGATGCACTTTCCTCTTGGCACGTTTCTCTCTTTCACCCTCCATTTGTGCCTCTTCAAATTCTACAGCACTGCTGGTCACAGCCGACCTCCAGCTGGCACTCTCAAGGGCCAGGGCTTCCCAATTCTCCGTGTCTATGCCAGAGTTTTTAAGGTTGGCTTTGAGCCTATCTTTAAATCTCTTTTCCTGCCCACCAACATTCTGTTTTCCATTCTTGAGTTCGAAGAACATTAGAGGCAAAGATGAAGTTCCTGGGCCACATCATGGGAAGACAGGAAAGCTTGCAGAAGACAATGATGCTGGGGAAAATGGAAGGAACAAGGAAGAGGGGCTGACCAAGGACAAGATGGATGGATGATATCCTTGAAGTGACTGCTTTGACTTTGAAGGAGCTGGGGATGGCCACGGCCGACAGGGTGTCTGGCGTGGGGTGGTCCATGAGGTCACCAAGAGTCAGAAGCGACTGAACAAATAAACAACAACAACAAAGTAAAATTAAATGGGGGATTTTTATTTGGCAGACCAAAGCCCTCATTTTTGTCTCCCTCCAAATAGTTATATTCCTGCCTGTTTTCCCATCACATGCGGCAGCTGGAAGACATGACAATCTGAAGAGGGAATATGTGATTTAAACTGCTGTAAATGGAAAGATATAGTGCCACCCCAACTGTGGCAGAGACCTGTCCCACAACTGTGATTTCTGCCTGTTTTAAGACAAAGAGTCAGTTCAGACCTTAGAGCATTTCTGCTGAACTGAGAAGTTTTATTCATGTTCCTGTTCAGTTAGTGTCTGTCCAATCTTTATATTTCCAAACAAAATCGGGACCAACAGCATTTCAATCAATTTTGCAACCCACTGCTTAGTATTTGGAGACTGTAATCATCTTGGAAGGGAAAGGGGATTGTGTGGGGCAATTTCTGAAGCTCACATGTGGGAGGTGAATGTTCTCACCCTGCTATTAGCAACTGTGGAGGAATGGTGTTTCTATCTCCCGTGTCACGCTGCAGTCTTCTCCTTCGTCTCTCTCTTCCCATTATTGTCAAAAAGGCTGCCAACCCTAATTTCTCTGTCGGTAAAATTAAAATCGCTCCCCAAAGTCAAGCCACATCTTCTTGATGTCAACAACCCTCCCACAGATGGAGAAGGCAGATGGCACAGCTGCAACCTTTGTCTTCATAGCACAAAAGTTGGCACTTCTTTGTTATATGCATGGAAATGGAAATGCTTTGTTTTCACAAATTTGGAAGGAATTTCAGTCCTTTTCCAACTCCTAGCACTGTGGGATATTACAGTCAGCTCACAACACTCGTGAGTTCATGACCCTGACAAAAGTGGGTAAACTGCATTTAAAAAAAACAAAACATTTTCAACCTGAAAGAACATCTCTCTAGGGATCTCTAGCTGCTCCAGCATGGCTTTATGGTCAGCTTCTATCTTGGAGGTTAAGATTTTCCTGGGAGGCCTTGCTCTCGGTCCCGCCTCCTTCGCAGACACGATTGGGGCCTTCTCAGTGGTGGCTCCTTAGCTCTGGAACTCTCTCCCCACTGAGATTAGATCTGTGCCCTCCCTCTTGGCCTTCAGAAAGAAAACAAACACATAGTTGTGGGACCAAGCCTTTGGCCAGTAAAGTAATGCAGTCCTAGAAATGGATATGGAATATGTGCTATTGACAACTGAAATGGCTCTGGATTACGATTTTGGATGATTTTTTAATGTTGCTGCTAAGATGTTTTAATTCTATGATTTTAATGTAACCGTTTAGCTTAATTGTTTGTTTTATATAGCATTAAATCACTGCCTATCTGTAAGGCCATTCTAAGTCCTCTCAGGTTGAGAAATGTAGGATATAAATATGGTAAATAAAAATAAATGCTGGAGGACCTAGGGATTCCTAGAGTGAGAACATTTAATTAAATCTGTAAGTCACATTTACAAGTGTGGAGGGCTAACTATTTTGCTTCTGAGTATCTGCACTAGCCCCTTATAGATTACATTTAGCAAAAATGCTAAGCTGATTTAGATAGGCTCTTAGTGAAGGAGCCCCCAGTGGCGCAATGGGTTAAACCCTTGTGCTGGCAGGACTGCTGACCAACAGGTCAATGGTTCAAATCTGGGGAGAGTGGGTTGAGCTCCCTCTGTCAGCTCCAGCTCCCCATGCAAGGACATGAGAGAAGCCTCCCACAGGGATGGTAAAATATCAAACATCCAGGTGTCCCCTGGGCAACATCCTTGCAGACGGTCAATTCTTTCACACCAGAAGTGACTTGCAGTTATTCAAGTAGCTCCTGACATGACAAAAAAGTGAGGGAAACTAAGCTGGAGTGATACGAAACTCCATAATGTTCATGGATTGGAACAAAGTGTAATATGACCTGACATGATGCCACAAGAATGGGAATGTATATTATTGTTGTTTTAAATTGTTATTTTATGATGTTTTATACTTATTATTGATGTATTTGGATTGTTGTTTACATTATTTTAATATGTTGTAAGCTGCTTTGGGCCCCGTGAGGGAGAAAAGCAGAATATAAATAAAGATTTATTGTTGTTGTTGTTGTTATTATTCAATATGATTCCATCTAATATTAAAATAGCATCATTTACTATAGCTAAATGTTTGACTATGGTTCTCTTCCTCCCTGCAGAATTCGAGGAAATATCTGAGGAACACCACCTGCTTTCTAATCTCAAATCGCGAGTAGGTATTTCAAAAACATTCCCTACCAACCCCGTTGTGTGTAGAGAAATTCCCTTTAGCTACACAGGCAACGGAAGGAGATAAACTTTTTCCAGGAAGCCCAAAGGGAACTATCTAGCTGAATGTTATGAAATGTTTGTTTTTTTCCCCCCTCTGAAACTGAGAATCAGATGTTTGGTCTTGTTGAAAAAAGCCGCGCTATCAGTACAAAACCTTGAGGCTAAACACTGAAACCTGTTACACAGAGAATGCAGGAATGCATCTTAATGTGAAACAATGGGCATGGAACTAAATGCCTTACCCACAAGTATATATGTTCAACAGCTCAAATGCAACTAAATATTATCTGAGGACTGAAAAAAACATATGCTTGCATTTCCAAGAAGTTATTAGATAATGTTTGCATTATTATTTCTGGGCTTTCATGTATATAAGATTCTGTTTTCAGACTTCCTGATATGGAAAAAAACCCACACAACCAACTTTACTGGCACATTTTTCAACTGCAACATTTAGTAGAGTTCAGCAGAGCATTTCTGTGGCCCACTCTAACACCCTTTCTGCTTATCCAACCAAAAATGAAGCCCAAAATACAGATATGCTGCCACATTTTCAAAACCGTTATCATCACTCCATTACTGCAGCCTTGCAAGTGTGCCTTTAAATGGTATTCTCCCAATCCTTTAAAACATTCTAGTTTGTTCTCACCAGGGTTGTATGCTGCTCTTGTACTCTCCTGTACCATGGAGCTACTTAGTGGGTATACTGGAGATTTGGGAGGTTAGTGAAGTGTCAAAGCATATCACCAAATCAAGGAAATTCCCTGTCCTTATTCTATAGGGCAGTGTTTCTCAACCTGGGTGTTGGGATCCCTGGGGGGGGGGGGTCACAAGGGGGTGTTGTCAAAGACCATCAATAACACAGTATTTTCTGTTGGTTATGGGGGTTCTGTGTAGGACGTTTGGCCCAATTCTATCATTGGTGGGGTTTAGAATGCTCTTTGATTGTAGGTGAACTATAAATCCCAACAACTAAAACTCCCAAATGTCTATTTTCCCCAAACTACACCAATGTTCACATTTGGGCATATTGAGTATTCATGCCATGTTTGGTCCAGATCTATCATTGTTTGAGTCCATAATGCTCTCTGGATGTAGGTGAACTACAAATCCAAATCTCAAGGTCAATGCCCACCAAACCCTTCCAGTATTTTCTATTGGTCATGGGATTTCTGTGTGCCAAGTTTGGTTCAATTCCATCACTGGTGGAGTTCAGCAACTACAACTCCCAAATGTCAAGTCTATTTTCCCCAAACTCCACCAGTGTTTACATTTGGACATATCAGGTATTTGTGCCAAATTTGGTCCAGTGAATGAAAATACATCCTGCATATCAGATATTTACACTATGGTTCAAACAGTAGCAAAATTATACTTAAGAAGGAGCAATGAATTTAATTTTGTAGTTGGGGGGTCACCACAACATGAGGGACTGTATTAAGGGATCTTGGCATTAGGAAGGTTGAGAACCACTGCTGTAGGGAGAGAGTGGAACAGTAATATCCCTGTATCCACGTGGGATACATTGTTGACTGGATTTCAGTTGCCTGTAACTAGGGATGCAACTGAATCCTATTACATTAAATGACCTCTATTCCAAGCATACCATAGGGTTGCTTTGGAGCACCTAGATATGGGTTCTGCAATTACGGAGTATTACTGTAGTTACCATTCTAGAATGAACCTTGAAGATCAACACTCAGTTCTTGTTCAGCCCTGCCACAGATGCTGCAGGTAAAGGAGAGTGTGAGCATTCTCATATCTCCCCCTCAGTTCTACAGCAGAACAGATGATCAGTACGATCTGGGAGAAACACTGCGCAGATGGTCCACATGTAGAGCTCTGAGACATTACGCCGCAATCATAGTGGGAATGGGCATCTTTATCGTTCCCCATCAGGTCTACAGAAAGGCTGTGTATAAAGGGCAGTTGTGGCCTTGGCAAACATCTGTGATTCTTTTGAAGGAGAAGTTTCATAGGATGGCAAGGGCACCTTGACCTACATTTGTGTAGGACAATTTTGTGGGATGCTCCAACTCTCTGAACATTTTAGACTATACTAGTTGTCCCCTGCCAGGCATTGCTATGGCCCAGTTTGGTAATCTGGAAAATAAAGTAATGAGAAAGTGTTGGTTTCAAATTATATAATTTCTTTATGCTTGTAAGTAAACAGTATTTCTTGTTTCTTTGTCAGTCTTGATGTAGAGATCAAGTTTGCCTACTCTGTCTAGTTTGCCTACTCTGGAACATGCAACATACAATTGTCCTTTAGGGGTCCCTTTCAAATCTATTATATTATATCTGTCATATATATGTCTGTGTGTATGTGTGTGTGTGAGAGAGAGAGAGAGAATCATATTTATCTATCTATATCTATGGCTGGATGGCTCTTTGTCAGGAGGGCTTTGATTGTGTTTTGTTGCCCTGGTGAAGGGAGTTGGACTGGATGGCTTTAAGGCAGCATTTCTCAACCTGGGAGTCAGGACCCCTTGGGGGGAGGTTGCAAGGGGGTGTCAGAAGGGTTGCCAAAACACAATATTTTCTGTTGGTCATGGAGATTCTGTGTGGGAAGTTTGGCCCAATTCTATCATTGGTGGGCTTCAGAATGCTCTTTAATTGTAGGTGAACTATACATCCCAGTAACTACAACTCCCAAATATCAAGGTCTATTTCCCCAAACTCCATCTGTGTTCCTAGTTGGGCATATGGAGTATTCGTGCCAAGTTTGGTCTTGATCCTTCATTCTTTGAGTCCACAATGCTCTCTGGATGTAGGTGAACTACAACTCCAAAGCTCAAGGTCAATGCCCACCAAACCCTACCAGTATTTTCTGTTGGTCATGGGAGTTCTGTGTGCCAAGTTTGGTTCAATTCCATCATTGGCGGAGTTCAGAATGCTCTTTGGTTGTAGATTAACTATAAATCCCAGCAACTACAACTCCCAAATGACAAAATCTTTTTCTTTCTTTTTTGTGATGGTCACTCTTTGAGTTAGTAGGTGTCTTGTGGCCAAATTTGGTGGCAAATAGTCATTCAAAACAAACAGAGCATTTTTATATAGATAGATTAATCATTACTGGAAGGGGAAAGATTCCCTGCCCCATTTGTTTGTTCTAGTCCTATTGTTCAGGTCACCATCTATGAAAATATTTTGAAGCATAGTAGAGAGGGTGCAGTAAACTACACAGAGAAAAAAAATCCTCTTTTTTGTATTGGGAATTGGTTCTATGAACTATAGTCCAAAATTAATTTTCCTCTAGCTTTGGTTAAAACCTGTTACTACAGCAAGAAATTGGCACTACTAGGCCTGTGCGGTTTCGTTCGTTAATTCGTTAATTCGTTAAACATTCGTTAATTTTTGCATTTACGGTACGATAACAAAACATATTTCCAAACCCGGAAGGGTTTTTAAATATCGAAACGGCAACTCCCACAGTATTTACGAGCTTTTGCCCGTTTTGTAAATGGGGCGGGCGGGGCCTCCGCGCCTCCGCGCGCCATCCAACCGGCCTCCGCGCGCCATCCAATCGGCTCCGGCTCCTGCGCCCTCCCTCCTCCTCCTCCTCCTCCTCCCAGCTGTGTTGCAGGAAGCGCTCCGCTCACCCTTACAACCGGCCTCCGCGCGCCATCGAATCGGCTCCGGCTCCTGCGCCCTCCTCCTCCTCCTCCTCCTCCTCCTCCTGGCACTTCCTGCAACACAGCGGGGAGGAGGAGGAGGAGGGGGAGGGCGCAGGAGCCGGAGCCGATTGGATGGCGCGCCGCGCTCACCCTTACAACCGGCCTCCGCGCGCCATCCAATCGGCTCCGGCTCCTGCCCCTCCTCCTCCTCCCCTCCTCCTCCTAGCACTTCCTGCAACACAGCTGGGAGTGGGAGGAGGAGTAGGGGGCGCAGGAGCCGAGACCGATTGGATGGCGTCGCAGCAGCGCGTCTACCCTTGCAACCGCTCCGCGCGCCATCCAATCGGCTCCGCCTTCTGCGCGCGGAGGCCGGTTGTCTCTTCGCCTCTCCCAGCTGTGTTGCTGCTGCAGGAAGTGGAGGAGGAGGAGGAGGAGGGCGCAGGAGCCGGAGCCGGAGCGCAGGAGCCGGGGAGGGGATTCCTGCAGCGCCGGCTCTGCCTCCGTGGCCCGCCTGAGATGAGACCAATACCATCTTGAAGGCTGCATCCAGGCTCTTTTGCTGTGAGTTTTCTTTTCAGGGCTGTATGTTGACCATGTTCCAGAAGCATTCTCTCCTGACATTTTGCCCACATCTATGGCAGGCATCCTCAGAGGTCTGTTGGAAACTAGGCAAATGGAGTTTATTTATGGAATGTCCAGGGTGGGAGAAATGAAAGCCATTCAATGCTAATCAAGGTGACCAACTGCAACATTCACACTTACAAAATGTTTTGTAAATATTTACGAAATTTCGTAAATAACAAAACATTTTTTTGGAAAGTTTTGTAAATATTTTAAATATCGAAACAAAAAAACACCCCAATTACAAATCGATTTTAGAAACAAATTTTTTCTTGATCAAACAGGCATAGGCACTACAGAAAGGAAGCTGGCTTTCAAAGGCAGCCCTGCTAACAAGGATGGTTCCTTCCAGCAGTAGCCTTGATCTAATCCCATATGCTTTTGGCATGCATACCGATGGCTCTGCTTCCAGGATACAGAAACATCCATGAACTGCACAGCTAATTGGCCCTGGGCTGTTTTGTTAGCTCTCAAAGCTTACCTCCTTAATCCATAAATGGTATGTCAAATTCCAGAGATTATTCTTTGTTGTGGGCACAAAGAGCACATGTGTGTGGCTGTGCAATGATGGTGCCAACCACACTGGACTGGATAGACCAGTCATTCTCAACCTGTGGGTCCCCAGGTGTTTTGGACTACAACTCCCAGAAATTCCAGCCAGTTTACCAGCTGATAGGATTTCTAGGGGTTGAAGGCCAAAACATCTGGGGACCCACAGGTTGTGAACCACTGGGATAGACCAAAAGACTATCCCAGCAAGGAGACTTTCTGAAATTGTGAATGAGTGTTGAGACCTAATGCTTTCTTTTAGATTGGGCTCATGGGAACAGAAATATAATCAAATTTTCTGATGCTGCACAGGAGTAAAATTATTGCACTCACATTTCAGTCACATCCATGAATTTCATAAGGTTGTCTTAAGTAAGGAATGCTCAGACATGTTTTGCCAGTTCCTTCTCTGGCATGTAGCCTACAATACCTGGTATTCATTGGTCGTCCCCATCCAAGTACTAACCAGAGCTGACGCTGCTTGACTTTCAAGATCAGACAGGATGAGGTATATTTAGAGTATTTAGGTTCTTCCCATAGTTGACCCAACATAAAAGTACCACAGTGATGTATGGACCCACAAATCTCTTATGCTGTGACTTTCTAACATTTCCCCTTCTGGTTTATTGCAGGAAGCTAGGCGCTGTGAGAAGTAACAAGGCTTTTGGGACTGCTCGGTTATGACGGCTGGTTGATAGCGTTCTCAACAGCTGGCTGATAAACATTAAGATTTAGAATAAAACATGAGATGTTGAACGCACACATTTGGAAGGCATGCTTTATATATGCACAATTTTCTTAAGATTCTGTTCAAATTTTGTACGAAACGCGGGTGCCACAAAAAGCTAGGGGCAGGTTAAACATGGACATGTTTCATTTGTCAACAGCCATCACAGGCTTTCTTAATATTTTGTTAGGATTGTTGTTTCTCTTGAATATGTTAAGGTAAAGATAAAGGTTTTCCCCTGACATTAAGTACAGTTGTGTCCGACTCTGGGGGTTGGTGCTCATCTCCATTTCTAAGACAAAGAGCTGGCGTTTTCCGCGGAGACCTCCAAGATCATGTTAACACCCCCCCCCCCCCGCCCCCAACACAACCACAGTCCTTGTTCAAGTAATTATGACCCTGTGTTGACGAAGGCTTTCATGGCTGGAATCACTAGACTGCTGTGGGTTTTCAGGGCTGTATGGCCATGTTCCAGAAGCATTCTTCCTGATGTTTCACCCACATCTATGGAAGGTTGTGAGCTCTGTCAGAAACTAGGCAAATGGGGTTTTATATATCTGTGAGATGTGCATGGTGAGAGAAAGGACACTTGTCTGTTTGAGGCAAGTGTGAATGTTGCAATTGGCCACCTTGATTAGCATCGAATGACCTTGCAGCTTACAATGTCAGAATACATAGAGAAGCCATTGAAATCCACAAGCAATTTCAACAGAAATTAGGAAACCATGAAAATGAACAAAATGCGGCTACCAGTATTTAAAAACTCTAAAACCAGGACAGTAAATAAAGAGCAACACTCAAAAAACAGAGGAATTCCAGACAGGAAACAATCAGGGCCAGCTAATCACCTCCCAACAAAAGATTCCACAAGGCAGGAAGCAGCCAGGCTTTGAAGCTGCAAGACTATTTAATGTACCAATCTCAGATCCTCTATTCTGACTCATGAGGTGGCCCAGCCTCCTGTTTTGTCTAATTTTCATGGATTTTTGAAATAAATTACTTTTTGTGGTTTTATAGCTAGTCTTTAGGCCAAACACTACATTGATTCTGATCGACAACATAACAGATGGTGAAAGGTTAGTGAAAAATTCTAATTTCAAGGTGATGAAAATGTCTAATGAGGAAGAGCACGCACACACAAGGAGAGGCAATTTGCTTTTGTTTGAAGTTGCTGGGAAGAGCAAGAGGCTGCCCATCCTCTTTCAGCTGCTGAGTAAATGATGTGCAATCTACTTTGGCACTTGAAATTCAGTTTGCAGTAATTCAAGAAGGAAAGTGAAAGATGGAGACAGAAACTAGTCCAGTGGGTCATTTTGAAAACAGATGGAAAAGTGGGACTGAAAGACTCTTCTTGCTATATCAGAACAATTGGAGGGAATGTACCTGGAGAACAAGGACAGGAAGAGCACAAGAGTGTTAAGATCCTTCATTGGACCTCTCAGTGACTTTCAAGATTGCTCCAATATGTCCCTCCCCCCAAAAATCTGGATATGTTGTACTGTCAATATATTTGAAAAAAACAACAACTAGGCAACAGGAGTGTAACGTGGGGTCTCACTTTTTGAGGGATGAAAAAAGAATTATATCCTACAATTTGTAACTATAATAATAAGTGGTTGCTTTGAGGGTGGGGCATGGAATTACAAAGATTACAAATTAGTTTTTAAAGTAACTTTTTAAATACTCTGAATGCAGCTTATTTTCAGCAATGATTAGATTCAGTTGCAACAATTTGATGCTTGTTAAAACCTTCCTTTGGGAGATAGTAGATACCTAAATCTCTCCCTACCAGTTCTGTATCAAATCAGGGATCATGAGGATCTTGAAAACAGCTGGGCAACCTGCTGTTCTGTTCCTCATCTAGAGCCTGAGCCTCCCAAATGGAGGAAAGCACAAAAAATGAACAATTTCCAGCTGTTATTTCAGCCTTGGTAACATATCTGACATATCAACCCCCTCTTTCCTCCATCATAAATAGATGCATTAAATTAAGATCATCAGGGAACCACAACTCACTACAAAGTAATCCTGTGCCATATGCTCACTTAAATATGGAATGCAGCTGAGCATACTAAAATATGGGATAAAGGTGGGTGGAAAAGGAGAGTGTCTTTTTACTGCCAGGAACAGAGTGGAGGAAGGTGGTGAGGATGATATTAAAGGTGAGGAAACCAAGATCATTAGAGCAAAATGAATTTTGTATTGTTGAAGGCTTTCATGGGCGGAATCAATGGGTTGTTGTAGGTTTTTCGAGCTGTATGGCCACGTTCTAGAAGTATTCTCTCCTGATGTTTTGACTGCATCTATGGCAGGAATCCTCAGAGGTTGTGTGGTCTGTTGGAAACTAGGAAATTGGGTTTATATATCTGTGGAAAGTCCAGGGTGGGAGAAAGAACTCTTGTCTGTTGGAGCTAGGCATGAATGTTTCAGTTGGCCACCTCGATTAGCATTTGATGGCATTCACACTCAGTAGCCAAAAGGTAGGCTGTATTCACAGGTAGAAGGGTGGTAAGCATGGTGAAGCTTCAAGCTTGATTTATTACACCATGTAACACAATTTTTGTTCCTGGGTTATAAATGTCATTTCCTAATTGAGTCTATCATAAAAACATGGAAAACGTTTATTAAATTGCAAAAAAAAAACCCCTTTGTTTTTATAGGACTGGGCTTGGCGCAGCTAGTTATAGCCAGCTGCATTAAATCACTACTGACCAAGAGGTCATGAGTTCAAAGCCTGCCTGGGTTGGAGTGAGCTCCCAACCATTAATAGTCTAGCTTGTTGTTGACCTATGCAGCATGAAAGACAGTTGCATCTGTCAAGTAGGAAATTTAGGTACCACTTTATGCAGGGAGACTAATTTTACTAATTTACGACACCATAAAAGCTCCAGAATGAGGAAGTACTCCATCAAGGACTTGGTGTCACAAGTGGATGGTGAAGTGGCAGCTCCCCGTGTGGCCGGAATCGAGCATACCCTCATGAAGCCAGAAACCAGGAATGTTAATTTGCCTCTGAGTTTGTCTATATATGTTGTATCTATATATGTTGTATGTCTATGGCATTGAATGTTTGCCATGTATATGTGCATTGTAATCCACCCTGAGTCCCCTGCGGGGTGAGAAGGGTGAAATATAAATACTGTAAATAAATCCTGCAGCACATTTTGCTATATTTTTTATGAATATCTCATCGAGTCTCAACCAATTCAACATAGTTTGTGGCAGCCACAGAAACAAAGTTTCTGGAACATAACAACTTTTCAAAGTAAGTATCACAATATTAAACAGGAAATAAAACTTTCAAACTTGGAATAGAATTTTTTTCAAATTTCGTTACATAGTGTTATTTTTCACATTTCTCCATTTTACCATCGTATGCTTTGTTTACATCAGGATGTGAGACTGTTTCCTTTATGCATGAAAATCCATACACATTTTCTTCAATGCATGTGTTTATTTACACACTTTTTTGCCCGTTTACCAAAGCATGTTTGAATTTATTTTTCAATGGTCTGCATTTTGTTTAGCCATTTGCATTTTTAAAATATCTGCATAATTTCAGGCAATATAAAACATACTGTGAGCCTCTGAAACATGCAAATTTCCAAAACAAGCTGTGCTCTGTCTCTCAATGGGACTCAAGAGCTGCAAAATCTGTAAACCATTAAAATTCTTTTCCACTCTGCCTCGAATGCACCCTATCCTCCTTTGAAGACTAACCAGGTTGAGCAAAAATCAGCAGATACTGGTTACTTACCACAGATCTTCTCATAACTTGAAAATGCTTTAGGCTACACACCCCAAAATTCCACAATCAGCCTGTCTATGAAAACCAAGTAGGCTGTGGTTTGGAAGTTGAGGTGCATGAATATTCACTTTCCCAAGTTCCGGACCTTCTCCTGAAAAACACCCCAAATACCTGAGCTCCTCCAGTACAATTGTAAAACAACAAAGAAGGAAACAAGAAATACATTGACAACTCCACTTCTAAAAGACAGGTTTGTGATAAAGACTTTGGCTGATACATCTACAGCACAAACCCTGGGAAGATATGTCCTCGGGTTTTCATCAATGGGACTCAATTTTATAGAAAATTACAACACAAAGGCATTACATTGGAACATAAAATCACTATGGATTTTCCAGAAGAAAAGAAGAAAACACAAACAACACACACAGTGTGCTCAAACATTTCCCAATCCCAAAATACACCTTGTTACATACCAAAAACAAATACCTGCGCACACAGGCCCCAAAGTAAGTGCCAAAAATCCACATGCTGCAAATTTAATTGTTTGGTTGTGTAGTTTTATATTGCATAAAGCATTTTATTTCTAAGCTTCTTTGTTGGTCCTTTTTGAAGTGAAATTAGGGGACAAAGAGTAGCCATTGGGGATAGGTTAAATATGAAAAGCTGGAAATGTGGAAAGATTGTTACACCCTCCACCCACTCTTTAGAAAAGCCAAGTGCACCTTCCTTTGTTCAAGAAGACCAAGAAAGAAAGAAAAACTACACTGTTTCCTTAAGCACAAGTACTAGAAACTTGTTTTGCTTTTAAGGAAAAAAGGATGCAGCACAAATCAGGAATGAGAATCATATGGCGTCCCATATACTCTTTGACTTCAAGATGCACCAAATGTCTCTCAATTGACTAAGACTGACTGGACTTGCCATTCAAGAACATCTGGAGGACTACATAATTCCCATTCCTGACCTGAATCTAGTTTTTAGTCCACAATACTGTTGATTACACTGAATAAATGGTGACTTGGTTAATCCAGAATTCTTTAGGGCCCCTTCCTCATAGCTGTATAAAATCCACATTGAACTGGATTATATGGCAGTGTAGATTTAGATAATCCAGTTCAAAGCCGATATTGTGGATTATCTGCCCTGATATTCTGATTTATATAGTGAAAAGCCCTAGGTCCCACTGATTCAATAGGTTTACTGTATTTGGTATTTACAATTAGATTTAGACCTATGCTTTTCCAGATTTTGGACTCTGTGCCCAGTTCAATATATTTCTCCTACTGTTGTACATAAATTCATATACAACAAAACAAGAACAAAAATTAAAAAGTGTCCACTTTTATGACTGTTTAGCAGTTTCATAGGTATGCAAGACATCAGCATTGTGTTTCACAGGTGTGCAAGACATGAAGATTTATTATCCCTCCTGTCAACAGATCCATAGTTATGATTCTGTGAGATAATAGGACACATTTACAGTTGAACTTCAAGAGAAGCTTGCTTGTCCATTCCTTTTCACTATCCGTTATATCAAATATTTTACATATTCAAACAAATAACAGAAGAAGAAATTGATTGGGAGTAAGTAATTGCACTCTGCATATTTTGAGCATTTCAAAGCCTTGCTGAAAACTGGCACAAGCAAAACAGGCAGAGCATAGAAGCATCAGGCACCTCCTTGTTTACCTATTTGGTGTGGAGCTTGGAAAAAAGAGGTATGGGTTGTTGTTTTATGACATCTTTAGGACTTCTCAAACCAGTGTGTCATGGATGCTTCAAGGCATCTGGCAGCTGTGGCCCCCTCAAAACAAATGCTTCAAAGCCCAGATCGGGAATTTGGTGCCATTTAAAGGAGGTGAGATTTTCAACATCCCAAGTAGGAGAACATGATTTACGAATGAGCCCAGTATAAGTCTGTCTATGTCTTCAGACCTTTTGGAGAGGTTCTTTGTTCTCACCCACCAATTTCACAAGTACATCTATTGGAAATACAGAGAAGGGCCTTCTCAGTGATTGATCCATTACTTTGGAACTTCCTTTCAAAAGAAATTGGACTGGCACCATCCTTACTATCCTTTCCTAGGCAGATTTCAGTTCCAGCCAGCCTTTGATGGTTGGCTGCTCAGAGGGGAAGAGTCTTAAGTATGCTGTGTGGTTTTTCATTATTGTTTTTCATTGCTTTTCAAACTACCGTTAATATTATTGTTTCATCATATTTTAACTTTTGTATGATATATAGTACATAGAATCAGTACCATCTAACAAATAATGCCCTCCCTAGGCATTTCCTAGGTCCTCCAGCATGACTCTTGTTGGAATTGGCCTGATGAACTCCCATTTTGACAATAGCTGACATCTCACCCATGGCTTGTATTGTTCTGTTGGAATTGCCGCTGATATTTACAATGTCGCAAATGCTTTAGCTGTATCTTTAGCTCTTACAAGCAGCAGAGTCCCAGAAAGGCCAGGATATAAATAAATATAATAATGATAATAACAATGATCATGAGTGTGATAATAACATTAATTTAGCACATCATTTAGATAGGCCTTCTCAGACCCAGCACTCACCAGATACATGGTACCATACTACCCATTACTCATGCTGGCTGAGGCTTTTAATTTTGTAGTGACACTTTCTTAAATCCAGAGCCCTGGAGGTAAATATCTTGGGAAATATTTTGGAGGGAACACTAATCCCAGAATGTGGGATTTAGGATATAGTAAAAAATGAAATTTCTTTAACCTCTAGGTCCAGAGAACACTGGCCCAAATCCTACTCCTCCTAGGTCATAAATCAATATATGAATAATGGAGTCAACACACAGGTAGATCCATTTGATTCAATGGGTCTGTTCCAGTTGGAACTAACAATAACCATTGTCCATGCTTTCCCATATTTTGTAATTCTCTCACATCTTTTCCAGCACTTGTCTCTTATCTTATCAGGAAAAAAATACATTGTAGAGAAAAATGACAGAATAACTGCACACCCTTTCCCATATGAATGCACTGGGAACCTTCTGCTTGGAAGAAACCTTGGTCTGGCCTAAATTGCACATTCAAAACCATGCAAAATGTATCCCTCCAGATACTTGGAATCTGAAATAAGATTACTGTCCAATGATGCACATGCCTCTGCATTGTATTCTGCTAGAACTTTCCATTCCGTTGCAGTGTCTGTCCGTTCCTCTTAAGCAATAAGGTTTCATCGGAATATATACCTAGATGAAGAAGGCTCCTTTTTGCTGCTTATCTGAGGAAACTAGCTAGGCTAGTGTGATTTTTTTTCCCTTTTGGTCATCCATCCATTCTATTTACAACATATTTTTGGCACAGCATAGAGAACTATGACCTAACCCAAGAGACAGGTACCCAAAAGGATTCTGTAGTTAGTTTCTCTAATATAGTTTTCAACTGGGTGCAAGCACTATGGAGATCCTCCTTCACCAAGATAGTGTCAATCAGGTGCCCGTACTCTTCTTCAATGAAGGCAGCGGAATTTACCATTTCTTGCTGCTCTTCATCCTACAAATTAAGACAAAAGAAAGAGCCTGTGTCATGTATATGTCAAAATGCTAGACTATAGTCCCAGGAAATTGACTGGTGACCTAAAGTTAGTCCCTCTTACCTTGCAAAGCCATTATAAGGTGGGGAGGGGGGGATAGAAAAGAAGAACATGTATGCTATCTTGAACTCACTGGACACAAATTATATATATTAGCTCAATGAATACATTTAGTGTTGTTCAAAAACCATGTACGAGGGTTAGCTAAAAAGTAAGTTTACAAGGCACGTAGCTCTCACGGGGAATTTTCGCAGGAGAAGTTGCTATCACTGCCGTGTAGCGGGAAACCAACGATGAAGACAGCAATGGATGACCATCCATTGTGACCGATGACATGGCTGAAAAAGGCAGTGGGAGACTTCTATGGCACAGGCATCAAAAAACTCATCCCATGGATTGATTGATTTATCGTGTCAGGGACAGACCAAACAGTTGCATTGCAGTTTTTGACAAACAAACAAACAAACAGACAGACAGACAGACAAACTAAACACAAAGTTTACAAGCTTGGTAGTTGATTAAATGTCCTTTGACCAATGCCTGGCCACTTGGAGTGCCTCTGGTGTTGCTGCAAGAAGGTCCTCCATTGTGCATGTGGCAGGGCTCAGGTTGCATTGCAGCAGGGGGTCTGTAGTTTCCTCTTCTCCACACTTGCATGTCGTGGATTCCACTTTGTATTGAACTGAATGGTGATTATGTGAAAAAATAATGTAATACCCATGCTATAATCCATGCAAGTTTTATTAAAATATATTCATTTTTTGTGTTTTTTACAAAAATCCTGTAGCCTTACTTTCTGGATATCCCTCATACAGAGTAAACTTTGCACTTGGAGGGAAACGGAATGAGGACGCTCATCTCTAACCTTCATCACAATGCCAGTTGATGAGCTACTGATGACTGGCACTGCTCATTCACTTCTACCGGCTTCCCACTACACGGCAGTGATATCAACATGAAAATTCCCCACAAGAGTTACGTGCCTTGTAACCTTACTTTCCAGAGAACCCTCGTAGAATTATCCAAGAGAGATAAAAAGACTAAAATTGAATATTTTAAATTATTACTTTTGATAAATTTACAGTTTATACAGAACACCAGTTACACAGCTTTTCAGTGCTCTAACCATTGAAGAGATCTCCTGTGTTGATCTTTGCTCCAGGAAAGATTGAGGGTGATGCGAGTTACAGTCCTTCTGACTTTCCTGCCAAATACTTACCAGTGGGACAAATATGTCATCTGGTGACAGAGATGTCGGCACATTCTTTTTCTTCTCTGAGACAAGAGGCTTCACAAACACTACATAGGGCTTGAATTCCGCTGTCCTCAAGTGCTTCACAGCCTGAACAGAGAAGCACAAAATGAGATCTCTATTCAGCAAGACAAGATGGAGTGAGGGAAAACCAGTCAAAATGGAGTCTGGTATCATTTATCCTGTTTTGGGTTTTCCCCTGATTTGGGAGGTTGAGGAGGGGGTAGCTCTGTGAGTAAAATAGGGTGAAAGGCATTGTGCAAATCCCTTTTTGTAGTTGAGAGACAAGGCAATGCAAGTGAATGGGGATTTCCTTTCCTCTCTATTTTTCTTTTAGAGGTGACAAACTATTATCAGCTCTGCCTGTTTTAGCAGAACTATGGCTATTACTGCCATAGAATGCCTCTGGCTAGGCCAAGTTCGTGGCTTTATGCTTAGCTTCCAAGATCAGACAGGATCTTTACTTCAGTTAGAAGCTCCTTGGAAGTTCTCAGCAGATTTACTGTTCCATTAGCATGGAAGCCGCAAACCCTTGCCCAACTTGTGTTTCAGATTGTGTGCCCGACTGGGGCAGATGATGGGATCCTGATATTTTCAGTCTCTGATTTGACCTTGTATTTCATCCATCCCCACTTATGTTCCAAATGAGGAATAAGAGCAGAGGTTCTTAAAAATGGTTCTTACTGTTGGAAATAGCAACCTTCTCAAACCTCCACTAGTTATTTGTCATGTATATAATTGCTTATTGTATTGTATGTGTATATTGGTTTGCAATTTTACCTAAACTCTTTGTTGTGGGAAGGGCTGCAGACCATGTGATCAGAAATAAACATGTTCAGTATTAAGACTCCGTTTTAGATGAGTGTTTGCTTTGAGAAGCCATGTGGAGAAGTGTGTGTTTGCATCAGAGGCAGTGAGCACAATTATATAGTTTAGACTGCAGTAATATGTATGCTTAAAAACCCCTTTGGACTATGCACTATCGTTTCTAAGGAGGATGTTCTCTGTTACCTACACAGAGAAACTGCTACAAAATCCTATTGCAACTGGATTCACAAGCAAAACGCCTGTTACTTTTAAAGAAGACTGTTTATTTTGTCTCATGAGAACATGATTTAAATATATTTTAAGGGATAGTAGATGTTTTTGGGAAACTAAAGGAATCCTTCCGAAACTCTGCTGAATATATGTTTTTGTGCATTGGCATGTCTTTGTCCCTGGCAGTTCAAATACATACCTAGGTTTAATAGCTGAGAGACCTAGTTGCCTTGCATGAATGCTGGTGGACATCACTTTTCAAAAGGTTGTGACTTCTAACAAGGTCATGCCTTTCCTTTGATCAATGATTTTCCAAAAAGGTGATGAATCCCATTTCCCAAATGTTTTTGGAGATTCACATTTTCCAAAAGGTTATAGCATCATTTTGCCAAAACTTAGAGTCATTTCCAACTTTATGGTTCCATAATTTTAATGTGACTCTGGGACTAATATCATTCCACACAGCCTCGGGTTAGAATAAAACAAAAGGAATAAATGGGGAATACAGATGGTGATATTGTGGGATCAGCAGTGCAGGCATATTTATTTATTTACCACATTTATATGCTGCCCTTCTCACCCTGAAGGGGATTCAGAGCTGCTTACAAGTAAAAAGTAAATACAATATTTTATATTATTATCATAGCACAATATAAATATTAAATATTACATTGTACTATAACATTATACTGTAATATTATTAGTATTTTTTCTCCTTTAATATACAACTATTAATTTATTGTTCGGTCATATTAGATGTTCTTCTCAACAACAGCACCTGAAGCAATGGACAGAGTTATAAAGTCCATCCATACAGCCACAGCTAAACAAAAACACCAATGGTACCAAAACATTTTCATTTGAAAATGCAGGTCTGTACTCAATCAAATATTTAAAAACAAAACAAAAATCAAGCACAGAAATGTAAAATGATAATCTCTCCAACAGCAGGTGAGACAAAGTTTTAGAATGCAACAGTAAGTATTTTTCTTAAAGACAAACAGAAAGCAGAGATATTAACATGGATACAAAAGTATGGAGTTTGAGTCATCCTTGGTCATGTTTACAGTGGACCAATTGAGATCAGAAATAATGTGAACCCTTCTGGCTTCAACTGTATCCTTTATGCTATCACTGAGGGTGGATCTAAGGATGAGACCACTACTAAAGAATCAGAGTTTAGAAAAGTCACTTTTTGGATTACAGAATCTGTCAGGGTCACTCTGGATTTAATGTGCAAAAGATACCTTGTGGTTCTCCAGATGTTTTGGGATTGTAATTTCCATGGCCCCAATAGCCATTTTAGGGCCCTTCCAGACTGGTTCTATATCCCAGGATCCAGGCCCGTAGCCAGGATTTCGTTTCCGGGGGGGGGGGTGGGGGTGGTTTTTTTTCAAGGGGGGGTTGGGGGGTGCTGAGTTTCGGGGGGGGGGCTGAGTCTGAGTGAAAGAGGGTCTACCCTAGCAAACCGTTTGTATCATTACCCCAATACCCCCATGCATATGGGATATATTGAGTATGGTGATCAGATCATGATATGAATAAACATAACAGTTTAAATAATGCACCAGTAAGGCCTTTTCGTGAACCACCATGAGAATTTCGGGGGGGCTGAAGCCCCCCGAGGCCCCCCCCCCCCCCCCGGCTACATGCCTGCCAGGATCTGATCACAGGTTTTCTGCTTTAAACTAGATTATATTAGTCCATACTGACAAACAATCTGTGATAAACCTGGGATCAGATCCTGAGATATAGGGCCTGTCTGGAAGGGCCCTCAGTTAGTGGCAATGGTTAGAGTGACAGTCCTTCAACAGTTGGATTTCTACAGCTGAACATGCATAAACAAATCAGAAAAAAAATCTTCTGAATGAAGTGATGGAGAAACATGTAAGTTTGAGGCTAAAATAGAATTCACCTTTTTTGCTGTGCCACCACACTGAAGCTCATGTTCAATTTATGATTGACAGTAACACCAAGGTCCTTTTTGCATTTAATTTGTAGAATTTTGCATTTGCCTCTTGAATTTAGATGGATTGCACTCTACAGTCTATCAGCTCAGTAGACTTATTCTCGTTTGGGATTCTAATATGAAGGACAGGCAGGTTTAACCTTTTGTCCCAGCTGCTGTTCTGCTCTGGATCCTACGGAGTGTGACAGAGCTGTGCCACAATGGGAATGGAATTTCCATTGTATCCAAAGCACCCATGTATTTCAAAGGGACGCTTCCCTGTTCATATTGAATGTAGATTAATTAAATGGTGAGTCAATTTTCAAATGCAAAAACCTGTTCATACCGATATTGAAGGGCCCCCGAAAAGAAAATCTGTAAGAGCAAACAATTTAATAAAAAATATACCTCAGGCACAACATCCACAAGGCAAATTTTGTTTTTGAACATGACGGTCTGTATTGCCTCAAGGCTTGTCCCGTAGAGATTTTCCTTATATTCCCCATGTTCTACAAACCTGGCAGGATTTAAGCACAAGAAAGAACACTCATTTCAAAACAAACAATGGTGGGAAAATGCCTAAATGCTTGAATGTGGTAGCTAAATGTGCCTATTTTAATAAAAGTTGCATAAAGAAAACAGGATTTAAAGAAATCAGTTGATAAATCTATAACCTCCATTCTGCCAAAAAATAATATTCATATAGACAGTGATAGCCCCCACTGGTGCAGGGTTAAACCACCAAGCTGCTGAATTTGCTGATCGAAAGGTCAATGGTTCAAATTCAGTGAGTGGGGTGAGCTCCTGCTGTTAGCGCCAACTTCTGCCAACCTAGCAGTTTGATAACATGCAAAAATGAGTACAGTGTTCCCTCGCTACTTTGCAGTTCGCTTTTCGCAGACTCGCTGTTTTGTGGTTTTTCAAAAAATATGAATTTTAAATGTACAAGTAGCGAGGGAACACTGTATACCCAATATCAAAGTGCGCTGTTTCTCCAGCGTAGATGCTGCCACAGATTTGAGTTGCACAGAGCAGAAGAACCGCTCTCGTGCTGTCCCGGGGAGGGGGCAAGCCAGGAACCCCTTGGCAGTGACACAGGTGCATGGGAGGTGACATTTATGTGCTTCCAAGAAGCCGGAAGCACCACCCTGGCTGGAGGAGGTGGCGGGCTGCAAGGAAGGCATGTGTGGGGCTGGCGAAGAGCCCCATCTTTCCTGGAGCCTAGCTGAAGTAGCACCAGCGAGGGGAACGGAGAGGGTCACCAAGGCAAATTCTGCTGGGGCTTCTTCCTCGGGTGACTGGATGAGAACCCCAGGCAGGTGGGGAAGCAGGGAGGGAGGGAGAAGGGCGGCTCCAACAAGGGGAGGGGAGAGGGAGGGGAAAAGAGGAGAGGAAAGAGAAGGCAAAGGGATTGAGTGAGTGAGAGAGAAGGGAGAGAGGAGTGGGCAGAGCCACTCTTAGGAGGGGGTGGTCCTATGCCTCGCATGTGCTGAGGCAGTACATATACAGCATCCCTACTTCGTGGATTTTCACTTATTGCGGGTGATCCTAGAATGTAACACCCGTGATAAGTGAGGGAACACTATAGATCAATAGGTACCACTAGGTTTTCATGATTAAGTGGGGAATCAAAGCCAGGTCTCCAGATTCATAGTCCTACACTCAAACCACAACACCAGACATTACTGGCAGCAAACAATGCCCAAACTATAGAACAGGCTCCAGAGTAGTTACCAGAAGAGCTAAAATTCCAGTTTCTCCCCAGTACTATTGTTTTATCACCAATGCCTACTTGTTATGCTGCACATCAGTTTCAAAGGATTGTTTTGACACAAAGTTGTACTCCACACCCTCCTTTTCATGACTCTTCTTGGTCCTTGTCGTATCTGTAAAAAAGAAGAAACCACAATTAGATAACATCAATGTTTTCAAATGGAGTGAAATCACCTGTTTTGCAAAGGAGCGTTTACTCAAATAGTACCTAAAGAAGTAGTGCCAGCTATAGTATGGCTAAGAGAAAGGAGTAAGCCAGAACTTTGGCTTCATTGGGTTCAACTCTAATTGGAATAAGCAGGGAAGATTACTCCAATTTCACAGAAGTCGGGCAAAGCAGTGCTCCACAAAGTTCCCCATGTTTTGAATGTGTTATTTCCTCCCATCAGTCTTCTAGAGAATCATAGAATCATTGTGTTGGAAGAGCATCCAGTCCAACCATCTGCCAAGAAGCAGGAAAATCACATCCAAAGCACAGATGACCATCCAGCCTCTGTTTAAAAGCCTCCCAAGAAGGAGTCTCTATCACACTCTGGATGGACAGACGGCCATCCATCCTCTGTTTAAAAGCCACCACACTCCAGGGCAGAGAGTTCCACTGCTGAACAGCTTTCACAGTCAGGAAGTTCTTCCTAATGTTCAGGTGGACTCTCCTTCCTTTCCTGTAGTTTGAAGCCATTGTTCCGCGTCCTTGTCTCCAGGACAGCAGAAAAAAAGCTTGCTCCTCCCTCCATATGACTTCACATATTTATGCATGGCCATCATGTCTCCTCTCAGCCGTCTCCTCTTCAGGCTAAACATGCCCAGCTCTTTCAGCCGCTCCTCATAGGGCTTGTTCTTCAGACCCTTGATCATTTTAGTCGCCCTCCTCTGGACACATTCTAGCTTGTCAAGAACACAAAAGAAGGTAAATACCCCAGATAGTAGATGCTGAATTGTGTGGAGCAGAACAGACAACTCTGCATCTGTATGCTTGTCCACTATGCCCGCCTCATGTACAGAGGAAGAATTGTTGAAGGCCACAGACAATGCTATTGCTGTTGCCTGTTTTTGGTCAAAAGATATTTAGCCGCCTGTGCTCCTTCTATTTTTATCAGTTTTATACTAATTTATGAAATGCTTTTGATATAAAATAAATAACCTGAGTGTACATGTGGAAAACTTTTGAATAAAGTAAAAACAATACACTGAAAATCAGCAGTAACAAGGATAGCAAAATCCAAGGAAAATCAATTTTGCCTCTGCCCCCAAGTGTTGGTTTTTAAAAAGCTTCCTTGAGGATTTTTTAAAAACTTGTCAAGAGAAAGGAGGGAAGACTAAATTGGTTGCTTCGAAAGCCGATTATAGTTATATTTAGTTTCAAAAGGGTGAACATCACAAGAATAAGAGGAGTTAAAGGAAAGTTGAAGGGAATATTCAAAAGGGTCATAACCCTTCCAGGTGCTTGGAGATTATTGAGAAGCTGTATAATAGAGAATTTAATCACGATGATTGGATTGCTATAAACGTTTTAGTCAAAGTATAAAACAAACATTCATGATTTGGACAGGATGGATTAATTTTTCTCCTAAGGCACAAAAAGAACAATTAATTAAACAAAAGTAAATGCCATTTGAAATAAGTGGATTTTGCATTAGGATGAAAGCCTATGCTTGACTTATGCTAATTGTACTGTAGAGATGGAATAATAATAATATAAAGTAAGAAAGCTAATAATAATAATAATGTAATAATTAATAGAATGAAATACTTGAAAAGAGTTTAAAGCTGATTACAATCATTACATGGTTGGAAGGAAACGATAAAAGGCAAAAAGAGTGAGAGAAGCCCTATTTTCCTTTGGTAAAACAAAGAAATGTGAGTCAGAATCCTGTATGTGGTTTGCTTATGCTTAATCGCCATATTTTTGGTACTATGCATGGAATCTAGGTTTAATTCTCCCTAATCCACATTTGCTGGGCAGCAGTCATTGCACTTAACAAGAATCTGTTCTCCTCTTACTCTGAAAGCAGTTATTTGCCTTTTCAATATACTTCTATGAATGATCTCCAGTGCAACAGGCAGAAAAAAAGTTCTTGTTGCAATTCATCCTCAGTCAGCTGCTTCCTGATTGACAGGGAAACAGATCCTCATTAATCGCAATGACTGCTGCCTGACAAATGATGGTTGGGAAACTTTCACTATTTCTACATAGGTCCTGAATATACATCAGTCAGAAGTACATGACTCTAGGCAGGGGCAGCTCAATCCATTACGCAAAGTAAACATTTGCAGTATAGATGATTTTGCCCAGGGGCACTCTTGAGGTGCTCTTGGGGGAAAATAGACCTTGACATATACGAGTTGTAGTTACTGGGATGTATAGTTCACCTACAATCAAAGAGCATTCTGAACTCCACCAATGATGGAATTGAACCAAATATGGACATATGGAACTCCCACGACGAACAGAAAATATATATCAGTGATTGGTTTGGGGGGAGGGGGGAGCGCCAAAATACTGTTTGCTTACCGTTGAAAATTACCTAGGGCCGCCTCTGACTCTAGGTTATGCATTCGTAACACCCATAGAGGATTCTGATCAGAATATAAATGTGAGAGAAGAAACAGTGGAAATAATCTAATACAGAAAATCTATACCAGATAATGATGATGGTAATCATTATCACTGTTATCATGCCGGGCTGGGCCGGACTTAGCACAATGGGTTAAACCGCAAGCTGCAGAAAACCTTGCCGATCGAAAGATTGACAGCTCAAGCCGAGGTTGGGGTGAGCACTTGCCATCAGCCCAGTCCTGCTTACCTAGCAGTTTGAAAACAGCAATATGAGTAGATAAATAGCTGCTGCTTTGGCGGAGAAATAATAAAAGGCGCCCAGGCAGACATGCTGGTGATTTGTTTGGGAGGGTGTCTAAAAACAATGAAAAGCTCCTCGGTGTGGAAGATGGAGCAACAGCACCTCCCAGTGGCCGGAGTCAATCACAACCTCCAGATGCTGGAGATGGAAAAAGATGGGAAGCCATTACCTCTGTTTATGTACTGTCTGTCTATGTTAATTGTATAACGGCATTGAATGTTTGCTGTATATGTTCTGTAATCTGCTCTGAGTCCCCTCAAGGAGATAGGGAAGAATATAAATAAAGTATATCCTCCTCCTCCTTCCTCCTCCTTCCTCCTCCTTCCTCCTCCTCCTCTTCTTCTTCTTCTTCTTCTTCTTCTTCTTGCTAGAGATCATGTTGGCTGACTGGAGGATTCTGGAAAACCTAGTCTGAAAGCTCCAGAGGTGCTTAATAGCAATGTCAAGTCCAAGTATGGAGAAAAAATTAAAAAATACCATTCTCTTGTTAGTGTATAGTCAAATTTGAAGTAAATTAATGAAGCTTGGGAAAAGGATCATAATGAATTGAATCCTAAGTTGTTTCACATCTCATAAAACAGAAGGGATTTCCACTCATTCCCTCCTTCCCCTCCTCCTTGAGTTTCCTCTGCTGTCTTCCCATCCTGTTTGTAATATTCTCCTAGTCTCCAACACAGATTTCCACAGGACTATGTAAGGATGGATGTGGCAGAAACAAAAGTGAAAAGCCAAAGTTCAAGTCAACGGGCTGTATCCAGAGAAAATTCCTCTGTTGTGGGTTCTTTTTAAATGTAGAGGATTGCTTGTGTTTGTGTGTTAATTTAGCAGGAGTGGGCACAGGGGTGAACTCTCCAAGGTCTTCTGAGGGCGCAATGCAGCTCTGTACTGCTCCACAAGTTTAAAAATGGAGGGTGGGTGGAAATCACATTTAAGATGCTACCCGCTGTCTGGCTTGTAAGTTCTGTTGTTTTTACTCAACCTTTGCTATCTTAATTAACTTGCAAATGAGGTAGAAAGAGGAGTTCAGCTGAGCATCAACTGCATTGCCTCCATCTCACAAGCTCAGCTGAACCTCTGGGGCCGCTCCTTAAATTGACAAGAACATTGCTTAGAAAACTGCAATGAAGGTGAAAAGTACCAGAAGAAGACAGACAAAGTAAAGAAATAAATGTCCAAAGCAGAAGGGAGGGGAAGAGATCAGCCTGAAAAATTGGCTTTCTCTTGCCCAAAGGGAGGGAGTTGGCAGATTAGTGACATTTCCATTGGAATTCAGCCCAGAGGACACAGAGTTGTGGAGAGGCATACCTTCTCCTCTGCCACAGTCTCAAAGTCATTGAAACCCCTCAATTGATTTGTGTGTGAGAGCTGTCCTGGGCTTTTTTATACCTTTTCTCAGCCCATTCACCAAATTAACATTTGATTTGCCAAAACCGCTCTTTGGGTGGCTGTTGTTTCCTATGGCACATCCATTTTTTCATTACTTTTGTTACCTTTGGGAGCATGTAACGGACAGGCCTCTCCTTGTATGAAAATCAGCTCGACACAAAACCAAGCAGGAGCTGATCCTGACTACTTGCTTGCTTTTCATGAGCATGTGGTGCTCCATGCCTCCTTACCTTAGAAAGAGAGTGTGTGTGGTGTAGAGGCCCAGAAAGCGTGCACGCCTGCCTGCAGCCGAGTGCCTTCTCTAGAGTAAGGAATCAGAATATGCCTCCTTGCCTTGGAAAGAGTGTGTGTATGACATGTAGGCCCAGAAAGCGTGCCTGCAGCCGAGTGCCTCCTCTAGAGTAAAAAAGTCAGAACTTGCCTCCTTGACTTGAAAAGCGTGCATATGTGGCATGCAGGCCCAGAAAGCATGTATGCCTGCCTGCAGCTGAGTCAGAATTTGCCTCCTTGCCTTAGAAAGAATGTGTGTGTGGTGTGTAGGCCCAGAAAGCACATGCGCCTGCCTTCCTGCAGCCAAAAACTTCCTCTAGAGTAAGAAAGTCAGAACTTGCCTTCTTACCTCGGAAAGAGTGTGTGCGTGGCATGCAGGCCCAGAAAGTGTGCATGCCTACCTGCACCCAAGTACCTCTAAAAAAGTCAGAACTTGCCTCCCTACCTTGGAAAGAGTGTGTGTTGGTGTGTAGGCACAGAAAACATACACATCTGTCTGCAACCAAGCATCTCTTTTAGATTAAGAAACAGAATTTGCCTCCTTGCCTTGGAAAGAGCGCGTGTGTGGCATGCAGGCCCAGGAGAGAAAGCACATGCACCTGCCTGCAGCCAAGAGCCTCTCATCTAGAGTAAAAACAGATAAGAAGCCTCCTTAAACCACGCGCCTGCCTGCAGCTGAGTGCCTCTCCTATAGAGTAAAATAGTTTAAATGCCTAAAATGAGAGGAGAGCCTGAGAGGCCTACCCCCCATAATGGGTCAATAGAAACCTGATCTATTGGCACCCCAGAGCAAAAAGATATCGTCCCTCCCAATTTTGGAAGGCTCCCAAAAAACCAGGACACAAAACAGGTCAAGGTTTATCCTGAATGCACAAGCACCCCTGAATGCACAAGCACTATTTAGCACCCCTTCACTCTGTAATGTGAATATCACTTGCTGTCCTTCCACTATGGCCCCATCTACACTGCCATATAATGCAGTTCAATACAATTAAACTACATTATATGAGTCCTACATTGACCATACAATGCAGTTTCATGCTGCATTATATGGCAGTGCAGATAGGACCAATGACATCAAATATAAGTATTTGGGTTGTTGCAGGACTTTATTCATCTTCTCTCTCCACCAGAACCACCATGTTTTAACAGATGCCTGAATGCAAGCTTTCAATGTGTAGTGTTCTTGGAGGCAAGCACAGTGAATACCAAAATTATTTATTAAGAAGAATCGGAACACAACATCATAGATTCCTTATTTAATACATATAATTCCAGACTGACACATATATCTCACTCTCATGGTCATTCATACCCAAACTAACTCCAACCCTATCTCTAACTCTTCTCTATCTTTGACCCTGATTTAACTCTCCCAATTACCCAAGATGCATCTACACTGTAGAATTAATGCAGTTCAACAGCACTTTGACTGTCATGGCTCAATGCTATGGAATCCTAGGATTTGTAGTTTGTTGAGGCACCAGAACTCTTTGGCAGAGAAAGACTTTCAAAACTACAACTCCCATGATTCCAAAGCATTGGGCCATGGTGCCAAACTGTATTAATTCTATTCACACTGAGACTCATGAACCCCATTCACTGACTCATAATTTCGACAGAAAACATGCTAATTCCCCACCAATTGTCACACAGCAGACTCAGATATTCTACCAGTAATCCCTCGCTCCCAATAGTTAGCTTTTCTGGGGGCCCTTCCACACAGCTGAATAAAATCCCACATTTTCAGTTTTGAACAGGAATATATGGCAGTGTGGACTCAAATAACCCAGTTCAAAGCAGATATTGTGGGATTTTCTGCCTTGATATTCTGCGTTACATGGCTGTGTGGAAGGGCCCTGGGATGGAGCATTTCATTCTATGGAGCAGATTTTTGATACAAATAGTGCAATCTATACACACATGCATGCACACATAAACAGAGGGAGCGTTTTGCCCGTCCTCCACATACATGCTCATCTTTAAAGCCTAAATTCTACCCTGTGAAAATCTTGCCTCTTCTCACTAAGTGCGATTTCCCCTGTGGCCTTTACAACTGCCAGAAAACATATTCAACATCTGGCTCAATGCTGTTAATATTTATATAATCTCTTCATCAGTCCCCTAAACTGATTTTCTACCTCTACAGAGACTCTCCATATTTTACAGGCATTTCAGTAATTCAACATTCACTGTTTCTTCCAGCTTTTTTGCTCTTATTTAATTTAAAACTGCATAATTGAGTATAATTGCATTGCTATTTCTCTCATCCCACACCACCCCGTCGCAAGCTTGGGACCATTATTTTTCAGATTATACAATCTAAAAAATTCCTCAGCAGAGACCCTGGAAATAGTTTTGAAGTGTGATAAAGTTCAATATTAGCAATAAAATGGTTATTAATTTTGCATTACTTTCTAGGTAGTTGCAGCTAAAGGGCAAATTACTTTTCCTACCTATTATCACTGAAATATCTGAAATACTGTTACAGGTAAAGTATGTCCTTAGACATGCTCTTCATGTCTTCAGGGTACCTTCGTGTGATTCAACATAGTATATACACAAAAATTGTGTGTCTCATGTTGACATTTATGGCATGCATTATCGAAGGCTTTCATGGCCAGAATCAGTAGGTTGTTGTGTGTTTTCCAGGCTGTATGGCCATGTTCCAGAAGCATTCTCTCCTGATGTTTCATCTGCATCTATGGCAGGCATCCTCAGAGGTTATGAAGTCTGACCTCACAACCTCTCCCCAGATTTGAACTGCCAACCTTTCAGGCAGCAAGTTCAGCAGCTCAGCGGTTTAACCCACTGTGCCACCTGCTGTGCCATTACATTTCAGGTAATTGGTCATTACATTTCAGGTAATGTGGATAAATCCTACAATATCCTAATTGACACGGGAGTCTGATTACACTATGTAACAAAATTTGGGGGGGGGGGATCTGTTCCTGGTTTGAAAGTGTTATTTCCTGTTTAATTGTTCAATACTTGCTTTGAAAGTAGTTGTTATACTCTAGAAACTTCATTTTTGAAGCTGCCACAAACTATGTTGAATTGATAGATACTCTGTTAGATATTCATTTATTTATTTGTGACATTTATATGCTGCCCTTCTCACCCCAAAGGGGACTCAGAGCAGTTTACAATAATATGTAAATACAATATATTATATTATTACCATAGCACAATATTAGTATTATATATTACCATATTGTACTATACTATATAGGTAAAGGTAAAGGTTTCCCCTGACATTAAGTCCAGTCTTGTCCGACTCTGGGGTGTGGTGCTCATCTCCATTTCTAAACCGAAGAGCTGACGTTGTCTGTAAACACCTCCAAGGTCATCATGACTGCATGAAGCACCGTTATCTTCCCACTGGAGCGGTACCTATTGATCTATTCACATTTGCATGTTTTCGAACTGCTAGGTTGACAGAAGCTGGGGCTGACAGCAGAAGCTCACACCGCTCCCCGGATTCAAACCTGTGACCTTTTGGTCAACAAACTCGGCAGCTCAGCGGTTTAACCCACTGCACCAATGGGGGATCCCTCTATACTATATATTACTGTCTTCCTGCCCCCCCCCCCCTCTGGTCCCAGAGCAGCAGTTGGTACTGAAGGGAGGGGCTCATTGAAAAACTATACCAAAATGTGCTGCAGGATGTCCTTTAAAAACCTAGTTTTTGCAGTTTTGTAAACTTTTTCCATGTTTTTTATGATAGAACCAATTAGGAAATGACATTTATAACCCACGAACAAAAATTGTGTTCCTGGGTTATCACACTTTGGGCTCAGTGACTCTATGACTTATTCTTACCACAACCCTATGAAGTAAAAAAAGACAGAAGAGAGCTATGGAATTCCGTCTCTCAAAGAAAAAGCATAAAAGAAATTCACTAATCAATAGATCATAAAAATTCCTCACTTTCAACTATTATGAATTTAGTGAGAAGAGGAAAGCCCACAGTGACAGCTGTTGAGTTGCTGAAATGTGATTTCCATATCAACTCTGTTTTTTAAAAAAGCCTTGGGGATTAGATAAACATTGATGAGTGTGCCAAAAACTGCAGCAAACAGGCCATGCACAATCCCATGAGCCAGGCAGTTCTTTCCCCTTTCATGCGGAGACACACACACACTTGGCACGAACGGTTCCCTCGGCTCAGGTGTGTTCGAAACCTTTCAAAGCAGAAGCGGCAGTGTTGGCATTTGTGATCCCAAAGGAGAAAGGGCCCATCTGCACAATTCCTGAATAGTCAGGAATGGGCAGCTTGGAGTGGGCAGGGAAAGAGGCTGTATGAGATCTTTGTGCACCTACAGCAATTATTTTAGAAGTGGATTTTCTCTTAAACCCACAGGTGAACAGTTTGTCAGCTTGTCTATCATCTCAACACAATGACGTTGTGCTGAAGTTTTATGGTCCCACCTCACAAGCAGTACTCAAACCCAGCCTTGATGAAAACTTAAGACAATTTTCTACCAAAAGCGAAGGTCAATATTGTGCTCTCTGAACTATTCCACATACAGAAGCTAAGAAAACTGCCACTAGAATCCTAGTGAGAGAACAGTGTCCTCCTTCATACCTGAGGGCAGCAGGTAAGGTCAGGGGATGCAGGACAATACTGTGGCCCCATCCACACTGACCATTAAATGTAAATTGAAACTAGCTTTAATTTGGGATAGTCAAACATCAACCTCATGCATCAGTGTTCTGTAGTTTATGTAATCACCATCTGAGTCTCAAACTAGTTCCTAGGTAATCATCTGCACAGCTAAGCTCTTTTTTAAATACTGGGTTATTTAATATTTCTTGTAGGTAAGATCACGGTCCGTGCTCTTACCTACAAGAAGCAGTGCCTGAACATCAAGCAAAAAGTGGGTGCTAGAAACAATATCATACGAAAGCTGACTGGCACAACCTGGGGATCACAACCAGACACAGTGAAGACATCTGCCCTTGCGCTATGCTACTCTGCTGCTGAGTACATGCCCAGTGTGGAACACATCTCACCACACTAAAACAGTGGATGTGGCTCTTAATGAGACATGCCGCATTATCATGGGGTGTCTGCGCCCTACACCACTGGAGAAATTACACTGCTTAGCCGGTATTGCACCACCTGACATCCGCCGGGAAGTAGCAGCCAATAGTGAAAGGGCCAAGTCAGAGACATCTCCAGCTCATCCCTTGTTTGGGTATCAGCCAGCACGTCAACAACTTAAATACAGAGACACTCGCTGGAACACCTCAGCAAGCGAGAGTCCAAAAGTGGCAGGCTCAAACCCAGAACCTCAACCAATGGCTGATACCAAATGAGAGTCTCCCCCCTGGGCACACAGAAGACTGGGTGACTTGGAAGGCGCTGAACAGACTGCGCTCTGGCACCACAAGATGCAGAGCCACAAAGTGGAATCCATGACATGCGAGTGTGGAGAAGAGCAAACCACTGACCACCTGTTGCAATGCACCCTGAGCCCTGCCACATGCACAATGGAGGACCTTCTTGCAGCAACACCAGAGGCACTCCAAGTGGCCAGCTACTGGTCAAAGGACATTTAATCAACTACCAAACTCGCAAATTTTGTATTTTGTCTGTTTGTTTTGTTCTGTTAGAAATGTAATACAATTGACTGGTTGCCCTGACACAACAAATAAATAAATAAATATTATTTCATGTCAAAAGCATTGCATAAATAAATAAGTTTAAAACTGATAATGGGATCACAAGCAGCTAAATAATTTTAGACCAAAAAAGGGCAACAGCAACTGCATTGTCTGTAGCTTTAAACAGTTCTTCTTCTGTGCATGAGGCAAGCACAGAGATGCTGAGTTGCTTGTTCTGCTCCATAGTCGCACAAGGGGGACAATTCTTTTAGGTAGTGCCATTTTGCCAAATTGTCTTGTGATCTGCTCACTCCACTTCTGAGTCTGTTCAGGGACTTCCAAGTTGCCTATTTTTGGTTTGCCCCTGGAGGAAGACTCTTGTGGGAGGCCATCCAGTTGGAATTGCCTGATTTTGCTACCCACAGGGATATTCTTGCTGTTGCTGGAGGAACATTTAGAGGAGTGATGGTTCTCACGAAACTTTCTCMTGATTTAAGTCTACTGGGGGGAGGTTGACAGCCATACAGTGAGTGGCTTTCATAGTGTTCAACCGTATTTCTCTCACAATTGGCAGAAATTTCCCATCGCACATGGGGGTGGGGGGGGGGAGAATACCACCTAGCTTATAGAGTCTATCAACAGGTGTGGGTTTAAGACATCCTGTGATTTTACTGTGTCGAAACTGCATTAAATGGCCAGTGTAGATGGCCCCTGTGTCTCACAAACACCACTATCTTCCAAGGACATATGTATAATCAGAAGACTCAGAAGGAGACAATTTCAGGTCCAGGACTACCACAGTTGCCCCCTAGCATAACCCTAATGATGGGACTGGTCCTGAAGAGCCTGCTGGAGAGATTTAAAGAGCGATCAAACACAAAGGTTTGTATATTTGTTAAGTATCTACTCTAATTAGAAATTCTTATACAAGTTGAATATCTGACATTCTTGGGACAGAAGTATTTTGAATTTCAGCTCCCCCCCCCCTCCCACCACTCCAAATTTTGGCATATATGTACATTTGAGATGTCTTGGAGATGGGACCAAAGTCTAAAGATGCAATTCATTTCTGTTTCATATACATAGCTTCTGCCAACCTAGCAGTTTGAAAGCATGCAATTTGAGTAGATCAATAGGTACTGTCTCAGTGGGAAGGTAAAGAATGCCCCATGCAAACATGTCAGCAAAAAGTTCAGAGATGTCTATGGATGGCAGGCTCCTTGGCATGGAAAATGGAGCAACAGCTCCTCCCCATGGCTGGAAGTTGAGCATCGTTTCCAGACGCCGGAAATGAAAAGAGGAAGGCCTGTACCTTATCTGTGTATTGTATGTCATTGTTCATTGTGTAAAAGGCATTGAATGTTTGCCTTATATGTGTACTGTAATCCGCTCTGAGTCCCTCCAGGGAGATAAAGCAGAATATGAATAAAGTGCATTAATAAAGTATATTAAGAGGTGTTCAACTTCTACTGCAAATTGCTATGCTATTGGGATTCTTTTTAACGATACTTCCTTTTAAAAATCTATTTTATGCTGTAAGTCAGCCAAAGAACAATGTCACTGAGTGACTTTATATAAATATAGTTGAATGAACAAATCAATGACGTGCCAAAAGGAAGTGAGGACTGAGTGGGAACGTGTTTTACTAAAAAGGGACTTACGTGGCACAGCGACCCCATACTCCTGCGGATTCTCAGCTACCACCTTCTGCTTGAGTTCATTTAACCGGGACCCCAAAGAACCTGAGAGGTCAGAGGAAGAAGGTGTGTCAGTGGACAGAGAACATAAGGCATACGGGTGCCCTGCAGAGGAAGAAACCTAAAAAAAATGGGAAGAAAAAAAAATACAAGCAGAAATAGGTCTGCACCCGCAGAGCAAACTAGGAAAGATGCTGTGCTTGCAATTTGCAATTGTCTCAAAAGTTTTTAAAACCAAAATCGCAGGAGATCCTTAACTAGTAATGCCAGAAATGTTTTCAAGGGAGGCTCAACTTGGAAAGGCATATTGTTATTCATTTGGCCTATTTGCAAGGAGGAGGCAAATTGCTTTTCCCATCCATTATCACTGAACCATTTTTAAATATGAAGATTCTTACAGACACAAAGTGTAATTATAAGTGTCCTCCATGTATTCATTGTCACTTCCCCCAAAGAAATACACCTAGGATAGACCGCAGACAGCCGTTATTTATTCCTGGGAGGATTCCACAACAACCATTCTGTTTGCAAAATGGGAAACTCCTAATTGATTGGACTGGAAGCTAGGTTTTAGTACAATCAAGAAAGAAACTCTCCAAAATGCTGAAAGTGCCATTCTGCAAATAGCTACCATATCTTGGACAGCTTCTTTAATGTTCATACTAAAGCTTGGAGCAGATTCAATGATCAGCTGAGATGGTATCCACCAGCCACAGTTGCCTCTCGGCAATTTAAGTCGTGGTGCAATGCCTCCAAGACCAAGGAAGTCAGTCTGACATACGAGTCAGAACATCCCACAAACGTCTCTATACCTTCCTGGCAGAGACATATATTAAAACAAACTAATTAGTGCACGAATTTATGACCTCTTTCATTATGGATGCAGCTACACTGTCAAACATATCTCCCTCTATGAACCATCATGGAGGTTAAGACCTTCTGGGAGGCCCTGCTCTCGGTCCTGCCTCTGCCGCAAGTGTGATTGGTGGGGATGAGAGACAGGGCCTTCTCAGTGGTGGCTCCTCAGCTCTGGAACTCTCTCCCCAATGAGATTAGATAAGCACCCTCCCTCCTGGCCTTTATAAAGAAAACAAAGACATGGTTGTGGGACCAAGCCTTTGGCCATTAAAATAATGCAGTGTAAAGAATAATTAGGAAATATGTGTAATGACAATCGGAATGGTAACTGTGTATGATATTTGGATCATGTGATTATAATATTTATACTAGATGTTTTAATGCTTTGTCTTAAACTTTAAATGTTGTTTATGCCTTACGTTTAATGGTCTTAATTATTTTAATTTATAGTTATATGCAAGTGTTTAGTTATTATGGGTTTTTTTTTCTTTCTACATGTATGTTGGTGTTGAATTTTTGCCATTAATATGCTGTAAACTGCCTTGAGTCCCCCCAGGGGTAAGAAAGGCTGTGTATAAATACAGTAGATAGATAGGTAGGTAGGTAGATAGATAGATAGATAGATAGATAGATAGATAGCAGAATTAATGCAATTTGATTCCATTTTAACTTCTATGGCACAGTGCTATGGAATCATGGGAGTTGTAGTTTGAAAGCATGGGAATTGTAGTCTGAATCAACCTTTATCTCCTACCAGTGCACTGCACCAGACCACCCCCTCTCCCTGATACCTTAAGGGTTTTTTTCTTTCTTCAGGGTGGAAATGCTGCTTAGCCTCCAGCCCGTCAACAGTATCCTTTTCACATGGAGCAACTCACCAATTAAAACTACCAGCCTCTTTCTGTCTCCTGGCGGTTGTTGGTATTTGATGACTTCTTCATATGTGAGAAACTCTGGGGCCTGGGTTTGCTCAACTTGCTTGGCATCATTCTGACCATTCTGCTTCTCCTTTCGGCTCAGCCGGAAACTCCGCCTCAAGCCGGCTGCAATGCCAAAGACAGTATTAGCATTGGCAAGCTTGACTTATGCTAGTTTCACTGGTTTGTATAAAATGCTGTCCAGTATCTAACAGTAGGAAAGGAATGGCTGAACAATCAAATCTCCCGCTCTGACTCTAGTCTAGAGGGTTTGACAAGGTCCTAAGGAGCAGAGCTGGAGTGTCTAGACCAGGTATGGGCAAACTTTGGCCCTCCAGGTGTTTTGGACTTCAACTCCCACAATTCCTGGCCTCAGGCCCCTTCCTTTTGCCCCGCAGCCACTTAAGCGGCTGCAGGGCAAAAGGAAGGGGCCTGAGGCCAGGAATTGTGGGAGTTGAAGTCCAAAACACCTGAAGGGCCAAAGTTTGCCCATACCTGGTCTAGGGGGCTAGATAGAAAAAATAAAAGTCCTGTTGCCCAAGCAAAACTCCTTCATCATTTGTTAGAGTGTTCCTGCATGGCACGGGGTTATGATTCCCTGATTTTATTATTCATTCTGTTTATATCCTCCCTTTCTTTCATGAATAAAACTATTACAATATAACAAAACAGATAAAGTCAGCCCTCCAAAAAAAAGTGTTCACAGTAATATACAATTAAGTTATTCAAGCAGCCAGATTATAGGACTTATGCCCATCCGATCCTCACCTATATATTGTCCATTGAAGTATCCCTCGCAATCGCAGTCTTCTGTTTGGGAGGAAAAGAGAAAGGAAGAGAAAAATGTGTAAAAACTCACTTGTGAAGTAAAATCTATGAAACGTGCAAAGCATTCCACTTGAGCCTGCAGGTATTAGAAGCAAGGAGGCAATAAACAGCAAGGTCAGAAGGAAACAATTTTCAAAAAGCACAGGCTGAACAATTACCTTACTAACACTGATCATCAACCAACTACTGTTGGTGATAATGTAGCCAATTAACTCATAGATCTAATATTTTTTTAAAAATCAGCCCCAAGGGAAAAAATTTCCCTAAGCCTCCTGATGAATAACAGCTCAGAAGTTTTTCATTTTAATCTTCATCTGGAAGAGCCTTTGCGCATGAGCAGCCACGTTTAGTCTTAGCAACAGGGACAGGTTGGGCATTCCTTATCCAGAATTCCAAAATGTGAAATATTCCAAAATTGTCTGCATGGGTAGATGACACAGTGATAGCTTTGCTTTCTCATAGTTCAATGTACTCAAATTGTGGCAAGTTCTTGGTGGTATGGGGATACTAAGTCACCTTGTTTGTCTCCGGAGGAATCTGTATAACCACCAAGTAGCAACCGACTGATTCAAGATTGGGGAAGGAGTACAGCAAGGCTGTATACTCCCATCTGACCTCTTCAACTTGTATGCAGAACACATCATGCAATGTGCAAGGCATGATGAATCCAAGGCTGGAGCTAAAGTTGCTGGAAGAAACATTTACAACCTTCGACATGCAAATGATAACACTTTGATGGCTGAAAGCGAGGAGGAGCTGAGGAGCCTTCCAACTAAGGTGAAAGAAGGAAGTGCAAAAGCTGGGTTGCAGTCAGAGGCGGCCCTAGGTAATTTTCAATGGTAAGCAAACAGTATTTTGGCGCCCCCCCCCCCCAAAACCAATCACATTATATATATATTATATATGGGGGCATGGACAAATTTTGGCCCTCCAGGGTATTTGGGACTTCCTACTGGCTGTTTGGAATTGTGGGAATGAAGTCCAAAACACATGGAGGGCTGAAGTTGGCCCATGCCACCACATACACACACACACACACTAGCCATCCCCTGCCACGCGTTGCTGTGGCCCAGTCTGTGATCTGGAAAAAAGTAATAAGAAAGTTGGTTTCTAATATATGTAATTTCTTATGCTTGTGGGTAAACAGTATTTCTTGTTGTTTCTTTGTCAGTGTTGATGTAGTTCCAACACAAAATACTGAAGGGATTTGGGGAAAATAGACTCTGATACTGGAGGGATTTTGGGGAAACATGTACAATAATTTAGATTTGCATTACCTTCAGTCACTTCCGTTCATGAAGAAACCTCCTTGCCGCCCTGAGAGGGGTGATGGCACAGCTGCCTGGAGAGGCACTTGCAATGCTGCCCCTCTTCACACAGGAGAAGAGGCCCTGTGCTCCATCGGCTCCTGGGTATGCGCTTTGCATTCTCTTCCCCCACACGCTTTGCAACTCAGGGAGAGGGACACGCGCCGGCATTACCAGGCGCACGGAAAAAGAGCCCTCATGCAGGGAGCATGCTCTCCCTCCATCCTTCCCTCACAAGTGCGCACGTTGTCCTCCTCTCCTCCTCCTCCTTGCAGGCCAAGGGAGACAACAACGCCAGTGTGCATCCTTCTCCCAGCGTTAGGAAGTGCATGGAGAAGGAGGGCGATGCAGGGCGCACATTTCCTAATGCCGAGAGAGGGATGCGCAGCGGCATTGCCGGGCACGTGGGAAAAGAGGCCTCGTGCATGCCTCTTTTGTGTTTCATCTTGGGTGCTATCTTTGAAATGTGTCATTGTGTATGTAAACAGCTATCCCATAATCCCAAACATTTTATTTATTTATTTACAGTATTTGTATACCGCTTTTCTCACCCTCAGGAGGACTCAAAGTGATTTACACACTTCTAGTTCAAAGCACTTTGGATCAGGGATACTCAACCTGTATTACATTACAAACTGCTAGACCGGCTGTTAGGTATTGTGGGAGTTGAAGTCCGAAACACCTGGAGGGCTGGTTTGCTCTTGCATGTGCTTGACCCAGAAGCAGATGAAGAGCCCTCCTTCCATCCAACTGCCACTGCTTTGGCCTTGGAGAAACAGGTGGCATGTGAAGCCATGGAGCCCTTCCAGACAGGCCCTATGCCGCATTATCACAGGGTGTTTACGCCCTACACCACTGGAAAAATTATACTGCCTAGCCGGTATTGCACCACCTGACATCCGCCGGGAAGTGGCGGCCAATAGTGAAAGGACCAAGGCAGAGACATCTCCAGCTCATCCCCTGTTTGGGTATCAGCCAGCACGTCAACAACTTAAATCTAGAAATAGTTTTCTAAGATCTACAGAGACACTCGCTGGAACACCTCAGCAAGCGAGAGTCCAAAAGTGGCAGGCTCAAACCCAGAACCTCAACCAATGGCTGATACCAAATGAGAGACTCCCCCTGGGCACACAGAGGACTGGGCGACTTGGAAAGCGCTGAACAGACTGCGCTCTGGCACCACGAGATGCAGAGCCAACCTTCAGAAATGGGGCCACAAAGTGGAATCCTTGACGTGCGAGTGTGGAGAGGAGCAAACCACTGACCACCTGCTGCAATGAACCCTGAGCCCTGCCACATGCACAAGGGAGGACCTTCTTGCGGCAACACCAGAAGCACTCCAAGTGGCCAGATACTGATCAAAGGACATTTAATCAACTACCAAACTTGCAAATTTTGTATTTTGTCTGTTTGTTTGTTTTGTTCTGTTAGAAATGTAATACAATTGTCTGGTTGCCCTGACACGACAAATAAATAAATAACGAGGAGCACAGCTTTAAACTGGATCATATGAGTCCACTCTGCCAGATAATCCAGGATAAACAGAAAACCTGCAATCACATCCTGGGATATAGGGCCTGTCTGGACAGGCCCTTCATCCCTTCCCACACTGGCATCCTTTTGCCTTTGTGTCATGTTTTAATTAAATTATACACCTAAGGGCAGGGGAGCATTTTGTTGTTGCTTTACTCGTACAGTGACAGTGTTACACAGTTGGTGTTCTGCAACCACTGCTTCAACCATCCATGGTTTGAAAACATTTTTTTTAAAAAAAAAATCCCAAAGCAGTCTTTGATTTTGCCACTTTGTACTGTGGAAATATAAATATAGAGCTCCATAGTGTCTCGTCCAACAGCAGTTGGGATTGAGCCCTGGAACTGATGGAAGGATAAGTGGAAGGACAAGAGTTAGCAACCCAAAAGACACTGCTGCAAAATGTAATTGCTAAAATATCAAAGTCAAAATATTATCCAAATTTAAACTATTCGGCCAGCAATGGAAAGGAATCACACAGGATCATATTTTTGCAGTCCATTAAGTGTGTTGATGACAAATCAGATAAAGGAATACTGGGGAAATTAATATAAAGCAGTGTGTATAAAGGGACATTACATTTGGTAATCTAATGCAGGCTCTAAAAGGTTTTAAAGATCAAGTCAGGGTCTGCTGCAGTTTTTAGTTTTGAATATGTTTTTTATGGATTTTAACTGAATTTTTAAAATACCAATGATATTTAATTCCATTTTAATGTTTGCATATTTGTGGATTTTAAACTGTACTGAAATGTTTTTAATCTAAGCCAACTTGAGTCTTCTTGGGGAGAGAAAAAGCAGGGTATAAATAAACATAATAATGTGTTGTGGAAGGCTTTCATGGCCAGAATCACTGAGTTGCTGTGAGTTTTCTGGGCTGTATGGCCATGTTCCAGAAGCATTCCCTCCTGACATTTTCCCCACATCTATGGCAGGCAACCTCAGAGGAACAAAATCTGGCTACCAGTACCCTCTAAAATAACCCTCTAAAATCAGAACAATAAATAAAGAGCAACACTAAAAAAGGGGGGGAATTCCTGACATGAAGCAATCAGGGCCAGTTAACTGCTCCCAACAAAGGATTCCTGGGCAGCAACTAGCTCGGCTTCGAAGCTGCAAGGCCATTAAATACTCATCAAGATGACCAATTGCAACATTCACACTTACCTCAAGCAGACATGAGTTCTTTTTCCCACCCTGGACATTCCACAGATATACAAACCCCACTTGCTAGTTACAAACAGACCTCACAGCCTCTTGAGGATGCCTGCCATAGATGTGGGTGAAACATCAGGTGAGAATGCTTCACCAAGCACCAAAGAGCATTCTGAACTCCACCAATAATAGAACTGAACCAAACTTGGCATACAGGACTTCCATGACTAACAGAAAATACTGGAGAGGGGGTTGGGAAAAATAGACCCTGACATTTGGGAATTGCAGTTTACCAAGCACCAAAGAACATTCTGAGCTCCACCAACAATAGAATTGAACCAAGCTTGGCATATAGGACTTCCATTACCAAATACTAGAGGGGTTTGGGGGAGGCATGTACAAAAGATGACATTTGCAGTACCTTTTGACCAGGCCTCCTTGCTGCCCTGAGAGGGGTCCAGGCTCAGCTGCAGGGAAGGAAAGGGAAAGCGAAAGAGCCTGGCTGGCTGCCTCCTGGCAGCACGTGGAGGGAGGACTTCCCTCTCGCCTAGTGGGCGGGGCCTGCGCTTCTCCATTAGAAGGCTGTTGAGGGCGCATGGGGCCTCCAGGAGGAGGCGTGGCCTAAGGACAGAACAGCGCCCCCTGGCAAAAAAAGTATTCCGCCACCGCTTACTTCGAGTAATGGACGGGCCGGCCCTGGGTTGCAGTTAAACATTTAAAAAACCAAGATGGCAACCAGACTGATTGAAAGCTGGCAAATAGAGGGAGAAAATGTGGAGGCAGTGACAGACTTTGTATTTCTATGTGCAAAGATTACTGCATTTGCAGACTGCAGTCAGGAAATCAGAAGGCGTTTACTTCTTGGGAGGAGAGCAATGACCAATCTTGATAAAATAGTTAAGAGTAGAAGCATCACAATGGCAACGAAGATCCGCATAGTTAAAGCAATGGTATTCCCTGTAGTAACCTATGAATGTGAGAGCTGGACCATAAGGAAGGCTGAGCAAAGGAAGACGCTTTTGAACTGTAGTGGAAGAAAATTCTGAGAGTGCCTTGGACTGTAAGAAGATCCAACCAGTCCATACTCCAGGAAATAATGCCTGGTTGCTCACTGGAGGGAAGGATATTAGAGGCAAAGATGAAGTACTTTGGCCACATAATGAGAAGACAGGAAAGCTTGGAGAAGATAATGATGCTGGGGAAAATCTAAGGAAAAAGGAAGAGGGGCAAACCAAGGATAAGATTGATGGATTTTATTCAGTGACTGGCTTGACTTTGAAGGAGCTGGGGGTGGTGACAGCTGACGGAGCTCTGGCATGGGCTGGTCCATGAAGTCACGAAGAGTCAGAAGTGACTGAACAGATAAACAGCAACAACAATGTATGCAAACTTTGTTTCATGCTCAAAATTATTAGAAATCTGGTGTAAAAAATGACTTCATGCAATACATGAATTTTGTGATGAAACGTGGTTCCCATGCCCAAGATACCTCATTATGTACATACAAATTTAGCAAAATTTGAAACAATGAAATCTAAACACTTCTGATCCCAAATATTTCCTATAAGGGATTAGTCACCTTATACCTAAATCCAGGCCTGCTGTCTCAAAGAATACACACAAGCATTGACTTCCCATTCAGTGATTGATTCCATGGCCTATTCTAGCTAACAATTGGATTTGGGCCTAAGAGTGTACTGGGAGGTAGAATTGTTTCCCCACTTTGTTGTTGTGTGCCTTCAACCCAAATCCGATTAATAGCAAACCCATCAGATAATTTTCTTGGCGAAGTTTACTTAGAGGAGGTTGGCCACATTACCTTATTTAAGTATTTCACACACATGACTGTCATTACGGATCACAACTAGAAATTTAGTTAGGAGGGTGGGAAGAAAATGTATGGAACTGCAGCAATAAACATTGCCAGATTTATTTTGGTATGTTTTAAATTCATTCTTGGATGTTCTGCTATTTTGGGAGACAATGCTTATAGTGGTTGGAGAAGCTTTCCCTAGCTTCACCACTTATAAACATTTGTTCCTCCAGATGTTGTTGTATGCATTCAAATCATTTCTGATTTATAGTATTTGTAGGACAAACCTATCATGGGATTATATTGCCCAGATTTCTCAAGAGGGAGTCTATCACTGTTTTCTGCTAAGGCTGAAAAGAGTGCAACTTGGAAACCCATTTAGTGGGTTTCCATGGTCAAGCAGGGACTTGTACCCTAGTTTCTAGAAGGGTCCCCGATGGTGCAGTGGGTTAAACAGCTGAGCTGCTGAACTTGCTGACCAAAAGGTTGGCAGTTTGAATTCGAGAAGCTTCTGCCAACCTAGCAATTTGAAAATATGCAAATGTAAGTTGATCAATAAGTACTGTTCTGATGGGAAGGTAATGGTGCTCCATGCAGTCATGGCCTTGGCCTTGGAGGTGTCTACGGACAACTCTGGCTCTTCAGCTTAGAAATGGACATGAGCACCAATCCCCAGAGTCAGACACGACTGGACTTAATGTTAAAGGGAAACCTTTACCTTTACCTTCTAGAGTCCTTGTCCAACACTACACCACACTTTTCCTAAGCTACCTCCCATAGTCCCACTCCCATACAGTTATCCATGTTGGCTGGAGACTATTGGGAACTGAAGTTCTACAAATCTGAAAAGTCAAAGTTCTACATCAGTGGTGTCCAACCTTTGGTCCTCCAGATGTTTTGGACTTTAACTCTCAACAAAGTTTCTCATTGGTGAAGCTAGGGAAAGTTGTTCCAATAACCACTTTGCGTCCCAAATTAGCAAAACATCCAAGGGTGAGTCTCAAACCCACCATAATAAATCTGGCAATGTTTACTGCTGCAGTTAAAAGCTTTTTCTTCCCACCCTCCCAACTAGATTTCTAGTTATGTTCCTTAATGATAGCAATGCATGAGGCCACATGGTGGTAGAAAGCGAGTTATGCCATGAGTTAACACTATGGAATTGAAATGTGACCCCAATGGCGATGAGAATGATGGGAATGGCAACAATATTAACAATTGCTTTTTATTTATAAATCCCTTTAAACACTAAATTCTCTACAGTCATTATGTTTTCTTTTAAAAGTACTCTCTCCCGGTCCTGAAGGCTGAAAGTCTCAAAGATCAGCTCTTTTCCGAAAGGAGTAGGTCCAAATCAAAGTGGGTGGTGGGTGGGAGATAAGCAAATCAAAGAAACCCGTCTGTGGTTCAACAGGAAATTACCTACTGGGTTAACAAAAGCTTCAAGGAGCAGCACAATTGCTTTTAAGAATCAGCAGGGGCTTAATCCATGTGATTAGCACACAAAAAAATTACATGTTAAAAAACGCCAAGTAAATTAATAGCTAAGGAAAATTAAACAAGATTGGCACCAGAGTTCCCCAAGGTTAAAAGAGAAAACGCAACCCTCAACCCTTTAAGCCTTCATAACATGTCCTACAAAGAACAGAAAAAAACAAGCCTAGTTCAAGTTCATGATTGCTATTGACTTGGCCAGAGAGAAATAAATGAACTCAGACCCAGGCTGAAGTGGGAACAGAAAGGAAATTAGATTAAAGTCCAAATCAACCAACCCATTTAGCATGCTGGTGGCATTATTTCCTGGATCCATTCTCAATCAAGCTCCTATTGATGGGGCTGTGTGTTGTTAGGCAAGCATTCGTGAAAACAGCTTCGCTTTGACACCTCCCTCCCAGAAAACAGAGGATTTTCCTAGGAATTGAAAAGTTTCCTTCTAATATAAATATATATCTACTTCCTCTCTTGCCATGATTTATCCAAGTTATTTGGATTCTCAGAAGCAAAATTCATTACGGAAAGTAGGGTGAACAAAACACCCATGTTGCACCACTTATTCTAGCTCGAGCATGGGCAAACTTGGGGCCTCCAGGTGTTTTGGACTTCAACTCCCATCATTCCTAACAGCCTCAGGCCCTTTCCTTTCCCCCCTCAGCCGCTTAAGCGGCTGAGGGGGGAAAGAAAGGGACCTGAGGCTGTTAGGAATGGTGGGAGTTGAAGTCCAAAACACCTGAAGGCCTCAAGTTCGCCCATACCTGAGCTAGCTGCATGAACCATACTTTCTTTTTGAGAATCCAAATTGGCTTCACTTTGCTTCAGTTCCAAAGAAAGACATTTTTATTTGGGAAGTTTTTTGTGTGTAAACAAGTCACTGCTGACTTACTCCAGGCTAAGCAGAGAACCTACCTTTCTCAGAAGATTGATCATCTATGGTTAGCATAAAAAGACAGAGGTAAGAAAGTTAAAAGAAGGCATAGAAAAATCATCCAAAGGCTCAAATATGAGATTCTGGCTCTCAAAGTGCAATGAAGGTTGTGCTGTCGAAGGCTTTCATGGACGGAATCACTAGGTTGCTGTGAGTTTTCAGGACTGTATAGCCATACAGCCCAGAAAACTCTCAGCAACCCTATAAAAATGTAAAGGTTTTCCCCTGACATTAAGTCTAGTTGTGTCTGACTCTGGTGCTCGTCTCCATTTCTAAGCCGAAGAGCCGGTGTTGTTCATAGACACCTCCAAAGTCATGTGGCTGGCATGACTGCATGGAACAACGTTACCTTCCTGCAGAAGCGGTATGTATGGATCTACTTGCATTTACATGTTTTTGAACTGCTAGGTTGGCAGAAGCTGGGATCTGACACCGCTTCCAGGATTCGAACCCGCAACCTTTCGGTCAACAAGTTCAGAAGCTCAGCGGTTTAACCCTGTAACAACCCTATAACGAATATTTTTTTCTAACTTCTTTGGTTGGTGATTACAAAGGAAGACACAAGATGTTTTCTAATCTCCAATTCTCCTCTTCATTACCAGATCTTGGGGAAAAATATAACTTTTTGGACCACAGATCCCAGAATTCCCCAGCCAGCACTGCCAATGTTGTTGTCCAAATAAGTTACTTCCCCAAATTCTGCTTGGTGCTTAAGCAATTAGAAATGGGTACATCTGAAACGTACTGAAATTATCACAAAACTACCCTTGTCAATATGCTGATATGTAATACTGAGATTTATTTCCCACCTTTCTAGCAAAATGTTTGCTATCTTATGATATAAACGATATCACATTTAATTGTTGTAAGAGGGAACAACTTGAAGACTTCTAAATGCTCTTAGTATGCACACTTTATCTCTGTTATGCCAGTTAGACCTCATAGGAATTAAAGTTCAACAGCATCTGGAAGGTGACTTGATCCCTATATTTAATTTATTGCTATGCGCACAGACTGGCATGCATATAAAGCTAGGAATTTATTATTTACATGCCAATTTCAGTACCTTCCTCCCCAATTCATCCCTCTGTTAAAATGACAGCAAAATTCCCTTCTGTAGACTTCATGACAAATTTTTCCGCTTTCAATTGTACTCAGACTGAGACACAACATTTTCTTCACAAGAGGCTCACCTTTTTTTCCCCCCTTCCAATAGAGTTTGGAGGAGTAACTGGTTTAGATTACAATTCCCAGAAAAATCTCCTGTCTAGATGATCACTGGCTTATTTGTATCTTCAAATGGCAATGTGTATCATTGCTGCATATGTCACATTCTTCAACCAATCACGTCAATGACCTTATCATTAAACTAACAGAGACCCCAAGAGAGTCTAGATTCAATGCAAATATATGAGCAACAGAACAAGTAAGAGAGAAGGTTTACAGTGACTCACAGAGTGGTTTTGTGACACTTCTGGTGTTATGCAGCATGCCAATGGTCCTTCTGTACATCAGACGTCTAGATACAGAAACAAAGCATTAGCTGTCAAAAAGGAGTTAAGTGGATACCAGGAGCCTTCAAACAAAAATCATAGAAAGACACAAATTAAGATAGTTGAAGTCAGTTATTCCTACTGAAATCAACAAGACTCTAATGATCTGTCTGCTTAATTTGTATTCCATCTTTCTCCCAACAAACAGTCTTTTTATTTACATCCAAAGCATGTCTTTTGAGAGCCAGCATGGTGCAATGATTCGAGCACTGGACTAGGATCTTGGGAGACCAAGGTTTGAACCCTTCCCCAGCCATGAAAAACACTGGGTGACTTTGTGCAGGTCACACACTCTCAGCCTCAGGGGAAATTAAGGGAAAGACCCTCCTCAACAAATTCTGTCCTGAAAAAACTCACAAGAGTCACCCTTGTTGGAAATAGCAACCTTTTTCAAGCCTTCACTAGTTATTTATGTATATAATTCAGATTGCTTACTGTATTGTATATGTATATATTGGTTTGCAGTTCTTCTTTAACTCTTTGTTGTGGGAGGGGCTGCAGACCATGTGATTAGGTCTGGGCTTGTTCAGGACTCAGACTCCATTTTAGAAACAGTTTTGCTTTGGACTTCAGTAGGAACAGTGTGCTGTAGACTTCAATAGAAACAGTATGCTTAAAGCAGTGTTTTCCAACCTGGGGGTCGGGACCCCTGAGGAGGGTCGTGAGGGGGGGTGTCAGAGGGGTCACCAGAGACCATAAGAAAGCACAGTATTTTCTGTTGTTCATGGGAGTTCTATGTTGTAAGTTTGGCCCAATTCTATTGTTGATGGGGTTCAGAATGCTCTTTGATTGTAAGTGAACAATCAATCCCAGCAACTACAACTCCCAAATGTCAAGGCCTTTTTTTCCCAAACTCCACAGGTGTTTGAGTCCACAGGGAGAGTAGATTGTTTTTGGGGAACTAAAATAACACTTCTGAAACTCTGCTATATAGAGTACATGTGTGTGTGTGTGTGTGTGTGTGTGTGTGTTTGTCCATTGGCTTATCTTTGTTCCTAACAGAATACCTGAGAAACCTGATTGCCTAGCATGAATGCCATTTTCCCAAAAGGTTATGTCTCTAACAGGTTATGCTTTTTACTAAGAGGTTATGGCATCATTTTTCAAAAGATTATGATTTCTAATATGGTCACGCCTTTCCAAGGATCATAAAATCTCCAAAAGGTTGTGGAGATTTCCATTTCCAAAAAACCCTAAGTCAAGAATGGGTTGAAGAGACACAAAAGACATGTTTTAAGCTGATCACTTATATTAGTTGTTTTTTGATAGAAGCTGATACAATCTGATCTTGCTCTTCCAGTTTCCACTGCTCCCAACATTTCCTGTGTCCCTTTACAAGAGATGGTCACGTAGGAAAAGCAACATGCCAGCCAGGCAATCAATATATTTGACTCTTATGCCAGTAAAATTATATTGAAAGGCCCTGAGATGATGTTATCTTAATGCTGCTCTGAAACTATCCAGTAAAAGGAGAAAGCACTCAATTAGCATTTAAATATATCACTTCCCCTCAGGGGAGTATAAAACAAGCTTTTCTATCTCATCCAAATACTTTCCTTTCAATTGTTTTCCTGTCCCAGAACCTTGCTTTCTACCAACCTGTGCCTGCAATAAAATACAGAAGAATTTAATAATTCTAAGCCCAAGATTTTTGTTTTTGCATCAGAATAGTACAGATGCTCCTTCCACACAAGAATCCACTACATCAGCCTTCCATATTCTCTGGGTTTAGGGGTACACGAACCCCATGAAAATGAAAGACTGAATAGCTATAATATTGGGTTTTTTTACCTGAGAAAACATCTAAGGATTTCATGATTCTATGGTCTACTTCTTATAGAAGCTGACTATAGAATCACATCAAAGGAATCTAGGGATTTCTAAAGAGAACATTTTAATCAAATCCACAAAAGAGCAAATCTGCACAAGTCAAAACCACAAATATGGAGGGACAGGTCCATTAGGTACCTGAAATCTTCTTCATTTCTGGGAAGCTGCTATTGTTAAAAACCTGGGAATCACCCCAGTACCAAGTAAATTAGACATTGCAGCATACTAAAATACCTATAATCCCTGCACAAAGAAAGCTTTCTAGGAATTGAAGTTCTGAACATCCGGAGGTCCAAAAGGTCCTCCACACTTGCTTTAAGACATTGGTAGCTTCCCCAAAGAATCAAGACTACAAACGTTGAACTAACTGCAGCTTATTCAACCCCATAGTGGTAGTTGGTAGCTTCCATTTAGATGGAGTGGTGATTTTCCTCTAGTTTTTTTAGTTCAGATTTCAAGAGAACTAGCGAAAGTGCTGAACTTTCTCCCCAGAAAGGATTTAAACCAGAATGTATTCACTGACATGGAATCCAATAGCTAACTCCAGACAGTGGGTGAAGACATGTGGTCTGCAACCAGTCTGCATTCTGAAACTGGATTATATGACTGTGTAGATCCAGCCTAAGTAACTAATTTCAATATTCTAATCCTCCCAGTGTTATGGATTTCAGTATCCAGAAATCTCAGCTGTCTGTCTCAGGAATTTTGGGAGCTGAAGTTCAAAACACCTGGAAGAAAAGAGCTTGGGAAACACTATTTCGGGTTTTCTTCGGGGACTGCAAATCACAATTTCTATATTACAGGAAATTCTTCATTAAATATAACGTGGGAACATTAACATGATTAATTAGTAACTGTTTATAAATGGAAGATTGTTTATCAATATTTTGTCAACACAATGAAACTTAAGCTTCCAAAATAACAATTATTATATACCAGGAGAAACTTCATAACTACATGATGTCAGAAATAGTCACTCAAATATTGTTAAATATTGTCAAATATTGTTAAATATTGTTAAATACTGTTCCTGACATCATATATTGATGAAGAACCTTCTACAATATAGACATTGCTATTTTGGAAGCTGAAATTTCATTATATTGCATTTAACAATACTTGAGTGACTATTTCTGACGTCATGTACTTATGAAGACTCTCCTGGTATATAGTAATTGTTATTTTGGAAGCTTAAGTTTCATTATGTTGACAAAATATTGATAAACAATATTTCATTTATAAACAGTTACCAATTAATCATGTTCTCACATTACATTTAATGAAGAATTTCCTGTAATATAGAAATTGTGATTTTAATCTGCAGTTTTTGTATTTGTTGTTATAGATACCTGTGCATGTTACACTTTCTTCGGGGACAGCCATTTAGGAAAAAGACTTGGGAAAGTCCACTGATGGAGACACCAAGTCCATGCCTAGTCTCACACAGAGATTCAGCATGGATCTTTTAAGCCTGAGGATCAAACTACTCGCTATAACAAATACACATTGCATGCCAATTCATATTCTTTATTTCTTTTTCCTTTATGTTAGAGGAATCACATGTATGGCCATTTGTGAAAGCTGGCTAGTGAATAAAGCCAACAGGAAGAGAACTGCTTCCTTTGAAATGTAGCCATTCAGTAATAGCCAAGGAAGGATGCCATCCTTTCCATCCCTCTTCCCACTTGGCTACACAAAGCATAGCAAAAGAGAAAGGATGTTTAAAAGCTGCCTGCAGTGCTGCAAGTCTCTGTGCTTCTGGGTCTCATCAGTTATTACTCACTTAGTTGCTGCAGGCAGAGGGAAAGAGGAGCTGTCCAAAGATGAATATTCGCAGGCAAATACCCTGATTAAAGGCGGAAGGCAGCCAGTTTGCAAGATGCGGAACATTTGTTTCTATTACCATTGATTTGTTCCCTTCTTAGTACTAAAAATCAATGTTTAAGAAGTGAAAAAATTGCATGGGCAAGTTACATCTTGCTTTTTGGAGGAGATGGATTGTGTTGTCTAAACAGGCTCCTCGCTGGTGCAGATGGTTTAAGAGAAAGAAAAACCTCAGTCCCTATGATCCGCAAGAGCATTTGAGAGAATCCCACTTTTCAAAGGGAACTAAATGCTTAAATCAGTAGTTCCCAATCTTCCTAATGCTGTGACCCCTTAATACAGTTCCTCATGTTGTGGTGACCTCCAACCATAACATTATTTTCGTTGCTACTTCATATTGGTAATTTTGCTACCGTTATGAATCATAATGTAAATATCTGATATGCAGGATGTATTTTCATACACTGGACCAAATATGGCACAAATACCTGATACACCCAAATTTAAATACTGGTGGGGTTGGAGGGGATTGATTTCATCATTTGGAAGTTGTAGTTGCTGGAATTTATAGTTAACCTACAATCAAAGAGCATTTTGAAATCCATCAACCATGGAATTGAACCAAACTTGGCACACAGAATTCCCATGACCAACAGAAAATACTTGAAGGGTTTGGTGGGCATTGACCTTGAGCTTTGGAGTTGTAGTTCACCTACATCCGGAGAGCACTGTGGACTCAAACAATGATGGATCTGGACCAAACTTTGCATGAATACTCAATATACCCAGATGTGAACACTGGTGGAGTTTGGGGAAAATAGACCTTGACATTTGGAAGGTGTAATTTCTGGGATTTATAGTTAACCTACAATCAAAGAGCACTCTGAACCCAGCCCACAATGGGTCTGCACAAAACGTTGAACTAACTTCAGCTTATTCGACCCTGTAGTGGTATTTGGTAGCTTCCATGTAGATGGAGTGGTGATTTTCCTCTAGTTTCTTAATTCAGATTTCAAAAGAACTAGCTAAGGTGCTGAACCTTATCCCAAAAAAGGATTTAAACCTTAGAGAGCTTCTTTAAATGCAGACTAAATTCCAGAATGTATTCACTGACATGGAATCCAATAGCTAGCTCCGGACAGTGGGTGAAGACATTCGGTTGGACCTTCATAGCATGAAAAGTTTACTTTGCTCCAGGTGGACCTGTCCATGGTACTGATTCCCTGCCTGATCTCTCACTCAACCTTCAATATCGACCACTACCTACGTGGCCAACATTGAATACTGGTGGGGTTGGGGGGGGGGTGTTTTTGAATTCTGGGAGTTGTAGTTCACCAACACCAAAAAGGAAGAGAAGGACAGGTGGAAGGATCTTCATCTTTCTCTGCCAAAAGGGTTCATAAGACCATCAGAAATATGTGTTTTCTGATGGTCTCTGGCCACCCTTCTGAAATCTCCCTCATGATCCCTCTTGGATTTATAGTGTTTCTCAACCCCCAGGTTGAGAAATACTAGCTTAACTCAAAGATAAGTAATTCAGGAGGGTAAAGGGACCAATTTGCACCATCAGGGGAGCAAAAGCCCCCTAAAAATATTTTTAAAGTATTTCCAAGAGATTTTCCCCCTCCCAAACAAATGCAAAGTGCCACAAAATGCAATGAATCTATTGTCCCAACTCCACATACCCTAAACCTGCCAAAACCCACCCCCTTTGGCATCTGACTAACTCACCTTTCTTGAAATTGTTTGGAAGGGATCAACCCTGCCCTGAGGTTCGTGTCCCCCACGCGCTTGGCTTGCCACCATGTTGGGTCATCCTGGCTCACCACCTCCAGGATTTGCCTCTTCTGAAATGGCAGCCCAGCCTCCTGGCAAGGGATGGCCTTGTCCTCTTTGGGGTTGTAGGGAAAAAGGGCTCTCATGAAGACCTGCAGAAGAGAAAGCAAGGACACTTCTGGGATGTGTTGCGGGTCTCCTGTGATTCCATGAAGATGCCAAAAAACCCACAGAATTGTCTATGGAATACATTCTGAAGTGAACACCATTCTCATTCTAAGATGAATATAAATTAGAAAATTAAAAGTTACAGTTCTCATAATGATAAGGCAAAGAGGAACATAAATAAGATTTGGGCAAACGCTTTCCTTAAAAAATTTACCCATATTCCTACACAGTGAGTTTCAGGGCCATGTCTATTATTCCTATTATTGCATTCTATTTATTTTATTTCAATTATTATTTCTATTACCATTATGGTACTGATGCCATTTTATCATCGTTTAATTTATTAAAAAACATGAATGTTTGGTGGAGGAAAACACATATGAATATATATGTACACTTACAGTCTAAATTATCTAAAATCCTTCTACAACTACTCTTTTGATTAATATATTTATTATTAATACAGTAATGATAAACATGAATTATTTTTAGATTATTCATTAAAACACAATTGTTTATTTATATAGATAAATAAAATAATACTTATTTTCAAAAAATAGATTATTTCTTTCAGCTACCCATAGCTATTAAGACATTAACTGTGCATATTAATTTCTTATTAATAAACATTTATATATACATGGGAGGAGCTGCAGACCATGTGATCAGGTGGGAGCTTGTTCAAGACTCAGACTCCATTTTAGAAACAGTTTTGCTTCAGACTTCAGTAGGAATAGTATGATTTAGACTTCGACAGAAACAGTATGCTTAGAGACTCCATTGGACTTTCAGACTAGAGAGACACTTTATTAGACCCTCAGAACATTGAATATAATATCATCAACAGTAAATTATGGATATCTGATTATTTTATTTATTTGTTTGTTTATTTGTTTATTTGTACCCCGCTACCATCTCCCCAAGGGACTCGGTGCGGCTTACATGAGGCTGAGCCTAAATACCACAATACAGACAATAAACAACAATACAAGCAATTAAAAATAAAGAACATAAGCAATAAAATATACAACATTATCACTAAGGCAACACACAATTAAAAACAGTGGGAAGGCCAAATGTAAAGTTAAAATTGGAAATAATGTTGGGACCTGGACGAAAGGAGATAGGGTGTTTGTGAAGGGCATACTAGCAGACCTAAAGAAATGTAAAGTGCTTTGGAGAACAAAGTGCTATGGGATCATTATTCCGGGAAGGCACACTGGAACAGCCACGTCTTCAAGCTCCTCCTGAAGACTGCTAGAGTTGGGGCCTGTCTGATGTCTTTAGGGAGTGCATTCCAGAGTCGAGGGGCCACCACCGAAAAGGCCCTCTCTCTCATCCCCAGCAATCGTGCCTGCGATGCTGGTGGGATCGAGAGCAGGGCCTTTCCGGAGGATCAAAGGGATCGTGTGGGTGCATATATGGAGATGCGGTCACGCAGATAGGCGGGTCCCAAACCGTTCAGGGCTTTGTAGGTAAGAACCTGCACCTTGAATTGGGTCTGGTAGATGAATGGCAGCCAGTGGAACTCCTTGAATAGAAGGGTTGACCGCTCCCTGTAAGGAGCCCCAGTTAACAACCTGGCTGCCGCTCGTTGGATCATCTGAAATTTCCGGGCCATTTTCAAGGGCAGCCGCACGTAGAGTGCATTGCAGTAATCCAGTCTAGAGGTGACTAAGGCATGGACCACTTTGGCTAGATCCGCCTTCCCGAGGTACGGTCGCAGTTGGTGCACGAGTCTTAATTGTGCAATAACCCTCCCGGCCACCACCGACGCCTGAGCCTCAAACGTAAGTGAAGAATCCAGGAGGACCCCCAAACTGCGGACCTGTGACTTCAGGGGGAGTGCAACCCCGTCCAGCACAGGCTGCCACCCAATACCCCGGTCTAAGTTTATCAGTCTAATACCTGAGAAATCTGATTGCCTTGCATGAATGCCATTTTCCAAAAGAGTATGATTCTAACAGGTTATGCTTTTTTGATATATTAATAAATATATACATACATACATACACACACATATATACACATATACATATATATTTTAATGTATATGGCTACTCAGTCTATAATTATTTGGGGCATGGAAAAACGAAGTGTTGCTTGCTAAAATTCCCTCTTCTGCACAATCATTAACGATTCAAAAGTCCTTTCTAGTTTTCATTCTTACAACCCTAAATCTCAGTATGGTACACTAAGATTTCATTTTTAAAAAATCATCAGCAGTCACACAAAGTTACATCTCTTATAATTCTTTGAAAGGAAGCCATTGGAGTTTATGGAAATCAGCTTACGCTTGTACCATAAAGACAGCTCTGAATGGAGAGCCGTATATATTCTCCAAGGAGCGAACGTATGGATCCAGGTATTTTTAACAAGACAGAAGCATTGCTGAAGCTTTTGTCTGAAGACAAAAGTGCCCATTGACAAATGCCATCCCACTCAACTCATACATTCTGCAGAAAGCATGAAAGACTTTTTAAGCCCACACAAACCAATCCTGCAACTGTGGCTCTTGCCTATTTGAGAAACTAAAATAGCCAAAATCTATTTAATCCTGTTTCCCACTGGTAACCAAATGCTCCAATGAGAAACCCATAAGTAGGACATAAATGCAACGGCACCTTCTAAAAATACAGCAACACACTGTCTCTGTTAATACAGGGGATATATATCCACCATGTACAATAGCTACTATCCTCCATGAATGAGTCCAATTACTCTTTAAAGCTATTCAAGTTGGTGCCCATCACAACTTATACTAACGTCAGCCCTCACGTTCACTCCAATAAGAGGCACAGGGCCTCCACAAAAGGAGAAATCTTTAAAAAGCTGGTGTTTTTTCTTTGAGGTAATACCTCACTAGGATATCTAGGTCCTCCAGCATGAATCTGTGGTCAGTTTCTAGTGGAAGTTGACCATAGTGCCTCACTGTAGGACCTAGAGTTTCCCAAAGGGAATATTTTAAATCAAATCCACAAATAATCAAATCCACAAAAGTAATACCCATAGACCGAGAGGATTTGTACCTGTTCTATAGTATGATTCAAGATCATCACAAAGTTACATGTGATAAGGATATTCTTACCTTGCTGTCCTTTAGTCGGTCTTCTTCTTTAATGGCTGGAATTATTTTCAGTGTTATTGATCCCTGCGATTGTGCCTGAGGGGGGAAAAATGTTTTGTTGTTGTTTTCATATGTTGAGTTATTTTAGGTTATTATGTTTGTATCTGTTGTTGTACTGAGGCATTGAATGTTTGCCTTTCTTGGTTGTTGAAATCCACCCTGATTCCCCTCAGGGAGACAGGGCAGCATATATAATAGTAATAATAATAATAATAATAATAATAATAATAATAATAATAATAATAGAAAATGAACACGCAAAAATACTGTGGGACTTTCGAATCCAACGTTTTGGAACACAATACACCAGACATCACAATTGTGGAAAAGAAAAAAAAGTTTGGATTATTGATGTTGCCATACCGGATGACAGCCACATTGAGGAAAAGCAGGAAAAACTCAGCCGTTATCAGGACCTCAAAATCGAACCGCAAAGGCTCTGGCATAAACCAGTACAAGTGGTCCCAGTGGTCATCGGCACACTGGGTGCCATGCCAAAAGATCTCAGTTGGCATTTGGAAACAATAAACATTGATAAAATCATGATCTGTCAACTGCAAAAGGCCACCTTACTTGGATCTGCGCGCATCATTCAAAAATGCATCACACAGTCCTAGACACCTGGGAAGTGTTCGACTTGTGATTTTATGATACGAAATCCAGCATATAGATCTCATTTGCTGTGACATACTATGTTTTTGTGTCAGAATAATAATAATAATAATAATAATAATAATAATAATAATAATAATAATAATAATGTCTTTTTCCCTCAATGAAAAATCAGACTGTTCTGGCAAAACAGGTATAGCTTGATCTCTTGATACTTGGATACCCTGAATTCAGTCTTTTGCTCAGTATTGTTTACAGATGCCAAATTGGTAATTCTCCAGCATGCCAAACTACAGTTTCTATTACCGTACCTACAGACAACAGTTGCAATTGGATATACTCGAGAAGACTTGCATGGCCAGCAGGACCTCTGCATCATTTCAAAATTCCCAGCCTGGATTTGCTGGGAATTTAACCCAGGACCTTTTAAATGCAAGGCATGTACACTTCCACTGAGCTAAATAGCACAATGCACCTGTATTTCTATGTGGGTATGCTCAGTTGCAAAAGGAAAACATAAGTCAGACTAGTCAAAGGAATTACCCTGCAGAAATCTCATAGTAACTTGAAAGAAATTTCTGCAAGTGCCCATTGCTCTGAAATAAACCAGGAGAGTCATCACTTTTAACTGAGAGTGGAAGGCAATTAATATCTTTCTTGCTTGCTGGCTGGAATCCTGCCTCTCCATGAAATGAGCCTTCACTTCTCTAATTCCATGCATTGCAGAGAGTTATGAGATTCTCAAAACCTTTCACTCCCAAAACTCTTAAGATTTGCTTTGTTCACATTCTCGTGATCATTTTTCCCACTCCTTTTCTTTGGATGCCTAAACTGTGTGTCCAAATACTCATATGAAGTTTTAAGTTACTGCAGTGCCTTGGTATAAACACTTTGTTTCAGCCATGTAGCTAAGTTACAGGGGTTGGACCACTCGTCCTCAATCTAGCTAGTTTCCCACTTTGGATTTGTGGGTCAATCAGATGGGATGCACCCACAGGCTTCATCCAGATTTCCTTTGGAAGAAATGTGGAATACTACTTCCATTAGGCTAGTCCGATCACAAAGCAACGAGACTGCGGCCTCGTGTGTCAGATGCTGGATGACATGGAAGAAGTTGCAGCAGCAGAAGTACCTTCTGCTGGAAGATGGAGCAGCATGTTGTAGACAAGTGCTTCTCCATCTTTGGTCCTCCCCAAGTTTTTTGAACTTCAGCTCCTCAAAAACAAAGCTCAAATGTCCCAAGGTAAATTCTGGGAGTTGAAATCCAAAAAGTCTAGTGAAACAAACAATGAGAACTGCAGTTACAATTTTGTTTATGTCTTACATCTAATGGTTTTAATAATTTTAAGTCGAAGTTATATGTCATAATTACTTTTTTAATGTCAGGAGTGACTTGAGAAACTGCAAGTCGCTTCTGGTGTAAGAGAATTGGCCGTCTGCAAGGACGTTGCCCAGGAGATGCCTGGATGTTTTGATGTTTTGCCATCCTTGTGGGAGGCTTCTCTCATGTCCCCACATGGGGAGCCAGAGCTGACAGAGGGAGCTCATCTGCGCTCTCCCCGGATTCGAACCTGTGACCTGTCGGTCTTCAGTCCTGTTGGCACAAGGGTTTAACCCATTTTGCCACCAGCAGCTTAATTACTTAGTTATTATTATTTCTTTGTGTTACTGAACTATGGCATTGAATTTTTGCCATTAATATGTTGTAAACTTCTTGAGAACCTGCAGGGGTGAGAAAGGCAGTTTATAAATACGGTAAATAAATAATAAATAAGTTATCCAATCAGTTATATCAGATGAAGGAGAGCAGAGATTTCCAAACTCTGATCCTCTAAGTATTCTGGACTTCAGCTTTCAAAATCTATGGTGACAAGCTGGAGCATGTCCAGAGGAGACATGATCCAAGATCTGGAAACCATGCCCTATGAGAAAAGGCTTAAAGAGCTGGGCATGTTTCGCCTGAAGAAGGATGAGAGGAGACATGATAGTCATGTTTAAATATTTGAAATGATGTCAGGAAAAAGAGGGAGTAGTCTTGTTTTCTGCTGTCCTGGAGACTAGGAGCAATAGGTTCAAATTACAGAAAAGGACATTCCACCTGAACATCAGGAAGAACTTTCTGACCATGAGAGATGTTCAACAGGGGAACTCAATGCCTCAGAGTGTGGTGGAAGCCCCTTCATTGAAGGCTTTTAAACAGAGACTGGAGTGCATGGCCATCTGTTAGGGTTGCTTTGATTGTACTTTTCCTGCATGGCAGGGGATTGGACTGAATGGCCTGTGTGGACTCTTCTCATTCTATGATTCTATGATCATTAGCCAAAGTGTCTGAGGCTTCTGGAAGTTGAAGTACAAAATGCCTGGAGGACCAAAGTTTGAGAGTCACTGAAGCGGAAGATGCTTCCCCATCACCAGTGCTGAATGAAGACTCAATTGCCATTCTGGTTGCCTTCTCCAGGTGAAACGGGAGGATGCCATCTCGCCTATTATCTAACGCAGCAAAACGTCAGCTGATTTGGGACAAGCAACTCACAGGACACTTCTATCACTCCAACCTGGTAAAGATGAGAGCTATATCCTTAGATCTCCTAGCCAGTAAGTAATGGCAACAAATTGGATTTCAATTGATTTTCTCCCTAACATGCTTTCAAAGCTGATGTCTGCCTTTCCCAGTAGAATGATGCTGATTGCATTTGCTCTGTCTCTTTTTTTTTTAGTTTTTGTTTAGTTTCTTAGCTGCCTGCCGTGAGATTCAAGGCCAGCCTGTTGGTATCTAGCAATTTGTTTTTTGCCATTTTGATACTGCAGGGTTTTCCTGTTGGTGAGAGTCCCTAGCTTAGTAACATAATCCTTAATGGAAAAGTACTCATGTTCCACACAAAAAGTGCGAGATCCAATCCCTGGCACCTCCAGACAATGCTACAGTCAGTGTAAACAGACTGCACTGTACAAAAATGATGTAATGATATTGGGAAATGACTGTAAATATTTTTAATGTCCTTCCAGTTTCGTGTTTTAAGTCATTTGTGATTAATGGCAACATTAAAGCAAACCTATTGCAGGTTTTTCATGGTCCAATTTATTCAGGAGAGGCTTGCCATTGACTTCAGTTAGGACAGCATTTCTCAATCTGAGGATCAGGACTCGGGGGGGGGGGTCGTGAGGGGGTGTCAGAGGAGTCTCCTAAAGACCATCAGAAAGCACAGTATTTTCTGTAGGTCATGGGGGTTCTGTGTCGGAAGTTGTCCAATTCTATTGTTGTGGGGTTCAGAATGCTCTTTGATTGTAGGTGAACTAAACATCCCAGCAATTGCAGCTCCCAAATGTCAAGGTCTATTTTCCCCAAATGTTCACATCTGGACATATTAAGGATTCATGCCAAATTTGGTCCAGATCCATCACTGTTTGAGTCCACTGTTCTCTCTGGATGTAACTGAACTACAACTTCAAAACTCAAGGTCAACTACAACTCCCAAATGTCAAGGTCTATCTTCCCACTAGTGTTTACATTTGGACATATTGAATATTCATTCCAAGTTTGGTCCAGATCCATCATTGTTTGATTCCACCATGCTCTCTGGATGTAAGTGAACTACAACTCCAAAACTCAAGGTCAATGCCCACCAAACCCTTCCAGTATTTTCTGTTGGTCATGGGAGTTATGTGTGCCAAGTTTGGTTTAATTCCATCATTGGTGGAGTTCAGAATGTTCTTTGATTGTAGGTTAACTATATATCCCAGCAAGTACAATTCCTAAATGACAAAATCAATCCCCCCAACCCCACCAGTATTCAAATTTGGGCATATCGGGTATTTGTGCCAAATTTGTGCCAGTGAATGAAAATACATCCTGTATATCAGTTATTTACATTGTGATTCATAACAGTATCAAAATTACATTTATGAAGTAGCAATGAAAATAAATTTGTGGTTGGGGGTCACCACAACATCAGGAACTGTATTAAGGGGTCACGGCATTAGGAAAGTTGAGAAGCACTGCTTTAGGATGGGAGTGTGTGATTTGCTCAGGGAACCCGCGTTGAGTCACCGTATGGTTGAGAAAGGCAGGCTATAAATATTGTAAATAAATAAATACCCAGTGGGTTTCCCTGGCTGAGTGGGGATTCAAACTCTGGCCTCTCAGTGTCCCTTTTCAATCAAACCATTACGCCATGCTGTCTCTCTTTAACAACTTCCAAATTCTACATTTCTAAACTTAGAGATGTTAATTCTTTTGAACTGCAGCTCCCAGAATCCCCATAGCCATGATGACTGAGGGATTCTATATTCGCACTCCAAAAACTAAACTTTTCTGAGCTTTGTTCTGCACAAACTGCAAATTTGGATCTACGAAAGAACAAAAAAAATAGAACTATGGCAAATACAGCTTCACGATTTTGTTTGCTTAGGACTTCAATCCTATCCACATTTACGTGATGCAGTAACATAATGGAACGTAATGTTTGAGTAAACACAGCTTGCTCTGCATAGAATACTCAATATTCGCATTACGATTCGAAAAAACATGCCAATGCCACTGCAGGCAAGGAGATGGAGAAGGCTGCGGAGATTATGGAGGATTTTTTTCCCCCAGTGATCAAAGCTAATGCATTGTCCCTGCATCACGACTAGCAAATGCAAAACAAACCAATATATGTAGATCCCCTGCATTTGCATCTTTTGAGTAGGCTGCACAAACCAGCTTTTCTGGGGATAGAATTCAATATTTTAAGGACACCTCCGCCCTCATTTAAAAGCAGCATGTGGCCTAAATACCCTAAAGCAGGCATGGGCAAACTTAGGCCCTCCAGGTGTTTTGGACTTCAATTCCCATAATTCCTAACAGCTGGTAGGATGTTAGGAATTGTGGGAGTTGCACCTGGAGGGCCAAAGTTTGCCCATGCCTGCCCTAAAGGCACTAGATCAGTGTTTCTCAACCCGGGGTCAGGAGCCCTGGCAGGGTCACAAGGGGGTTTCAGTGTGGTCACCAAAGACCATCAGAAAACATATATTTCTGATGGTCTTAGGAACCCCTTTGGCAGAGGAGGCTGAAGATCTCTCCACCTACCTTTTTCTTCCTTTTTGGAAACAGAAGGTGAATCCTCCCACCAAAAGCCCTCTCTGCTATGATTGGCCGGCCTGGCAACCAAGGGGAGAGCTGTTTCTGAGACTCCAAGCAAGGAGCGGAGAGCAGGTGTGCTTGGAGCAAGGCAGAATGGTGTGCATGTGCAGACAAGGGAGAGAATGCAAGGCTGGAGGGAGTTTTGTGCCAGCAAGTCCTTCAAGGCATTGGGGGGGGGGGGTTTCTGTGTGGAAAGTTTGGCCCAATTCTATCGTTGGTGGGGTTCAGAATGCTCTTTGATTGTAGGTGAACTATAAATCACAGCAACTACAGCTTCCAAATGTCAAGGTCTATTTTACAACCAGTGTTTATATTTGGACATATTGAGTATTCATGCCAAGTTTGGTCCAGATCTATTATTGTTTGAGTCCACAGTGCTCTCTGGATGTAGGTGAACTACAACTCTAAAGCTCAAAATCAATGCTCACCAAACCCTTCCAGCATTTTCTGTTGGTCATGGGAGTTCTGAGTGCCAGGTTTGGTTTAACTTTATTGTTGGTGGAGTTCAGAATGCTCTTTGATTGTAGGTTAATTATAAATCCCAACAACTACAACTCTCAATTGACAAAATTAATCCCCTCAACCCCACCAGCATTCAAATTCAGACGTATTGGATATTTGTGCCAAATTTCATCCAGTGAATGAAAATACATCCTGCATATCAGATATTTACATTACAATTCATAACAGTAGCAAAATTACAGTCATGAAGTAGCAATGAAAATAATGTTATGGTTGTGTAACATGAATACATGAAGAACTGTATTAAGGGGTTGCGGCATAGGAAGGCTGAGAACCACTGCACTAGATGCCCTCTGATCCTGGAAACTAAGGAGGGTCAGCCCTAGTTAATACTTGGATGGTAGACCACCAATGAAGACCAGGTATGGAAGGCAATATTTCAAAGGAAGGAACTCGCAAAACCACCCTTCAGTAACTCTTTCCTAGGAAGACTCGATAAAATTCATAGGGTCGCTATAAGTCACCAGGCAATTTGAAGGCAAATACAGACACACATAGAGATTAGCTGAACAACAATATGTCAGCGATGCTAACATAGGGTAAAGGTAAAGGTTTTCCCCTGACATTAAGTCCAGTCGTGTCCGACTCTGGGTTGGTGCTCATCTCCATTTCTTAGCCGAAGAGCCAGCATTATCCATAGACTCCTCCAAGGTCATGTGGCCAGCATGACTGCATGGAGCGCCGTTACCTTCACACCGGAGCAATACCTATTGATCTACTCACAATTGCATGTTTTTGAACAGCTAGGTTGCAGAAGCTGGGCCTAAGAGCAGGAGCTCTCCCTGCTCCCCAGATTCAAACCACCAACCTGTCGGTCAGCATGTTTAGCATCTCAGCTGTTTAACCTGCTGCACCGCCAGGGAACTGCTAGGTTGACAGAAGCTGGGGCTGACAGAGGAAGCTCACGTCGCTCCCCGGATTGGAGCCTGCAACCTTTCCGTCAACGAATTTGGTTTAATGCACTAACATAGCAACCTTCATGTCCAATCCTACATTGAGCAGAAGAATGGACTAGATGACCTCCAAGGCCCACTTCCACTTACATGGTTCTAAACAATGCTTGCATTTTCAGGCTTGCTTCACTCTTGGCTGTTCAGTTCCGTTCATTCTGAAAGGGAACAGCTCTTTTCCGTGCACTTCTCTTGTCCCTAAAAGAGTTTTTTACTTCCATGTTTAATCTTAAAAGCATTCAAGGAGTACAAATCACATCTTATATACACCCCATTGCTACGTTCCCTGAAAAACACAGTGCTGCTGCTGACAGTGGAATAGAGGACCACAGGAGGGTCCCTTTGTTACTCAAAGCTCTCCCCACCAAAATGGATTTTCAAGTGCCTGGATAGGAATCCTGACAGTTTGGGGTTCCTTTGTGTCGGAAGGGAGGAGGACAGTTTTTCTCCTTCCCACTGAGGGACTGAGATCTCTTTCATTCAGCACTGCCAACATTAATGGACCCATTCAAAGGGATTTTTCGGCATTGATTTCTTGTTTCCAAGTTGGGTGCCGCAAGATGAAAGGATGTTCCCCTTCCCAATGAGGCATTTAGCTCATTTCCGTGACTCGGTAAGTGACAAGCGTTCAGAGGACCTGTTTACGTCGCTCTGTACAGCGTGAGATACATTATTGATGTAATATTAATAAATAACACCCATAAATGTAGGGCATGCCATGTTACAGAATAATAAGTTAGGTCTGCAACATTTAATAGATCAAACACTTCTATCAGGATCGCACCGCAGTCTCCTATGTATGCACGCTCAGAAGTAATCCCCATGGGTCTCCCTGCGACCTACTTCCAGCTATTGTACATAACTGGGATAAGGAGGGGGGCTCATGTCAGCAACGGAGCCCCAAATGGGTGGGGCAAAGCCAAAATTGGGAAGGATTACTCACTTTCACCCATCTTCCTCTCTTGGGGTACACTGAAAAATCCCAGATTTCATTCCTGTTTCCCATTTTATGCTGGGAATAATCCAGATCAATGGGTTGTTGTAAGTTTTCCGGGCAATATGGCCATGTTCCAGAAGCATTCTCTCCTGACATTTCACCTGCATCTATGGCAGGCATCCTCAGAGGTTGTGAGGTCTGTTGGAAACTAGGAAAATGAGGTTTATGTATCTGTTAAATGTCCAGGGTGGGAGAAAGAACTCTTGTCTGTTGGAGGTGAGTGTGAATGTTTCAATTGGCCACCTTGATTAGCATTTAATGACCTAGCAGTTACAAGGTCTGGCTTCTTTCTGCCTGGGGAATCCTTTGTTGGAAGGTGATTAGCTGGCCCTGATTGTTTCTTGTCAGTTCTTTATTTACTGTTATGATTTTAGAGTTTTTTTATGTCATTGAAATCCACAAGCCTGTGGACAATTTTAACAGAAAGGAAGAATCAATGAAAATGAACATAACCTGGCTACCAGAATTTTTTTAAAAAAACTCTAAAATCACAACCTCTGAGGATGCCTGCCATAGATGTAAGTGAAGCGTCAGGAGAGAATGCTTCTGGAACATGGCCTAAAGCCCAAAAAAACTAACAACAACCCAGTGATTCTGGCCATGAAAGCCTTCGACAATACATTAAATTCAGATCAACTTGGGAAGTTGGTATAAAAAGTTTCTGATCATACCAGAAATGGACAGAAAATACTGTAGAATAAGCAAAACATATATGGATCTCCAAAATAAAATGGAAAAGGATAGGAACAAGCTCTAGAGGTGTATTTACCCACTGTAGAAGTAATGCAGGTCGACACCACTTTAACTGCCATGAGACTCAATGCTATGGAATGATTAACACTGTTTATTTACATTCTTTTTGTAGGATTTTCTTAGGCAAGGAATACTCAGAGGTGGTTTGCCAGTTCCTTCCTCTGCAATTTAGTCTCCAGGCATCTGGTCTCCCATCCAAGTGCTAACCAGAGCTCATCCTGCTTAGCTTCCAGGATCAGATGGCATTTTAATGCCTTTTAAGGAATATAGGCCCTTAAGATATAGGTAAAGGTTTCCCCTTGACATTAAGTCCATTTCTAAGCCAAAGAGCCGGCATGGTCTGTAGATGCCTCCAAGGTCATGTGGCCAGCATGACTGTACGGAGCGCTTTTAACTTCCCGCCGGAGCAGTACCTTTTGATCTACTCACATTTGCATGTTTTCGAACTGCTGGGTTGGTAGAAGCTGGGGCTAACAGCAGGAGCTCACCTCGCTCCCTAGATTTGGACCTTTTGGTCAGCAAGTTCAGCAAGTTCAGCGGTTTAACTCACTGTGCCACCAAGGGCTCCTATTTAGGCCCATAGAAACAGTTAAATAAACTATTATTATTATTATTATTATTATTATTATTATTATTATTAGAAACACAACAAGATGAGTCTACACCAGACACTCTGCTGGCTGTTGTATTGGATCACACGTCAGACACTTCCCAAGTGTCTAGGACTGTGTGATGTATCGGCGAATAATACGCACAGATCCCAGTAAGGTGGCCTTTTGCAGCTGGCAGATGGTAATTTAGCCAGTGTCTATTGTGTTTAAGTGTAAGCCAAGGTCTTTAGGCACTGCACCCAGTGTGCCAAACACCACTGGGACCACCTAGACTGGCTTGTGCCAGAATCTTTGCAGTTTGATCTTTAAATCCTCATACCGTGTCAGATTTTCCAGTTGTTTCTCTTCAATCCTGCTGTTATTATTATTATTATTAAATTATTGTTATTCTGTTTCTGTCTATTCAATGCTCAGACCATAGGTCTTTCACATACAAGGCAAATAGATAAATACATGAAAACCATATTATTAAATACAATATTAAAATATTATTATTATTAATGTCTTTTTGGGGTGTTGTGTGGTTTCTGGGCTGTATGGCACCTATTAGAACACGGCCATACAGCCCGGAAATCACACATCACCCCATTGATCCTGGCCATGAAATCCTTCAACAATAGATTTATGTCTTCTTGTTCTGCTTCTCCATACCTATTCAGAAATGAATCCTAATGTTATCAATAGCACTTGTGTTCATATGGTAGGGATGTATTGCCTTTTGAATATTTTTGTACTGCAACTCTCATCAACTCCTAAGCCAGAAAAATCAAAATAAGGATTGATGGGAGTTGCAGTTAAATACACTTGAGCAGACCAACATTCCCCATTCCTACCATTAAAGAGCTATTCTAGATATTTGTTAAATCCACATTTCAGTTGAGTCACGCCTTCTGAAGTAATATGTGGATCACAAATCATTTTTGGTGCTAATTTGACATTGTTCCAATGTTTGTGACACAGTTTGGAGCTTTAAAAAAATAAGCAAAATAGTTCCAAAAATGTATTTTTTACACTAAATCGGTTGCAAAATGTGTAGCTTACTATAAGATGCCTGTAAATGCATATGCATTTTCATGCAGATTTCCCCCCAGAAATTAGGGCAGATTAATGTGGAACAGAGAGAGAAGAGACTTATGAATAAACACATAAGAAATAAACACGGAGCAAAAGAGCTTGAGCTCTCCATCTTTACTCCCACTGCGGGACGACTGCCACAACAGATGATACCAATTACTTGGTTCTAGTATATTCTTTCCCCAAATAATTATCTTCAATGCAAAAATAAGAACTACATAAAAAAACAATGTGGGTGCTTCTTGCTTCAGGGAGAATCGCTTTAATCCGTTAGGAAATGTAATTGATTTAATTAATCCTGCAACAAAAAGCTCATCTAATAGAGCAACTAAGATTTCTTTTAATCAGGGCAGAAAGGGAATGTGCAGTATTTCTTGGATTAGACCAGTAGTTCTCAACCTCCCTAATGCCGCGACCCCTTAATACAGTTCCTCATGCTGTGTTGACCCCCAACCATAAAATTATTTTCATTGCTACTTCATTACTGTAATGAATTGTCATGTAAACACCTGATATGCATGATGGATTTCCATTCACTGGACCAAATTTGGCACAAGTATGCCATACACCCAAATTTGAGCACTGAAGGGGTTGGGGGGAGGGAAGGGGAAGGAATTGATTTTGTCATTTGGGAGTTGTAGTTGCTGGGATTTATAGTTCACCTACAATCAAAGAGCATTCTGAACTCCACCAATGATGGAATGGAACCAAACTAAAAACAAAAATACTGGAAGGGTTGGTGAGCATTGACCTTGAGTTTTGGGGTTGTAGTTCACCTACATCCGAAGAGCACTGAGGACTCAAACAATGATGGATCTGGACCAAGTTTGGCACAAAGACTCAATATGCCCAAATGTGAACATTGGTGGAGTTTGAGGGGGAAAGACCTTGACATTTGGGAGTTGTAGTTGCTGGGATTTATAATTTGCCTAAAATCAAAGAGCATTCTGAACCCCACCAACAATAGAATTAGGCCGAAGTTCCCACACAGAATCCCCATGACCAACAGAAAATATTGTGTTTTCCGATGGTGTTTGGCAACCCCTCTGACACCCCCTCGTGACCCCCCAGGAGTTCCGACCCCCAGGTTGAGAAATGCTGGATTAGACTTTCCAGCACTCACAACCAACAAAGCTAATGATGGGAGTTAAGGAGCCCTCAGTGGTGCAATGGATTAAACCCTTGTGTCAGCAGGACCGAAGACCGACAGGTCAGACGTTCTAATCTGGGGATAGAGCAGATGAGCTTCTTCTGTCAGCTCCAGCTCTCCATGTGGGGACATGAGAGAAGCCTCCCACAAGGATGGTAAAACATCAAAACATCTGGACGTCCCCTGGGCAACATCCTTGCAGATGGCCAATCCTCTCACACCAGAAGCGACTTGCAGTTTCTCAAGTCACTCTTGATAAAAAAAAATAGTGGAGGATAATGAGAGCTACGATCTAACAGCATTTTGGAGAGTTTCACGTTCCCAGCTCTTTCATCTGAGGGCAGTAGCACTAAAATAATACTGTACAAGGTTATTAATTCTATTGAGTGACATGCTACCAGATCACCTATTGTCGACTTATAGCACCATCTGAGTTCCAGTAATTCATTTGGCAATTTCAGTTAGATGCCCTCGTTCACCTTCACTGCACTTATCTATTACATTTCCTTTCATTAATCAGTCAGTGGATTGATTAGTGAGCAATGCTTGCCCGAGGTTTTGATTTATCCTACATCTTGCTGTGTGGTTTTTTTGCTTACATCACACAGAATTATTTGCTCTAAATACTTCATCTCACACCTGGCATCTATAATTCAGTTTTCTGTCTATGGGAGTCACTCAGATATTGAACACTTTCTTGTTCACAAGGGGGGCATTGGCACTGTGGATGCAGTTTGACACCATTTTAACTGCCATAGCTCAGTGCTATGGAAACTTGGAATTGGGAGTTGGTTGAGGGACCAGCAGTCTTTGGCAGAGGAGGCTATAGTTAAAGACCTTGTGAAACTACAGCTCCCTTGATTCCATAGCATTTAATCATGGCAGTATTAAAAAGTGGTGCCAAACTTCTTTCATTCTACAGTGTAGATCAGGCATGGACAATCTTTTGTTGGATCATGGAAGAAATCAGTTAGTGTGTGTGTATCAACTATAAAGCAAGATGCACAAACCTGATTGGTTGAGCTTTGTGCAGGGAGTTGGCTGAGCCTGGGACTTTTGATTGCTGTTACATTTTTCAGGCTCGAGCTATGCAGGTGCTTGGAAAGAAGCACAGAGAAGCAGAGAGAGACACAGTTTGGAGTGTGCTCTCGCTTCATAAGCTACTCGAGAAGTTTGTCCACATGGACAAAGAAAGACCATTTTAAATCTTTCATAAAAGGACATTGTGTGAGCTGATGCAACTGATCGCATTGTAAATATGTTGTTCTGAACTATGGAGAGTAAACTGCTTGTTCTTTACTGTTAATCTCCGTGGCATATTTTCTTTCTCTGGCAAGACAGTGTGTCGGCTAATCAAATATGAACTACACGTGGTTTATTTTTACATTATGCTACAACAGCCAGTAGTCTGTTAGGAATTGTGGGAGCTGAAGTCCAAAACACCTGGAGGGTCGAAGTTTGCCCATGCCTAGTGTAAATACACCCAAAGAAATTCTAAACTTGCCTGTGATACTTTCTGTTTCTGTACCTAAAACGAATGGGATGCCTTTACTCATCTTAACTCAGAAATAAACTGAGCTCTTTGAGGCAGCTTCTTTCTGAATTAGTCCCAAAATAATGACAGGCACACCTCAATTAACAAAGTCTCTGACAATGAAGCTTACTTTATGCTGCCCACTCAATTTTAAAGTAGCATCAGCACTGGGAACATAGTGAAGGAAGGATGGGAGAAACATTTCCAATGTTAGAACTCAGCATTATCTGAAGAAAGCCAGTGAAGAAACAAAACTTGAGCTGGGAAAGAACAGTGTTCTACTTCCGTAATTATGTGTGCTTACTAGCAACAGACAAGGTACACAGCAGCTGTCACTGCATATTTCCTTATCGAATATGGATGTGTTGTAGTACAGCCTGAACTTGAGGCTGATGGGTTCACTGATAGTTTAGAGAGAGTTGTGGGATTTCCTGTGAGATTTCCTGGGGAACAAAATGATGAAAATTCAAGTCAGGGAAAGGATGGTTCTCTCTGGGGAAAACCTGACTCCGAAAGTAGGTCGGCCAAAGCAGCCAGAAACCACAACATTAGATAAGGAATTGGGCAAAGAATGAAGTGTTTGGAAGGTTCCCAGGGCAAAACACCTGGCGCTGTGGAGGTCAACAAAAGCCTTCGTTTACAGATTAGAGCTGAAAACAGACAGCTCCGGTCAGAGTGTCCACATGGGAAAATTGAAGAGAGATTTCATGGGAAGCAAAATGACTTCATGGATGTCTATTAATTAGCAAGAGTTAGTTCAGGCAATACAGCATTAAAGTGAGGCAGATAGGCCTGTGTTCTGTGGTCCTTGTTTCAAGTCAAGCCTTGATTTTGCATTGGCTTTGCATTCAAGTATTCTGGAAGCTTTTTATATCCATGTTTTTATATTCTTGCTTAAGTTTTTACTAAGTATACCTTGCTTGTGTATTTATGTTATACTGGTGACTTTCAGGCTATTCCTGGGCTATATTAGCTTGGGATTTGCATGTGACTTTTGGATTACTGTCAGGTTATCACCTATTGTGGACCTTTTCTTGGAATATACATCTTCTTTCTTTATTTCTGCTTTTTCATATATTTCTATGTGTTTTTACAATAAACTGTTTGCTTATACTGTGGTCTCTTGTGTGGTGCTGTGGTCATAGAGGTTCCCAGGCCTGGGGTGCAACAGGATGAACAGTCAAATAGAGGGGGAAAGGGGGAAAGCAGATAAACTCGCCTCACCAACTATCCCCAGCATTAAAAATAGATCTGCAAGTTTAGAAATCATAAGAAAAGTAAAAGCTGGTGAAGGCAAAAACCATCCCTGGATGTATTTTGGAAGTAACCTTCAAGTTGACTCAACAAGGTTAAAAATGTTTTTGTTTCTTGTTCAAGGCTTACCTAGCCTGGTAATGTGCATATTGTTAGTTTCAATGTAAGATTTACAGAAACATATTGCCTTGCGTTATTTTTTTAGTAGAACCAATACAAAGATTGCAGTAGGAATGACATTGAGGCCATCTACAATGCAAAACTGACCCCTTAACTCCATGATATGGAATTCTAGGGTGTGTGGTTTGGTATGATCCCCAACTCTTTGGACAAAGAGCTTGTAAAACTACAACTCCCATGATTCTCTAGCATTGAGCTCAACTGAATTAATTCTACAGTATAGAGGCACACATTGAGCCCAAGTAGCCCACAGGAGGAATCACAGCACCACAACAACCTCCCCCTCTACCCAATTGACTACTCTGATTTATGGTTTGACTAACAATGGAAATGTAAAAGACAATGGAGCCAGCATGGTATACTGATTTCGGCACTGGACTCTGGAAATCAGAATTCAGTTCTGTACCCAACCATGGAAAACCATTGGATGAACTTTGATGAGTCACATACTCTCAGCCCTGGAAACCCTCATGATAGGTTCATCTATGGCTTGAAGGCACACAACAACAACAGATCCAAAGTGGAGGTGAGCAGTAGCTTCAGAGTGGTCATTCCATCTAGGGCAGTGGTTCTCAACCTGTGGGTCCCCAGATGTTTTGGTCTTCAGCTCCCAGAAATCCTAACAACTGGTAAACTAAGTGGGATTTCTGGGAGTAGTAGGCCAAAACACCTGGGGACCCACAAGTTGGGAACCGGTGATCTAGGGGATCCTGAGAGTTGCTATCCATAAAAACAATTTTCTAAGTTCTTTGTCCTCCTAGAATTCTTTCCACAGGTTGAAACACAATAATGGCTTGGACTCAGGACATTCAGATCCCTTTGTAATATGTGGGCTTCAGATATAGGCTTCCATGGCGATGTTCTCTAGAACATTAAGGAAGGGCTTTGGGGAGGTAGGAATGAAAGGGAAAATGGTACTTTGTGTTTTTTTTTCTTTCCAGTTTCTTTTAAAAGAACAGAAGACAACGCTGATGATTCAGGTATCCTTGGTGAGTCTACAATCTCGAAAGGCCAACTTTTCTCACTCCCATTTCTCCTCTTTCATTTCAAAGAGGCATTTGCAATTTCAGTGGTAATTTGCAGCAGCGTCAAGGAGCATCTTGGGGATAAGAGCTGCGTTGCTTTGCGCCCCTCGCGTAGGAGGCACTGGGCACAATGCCTCCTTTTTGGCTCTGAAGAGGTGTGCTTCACGATTATAATTAAGGCTGTGCCCAAGTCAATGTGCTAAATAGAACTGCGGCATTACTAGGGAGTCATGTTCCCAACTCCAGGACTTGCACTAGAGAGAGACTATGGAAATCTTTAACAAGATAAATGTTGGATGTTTTGGGAGTCTGCGTTCTTACTACAGTTTGCAAGTAACTTGTTGCAAATGACCAATTAATTCCTTCCCCAGTGAGCAAGATATAAAGACATAATATTACTACACTAATTTAAAAGTGGATAACCAGGCTCCTTTTGAAGGTATTAGTTTGGAGGTAAACGATTCATTAACCAGAACCCATTTCCTCCTCATTTTTATATTTCTAAACCAAACTCTATACCAGGGCAAGCTATAGGGGCTTCTAGCACAGTATTCTCTAAGAGGCAGCAGCTTTCCATTCTGTCCCGCAGCAAAGGATCTTTCCCATGATCTGCCACTTGGGATCTTTTTAACTGCAGATGCCAGGAATGGAAAAAGGGATTTGGGGTTCCAAGAAAGTGCTGTACTCCCATGATGCAGTAGGCCTCTTTCCTACTGAAGAAACTGTAAAACTTTGCAGTGTTTGCTGACCAATGAAAAGTACATCAGAAAATGTGATAATGCATATGCCATTGCACATCTACTACTTCACTACACTAGAGAATAAATCCACTTCTGCCTCATGCAGAATTCTGGGGTTTGTAGTTTAATGAGGCTGGCAAAGGCTCCTCCCTAAACTATAAACCCCAGAATTCTGCAGGAGGCAAAAACTGGATTTAAAGTGGATTCATTCTCTAGTGTGATAAGGTTCATCATAACCATCCATTGGTTGTAGTCTGAATGGAATATGCAGAAAACTGAAGTTGAAAGACCCATCATATTTTGATATATGGAATCAGTCCAGATCTATTAATAATTGCCCAATATATAACAAAACAGGAAGAAATAGCTTATTGCTGTACCCCAGTGGTTCTCAACCTGTGGGTTCCCAGATGTTTTGTCCTTCAATTCCCAGAAAACCAGCTGGTAAACTGGCTGGGATTTCTAGGAGTTGTAGACCAAAACACCTGGGAACCCACAGGTTGAGAACCACTGCTGTATCCAAATACCACTCTTTTTAGTAACATCCCAGGCTCCCTGTAAGTTCCCAAGTATATTACAAAAGTGGCTCTCTTCCCACTTACTTAAGAGTAAGGAGTATGTCACTTAATGGGATTTACTTTCATTATGCACAAGAGTGTGCTGTAAATACTGCAGCCCTAATACGTAAGTTAGCATCTAATATAAAAGGCAAACAAACCAAAATCTGGCTAATTTCTTCTGGCCGTTTGTGAAGCACCGTAATCCCATTGACTTCTCGCAGCTCATCTCCAACATGGACAAGACCTAAGAAGAAATAGAGGAACAATGATTAAAAGTTATGTATCTTCTTCTTGGATGGAAGAGGTGTTGCATTGCGTATAGCACACATTTGAAACTGTACTCCTCTAGATATTGTTAGACTGCAACTTCCCTCACCCCTAACCACTGGTCATGCCCATTAAGTTCTGGAAAGCCGTAGGTCACCCAGCCCTGGATGTGTTCCTGGTCAGAACTTCCTTGGAGGTCCACTTTCTTCTCTTGTTGTCAGTGCTCAATCTAGAAGAGTCAATCTTCAAAAAGGATTACATGTTGAGGAATCGTCTTAAACTTGCAAAAAGGTCTTATGTATTCCCATTACCATCAGTGTGTTTTTGTTTATAATTGAATGGATCTTCAAATGTTAATGAAAAGCTTTAAACTGGAGTGGTACTAAAACATATCTTGTTAGAGCCACGGCTCTAACATATGGAATCCTGAAATGTATGGTTTAGATGGGGAATTTAGAACTTTTGAGAAGAAAGCTCTATTTCCTCTGCAAACTATAAATCCCAGAATTCCATGACTGTTTCCATGGAAGTTAAAATGCTATAATTGGATAGTACAAAAAGGCCCTCTACTAATATCAAGTCAACCTATACTGAACTATAGGTTAAAATATACTTAATCCACTTGCAAGATACAGCCAGTATGGTATAAAACTCTGGCAGGATCTACACTGCCCTATAATCCAGTTTCAGAATGTGGATTAACTGCATTGAACTGTATTATATCAATCTACACTACCCTATAATCCAGATTAATGCAGTTAATCCACATTACTGGTCTTTAGGGAAGTGTAGATCCAGCCTCTGAAGGACCAGGGTTCCTTGGAATAAATAGCAAACTGATCTGCAGAGGACTTGTTTTCTGTAATTGTAATGGAGAGGAAAGGGAACTCTGTTCTCTGGATAAACATACCACTGCGGTCAGCCGCTCCTCCCCTCATGATCCGTGCCACAATCACAGCTCCCGTGTGCTCGTCCCGCCTGATTGTTGCACCCTAGAATATGAAAAAGAAAAATATATCCAGTAATATGTAGATATGCATCTGGTGCAGACATGAAACCCTATGGATTCAATTGTAAATCATCTAGATCAGCCTTTCTCGAAGTATGCTCTGTAGTGCCCTTGGGGCTCCACGAAGCATACTGAGGGACTGCATGGTTCCCTTCACTTCCTCCTCCTCCTCAGCCTCCAAACTTTCCTTCCTCTTTCCTGTTTCTCCCCCTCCCCAGCTCCCTCACCCCCAAAAGCTTTCTGACCCCACATGCCTCCTTTTCTGCCCAGATCCTTTTCCCCTTGTTTTCCTTGCTTCCAAAACCCAATTTTTTCTCACCAGTCAGGTGGTGCTTTGATTGAGCTTTTCCTGCATGGTAGAAGGGAGTTTAACTGGATGGCCCCTGGGGTGGTGGTGATGATGATGATGATGATGATGATTATTATTATTATTATTAGTAGTAGTAGTAGTAGTATTACTACTACTACAAAGGCTATGTGGTTTTCTTTTGGTGGTGCTTTGTGTCAAAAAGTTTACCCATGCCTGATACATATATACTATAAATAATATAATATATAAACATTTATTGGAGCTCCATGAAAAACTTTTGTTTCAAAAAGGGTTCCACAGCTGAAAACGTTTGAGAACCCCTGAGGCAGATTCTAGAGCAACGTCTCTTAACCCAATGCAACTTTATGTGCAGCTTCTACAAATACCTGTCTAGCATGGTTGTGCAAAGGATTGGGGGAGCTGTAACCCCACACATTTGAGCACTGCCAGATTGGGGAAGGTTGTGCACATGTTTCCATGTAGTGCCTAATATATTCTTCTGGGAAAGCTCAAAATCAGAGTGTAAAGAAAATCATTTGTTCAGGTCTTTCTAAAACATCTATAGTTGGCCACTTTGGGAATGATAATACTACCCAATATCAACCTTTCATTGGTTTCCTTTAGGGTTCTTTGCATATTTTTACACGCACTAGCCTTTTTGCTACACACAGTACAACATAGATCTCTCACACATACCAAAGGTTCTTTATTCTTCACCAGGCGAACTATTTTGACCGACTCTTCATCAAAATCATCATCAATATTTTCAGGCAAAGGAGGGAGGACAGGGTCAAAATTCTTCTGGGCAACAGTGTCATGTACAACCAGCATCGCCTTTAGGGTAGTTGGGAAGGAATGGAAAGAGATGGAAAAAAGAATAAAGGGCAGGTGAAAAAGGGAACCGATCAAGGGATCTTCTTCAACCTGTTGGCATCCAGCTGGATTGTACTACAACACCCATCATCTCAGGCAGCATGGCCTCTGCTGGGACCAGACCTTTGCCATCGTGATCATACTATGATATTGTTTGGTCACATATCTCCCAGTTTTTTGTCTGTGTAAAGAGGAACTAAGGGTACATCTACACTGTAGAATTAATGCCGTTAATTCAGCAGTGCCTCAATCCTTTGGTATATTGAGAGTTGCAGTTTGGTGAGATGACAGCACTCTTTGGGAGAAGGCTAAAGATCTTGTAAAGCTACAACTCCCATGATTCTATAGAACTGAGCCACAACAGTTAAAGTGATGTCAAACTGCATTAATTCTACAATATAGATGCACCCCAAGTGAAATAAAACTAACAGGCTTGTCTACTCCTATCACAAGGAGTCTTGAATCCTATTGATTTGTCTGAGCTAAAGTAGACTCACTGAATACATTGTGGAATGGTCTGTCAACACATAAATACATTTCATTGGGGGTTTTTAAAAAAAAATCCCCCCTATTCGAACTATCAACAAAATTCAGCGTATTCTCAACTGTTTATTCATTGATGGGTCTATGGACTGTAATAAATATTGTTGTTGTTTTTGTCATCCATAATTGAATGGATCTTCTAATGTTAATAGAAAACTTTAAACTGGAGTAGGACTAAAATGTATCTTGGAGTCCTTTCAGGGACTGCCACTTGTTGAAAGCCAGCTCCACTGGCTTTCAACAAGTTTCCGAGCTCAATTCAAGGTGCAGGTTATCACCTATAAAGCCCTATACACTTTGGGTCCAACCTATCTTTGTGACCGTATCTCTTTCCACAAACCATCGTAGGCTCTGAGATCAACAGGGGAGGTCCTTCTCTCAGTCCCACCACCATCTCAAGCACAGTTGATGGGGACGAGAGAGAGGGCCTTCTCTGTGGTGCCCCTCCGGCTCTGGAATACCCTCCCAAAAGAGATTAGATTAGCCCCCACCCTTTAATCCTTCTGTTCCAACCTGAAAACATGGATGTTCAGACAGACCTTTGACCTTGAGTAAGATGAATGGCACCTTGTGAGTTGACAGCAGTTAGTTTTATCTACCATTGTTTTAAAATTGTATTATTTTGATTTTATGCTACATGTGTTAACACAGGGGTTGTTGTCATAATTTTATGTGACTTGTTTTATACTTTTGTACCTTTTTTACCTGTTGTATGTTATATATACACCCTGGAGTGCCTTGTAAGCTGCCCCGAGTCCCTTTGGGTAGATGGTGGCGAAATATAAATAAAGATTATTATTATTATTTGAAACACAACAAGATGAGTCCACAGCAAACAAGATCACTCTGCTGGCTGTTGTATTGGATCACACATCGGACACTTACCAAGTGTCTAGGACTGTGTGATGTATTGGCAAATAATGTCTGCACATCCCAGTAAGGTGGCCTTCTGCAGTTGGCCAATTGTGTTTAAGTGCAGGCCAAGGTCTTTAGGCACTGCACCCAGTGTGCCGATCACCACTGGGACCACCTTGACTGGCTTGTGCCAGAGTCGTCGTCGTCTTCTTCTTCTTCTTCTTCTTCTTCTTATTATTATTATTATTATTATTACTATTACTATTGTTATTATTATTATTTTACTGACACAAAAACACAGTATGACACAGCAAACGAGATCTATATGCTGGATGTCGTATCACAAAATCACAAGTCAAACTCTTCCCAAGCGTTTATGACTGTGTGGTATGTTTTCGAATGATGCGCTCAGATCCAAGTAAGGTGGTTTTTTGCAGCTGACGGATCATGATTATTTATTTATTTATTTATTTTTATTATTCTATATAGAAATCCTTCTCAAACTAGAAAAGGACTTAAGTATTCAACAGTGCCCCTGTACACACCCTCAACAAAAATGCAGTTTGTTGTAGTTGTACAGATTATTGCTTTTTCAAAAGATCCTCGGAGATACCATTGTCCTGAGCATATGGTGTCCTGCGCCCATGCAAGCAAGCTAGCATAAAAGAGAAAAATGCTGATTTCTTTTGACTTCCATTCTCTCTTCATTTCCCTTCTTAAATTGTCTTTCCCCTTTGTTCTTGCATGTTTTATTAGATTGAAGATAAATCTTAAAAAGAACATAATCTCGGCGCTTGCCTACTACCATTAAATATTTCATACAATGGTTCTGAACTGGCAGCCAGCCACAGAGCCGCAGCGGAGTCTAGCATAGAGGAAGTATTTTTCCAATTTTCAGTGAGAGGCTGACTTCTGGAAAAGAAAATGTGTATTGATGACAGGGGAGGAGTAGGAAAGTGTCTGAGCATCAGCAATGCAAATAAATATCAAAGTTTTTTCTTAAAAGAGTATTGGTGTTCAACATCCCTAGTGAATTGAATCTCAGCCAGGAATGTGATGCCACAGCAAGAAGGGTCGATACGATTCTAGGCAGCGGATTTTAAGTGGATTTTTTAAGTGTGATGAGGCCCGCAGAATTCTTGGATTTGTAGTTTAGGGAGAAGCCTTTAACAGCCTCACTAAACTATAAACTCTAGAATTCTCCAGGAGGCAGAAACTAGATTTTAAGTGGATTTTTTCTCTAGTGTGATGAAGAGGTTGAGTCATGAAAATTGTAGCACTTCTAGATTCAGTGCTACAAATAACCCTTTTGGTGTTCTGTGTCCAGTGCAGCTATTAATGATTCTTACTGCAAGAAATTATTTAAAACCTGTGAAATGTTTAAAAAGACTATTTGGAATTTAGGACTTATCTATCTATACACATAATAAAAATGAAAATTGCACCAGGACTGTGGCACAGCTGGCTGGGTGTCAGCTGCATTAAGATCACTACTGACCAAAAGGTCATGAGTTCGAAGCCAGCCCAGGTCGGAGTGAGCTTCYGGCCAATTTGTGTAGCTTGTTGTCGACCTTTGCAACCTGAAAGACAGTTGCATCTGTCAAGTAGGAAATTTAGGTACCACCTATGTGTGGGGAGGCTAATTTAACAAATTTTGGAGGCCATAAAAAATCTGCAACAAAAGCATGTGGGGAATGCGGAAAATACTTCATCAGTGTCRCAGATGGACAGTGAAACAACAGCTCTCCTGGAGGCCAGAAAATTGGAATGTTAAATAGCCTCTGRCTGTCTGTGTTATGTGTATAATAATAATAATAATAATAATAATAATAATAATAATAATAATAATCTTTATTTATACCCTGCTACCATCTCCCCATGGGACTCGGTGCAGCTTATATGAGGCTGAGCCCACAATACAACAACACGAGCAATACAAGCAATAACAAATACAATACAAAGCAATTAAAATAAATCTTATACACAAAAAGCATAAACATTAAACAGAATACAGTGCACATTTATGGCATTGAATGTTTACCATGTATGTTTACATTGTAATCCGCACTGAGTCCCCTGCGGGGTGACAAGGGCAGAATATAAATACTTTAAATAAATAAATAAATAAATAAATATGTGGCTGGCGTGTCCACTTACACAGACAAGCTCCTGTCTCCAGAAACAGCTCTAGCTCTCACTGTTCAGGAGACACCAATGGCCCTCCCTCCAATGACATTGCAAGTTATAGTGAGTGCCATGGATATGTCCAAGAGTCCTGCCCAGTGTCCTCCACAAACATGATACTGCCCACCACCCAAGTGAAGGCTTTCATAAGGAGACAATTTCATCCAAGATTTTATGTGTTTCCTCCACCACAGGCAACCCAGTGTTTCTTACTCTCTCCACTGGTGTGGAATTTACATGACCCCACCCACTGCCTCTCCATTAACCCTTTCCTATTCTTTTCTATGGCACTCAGCAAACAGAGGAATTGATCAGCAACTGAACATACTAGAGAGGTTTGGGGAGAATTCACCATGATTTATAGGAGTTGTAGGTCCTGGGATGTATAGTTCACCTGCAATCAAAGAGCTCTCTGCATTCCACCAACAATGGACCTGGAACTAACTTGGCACACAGAACCCCCATGACCAACAAAAATTACTGGAGGTCTTTGGAGGGAGTTATAGGAGTTGTAGTTGCTGGGATATATAGTTAACCTACAATCAAAGAGCGTTCTGAACTCCACCAATGATGGAATAACCAAACTTGGCACACAGAACCCCCATGACCAACAGAAAATACTGGAAGGGTTTGGTTTGCATTGACCTTGAGTTTTGGAGTTGTAGTTCACCTACATCCAGAGTGCCCTATGAACCCAAACAAGGATGGAGCTGGACCAAACTTGGCATGCATACCCAATATGCCCAAATTTGAATACTGGTGGAATTTGAGAGGAATTGACCTGGACATTTTGGAGTTATGGGTACTGGGATTTATAGTTCACCTGGAATCTGGAATTGGACCAAACTTGGCACACAGAGCCCCCATGACCAGCAAAAATACTGGAGAGCTTTGGGAAAATTCACCTTGATTTGGGGGAGTTGAAGTTCACCTACACCCAGAGGGCACTGTGAACCCAAACAATGATGGATCTGGACAACAGTTGGCACACACACCTGATATGCTGATATTTTATTACTGGAGAGGTTTGGGGAAAACTGATCTTCCTTTTTGGGAGTTGTAGTTTACCTACATCCAGAGGGCACTGTGAACCCAAACAACGATGGATCTGGACCACAGTTGGCACACATACCTGAAATACTGATATTTTATTACTGGAGGGGTTTGAGGGAAACTGATCTTCCTTTCTGGAAGTTGTAGTTCATTTACATCCAGAGGGCACTGTGAACTCAAACAATGATGGATCTGGACCACAGTTGGCACACATACCTGAAATACTGATATTTTATTACTGGAGGGGTTTGGGGGAGCTGCCTTTCCTTTCTGGGAGTTGTAGTTCACCTACAACCAGAGAAACTGTGACCTCCACTGGAACTTGCATCAGTTCTAGCTAGCAAAGCCAATGCTGCAGGATGATGGAGTAGTTGTAGCTCGCCAACATTTGGATACTCATTTTTTTCCACCTCTGGTTTAAGATGACCCCAGGGCAGTTTTTGTGAATGCGAGGGCCCTGCATCAGTAAAAATAAATTACAATTGTTGTCTATTTTGGACTTTTTAAACCCCAAAATGCCCTCAGGAGAGGATTAGAGTACATTTTCACCACATTTTGCAGGCCCCTTAAGCTATTTTGGGTTAAGAGGAAGCTTTTTAAAAACCAAAGAAACGGAATACAACTTCCAATCACTTTCTCTTGGTATTAAAATAACCCAGTAAAACCTGGTGCAAGTGTCCCTAAAGGACATATGGACACATTTCATTTCTGCAATGCAGGTGCAATTGGGACGCAGGTGCCCTTGCATTTCAATATATGTTTTCAAAACATTAAACCCAGCAGCAAGACATGTTTTGTTTTGATAAATATTACTTAAGCACATTTTTAATATTTTAAGAGAAAATTTTAGACATGCAAAATCATATACATATATATGATTGACTCTCAGTTAACTGGAACTCAAGCAACCAGCAAAAAATAATCAAAGAAATAATTTTTATATTTGAAAAAAAACCCTGTTTTTTATATATAGTAAAACTGTGTGACATTATCAAGTTTGTCTTTATTTGCTTTTAGTTACTAATATCTGGAAGCTCTCAGTGGCACAATGGGTTAAACCCTTGTACCGGCTGAACTGCTGACTGAAAGGTCAGCGGTTAGAATCCAGGGAGCAGGGTGAGCTCCCATCTGTCAACTCCAGCTTCCTATGTGAAGACATGAGAGAAACCTCTCACAGAATGGTAACACATCCAGGTGACCCTTGGGCAACGTCCTTGCAGACTGCCAATTCTCTCACACCAGAAGTGACTTGCAGTTTCTCAAATTGCTCCTGACACAATATATATATATATATATATATTATTATTATTATTATTAACTTTATTTGTACCCCGCTAGCATCTCCCGAGGGACTCGATGCGGCTCACACAGGCCGAAGCCTCAAAACACAATACAGTAAAAAAAAACATAACACAACAATAGCAAAGCAAATCAAATCAAACAATAAGCAATAACGACACCAACAATACATCAAACATTATTAAACATTATTGATATTATATTAATATCAAGTCTATACAGAGCTTATGGTATGGTATAGTATGGGGTATGATTTTAGGTCTATTTTTAATAGTAACTCTCAGGCTTCTTCCACACTGCCCCTATATCCCAGAATCGAATCCCGTATTATCTGGCAGTGGAGACTCACATAATCCACTTTAAAGCAGATAATCTGGAATCAGATCCTGAGATATAGGGCAGTGGAGACGCGACCTCAAGGAATCAGAAGCTACACTTATCTGGCATCTACCAATCCCCATGAATAGCGGTTAACTAAGAGTCTGCTGTGTTATTAGAGTACACATTTTTTTATATTTTAAGATATATTGATAGACATACAGTACCAAACACATATGTACATGCACATTTCCCCTGCCTTCTCTCTCCTTTATCAAATATAAACTATCTTTTATTTTATTTTTTTGCAAAAATACCTATTTTCATTTTTATAAGCGCTCTGTTTTTTGCAAACCGGTCAATAAAACAGCCCTTTTCTCTGCAGGAGCTACATCCCTGTCTCATTCTAAATCTGTTAAAGACTTCTGCAATCTGAGCTCATTTGAAAATCATTGTCTTCATATCTTATGTCACCCGGTAAAAGTTATTAAAACCTGATGCTTAAAACTCTCATTTATTATCCGCCTATTCACGCCGAAAGGGAAAGAGAGCAAACACCTCCTTCCTGGTGTGGGAGAATAAAGGCTTCACGCTAATAAGGGGGGAGCAGCCATTTATATTTCGCACTGCTTTAGGACTAGAAGCAATGAGTTTAAATGAATGTGTAGGTTTGATTCTATACTGGAGGTGGAAAGTAAAACATTCGCTCAGTAAGGGGCAAAAACCAAGGGCTCGCTCGCTTCAGTTCCAATGAGGCTGGATTTACACTGCCATATAATGCAGTTTGAAACTGCATTATATGGTTAGTGTAGACTCATATAATGCAATTTGGAGGGGATCAGAGTAAAAAAATGGCAATAAAAAGTAGATATCCTATGAACATGTTCAAAATGCCATAACTTGCCCAATAATTGTCACACACTCACTCACCCAGAATCAGACATAAACAGTTTAGAGCAGTAGTTATCAACCTTCCTAATGCCTAATGTCATGTTGTGGTGACCCCCAACCATAAAATTATAACCATGAAATTATTTTTGTTGCTACTTCATAACTGTAATTTTGCTGATGTGCAGCATGTATTTTCATTCACTGGACCAAATTTGGCACAAATACCCAATACGCCCAAATTTGAAAAACTGGTGGCATTGTGGGAGATTGATTTTGTCATTTGGGAGTTGTAGTTGCTGGGATTTATAATTCACCTACAATCAAAGAGCATTCTGAACTCCACCAACAATGGAATTGAACCAAACTTGGCAAACAGGACTCCCATGACCAAGAGAAAATCCCGGAAGGATTTAGTGGGCATTGACCTTGAGTTTTGGAGTTGTAGTTTACCTACATCCAGAGAGCACTGTGGTCTCGAACAATTATGGATCTGGACCAAACTTGGCACGAATACTCAGTATGTCCAAAAGTGAACACTGGTGGAGTTTGGGGAAAATAGACCTTGCCATTTGGGAGTAGTAGTTGCTGGGATTTATAATTTGCCTACAATCAAAGAGCATTCTGAACCCACCAATGATAGAATTCAGCCAAACTCCCACAGAACCCTCATGACCAACAGAAAATACTGCGTTTCTTGATGGCCTTTGGCAACTCCTCTGATACCCTCTCATGACCCCCCCCCCCCCCCCCCAGAGGTCCAGACCCCAGGTTGAGAAACACTGATTTAGAGCCTTCCTTGCTCGTTTTTTGCACACGATATCCAAGACATTCCATAAATCTCAAGATAACCGACAGTAATACATATCATGCTGCTGAATGCATTGTAAAATCGCCAATAAACTTCCAACATAAAATGTGTGTGAAGAAAACTTGCTACATCATTTTTTAAAAAAAAATGGCAAGCATCCATAGAGTGGTTAGGTATGCAGTACCAATAGCAGCAAGCATAGGCAACTCAATTTCTTTATTTCCAAATGGCTTTTGGAAGTGTCTCAAATGTCACTGGAGAATCAGGAAACAGCAATTCAATTATCCCTGCTCCATTCCAAAGTTGCTTGAGTGATATGAACCCTCTAATAAGGATCCAAAAGTGGGTCCAGAAGACTCACAAGCAGTTAAAGATGCTCTATTTCTGGAGCAAGTGACATTCTGCAGTGACTTTTGAAGCTTCCATGCCAATTGGATTGGTGAATCTGTTCTGAAGTTTAGTCCAAACTTTGAATAGGATTCATCACCATGGGTAGCTCCTTTAACATTTGGACTCAAATCTGGATTGGATACACTGCACACCAACTGAAATATGAAAGCCACCAACTGGAACTGCAACTATTGGGATCCTAACACATTATGCTGTTATAGCACTATTATTAATAATAACAACACTTCGTTTGTATTCCGCCCTTCTCCTTGAGGGGAAACAGAGTGGATATAAACAGCATATAAACAGACACAGGCAAACATTCAATGCCTTATTACAGTGAAATACAATGAAACACAAACAACACAGACAAAGGCAAATGCTTCTCCTTTCATTTCCGGCTCTGGAGACGGTGCTCAACTTCGGCTCTGGGGAAGGTGTTCATCTCTATTTCCAAGCCGAGGAGCCTTTGTTGTCCATAACACTTCCTGGTCATGTGGTTGGCATGACTGCCTGGAGCGTCCTTTGCCTTTCCTGCCAAAGCAGTGCCTATTAATCTACTCATATTTGCAATTTTTTGAACTGCTAGGTTGCCAGGAGTTGGGGCTTACAGCAAGAGCCGACCCTGTCCTGCAGATTCAAACTAAACTTTCAGGTTGGCAGTTCAGCCATACAAGGGTTTAACCCATTGCATTACTGTGGCCCCTCCATCTGCTTTAACTGCCATGGTGATATTTTGTGGAAGTCTAGGGTTTGTAGTGTAGTGAGGACAAGAATGCTCTGGCTGAGAATACTAAATGTCCTTCCCTAAACTACAGACTCCAGCATTTCATACAATGTTGGCATGGCAGTTAAAGTAGAATAACAGAGCTACAACGGCATAGTGTGACAGGGCCTTCTGGCACTCTCCATTGCCAGGAAATGGCCATCTTATTTTGCTTCTTGCATCTCTTGTGTGAGGTTTCTTGCCAGCTTCTTCCTCTCCTTTCTTCCCTCTCTCCCACCCTATTCCTCTCTCGGTCCCTTTTCTTCTTAATTATATGCCTTCACTTTCCCTCACATATATCCGCACATATTTTAAGCCCTCGCACGGCATGGAGGTGGGAGGAGAGGAAACCATTTAGGAGCAGAGAAAGAGAAGGAATTGGAAACCTAAGCCTTGCCTTCACCCCAACATCTCAATTCCTGACTGTATTTTGTACTTCTTCCAGTACAAAATAGGTTATTGGCCTATCACCATACACCACGATGTCCCTCCACTGAATATACTCGTCTTTCAGTACCTAGGCATCATGTAGAGGTTTGGATAACCGCCAACTTGAGCATTCACATCTCTTACGGTACTTCCAGATGAAGCCTTTAGTGTGCATTATCTTGCCATAAATGCAGAATTTTACAAGTGGTTCAGAGAAAAGTGTTCTCTGTTTGTAAAGTTCTCTCATCCACTCATGTTTTCCCCTCACTTTTTCCCTTTTTTTTTTCTTACCACAAAAATAAGGAAAAAAGACAAGAGTAGCTCTGCAATGACTATGAAACAATTGTTATTGATACAGAAGCTATATTTTCTACATGTACAAAATGACTCCCGTATTCAGAGTTTCACCTACCCGCATCTAACAAAATATGTCCTCTCTAGGTCCTCGGGGCAAAAAGTTGCCATATAATTGCCCAGGAGAACCTAGTAAATTCATAAAGGATACCTCTCTGAGAATCTTCTAGGTATGCTAGTATGACTCTAATGCAGTGGTTCCCAACCAGTGGTCCATGGACCATCAGTGGTCTGCAATAAATAATAATAATAATAATAATAATAATAATAATAATAATAATAATAATAAAATAATAATAATAATTAAGGCCAGGATTGAAAAATCAGCTGATGACCCAAAATGCAGACTGTTCAAGAAAGCTGATGAAACCATGAACTATATCCTCTGTTGCTGCAAGAAAATCACACAGACGGACTACTCTGTGGCCCAAATGATCCACTGGAACTTATGTCACAAGTATTACCTGCCAGTAGTAAAGAACTGGTGGGATTATTAACCTGCAAAGGTAGTGGAAAATGAACACGCTAAAATACATCACACAGTCCTTGAAGCTTGGGAAGTGTTTGACTTGTGATTTTGTGATATGAAATCCAACATATATGTCTCATTTGCTGTGACATACTGTGTTTTTGTGTCAGTAAAATAATAATAACAACAACAACAACAACACCTTTAATCGTATATCCTTCCACCATTTTCCCAAAGAGATTTGGGGTGGCTTGCATAGGGACCAGGCCCAGTCAAACAGAATTAAAATACAGTACAATAAAATACATTAAAACAAAAAACCATACAAAACATCATAAAAACATAAACCATCAACAACCAACAACCAGTAGCAGAGCACAATGGGCGTGTTCAGTGTTGAGAGGGCAGGGCAATACAACTACAAGGGCGGCGTTGGTAATAAAGTGCAAAAGCCAGATATTAAGTCAATTGAACCAATTAATCAAAGGCATATTGGAACATCCAGGTTCATAAGGGAAGATGTGATTGTGAAGAGAGGCTGGACCCAAACTGTTTAGGGCTTTGTAGGTGATAACCTTCACCTTGAATTGGGACCTGTGTCCCAAAAAAGAACTACAATATGGTCCGCGAAACATTTTAAATTTTAAACCTTTATTCATTTTATTGAATCTGTTGCTACACAGGCATCACTGGTGAGTAGGACATCGGGCAAGCACGGCAGGCCAGGGAGGACGGCAAGTGATTGACATCACGTGTCATGTACTCACGCCATCAGTGTCAATCAGTCATACACATTTTTTTTGTCTTGTTCAGCTGTGCCAGTGATTCTGTTTTGCTGTTTAGTGATTCGACAGCTCCAGTAATTTTACTGGCCATGAGTCCCCAATATTCATATTAATTTTTGACTTATTTAATGATGATTGAAATGAATTTCAATTGTGATGAAAAAGACAATATAGCTTTGTCTTTTTCATCCAGGAAGACCTCATGGAATTTCAAAATGATACAAACTGCAAGGATGTGTTTGAATCTGATTCTCTTGAGGAGTTTTGGTGTAAAAAAGCAATTTTAATACTATTTTATTTATCAAGCCAGAAGCGAGCCAAGGGTACAGTTGTAATATTTAAAAACACAAACAAAGTTTGAAACCATTATCCTAAATGTCCTTTGACCAGAAGCTGGCCACCTGGAGTGCCTTTGGTCTTGCTAAAAGAAAGCCCTCCATTGTGCATGTGGCGGGGCTCAAACTGCATTGTAATAGGTGATCTGTGGTTTGCTCTTCTCCACACTCACACGTCATGGACTCTGCATCTTGTGGTGCCAGAGCGCAGTCTGTTCAGTGCCTTCCAAGTTGCCCAGTCTTCTGTGTGCCCAGAAGGGAGTCTCTAATTTGGTATCAGCCATGGCTCGAGGTTTCACGTTTTCACCTGCCACTTTTAGACTCTTGCTTGCTGAGGATCACGGTAGATCTTAGAAAATTATTTCTTGATTTAAGGTGTTGGCGTACTGGCTGATATCTGAACAGAGGATGGGCCGGAGATGTCACTGCCTTGGTCCTTTCATTATTGGCTGCTACTTCCTGGCAGATGCAGGTGGTGCAATACCGGCTAAACAGTACAATGACTCCAGTGGTGTGGGACATAGGCATGCTGTGATAATGCAGCATAATGTGATGAGATGTATTCCATACTGGGCACGTGTATTCAGCAGCAGAGTAGCAAAGCGCAAGGGCAAACGTCTTCAGTGACTTGCAATTTTTATACTAAAATTTGAGGAATTGCCTTATGCTATCTTATGCTCTTCTCCACAACTTATTTATGTAAACAATGTTTTTCTGCTTTGCTGGTCATTAAAAATAAATCCAGGAATCGATTGAAAATAAGTAATGATATGCGTGTTGCTTTGAGCAATAATATTAGCCAGGATTAGCCCCAGATTACAAGTTGTAAAGAAGATGCAAGCTCAAAAAATCACATTAATGCAAACCAAATTTAATTTTCTATCAAAATGTTATTTTATATTATAATAGTACTTTTAATTCATGTTAATATTAACTTTAACAAATATATTAAAAGTTTTGTTTAAAGTTTATTTTTAGATTAATAGTTTATTATTCTTGAACTTTGTGGTCCCTGCTAACAACAAAAAGATCAAAGTGGTCCCCGGTCAGAAAAAAAGGTTGGAAACTACTGCTCTAAGGTAACTTCTGGCATATATCATTAATTTTAATAGGGTTAGCTATTATTCACCATTTTCTGTTTTCCATGGGAACTTCAGGAACATATTCCCAATGGATACAGAAGTCCACACTTACCACAACATTTCAACAACTGGAAGAGAAAGGCCAATTTTGAGACTTTCTCAACTACGTTTTCCAAGCATGGCTTAAGTAAATAAGTGTGCCTAGAAAGGCAATTCCTAGGGGTGTCCCTTTCACCCAAGAGATCTCTGTGCTGCTCCAATACCCTTTTCTCCTGTTAAAAAATGAAAAGCCTTTTACCCTGAGATGAGGAGTTGACAGCAACTGGAGCAGTTCTTTCTCGTCATTATTCATTGGGGCCGTCTGCAATTCTTCTATCACCTTACAAGGGAACAAGCACAACAAAAAGATTGAAAAATCCCTCCATGCAACAGAGAGTCGAGAGACAGCATATTATTATATCCTGCTTGCATTTCCAGGTCAATGTTGTGCTAATCGTGTCGTCACACTCCAGAGAAGCCACAGTAATTACTAGCAGAAGGTAAAAGGAAGCCTCTATAAAGGAAACAAATGCCTTCCAAGGTAGGCACACATGAGAAGTCACAAAAATATCATAAGACACTGGCTTAAGCCAGTGGTTCTCAACCTGTGGGTCCCTGGGTGTTTTGGCCTGCAACTCCCAGAAATCCCAGCCAGTTTACCAGCTGTTAGGTTTTCTGGGAGTTGAAGGCCAAAACATCTGGGGACCCACAGGTTGAGAACCACTGGCTTAAGCTGAATCAAACCATTGTTCTATCTAGCCAGTGGCTTAACTAGAAGTGCTTCTACACAACAGAATTAATGCAGCTTGATTCCACTTTAACTGCTGAGGGTCAATACTATGGAATCATGGAGAGACTCCCATATTGTTTTGGCAGGAATGTCTAAAGATCGTTGTAAAATTGTTTGCAAATAACCACTGTGCTGTCGCACGCTGGGCCTGTGCATAAGACTGTAGACAGGACATAAATTCTGTGTGCCCAACTGAGGGGCTGCCTCAGATTAAAGGCCCTTGGATTTCCTTAAAACAGAGTCTTTAGATTGCTTAAAGGTTCAACAAAGTTCTTTATTAATGAAAACAAACAGGTACTTTAAGGCTTTCTTAACTGTCTATTGGCTCTCTCTCAATCTTGTCCACAGGGAACAGGCACTATCTTCATAACTGTAACTAATGGGGGAATCCTTAACTTCTAATCTGGGCAGTCTGTCTTTGCCTCTGTTGGCGTGGAGCCCCTGCACCCGGTACCAACTGCATCTGGCTTCCGCGAGTGACTCTTACCGAGCAGAGTTTTGTAGACTTCCAGGGGGAAAAAAATTCAGGTTTCCATGATGGCTGACTGAAGTCCTTCAGCAAAGGAGCTGTAGGGCTGTATAACCCCGGCCAAGCTGTGGGCTGTATATCTCCCCGGCCAAGCCGTAGAAGACGAAGCTTCCTACAGGAGCTCTTGGCATTATGCCCTGCATGAAAGGCTTCTCTGTGTGGACTGAACCCAAAATGGCTCCTATTCCTTCCAAAAACCCAAAAAGGGGGCGGGACCAGGGAACCTAACTATAATTGACAGGTGGCTTGCCCTATGATTGCAGCCAAAAGAAGCCACCTATCCGCAGAGTCCCTGAAACTTAGGAGTACAGCAAACATTCGATGCAAATCAAACAAAATTGGAGCTCCTGGTACAGTTGTACCTGCACAACCACACAATACATAGTTTAATAGCACTGTTTTATTTCTCCTCTAACATTTGATAAGACCACCCTCATAACTGTATAAGCAATTGAAAACTTGTCAAAACACTGCAAGGGACTAAAATTATCTTATGATAAACTTGAAGTCATAACGCAATTTTGTATTAATTTTTCCAAGTTTTATTTGGGGTGGTTTATATGCCATTGCTATCAAAGTCTGGATGGGAATGTTATGGAACATGATATTAAAAGAGAATAAGGAGGAAGTACATTACGAACTGGGCAAAACAATTAGAATAAATGGGATGCATCTATAGAAAGAAAAGAGTAGGCCGAACTGGAGGTGGTGTTTTGCTGTGTTATGTCAAAGGCAGCCAACTTCCAATAATCTAGTAGTCTTGAAAAAAGCATAAAAGCTTTATCTTTGCAATCTGTCTGGAAAGAATTCCTCTCCCCTAAAAGTCATAACAGAAGGGCTGCTTCTACAGCTCCATTAAATCACAGGGAAAAGGTGCATAGGTCAGCTTACCACCACAATTCAATAGGTTTGTGGGTGGCAAGAGACTTCAATCCAGTCTGAAAGAGTCATATATTGAAAGGGAAATGTCTCCTCTTATCACCAGATCCATAACAAGAACACGACTCTTCAAGACAGAAATAAAAGCAAGAAGCAGCCACATCTCACAATTATGCACTTAATCACCAATCTGACAGACGTTGACTTCGGCAGAGGTTATGTAAGTTCTTGAAATTCCCCAATGGTTTCATGAGCCGATGCAAATGACAGAGAGAAATTTTCTATGTGGGCGAAACAACCTTTTATTGGCAAGGATCACATTCCCCCAAATGAAGGATTGTTGACTGGCAGAGGTCAGATTAGTTAGGAACAAAGCAAGCTGTGGGTGCAACCAGACCTTTGTTCCAAAGTTTGGAAATACTAATTTGGGGGACTATACCTTGAGCATTCAGGTGTGGGGGGGAGGGTTATTCCATAAAATGTACCTTTACCATGCTGTGAGTCATTCACATATATCTCAGCTATTGATGCCCCCCAAATACAATTCCTGTAGATAACTCTTTAACTGCCATGGTACTATTCTGCATTAACAGGATGTGTGGTTTGGTGGGGTACTTCTCTAGGACACTCCCAGACCTATATTATTATTATTATTATTATTATTATTATTATTATTATTATTAGGTTGTGGTACGTTTTTTAGATTATATGGCCATGTTCTAGAAGCATTCTCTCCTGACACTTCACCTGCATCTATGGCAAGCATCGTCAGAGGTTGTGAGTGTTGGAACTGTTTGCAATTTATAATGTAGATTTCAAAGTATGTATGTTTAAAATGCAGTAGCTATGTGCCGAGTGTATTCCTGTGTGGAAAGAGTTAAGCCGCACCGAGTCCCTTGGGGAGATGGTAGCGGGGTACAAATAAAGTTATAGTTATTATTATTATTATTATTATTATTATTATTATTATTATTATTATCTGAACCATGGAGGGAATGGCATTCCTAGAGAGGTCATAAATCAAGTGTATAGAGCAAATGGAGGCAGCGTCATACGTCACTCTGGAATGCAGGAGGTGTGGACTAGTACTGATAACTGTTTGCGATGTTACGATTGGACGGAAAGGGAGCAAGTTTATGATGTGCTGAGTATTAAGTAGCTTCTAATGTATATAGCTGTAAATAAAGTAGTTTATAGCCTAAATAGATCGATCTGTTCCTGCCTTGCTGTACGGCCGATGCCACTGACAGTGAGGTCAAAACCTCTGGGAATGCTTGCCATAGATGCAGACAAAGCATCAGGAGATAATGCTTCTAGAACATGGTCATATAGCCCCAAAAACTTACAACAACCCAGTGATTCCAGCCATGAAAGCCTTCAACAATATATTATTATTATTATTATTATTATTATTATTATTATTATTACCCGCTTTATCTCCCCAAAGGGGACGCAAAGCAGCTTGACATAAAAGCATTAGTATACTGCTTAAAAGATCCAAAAATGCAAACATTAAAATAAAATTAAACGCAAACAGCACTAAAAAAAATCACAGTTAAAACTCATCAAAATATTTAAAAAGCCACAGCGACCCTTGACTAGATCTTAAACACCTTCATCTTTAAAAGCCTGTCCGAATGAAAAGGTTTTAGACTGCTGCTGAAAGGGCAGCAGGGAGGTGGTCATTCTGACTTCCCTGGACAGAGTTGAGGGGCAGCACTTTGAATTGTGCTGGGTAACAGACTGGAATCCAGTGGAGCAGCTGCAACAGAGGGCTTGTCCGCTCCCTGTAACCAGCATCAGTGAGCAACCTGGCTGCAGCTCTTTGGACCAGCAGGAGTTTCTGAGCACTCTTCAAAGGCAGCCCCACGTACAGCACATTGAAGTAATCCAGATGGGATGTAACTAAGGCATGGACCAGTGGAGCAGCTGCCACAGAGGGCTTGTCCGCTCCCTGTAACCAGCACCAATGAGCAACCTGGCTGCAGCTCTCTGGACCAGCAGGAGTTTCTGAGCACTCTTCAAAGGCAGCCCCACATACAGCACATTGACGTAATCCAGATGGGATGTAACTAAGGCACGGACCACTGTGGCTAGATCTGGCTTCTCAATGAATGGTCACAGTTGGCGCCCAGGTTTTAATTGTGCAAAGGCCCTCCTGACGACTGCAGATACCTGGGCCTCCAGGTTCAGCACTAAATCCAAGAGGATCCCTAAACTGTGGACTTGTGTCTTCAGGCAGAGTGTGACTCCATCCAGCACAGGCTGGATCCCTATTCCCTGATCTGCCTTACGACTAACCAGGAGTACCTCTGTCTTCTCTGGATTTGTTTACCCTCATCCATTACTGATGACATGCACTGGTTTAGGGTCTATACATCTTCCTTGGCTTTAGATGGAAAGGAGTAGTAGAGTTGGGTGTCATCCACATATATGGGGCACCATATTCCAAAACTCCGGATGACCTCTCCCAGTGGTTTCATGGGAAACAAAGTGGAACCCTGAGGAACAGGTTAATGGCCAGGGGTTTGAACAGGAGTCCCCCAGCACCACCTTCTGCGTACAGCCCTCCAGGAAGGACCAGAACCACTGAAAGACAGTGCCTCCCAGTCCCATACTGGCGAGTCAACCCAGAAGTATACCATGGTCAATGGTATCAAAAGACATTATAGTATTGAAATCCTCTAGCAGAGAATTTTTAGTATCTCAAGAAACTACAAATCCCATAGTTTGACCTCATCTGGGGCCCAATAACACTCTTGGTGCTCTCACAGTTTGTACTATGCAATAAGAAAGTTACACTCAAACTTACATCTTCTGCTAGAGCTGAGGCACTGTGGAGAACTGGGACCGGACTCTGCCGTTCATAATGGCACAACTTTTCATGAATCTGAAATGGAAGACAAAGTTGACAAAGTTACTTTTTTGAATGGCACCACCCCCCTCATGAATCCCCCAGCCAACATAGTCAGCAACCATGCAGATAAGTTTCAAAGTGTGAATCATCTTCAGTAATAGTAGTTTTCAAACCCTTTCTCACAGAGAGAGGAAATTCCCCATTGCTTCCTTCAAAGAGAAAATTAGCATTCCTAGTATGACCATATTTCCTCCTAACATGGCTCTCAACCAGTATCTACTTTATAAAAGGTTGGTCATTGTTTGGTGCTGTCGAGTCCATTTCAATTTATGGAAACTCTATGGATGTGGGATATCAAAGGCAATGGAGTGCATCTACATTGCAGAATTAATGCAGTTCAACAGCACTTTTAACTGCCATAGCTCGATGCTATCGAATTCTGGGTGTTCTAGTTTTACAAGGTCTTCAGCCTTCTCTACCTAAGAATATTGGTACCTCACCAAACTATTAATCCCATGATTCCATAGCACTAAGCCATGCCAGTTAAAGTGTTATCAAACTACACTAATTCTACAATGTAGATGTACACCTTGACATCAACAGCCTTTGCTCAGGTTGTGCAAACTCAGGGATGTGGCTTCTTTGATTTTAATATGCAAAACTTTTAGAAGTCAGCACAAACCTTTCTTGCTTGCTTGTTATCAATTCCCTTTACTGATGAGTTTGTTAAAAAATATTATTATTTGTTATTCATTGCAGGTATGTTTTTTAAAGCTCTATCAAGCACTCTGCAAAGCCTACTGGCAAGAAGTGCTATTAAAATTCATCAGCACGACTTTTTGTGTATTCTACTGTTCTTGCTTCCTTCAAAGATCTGAGAAACAGCCTTTGCACATTCCCAATAGATAATCTTCTTTCAAGAAGATAACTTCAAATTCATTGCCCCTTGACCCAACTGGCAAAGTTTAATAATATCCACATTTGACATCAATTATATTGCGGATTCAATCCTAGAACCCAGTTTAATGTCTCCTGTGCAGCTTTCTTCCAGGTATCCTTAACTGCAATTCCAAAAATGATTGAGGAAGCAAAGAAAACATCAAAACAACATCAGGTAAGGGAAAGCAAATCCAATTTCCTCCCAATCAGGATACAACTGGCCATAATAACTGTGGAAATAAACACCTCTCTGGGAATATTAGTCCAAAAAACAAACCCACCCACCTCACACCTTTCAGTTAGGAGTAAGGTTGTGCAATGAAAGTACACAAACTTTCGAAGTGTTCACTTATTTGAAATCCATTGGTTTTGGTTTTCATTTATTAGTATGGTATGCCCCCCCCCCCCCTATAGCCACAGTTGGTGTTCCTGAACTTACCATAGAAACAAGAAAATAAGGATAATAATGAAATGTGCAGATGTGGACCTAGAAATTCCATTTTGGAAAATGTGAATCTCCACAACCATTTGAGAAATGGGATTCATAACCTTTTGGGGAAAAACTACTGAACACAGGATAGGAATGACCTTGTTAGAAGTCACAACCTTTTGAAAAATGATGTTCACCAGCATTCATGCAAGGCAACTAGGTCTCTCAGCTATTAAACTGATGTACCTAGGTATGTCTTTGAACTGCTAGGGACAAAGACATGCCAATGCACAAAATATATATTCAGCAGAGTTACATAAGTATTCCTTGAGTTGCCCACAAATATCTACACTCCCTTAAAATATATTTGCCTTTAAATCGTGCTCCAAAGAGACAAAATAAACAGTCTTCTTTAAAAGTAACATAGTTGGCTTACTCACAAATTTCATGTATACAGCATACAGGCACTTTGCTTATGAATCTATAATAGGATTTTGTAGTAATTTCTCTGTGTAGGTAACATGGTGCATCTATCTTAGAAACAATAGTTCATAGTCCAAAACGTATCTCTGTTTTGAGAGTGTAATAGAGTCTCTGTCTAAAGTCTCTAATCATACAGTTCCTGCTGGCATCTGAAAGCAAACTTCTCTACAGGTTTCTCAAAGCAAACACCTGCACTGAAGTCTAAAGCAAACACTGAACTAAAATGGAATCAAAGCCCTGAACATACTCAGTTATGATCACATGGCCTGTAGCCCCTCCCACAGCAAAGAAGTTAGGTAAAATTGCAAACCAATACACACATATAATACAGTAATCGATTATATACATAACAAATATCTAATGGGGGCTTGGGAAGGTTGCTATTTCCAACATTCTGGCTTCTGAATGAGAGCTATACGGTGCATCTACATGGTAGAATTAATGCAATTTGACACCACTTTAAACTGCCATGGATCAATGCTATTTAACCATGGCAGTTGTAATTTTACCAGGTCTTTAGCATTCTCTGCCAAAGAAATCTGATGTGTCACCAACTACAACTTGTTAGTATTAATTCTACAGATGCACTCTTAACTACGCTAAATCAAGGGCTTTGGAAGGAGCTTGAAATACAACCAAGAAGCAAGCTCCCCATTTTATTTCTATGTTTTACAGTGCAGTTTTGGGTTTTGGGATGAAACAAGGATCCAGGGTTTGAATGCTAAACAAACAAGAACACTGAATGGACAGAAAGCCAAGCAAACAGGGTTTTTTTCTCCCCAAAATACAAAGACATTTACCTTCATTAAATAGCTGAGACTTCGCTCGCTAAATATGTCTCTCAGGAACACCATTTCCTCCTTGTGATTTGAATCAGGTCTTAGTTGCGATGTCAGGAGGGCAAGGGTCTCATGCAAACCTACAGGACAAATATGGAAAGCATTTCAGGACCTTTTATCCATCTATAACTCTATCAAAGGCATAGGTCAAATCTTAGTGCCAGCTTCCATCACAGTCACAGCCCAAAAGTGGGGGCTGTAACTGCCAGAATCCCTTGATAGCATAGCCACTGTCCAAGGGTGCATCCATACTGCAGAATTAATGAAGTTTGACACCTCTTTAACTGCCATGGCTTAATGCTATGGAATGCTATGGAGATTCACAAGAGCTTCACAAGAGCTTCAGCCTTCTCACCAAAATTACAATTCCTAGGATTCCATAGTATTGAGCCAAGGTACTTAAAGTGGTCCCAAATTGCTTTAAATCTACTATGTAGATGCACCCCAAGTTGTTCTGGTCCAAAAAATGATTTATTTATTTTTTGCACAGAGACATTTTAACAACATGAGAGAGCAACTACATGTGGGATCCATGCTGAAATACCTCCTTTTTTAATTTTGTTGCCTGCATTGACAATATTGCATCTGGGCCGATGATTGTATTCAAAGAAAGGTTAGCACAGAACCTGGTAGTTCTGCAAATATTGGAAAGTGTTAAATTCTTCTGGGAAGCTTTTTTTTATTTTATTTTATTTTTTTGGTATAAGTAGTGAAAACACATTTTGCTGCTGTAGTCAGCAGGAGAAACAGGACAGGGTCTTCGTAGCCATGGTACAAGAACATAGAAATATTACTACTTGGAACAATAATCTCCAGAATCCCACATAGCAAGGCTATGATACCTGTAGTATCCCACAAGTACTAGTCCAAAGAGGTAACTTTTCCAGTCTCTGAATAGTGTACAACAGTGGTTCCCAACTTTTTTTGACCACTGACCACTTGACCAGGGAGCACTTGAACAGGGACCACTCTCCAACATTAGTACCAAAAGGGTTACGAATCAGTTTTTGGTCAACTTTAGATTTGGTTTGGTTATTTGGGGTGCTGATTCAGAAAATTGCATTGGCCAGACCACATCAGCTAGCCAATGCTGATGTGGTCTATCTGATACAGAACGTATGCCATCCAGTAGTCACCATCTGTTCACCCACAGAAAACCATATTTAATAATCTAGAGCTGATGTGGTAGTAGTAATCTTTTGTGGGTAGTCGGTCTCTCCCCTCCCAACATTCCCGTTACCTCAGCACTTTAAGAGGGTTTCACAAGACCAGTTGCTTTCGTTGTGGCGTAGTTTTGAGGCAACAGTGAGGCAATCATGAGGCCGCAGACCACATTTTTGTTCTGGGAACCACTGGTGGTCCACGGACCATAGGTTGGGAACCACTGGCATACAACCATGAAGCTATTCAACATATTCTCTCTCTTTTCTTGAAAACTACATTTTTTGTGATCTTTGAATTAACAACCTTCTACTTTATGATACTCTTCATACCATTGCTTTTTTATTTTTTTTACTGCCAGTGCCTATATCTTGTTTCTGCAGTTCTCGTTCAATGATGCACTGTTTTAATATTACACAGAAAACCATGTTGGCCATAAAGCAAATTCTAAATTTCTTATTAGGATAATACTGTTATTAGGACAAGTGAATGTAACAAAGGAGCATATGGAAACTTTCAAGTTCAATATTGTAAACAAAGCAAACAAAAGGGGAACCTGGCTGATGTTGTTCAGAAAGTGTGCAGAATATATTAAAAGCAATTTGTCATGTAATTTACTATAGTGTGTCCTCAATTTGTGGTCATCAATGCCAGAAACATTATTTAATTGCTCATTATATTAGTACAGCCTCACAAAAAACTTGCAAGTACAATATTCCCAAACAAACATTGAAGATTTACTGTCTATTGATCAAATTTGCATATCCAGATCCTAAAAACTTTTTAAGAGCTTGTACTGATCAACATACAAATGTTACACAGAAAACATTATGGAAAAGATTTGCAATAAAATATATATCTTCCCATGTTTAAAAATAATATACCACTGGTATCTAACCCCAGTAAAAATGAAATATGTACACAAACACTCATCAAACCAATGCTGGAGGAACTGAAGGGCACTGGGTACATATTTCCACATATGATAAGAGTTATCCAATATTTCTGAATTTTGGGGAAAATATTTTTGAGAATAAGTTAAATTACAAACCAAGCTGTTCCTGCTGATCCAAATATAGAATTTCTCTCTATTTTGTGACATCTGTGGGGCATTCAGGCATAAAGATCTGCTGTTTATTTGTTTATTTTTCTGAAAGACTGATAAAAGCTGAGAATCGGAAACAGAATAGCTCTCAATCGAAGGCTAGCATAAAACATAAGGAAAATAAAACTTACTGAACTTATGGAAAAGCTGGCATATATTGTACAAGATAGAGAAAAACCAATCACAACTAAATTTCTTTTCAATAGTTTCCTATTACACATTTAATCACTGACAGCAGGGAGTTTCTACCTTCTCAACGGTCCCGTTTGGACTCACTGAGCTTTAGTTGAATAATAAATTCAATGTCGTTTTCTCATGCTGTGAAGCTATGAACCAAATATTTCATATAAATCTTGAAAAATCCTAGAAATAATAAGCATTGCCTGGTGAACATAGCAACACCAATCACCTTGTGGGATGGGGCTGTGAAAATCTTATGCCCGAAAGGGACTTGAATTTGGATGTCAGAGGAGCATAAAATGGTGACATCACTTTAACTGCCATGGCTCGATGCTATAGAATAACAGGAGTTGTCATTTTAGAACAGGTGTGAGAAAACTTTGGCCCTTCAGGTGTTTTGGACTTCAACTCCCGCAATTCCTAACTGCCTAGCGGCTGTTAGGAATTGTGGGAGTTGAAGTCAAAAACACCTGGAGGGCTGAAGTTTGCCCATGCTTGTTTTAAAAGGTCTTTTGTCTTCTCTACCAAAGTGTGCTGGTGCCTCATCAAACTACAACTCCCAAGATTCCATAGCATTGAAGCATTGCAGTTAAAGTGATGTCAAACTGCATTAATTCTACAGTGTAGATACATATTTGGTTCCTCTTTGCACAGACAAAAAACTGGGAAATGTGTGGGCAAGCAATAGCATAGTATGGTCCCAACAGACACCATTCTGCCTAAGATGATGGGTGTTGTAGTCCAACCCAACTGGAGCCCAACAGGATGAAGAAGTTTCCATTTTCACCTGCCTCCCCAAAATTACAACTCCCATAATTCTATCGCATTGAACAGTTAGTGTCAAACTGCATTAATTCTACAATACACTCCCAATCAAAAGCTCTAAATACTGCACAATCCTAACACTTATTCAAGTCAAATTAACCTCATATGATTAACCAAACCATCTATAATTTCTTAAGCTGACTACCTTATAGAGCTGTTGTGGGGATTAACTGGGGCCCCTCCCACACAGCTGAATAAAACTCACATTTTCTGCTTTGACAGTGTGGACTCAGATAACCCAGTTCAAAGCAGATATTGTAGATATTTCTATCTTGATATTCTGGGTTATATGGCTGTGTGGAAGCGCCCTGAAACAATGTACTCTGAAAACTCACACAAAATACCAAAGCCTTATTATTCAAAAGACAGGCCAACCATGTACATTTTGGGGGGCTGATCACGACAAGGAACACTGCCAGTTTAACATCACTCTTAAAACATTTCTTCCATTGTTCATTTGGAGAGAATTAAGTCCTAGATAATAGCATTTCATAATAAGATTCCCTCTTCCTCCCCTCCTCACACATCCACTTCTATTCTTAAATTATTTCCAGTGTTATTGTCTTTAACCCAGATTTCCTCTCTCTTCCCCTCCCCTTCACACTTGCACACACACTCATTGCTTGGAACTGTTTTTTCTCTAAGCTCTCTTGCCTCTAGATAGGAAAGGGGGAGAAATCCACCAGACACAGATCCTGGTAGGTGCTAGCCTGTTACAACACACACATGCACACATCTAAATGAGTATTGTGGCACCTTAAAGACAATCAGATTTATTGGGGCGTGAAGTGTTATCCTCAGCTGGCAAATGTATAAAGGGAAAAACATGGTTTTGCCAAATGAGGAAAACTATACCCCATGCCATTAAATAAAAAACAGCCACCTTGTACTGCAGAAGGCAACATAAGTCTTTTTAGATGTTTTTCTCCACCTCCTCCTTCACCAATGGCAGGTGGAGAGAGGATTTTATTTTTTTTAGTCATGATATCCATCTGGGTAGCAGGGTTTTCAGTTGGAAATCTAGCAATGGCTCCTATATCTTTAAATAAGTTGTAGAAGAGGGAATTTCAGCCACATATGTCAAGGTAGAGGAGCCATTGCCAGGTTTCCATCCTGGAAACATCTACAATGAATGTTTAGGTTAGTTCCAAACCAACATAGAAGAAAGAGATTTCAGTATTCAGATGATTTGATTGGCAATCCTGGAACAAGTTTGAGGCCCAGATAATGATTACACACACTGCAGAGGCTGGCCTCGAACTAGTTCCAGGATCCGCAGTCTCCATGGCTTGACAGCTACACTTCAGGTTTCCACACAGTGATTTCAATTCTGCTGAGCTGATTTTGCCATGTGATTCAGTTTATGCTAGAGTGTGCTAATGCACATTATGGGCTTTATATCGGAGTGTCCCTCGACTTTGCTTATCTCGATTTAAAGGGGTTAAAATACACTAGAGCATGTTTTTATGGTGTGCGTTGTAGAGCTGCTACACTTCGAAGCAGCATTAAGTAGACAGTGTTGATCATGCCAGTGTCACAAGCAATGGCTCCTGAAATTCCTTTTCTACACAGCCATTAAAGATACACAATCCTTTTCCAGTTTTCAATCAAACTGCACCCAAGGAAGTTTATACAAGGTTCATTCAGACATCATTTTGGTATCAGGCAAAGTCCATGGGGATTATGATAAAGTCCATGGGGGGGGGGGGCTTTAGCACAGCGGGTTCAACCACCAGATGCAGAAAATCTTGGTGAGTGAAAGGTCGACAGTTCAGGCCCAGATTGCGGTGAGCTCACAACCATCAGCCCAGCTTCTGCTCACCTAGCAGTTCAAAAACAGTAATGTGAGTAGATAAATAAGTACCGCTTTGGCGGGGAGGTAATAAAAGGCACCCATGTGGACATGCTAGTGATTCAATTGGGAGAGCACCTGAAGACAACAAAGCTCCTCAACATGGAGGATGGAGCGATAGCACCTCCTGTGGCCAGAGTCGAGCACAGCCTCCAGCTGTTAGAGATGGAAAAATATGGGGAGCTTTTACCTCTGTTTATGTACTGTCTGTCTTTGTTAATTGTATAATGGCATTGAATGTTTGCCATATATGTGTTCTGTAATGTGTTCTGAGTCCCTTCGGGGAAATACGGCGAAATATAAATAAAAATTATTATTATTATTATTATTATTATTATTATTATTATTATTATTATGCTTATTCCGTTGCTACAGTGGTGTAGCACTTTGAGTGTTGAATAAGGACTTTGGGAGACCAGGGGTCAAATCCTCACTCAGGCATGAAAACCTACTGGTTGCCACTCTCAGCTTCAGAGGAAGACAAAAGCAGCCCCTCGCTGAACAATTCTTGCCAAGAAAACCCAGTGATAGGATCACCAAAAGTCAGAAATAACTTCAAGTCAAATAACAATAACAATGACTTGGCCATAGTAAAATCATGTCATGTAGTGGTTTGAATGCTGGGGTATGATTCTGGAGAAATTCCAGCAAATGGACACCATAGAATGATATGGAGCATCTAGAAAAGTCCTAGGGAGAATATATTTTGTTAGATGTGGGTAGATGAAACTGCGGAGTCTTGCTGTATATCAATATTGTATCCATGACAGTCTTCCTGCCCACTTTGTCTTCCAAACAAGACTTTGAAGTATATCAAGCTGAGAGAGTGACTAGCTGAAGGTCACCCAGTGAGTCCACAACTCAATGGGCACTAGAACATTTATTTGCCACATCCCAGTACAGCATTGGCATTACTAGAACACACTGGTTCCTACACAAATTACCTGAAAACACAAAGATTGGTGCTTTTCACATAATACCATTATAACACTATGATACCACTCTGACCGTCATGACTCAATCCTATGGAGTCCTGGAATTTGTAGTTTTGTAAGGCACTTAGAAGGTGGTGCAGCAGGTTATACCTCTGAACTGCTGAACTTGCTGACAGAAAGGTTGGCGGTTCGAATCCAGGGAGCAGAGTGAGCTCCCACTGTTAGGCCCAGCTTCTGCCATCCTAGCAGTTCAAAAACATGCAAATGTGAGTAGATCAATAGGTACTGCTTCTGTGGGAAGGTAACAGCGCTCTCTGCAGTCATGCTGATCACATGACCTTGGAGGTGTCTGCGGACAACACCATCAATTTAGAAATGGAGATGATCACCACTCCCCAGAGTCAGACACGACTAGACTTTATGTCAAGAGGAAACCTTTACCTTTACCTTTAAGGTACTTGGAATCCTCAGGCAGAGAATTCTAGTGTGTCAGCAAACTACAAATCCCAGGATTTTCTAGCATGCAGCCACAGCAGTCAAAATGGGATATATGAAAGAGAACTCAGTTGGACAACATGCTAAGCTTCCTTACCTGAATCTTCTGACAGGACAGGCATGGCTTGTTTCTTACTCACTCACTATCTACAGATAATAGTTGTCTGTGAACCGGATGTCCAGTCTACTTCCGAGGGCCAGGATTTACATGTGAATATGCCTGTAAAACAAACAAAAGTGCATGAAAAATGCTTTCATGTTTCTTAAAGAAAGCAAAGAACAAGGGAACATGTTGATTTTTATCAGGACAACTAGGTAAGGAATTATAACAGCGCTCTCATAAATTTATTTATTTATTTATTTATTTAGTTTATAACCATTTACTTTATTTTTATCCTGCCTTTCTCCCAATATAAAGACTCAAGGCGGTTCAGGGTATAAGCCTCTTTTACTGCGTCAATCTCCTTGTAATATGGTATTCTTCTTTTCCTACTATTTCCTTTTTTCCGATTGACCTTGCAATATTGTCTTCTCTGAGTCATGTGGTTTCGTGATATGTCCAATTACAATAGTCTTAGTTGAGGTATTTTGGCTTTCAGTCTTGATTTGCTCTAGGACACATTTATTTGTGTTTTTGGTAACCCATAGCATCTGTTAAACTGGCCTCAAGCACTTTTCAATGAGTTCATTTTCTTCTTGTTAGCTTTCTTCACTGTCCTGTTTTCACAACCATATTGTGAAAATCAAAAGTGCTATGAAATGGAGGCTCCGGAATGTGACTTTTCATTATTCCTCTACTACAGTGGTTCTCAATCTTTGGGTCCCCGGATGTTTTGGCCTGCAACTCCCAGAAATCCTAACAGCAGGTAAACTGGCTGGGATTTCTGGGAGTTGTAGGCCAAAACACCCGGGGAACCACAGATTGAGAACCACTGCTCTACTACATTGTCTTTCCCCCCCTTCCAATCTGAATATATACTCAGTAATATATGCATATCTCACCATTTGCCCCTCACCATTTGCCCCTAGGAATATGGGCAAATTGCTGTCCCAGTGGCCAAGTTAATCTTCACAACAACCCTGTGAAAAAGACTATGCTGAGAGCCAGCTATTGCCCTGTGTTCACTAAATTCCACAGCTAAATGGGCATTTGAACCTTGGTTTCTCAGATCTTAGTCTAAATATATATCCACATTGCAAATTTATGGCAGTTTGATACCACTTTAACTATCATGGCTCCATCCTACGACATCCTGGGGTTTGTAAATTAGTAAAGTCAGGTCCTTGTGCATTGGCACACCTGCCTTTCCCTTCTTGGGCAAAAGCTGCAGTCATAGTTAGACTACATTAAATGTACAGCGTTGATTAAATGCACTATATTAAATGTAAACCATGAAGCTGTATGTTATTGTCATTTTTGCCCATAAGAAAGCACATAGGGGCGTGAGTTATTTCTATCTCACTGCATAGATGTAGGAAAGGCTTAAATCTTCCCCAGGCCATCTTGTCACTAATCTCTTCCTTATAGGGGCAAAAAACAACAACCAATGAATGGACAATTCTTTTTTCATGCTTCTCAGATCACAAGTAGTTGTGAATTTTCAGAACTTGGGGTGAGGTAGGAATTAAATATTTTTTTATCTGTGTACAGTGGTCTCTATTCAGACAAGGAATGAAAGGACCGACCTGTGCTATACATATCTGCCATTAGAATACACATATACATATACTGTGCACACAGAACCACCAAATATGAACAGAACAGTCCCACAATGAGCACATTCTTAGGTAGCAGTATCAAACTTGTTCTCCAACAAGCCTCTGGGAATGTTCTTGCATTGCTCGCCCCACTATGATGGACAACTCTAATTTTAAAAGGTCTTGAGCTGACTGGTATTACATAATTTCCTCCAAGTCCTCTTGCTTTATTAAGGACCTTAAGTGACCCAATTCCAGCAGCATTTGGTCCATATAAAGTGACGCTTCATTGCTTTACATGCAGACATTGCTTAGAAGGGGTTGTAGCTCAGTAGTCATTCACATGCTGGACATATCGGAAAGTCTCCAGATCAGTTCTTAGCCTCTCCAGTTCCAAGAACAAGTAGCATTTTCTAGGAGATTTGAAAAGATGCTTTTAAGGACTGCAAGTCCCAAAATCTCCAGACATCTCTTGACACCTGGGAGATTCTAGGAAAAGTAATCCAAAAAAGATAACTCTTCTAAGTTCTACATTTTTTGTGAAAGTCCCCTGCCTGAGATAAGAGCGAGGGAGTCTATCTCCCCTTTTCTAACTGAGTCCAAGCAATTTGTTGCTATTCTAATCCAGTGAAGAATCAGATAAAGGTGAACAGTTGACACCGAATCCAGACAAAACAAAGTTGCTTCTAGTCATTCAAGAGGCAGAGCAAGGAATAGGGATTCAGCCTATGCTGGATAGGATTGTAATTCCCCTAAATACATAAGTTTGTATTTATTTCCTGTGCCTGAGCGCAGTCTGTTCAGCACCTTTCAAGTTGCCTGGTCTTCTGTGTTCCCAGGAGGGAGTATCTCATTTGGTATCAGCCATTCCTTGATTTAAGGCATTGGCATGCTGGCTGATATCTGAACAGAGGATGAGCCAGAGATGTCACTGCCTTGGTCCTTTCATTATTGGCTGCTACTTCCTGGCGGATGTCAGGGTGGTGCAATACCACCTAAACAGTATAATTTCTCCAGTAATGTGGGGCACAGACATCCTGTGATAAGGCAGTATATCTCATTAAGAGCCACATCCACAGTTTTAGTGTGGGGAGATGTGTTCCACACTGGGCATATGTACTCAGCAGCAGAGTAGCAAAGCGCAAGGGCAGATGTCTTCACTGAATCTGGTTGTGATCCCCAGGTTGTGCCAGTCAGCTTGCATATGATATTGTTTCTAGCACCCACTTTTTGCTTGATAGTCAGGCAGTGCTCCTTGTAAGTCATGAGAGAAGTCTCCCTACAGGATGGTAACACATCCAGGCATCTCCTGGGCAACTTCTTTGTAGACAGCTGAGTCTCTCACACCAGAAACAACATGCAACATGAAACCAACCAAACAAACACAGGTTTGTACCTTCGGTGTATTCCTAGATTCAGCACTCACCCTGGATGATAAGGTTTCTGCATTGGCCAGACATGCATTTGCCCAGTTAGTGTGCCAGCTACACTTGTTCATTGGGATGTTTAATGTGGCCAAGGTGACACAGCATGACTTAGCTGTATTGTAAATGAATTACTATAATGCACAAAATGTGGGGCTGTTCTTGGAGAGTCTTCAGAAACTTGGTCCAAAAAAACTGTAGCCAAGTTTGTTAACAAGTGTTGGTTACAGGTAGCACACAACTCCCTTGCTGCAAAAGCTCCACTGACTGCTGGTTCATTTTGGGGCTCAATTCAAAGTGGTGGTTATGGTCTCAAAAGCCCTATGGGGCCCAAGCACAGCTTATTTGAAGGACAATATCTTCCCATATAGGCCAGCCCAAGCTCTAAAGTCTATAGAGGAGGCACATCTTTCTATCTCACCACCTTCACATCCAGAATTGGGAGGGGGGAGGGATAAAGGAAAAGCTCTGCAGCTGCTTCCACACACTTTGGAAGCATTTCTATAGAATGAGTTCTTCTTCGTCATCCCTTCAGTGGCAGGTTATGACCTTTCTTTTCCAGTAAGCCTTTGCAAATTGATTTTTAACAGGAACATAGTTTTTTATAGAGCTGTGCTGTTTTAATCTTTGTCTTAAAGTAAGATTTTAAATGGTTTTAATTCTTTTATTGTGTGCTTTAATATTAATTCTGCATGTTTTTCACTCCATGTGTATTTATTGTGATTTTCTGTCTCTTTCAAAGCAGACTTAAGTCCCAGTCTGTAAAAAAGACAAGATATATAAAATGATAGGTGGAGAGATAAATAGATGGGTGGATAATTACTACCAGTCAGAATAAATCAACCATCTTCAAGCTGAAGCTAGCCAAATGGACTTCAGTACCTTTCATTTTGAGTAACCATGCTGTCTGAGGTGAGATTTATAGCTCAGCACATCTGGAGGATATCTCCTTGGCGGGGGCTGAAGTAGATAATATCAGGCTCAACAAACAATAAATCTGACCTCATGGAGGATAGATGCCTATGCTCCAATGAGCCAGCACAACTCTCCCTGCTAACAATCAGCTCTACCATGAGGAACCTGAAGGTCACAGAAGGATCTCATGTAGGATATAAGCAGCCTATAAACCAGGTATGGGCAAACTTCATCCTTCCAGGTGTTTTGGACTTCAACACCTACAATTCCTAACACCTGGCAGGCTGTTAGGAATTATGGGAGTTAAAGTCCAAAACATCTGGAGGATCGAAGTTTGTCCATGCCTGCTATAGGCCCAGATATTCTCCATTCCTATGTTAGGACATGGGTTCATGTTTTTGAACACCTATGTTTCACACACAGCTGAGAACTGGATGTTATGCCATCCACACCATAGCATACAAATACGGAGAGCACAGAAAAGTTACTTTTTTGAACGACAACTCCCAGAACCCCCCGAGCAGATTTTGGTACAATCTCTAGCTTCAAAGGGTCCTAAAGCATTTGCCACTCCTTCAGTGAGTCCTATAGTTCTGGCCAACAGAATGGATCAAACCAAGCACAACATCACCAACCAGTCAAGAGTACTCGTCAGTATCTCAGAATATAGCTATGAACTCTTAACCTTCTTCTGAGTTTCCCACAAGAAGATGCCTGGTGTACCAGGGTGGGAAAGATGATTTGATGCACCAGGACTCTTCTCAGGGATAGACCAAAGACACTGCACAATCTAAGGCAAATAATATAATCACACACCCCTCTCTTCCACTTACATAAACCAACCAAACCAACAGCTGAATCTATCTTCAACACATGGACGTCCCAAAAAATCTTCCAATATACCTGAAAGGAGCAGGTTAGTTTAGGGTAGGCATGGGCAAAGTATATTACAGCCCACAGATGTGATGGTTTTTTGGTTTCCACAGATTTTTTTAAAATGAAGAACATTTCAGAAAACATGTGTTTCCCTCAAATACCACAAACATTTTCTAAGGAATATTATTGGGGAGGGGGAGAGTAATACAATTTCTCCTTCTTGTCTTAGATGACCAATGCTACACCTTTCCCAAAACCCTGCTGGGCTCCTGGTCTGTGGTTCCCATCTCCTTTGTTCCTTTCTTCATATCACAAACATATCCTGAAGTCAACAGAAGAAAAGAGGCCAATTTCACCATTAGGCAGACTGTTGCGGTACCTTCAGGTGACAAGGATTAAGAGGTGACCACAATATTGGAGGAATCTGCTGTATACTATGTGACTTGCCAAAATCAGAAATGGACAATCATCAAGAATTGGGGGCTGTGTTGGCCCCCAAAAGATTTGTAGGCAGCATCCCACGCCATACCCCATTACGTAAAATAAAGAAAATATTTTGCTTCCAAATGATGAAGAAAATACTTGTTTCTTTTTTCATTCTTAATGAGTCATTATTTTCAACTTCTCATGGACCCTAACTTGGTTTAAAAAAATTCAAGGAGAGGAACTGAAACTCTGTGAGACAAGAACATCACTATTTAAGGAGTACTTTCTATTCCAGACCTTGTCATTGGTCCTCTAGGAAGCCCGGTATTGTACTTACAGAGCTACAGAAGGTCTATAGAGTTGGAAGCAGTTTTTGTTCCAATTCCACCCTGGAAATATTGGGATGAAACCTGGGAACTGCGTGCACAAAATGGGTCCTGAACCACAGGCCCTCCATATTATGTCAGCAATGTATGTGCAGAGCAATGTCTCTCCTCCATGAGAAACCACCACTCATTCCATAAAGAACATAAGCCACTGGCTAGGCCTACAACCTGCCTGATCAAAAATGGGCAGCTGGATTTACACCTCTAAGTGATCTCCACGAAGTGCTGAAACCACACCATCAGCTCAGCAGATAATCATCTGAATCCTAAGGAAGGTGTCTGAGGTTTTGACACCTAATACCAACTCTACATGAAGGGCCCTAGGTCTTGGGACCCACCATCAACTCTAAGGGAGCTAATCTGGATCCTGCATCAACTCTAAGGGAGCTGTTCTAGGTCCTGAAATCCACCATCAATTCTAAAGGAACTAATCTAGTCCCTGCATCAACTCTAAGGGACTTGCTCTAAGTCCTGAAATTTGCCATCAGCTCTAAGGGAGCTAACTTAAGTCCTGAAACCCACTATCAACTCTAAAGGAGCTAACTTAGGTCTAGCATCAACTCCAAGGGAGTTGCTCTAGGTCTTGAAATCTGCCATCAACTCTAAGGGAGCTGTTCTAGGTCCTGAAATCCACCATCAATTCTAAAGGAGCTAACTTAGGTCCTGCATCAACTCTAAGGGAGCTGATCTAGGTCCTGAAACCCACCATCAACCCTAAGGGAGCTACCCTAGGTACTGAAAACCATTATCAACTCTAAAGGAGCTAACTTAGGTCCTTCATCAACTCTAAGGGAGCTGATCTAGGTCCTGATACCCACGATCAACTCTAAAGAAGCTAATCTAGGCCCTGCATCAACTCTAAGGCAATTGCTCTAGGTCTTGAAATCTGCCATCAACTCTAAGGGAGCTAACCTAAGTCCTAAAACCCACTATCAACTCTAAAGGAGCTAATATAGACCCTGCATCAACTCTAAGGGAGTTGCTCTAGGTCAGGGGTCCTCAAACTTTTTAAACCGGGGGCCAGTTTACTGTCCCTCAGACCGATGGAGGGCCGGACTATAGTTTTTTTAAAAAAAATCAATTATAAAATTCCTATGCACATTGCACATATCTTATTTTGCTGTGTGGAAGGACCCTTAGAGGGGGTTCTTTCTAGACCTCTTTAGGCAGTAATTCCAGGAGCAGAGAATGGGAAATCTTCCTATTTCTAGTCTGAACAAAATCTAAAATTATAACTGTAAATAAATAACAACACTCAAACACAGGGGAACTCCAGACAAGAAACAATCAGGGACAGCTAATCACCTCTCAACAAAGGATTCTCCCTAAAAACTGTCAGGCTATGAAATGGTAATCAAGGTGGCCAATTGAAACATTCATACCTACCTCCAACAGACAAGAGTTCTTTCTCCCACCCTGGATCTTCCAAAATTTTCCTAGTTAAAGGTTTTCCTCTGACATGAAGTCCAGTCATGTCTGACTGGGGTGTGGTGCTCATCTGCATTTCTAAGTCGAAGAGCCAGCGTTGTCCATAGACACCTCCAAGGTCATGTGGCCAGCATGACTGCATGGAGCACCAGGGCAGCCTCCCTTGGACAGCGTGAGCCTGCCAAGGGAGGAGCAGGCCCGCGCGGCTTACTTGCGAGTAAAGCACCTCGCGAGGTGCTTTACGCGCAAGTAGACCACGCGGAGCAGCCTCCCTTGGCTGGCTCAGGCTGTCCATCAGGCCCGATGGACAGCGTGAGCCTGCCAAGGGAGGAGCAGGCCCGCGCGGCTTACTTGCGAGTAAGGGAGGCTGCTCCGCGTGGTCTACTTGCGTGTAAAGCACCTCACGAGGTGCTTTATGTGCGAGTAGACCATGCGGAGCAGCCTCCCTTGGCTGGCTCGCGCTGTCCATCGGGCCTGACGGATAGCGTGAGCCAGCCAATGGAGGGGCACTGTGTGTGGGGGGGGCGCTCCTCCTCCGCGGGCCGGATCAGGGCCCTTGGCGGGCCGGAAGTGGCCCGCGGGCCGTAGTTTGGGGACCCCTGCTCTAGGTCCTGAAATCTGCCATTAGCTCTAAGAGAGCTAATCTAGGTCCCGAAACCCACCATCAACCCTAAGGGAGCTACCCTAGGTCCTGAAACCCAGCATCAACTCTAAGGGAGGTATCTCAGTTACTGAAAGGAACCATCCACTCTAAGGGAAGTGTCTGAGGTCCTGAAACCTACCAACAATTCAAAGCAGCTGTCCAAGGTTCTGAAATGAGTGGGCTCCTCTAAGGGAGCTGTCCTAAGTCCTGAAAACTGCCTTCAGTACTAAGGGAGCTGTCTTGGGTGCTGAAACCTACCCAAACAGGCCCAGTCCCTTTAAATGAAGACACATACACACAAGTTCCCGGCCCATAGCTCAGAGGTTTGAAGGGGAAAAGCCCCCTGCTCTTTCTCTCTTGGAATGCGTGTTCCAGGCCTGAGAGCAGCACCGAGCAGTAGCCACCATGAGCCAGCATCTCTGGAGAAGCCGGGGATGCTCTTCCTGCCCCCAAAAAGAGATTCCTGAGAAGCTCCGCCCCCGTGTTTTAGGGGTGAGAGGCGGAGAGGGGTGGGGGATGGAGGAAGGGGGCCTGGGTTGGGGAGAGGAGAAGATCGGGGGCTACAGGAGCTGAGGAGCCTTTGTGGGCGGGAATGAGGGGGGTGTTAGTCAGTGGGGCAAAGGCTGAGCTCCCCTCCTCCACGCTCCTAGGCCTGCTTGGGCCTCTCCATCCTCCCTCCCCATCAAACACCCCTCCTGATGGCAACATTACCCGCAGGACGGCTTGGGGTTGGATGGGTTGCCTCGGCCCCTTCCTCCGTCGCCACCTCCGGGGGCGTCCGGCGGCTGCGCGCACTGGCTCGGCCGCGTCTTCTTCCTCCTCCTCCTCCTCTTCCTCCTCCTCTTCCTTCTCTTCCTCCTCCGTCTTGGCAAGGCGCGCCTCGCTCATGCGCTTCAGAGCCGCCTCAGAGCAGCCCCGATCCCGCGTCCCCTTCCTTCCTTCCTTCCTTCTTTCTTTTGTTCAGCGCTGGAGGGAAAGAGCTTTCTCCTTTTCCTTCTCCGCCCCCAACTGGACCCGATCCCATCCAGGCTCCTGGGCCAATCGGCTTGTGGGGCAGACCAGGAGCAAACAGAAAGGAAGATTCCCTGAAGATGCATCCCAAACTCACTTTTTTTCCTAGCCCCTATTATCAGAGTTTAAAAATCTCTAAATCTGTCCCCACTGTAGAATGAAGGCAGTTTTGACACATCACCTGAACCGCCATGGCTCAATGGAATGGAAGCCTGGGAGTTGCAGTTTTACATGGTGCTGGTGCCTCACCAAACCACAACTTCCAGGATTCCATAGCAGTGAGCCATGGCAGTTCAAAGTGGCATTAAAGTGCATCTATTAGAGTGCATCTACACCAGGCCCTCCAGGTGTTTTGGACTCCAACTCCCACCATTCCTAACAGCCTCAGGCATGGTCACACTTGGGTCTTCCTCCAAGTGTTTTGGACTCCAACTCCCACCATTCCTCACAGCCTCAGGCATGGGCAAACTTGGGTCTTCCTCCAAGTGTTTTGGACTCCAACTTCCACCATTCCTCACAGCCTCAGGCATGGTCCAACTTGGGTCTTTCTCCAAGTGTTTTGGACTCCAACTCCCACCATTCCTAACAGTCTCAGGCATGCTCAAACTTGGGTCTTCCTCCAAGTGTTTTGGACTCCAACTCCCACCATTCCAAATAGCCTCAGGCATGTTTTGGACTCCAACTCCCATCATTCCTAATAGCCTCAGGCATGGTCAAACTTGGGTCTTCCTCCAAGTGTTTTGGACTCCAACTCCCACCATTCCTAACAGCCTCAGGCATAGGCAAACTTGAGCCTTCCTCCAGGTGGACTCCAACTCCCACTATTCTTAACAGCATCAGGCATGGGCAAACTTGGACCTTCCTCCAGGTGTTTTGGACTCCAACTCCCACCATTCCTAACTGCTTCAGGCATGGGCAAACTTGGCATTGTAGTAAGTGGTCTTTGGTTTGCTCTCCTTCACACTCATATGTTGTGGACTCTACTTTGTAGCCTCATTTCTTAAGGCTTGCTCTGCATCTCGTGGTGCCAGAGCGCAGCCTGTTCAGCACCTCCCAAGTCTTCTGTGTGCCCAGGAGAGGGTCTCTCATCCAGTCCCAGCCACTGATTGAGATTCCGGATTTTAGCCTGCCACTTTTGGACTCTCGCTTGCTGTGATGTTCCTGCGAGTATCTCTGTAGATCTTAGAAAGCTTTTTCTTGATTTAAGGCACTGGCATGCTGGCTGATATCCTAACAGAGGATGGGCCGGAGATGTCAATGCTTTGGTCCTTTCATTCTTGACTGCTACTTCCCAATGGATGTTAGGTGGTGCAATATCGGCTAAACAGTATAATTTCTCCAGTGGTGTGGGACATAGACATGCTGTGATAATGTCACATGCCTCATTAAGAGCCACATCCACTGTTTTAACATGGTGAGATGTATTCCACACTGGGCATGTATATTCAGAAGCAAAGTGCAAAGGCAGATGTCTTCACTATGTCTGGTTGTGCCAGTCAGCTTTCATAAAATGTTATTTCTAGCAGCCACTTTTTGCTTGATATTCAAGCAGTGCTTCTTGTAAGTCAGAGCATGGTCCAGAGTGACTCCCAGGTTTTTGTTTGTGCTACAATGCTCCAGTGGGATTCCTTTCAAGGTAATCCTCAGAGCTCGAAATGCTTGTCTGCTCTTAAGGTGAAGAAGACATGTCTGCATTTTAGATGGATTAGCAATCAGCTGATTTTCCCTGTAATAGGCAGTAAGAGCACCTAAAACTTCAGAGAGCTGTTTCAAAGCTCCCTGCTTGAGCAGTGATGGCACAATCATCAGCATTTGTGTAAATGTTAAACATTGATAGAGCAAGCATGCTCCCCTGAGGCAGAACATTCTTCTGTTTGTGCCATCTTCTTCTTTGGTCCTGGAACTCAACAAAAAAGTTCCTGTTTCATAGCAGATTTCCTATGAAGCAGATAAGGTGGTAGTCCTTTGTGATATTATAATTTTTTCTAAGGAGAAGGTGATGATTTACAATATCATAAAAAGCTGACAGGTCTATGAAGACAACTCTTGTAATGTGCTGCCTTTCAAAACCATCTGCTATGTGTTGTTGTTTTTTTGTCATGTCAGGAGCGACTTGAGAAACTGCAAGTCGCTTCTGGTGTAAGAGAATTGGCCATCTTCAAGGACGTTGCCCAGGGGATGCCTGGATGATTTTGATGTTTTTATCATCCTTGGGAGGCTTCTCTCATGTCCCTGCATGAGGAGCTGGAGCTGATAGAGGGAACTCATCCACCTCTCCCTGGATTCGAACCTGCGACCTGTTGATCTTCAGTCCTGCCAGCACAGAGGTTTAACCCACTGCCTCACTGGGGGCTCCTTTCTATGTGCTGAGTCAGGTTCAAAACTTGTGATGTGCACCTTTTGCCTTTCCTGAAACCAGCTTGCTGATGAAATATACATTAATCTATTTTCCTATAATTCTATGCAAAATAAGTCTCTCGAAAACTTTGTAAAGATGGCACAGTAAGGAGATTGGTCTATAGCTTTTTGGATCATTACAGTCTTTGTCTGGTTTCAAAATTGCTATGACTCTTGCTTTTCTCCATATTTTAGGGGTCTGACAGGATGGAGTGCAGTTGTTCATCAGCTTCAGCAGCCAACACCTTACTTTTGGGTCAAAGTTCTTAATTTGTTCCATCTGTAGATCATCCAGGCCAGATGCTTTGCCATTTTTACATTTATTGAGAGCCGTTTCCAATTTGGTCAATGTAAAAAGTTCATGACGGTTGTTGTTCTCATTATCTGGTTGTCTGTCTATTGGTTTCCTTCCTAGTTTGGTGGCAAGGTTGGGTTTCCCATTCTTCAGAAGTTGATGCACTATCTGACCTGCCTTTATGTTGACATAGGTATTTAGTCCCCAGCCAGTTTTGTTCATTCGTTCAGTCCTTTCCAACTCTTCGTGACCTCATGGACCAGCACACGCCAGAGCTCCCTGTCGACCGACCATCAGCCCCAGCCAGTAAAGTTGGGCAAGAAGTGGGTTTATTCACCCCAACTGGGAAGGTCTCTGTTGGGAGTCCATTAAACACATTATCACATGTATTTGTTTAAATTCTTTGTTATGTTGATTTTAATTTTGACATTTGATTGGGTTGTTTTTCCTCCTCCCTTCCTCTGTCTGACTTTATTGCTTTGTTTTGTTTCATCCTCTGGCCCCTTTTATCTTTTATTGTTGACTGGCCCTGACCCTTTCTTTCCTAATAGCAGTCATTAACAAACAATTTGTGGAGAGTCTTTTAGACTCCTGAGAGCTGCATCAGAGAAGTGGTATCAATGAGATTTCTTGGCTGCTTAAATAAGACTGCTGTATTGTAGGGTTGCAGCTACACTGTAGAATTAAAGCAATTTGACCACACTTTAACTGTTATGGCTCAATGCTATGAAATTCTGGGAGCTGTAGTTTGGTGGGGCACCAAGTTTTACTTGGCAGAAAAGAATAAATACCTTGTAAAATTACAACTCCCAAGATTCTTTAACATTGAGCCATGGCCTTTCAAGTGGTGTCAAACTGTATTAGTTCTACAGTGCAGAATCACCCTAGCAATGCAACAATTTGGGTACAATGGGAATGCCAAAGGAATGAAAACAAACAAGCACTGTGGGAAGCATAGGAACAAGAAATTATTGACATTCTATGCTGCATTGCTATGCTGAAGGCCTGAATTGATTGTTATGTCACAAAATGTTCAAATCTAATCTTACAAGGCAACAGAGCTTCCCTCTTTCTGGATCCTATTACCAGCTTCCCCACTCCCACAACTCACAAGATGATAGAATCATAGTGTTGGAAGAAACCCCTTGTTATGGAGGAACATGCAAACAAAGCACTCCTAACAGATGGCCATCCAGACTCTGCTTAAAAGACTCCAGAGAATGAGACTCTACCACACTTCGAGGCAGCATATTCCACTGCTGAACACTTAGATGGAATCTCTTTTCATACAATTTGAATCCATTACAAGAACCCTAGTCTCTAGAACCGCCTCGAGTCACCTGCGGGCTGAGAAGGACGATATACAAATAGAGTAAATAAATAAACAGCAGCAAACAAGCTTGCCCCCTCCTCAATATAACATCCTTTCAAATATTTAAACATGGTGATCACATCCCCTCTCCGCCTTCTCTTATCCAAACTAAACATGCCCAGCTAAGTTTTTAAAAATTATGATTATTAATTGTAGACACAAGTAGAATAATAAAAAACTCAATAATTAAATTCCGCTTACATTTTCACTCAATATAATGTATCTTATTTCCTTAACCTTACCAATCCCAATTCCACCCTTATCAACCACTTGTGTCCAGCAGTTTTGCATTCCACCACTGCATCTCCCTTTCCCCCCCACCCACTGGAAACAGTTGTATCTTCAATTTGAGTATTATATGAATTGATAGATCATGAAGATAGCATGATTTAGTTCTTTATATTTTCTTTTTCCTTTTACACTAGCTATCAGAATTCCCCATTTCAAGTTCAATTCTTCTTATCCCAGCTCTCTAAGTGAACCTCACTGGACATGGCTTCCAGACCTTCTACCATTTTGGTTGCCCTCCTCTGGACACATTCCATATTCTTGAATTATGGTGCCCAGAACTGGACGCAGTATTTATTCTATGTGAAATCTAACCAAAGCAGAATAGAGAGGTACTATTACTTCCCTCAAACTAGACGCTATACTCCTATTGATCTAGATGCTATACTCCTATTTTGCTTTTTTTATATAAATAATATATTGTATACACATATAATATTGATAATATAATGTAATGCAATATAATACTAATAATAATACAATATAAGAATTATATTTTATATTACATGTAATATTACTAATTTCTTTATGTTTGTGGGTAAACAGTATTACTTGCTATTTCTTTGTCAGTGTTGATGTAGAGATTGTCTGGTTTGCCTATTCTGGAACATGCAACATATAATTCTCCTTCTTTAGGGGTCCCTTTCAAATCTATGATACTATATGTCTCTGTATATGAATCATATCTATTTATATCTATGGCTGAATGGCTCTTTGTCAGGTGGGCTTTAATTGCATTTCCTTGGACTGAATGGCCTTTAGTATTTTCTGTTGCTCATGGGGGTTCAGCGTGGGAAGTTTTCCCCAACTGTGTCATTGGTGGGCTTCAGAATGCTCTTTTATTGTAGGTGAACTAGAAATCCCAGTAACTACAGCTCCCAAATGTCAAGGTCTATTTCCCCCAAATTCAATCTGTGTTCATATTTGGGCATATAGAATATTCATGCTAAGTTTGGTCCAGATCCATCATTGTTTGAGTCCACAGTGCTCTCTGAATGTAGGTAAACTACAACTCCCAAACTCAAGTGTTGGAGACGCATGAAGAAAACCACCAGTCAGTCAGAAGGGGGGTGAAGAAGTGATCTCCAAGTTTATTGATCAGCCAAGCTGCTTATATATCTTTCTTGTGCTCTTTGCAAAGCTTGCATAGTAACAGTGAGTTGGATTACATCATTGGCAGAGTGATTGGCTAGAGGTGAGCTCATCTTAAGGTGAGGTAGCCTACAACCTACTATCAGTCCCAGGTCATGATGCCCCCTGCATCCCCTTGCCAGAAAGGTGTGAATCATAAGTGTCAGAGGACTGGAATCTGCAACGTTCCCTTCAAAGGTATGGCTTGCCAGTCCCCCCTAGTGGTCTATTGCCATTCCTGCACCTCTGCACCAAGGACACAATAGTGTCTCCCCTATATAGATGACATTAATAATGATAATGTCCCTTCACTCAAGGTCAAAGCCAAGGTCCTGCATGCCACGTTTTAGCCCAATTCCATCATTGGTGGAGTTTAGAATTTTCTTTGATTGTAGGTTAATTATACATCCCAGCAACTACAACTCCCAAATGACAAAATCAATTTTTTGAGTGATTGTAACTCCTTGGTTTAGTAGATGTCTTGTGGCCAAATTTGGCTGCAATTCGTCCAGTGGCTTTTGAGTTATGTTAATCCCACAAATGAACATTATATTTTTATTTATATAGAGTAGCTGTTCCCTGCCACATATATGTTTTGTGTGTGTATATGTGTGTGTATATATTTGTGAATATGTGTATATGTGTTTTTGGGCTTTTTAAGTCTCTTCTGTGTTTTTCAGTGTTTTATGAGAGATGGTGGTCACTCATTGGCCTGATAGGTGTATTGTGTCCAAATTTCCTGTTAACTCATCCAGTGGTTTTTGAGTTATGCGCGTCCCACAAATGAACATTACATTTTTTATATATATAGATAGTGGTGTAGTACAATATAGGAATGTCTGTTACTAATATTGTGCTATGCTAATAATATAATATATTGTATAACTTGTAAGTGGCTCTGAGTCCCCTTCAGAGTGAGAAGGGCAGTAAATAAATGTCGTAAATAAATAAATGATGCAGCCTCGAATCACATTGATTTTTTTAGCTGCTGCATCACACTGTTGATTTGTGTTCAGCTTGTGCCTTACCAATCCTTTTCATGTGTATTCTTTTCTAGCCAGGTATCATCCATCTAATATCTGTGCATTTCATATTTTTCTACTGTTCACACTGTACATTTTTTCCAGTTGAAATGCGTTTTGTTACCTTGGGCCCAGCTTCTTACATAAAAAGGCTTTCAGAGTGTTTGCAACCCAGCTTCTCTGAGGACAGAGAAAGATGTCAACTTGACTGGGATTGAAACCTATGCCTGCTATGTGCATTTTCAGTCTGGAGTAGAAAACCAAAAACCTTAAAGAGGACAATTGACATTAAGAAGTAGGGAAAGGTGAAATTCAGTAGCAGGGAAAGGTGGAATGGATTAAAATGGGTAGGCAGTAGCCAGCCATTTCCTTCATCGTAGGCTTCTAGTGAAACATTTTCCGTGCCTTTCAGCTCTCTAGGACTCCCAGCAGGTGCTTGGAATACATATTGGGTGCAGCTGTGAGCCTGCTGGTACCTTTCACAGAGCCTCTTATAGAAACAGCCACACTGAGAACAGGAAGTTTAGATATCACTCTCCAACTAATAATATCATTGGTGACGTTATGGTGAGTGATACCTGGCAAAACAAAATGAAGCTCACTGCACAGTTGGTGATAATAACGTCACAAGAATAGTAATCAATGCTGGCTCAATAACAAAGTGTTAGCTATTAGATCTCTAGCCATTGGGCACCATATTTTTTAGAGTTTCCCATTAGCAGGATTTCCACTATGGGAAGGATCTCCGCAGCTGCCACTTTAGTATTCCCCAAATACCCCCATACAGAACCACACCAAATCATCGTGGGAATGTCAAGATGAAGACTCTCTAACTGACTTACTGCTGCAGTTAGTAAATCAGAGCACAGGAACAAAGGAAAGCTAGCCTTACACTAGCCACCCACCAGTAGATTATGTACAGACAGCAGAGAATGCTGCATTGTTGTGGTGCATCTTCAAGTCATTTCTGATGGAAAGCTTCCCACCGGAGTGGAAATCATCTGTCTTACAGATAGCAAACTATTTAATTTCAGCAGACTGAAAGCCAAAACCAAAGTCACAATAACATTTGTTATAGAACTCTAATATGCTGATGATAATGTAGTGTGTGCACATTCAGAAGAAGACATACAAGCCATTCTAAACACCTTTGCAGAAGCATACAAGAAGCTCGGCCTCTCACTGAACATCAGAAAACCAAAGTGCTCTTCCAGCAGTCACCAGCGAATCCCTCTGCAATGCCAGAAATACAGCTTAATGGTGTAACATTAGAAAAGGTTTACCATTTCCACTACCTCAGCAGCCACCTCTCCAAAAAGTCAACATTGACACTGAAATACAACACCCCCTGAGCTCTGTGAGTGCAGCATTTTTCCAAATGAAGCAGAGGGTGTTTGAGGACCAGGACATCTATAAGAAGACCAAGGTGCTTGTTTATAAAGATATTGTCCTCCCAACCTTGCTATATGCCTGCGAAACGTAGAGTGTCTACAGATGTCACACTCAACTCCTGGAATGATTCCATCAGCATTGCTTCTGAAAAATCCTGCAAATTTCTTGGGAAGACAGGCGGACAAATGTCAGTGTGCTGGAAGAAGCAAAGACCACCAGCATCAAACCAATGTTCCTACAGCATCAACTCCCCTGGAGTGGCCACATTGTCTGAATGCCCGATCACTGTCTCCCAAAGCAGTTACTCTACTCTCAACTCAGGTACGGTAATGTTGCTGGACAGGAAAATAGATTTAAAGATGGGCTCAGAGCCAACCTTAAAAACTGTAGCATAGACACTGAGAACTAGGATGCCTGGCCCTTGAGTGCTCTAACTGGAGGTCAGCTTTGACAGCAGTTCTGCAGAATCCAAAGAGGCATGAATGGAGGACAAAAGGGAGAAACATGCCAAGAAGAAGGTGCATCAAACCAACTCTGACTGGGACCGCCTTTCACCTGGGAACCGATGTCTTCACTGCAGGAGAACATGCAGATCAAGAACAGGGCTCTTCAGCCACCTACAGACCCACCACCAGGACACCACATCTGGAAGACCATCATCCTTGAGCTTCAAGGGATCGCCTAGGTAAGTAAAGTACACTTGGAGGACCATCATCCTTGGGCTACGAGGGATCACCTAAGTGTAAAGTAAGTCTGTGTGCAGGCAGCAGAGAATGCTGCATTGTTGTGGTGCATCTTCAAATCATTTCTGATGTATATCAACCCTACCATGGGGTTTCTCTGGCAAGATTCATTCAGAGTGGGGCTGGTCTGATGTTATTTTGAGGCTGAGAAAGTGTGGCTTGCTCAAGTTCAGCAAATGGATTTCCATACCTTGCTTGGTGATTTGAACCTTGGTCTCCAAAGCTGTAGTCTAGTGTTTGAACCACTATATGACACTGGCTTTGGCAACATGATTGATTTTAATGGGTTGGAATGGCCTAGGGAACTTTACTCCATGAGTTTGTCCTTCCTGCTTCTACTAGTAGATATTGCCACCTGCCATGCTTCAAAATAGAAAGCAGCTTTAAGCAACAGAGTTTCTACAGGTTGTGTGGCACACACAATGCTAAATCAAGGTAGCAATCATGTAATATCAGATGTTGCTGGACTTCAGCTCCCAGCAGGCCTAGTCAACACAGGTATGTTAGGAACTGCAGTCCCATAATATCCAGAAAGCCACTAAGTTCCTATGATGGGCTAAATTTAATAGCTAGTCTTACCTAAAGTAGGCCAATTGAATCAATAGCTGCTAAATCAATATGTCAGTGCACTCTATCGATTCAATAAGACTGTCCTAGTTGGAATTATCAAATAGATTTGGCCTATAGTTCTCGAAGGGTTCACATATTAGGCAATTTAACTACAAGAAGCATGCATTACAATATAACACGAACAAGACGCCAGCAAGGTTTTTATAACCATAGTTTTATAGATCAAGTAGCTAATTGAACTGTAAAATGGAAATAATGAGGACATTACTTTGAGCTGACTGATGCTCCTACATGGTTAGGAACTTAGGAGAAAAATTCAGACAAGGGCTATGATGACTTCATCTTGTATGATAACAGTGCTTCATTTGTTTTAACATTGTTTTATTCATTTGGGGATTTTGCAGTGCTTGCTGTAAGGTGTTGGGAAATAGAGGACAGTGTGCCGAAGGTTTTTACTTTTCCTTATTCCAGCATCCTTAGCCACTTGAATTTTGATCCAGAGAGAAAAGCAAGGTACAAATAAATATAATGTTTATTTATTTATCATGTCAGAAGTGAATTGAGAGTACAGTTATAATGTATTTAAAAACATAAACAAAGTTAAAAACTTGGCATTGTGCTAAATGTCCTTTGACCCAAAGCTGGACACTTGGAGTGCCTCTGGAGTCGCTGTGAGAAGGTCCTCCATTGTGCATTGTTCTCAGACTGCATTATAGTAGGTGGTCTGTGGTTTGTTCTTCTCCACAATCGCATGTTGTGGACTCCATTTTGCAGGCCCCATTTCTTAAGGCTGGCTCTGCATCTTGTGGTGCCAGAGCACAGCCTGTTCAGCATCTTCCAGGTCATCTTCTGTGTGCCCAGCTTCTCATCTGGTATCAGCCACTGATTGAGGTTCCAAGTTTTCGCCTGCCACTTTTGGACTCTCGCTTGCTGAGGTGTTCCTATGACTATCTCTGTAGATCTTAGAAAGCTATTTCTTGATTTAAGGCAGTGGTATGCTGGCTGATATCCAAACAGGGGGTGGTCTGGAGATGTAAATACTTTGATCCTTTCATTGCAGGTTGCTACTTCCTGATGGATGTCAGGTGGTGCAATACCAGCTAAATAGTATAATTTCTCCAGCACTGTGGGGTGTAGGCATCCTGTGATAATGTGGCATGTCTCATTAAGAGCCACATCCACTGTTTTAAGGTGGTGATATGTAGTCTACACTGGGCATGCATACTCAACAGCAGAGTAGCCAAGCGCAAGGCCAGATGTCTTCACTGTATCTTTGCTTCCGGTGTGAGAGAATCAGCCATCTACAAAGACATTGCCCAAGGGACACCCGGGTGTGTTACTCAGGTCCCCCAATATATTATAATATATTATAATCTAATATTAATACTTACACTATGTAATACGATTTTTGTTCCTGGGTTATAAATGTCATTTCCTAATTGGTTATATCATAAAAAATGTCATTGCAGGACAATCTACAGCACATTTTGCTATAGTTTTTCAACGAATATCTCACTGTGTCTGAACTAGTTCAACATAGTTTGTGGCAGTCATAAAAAGTCAGTACTGCAAAACTAAACAAGAGTAACACTCAAACCAGGAACATTTTTTTTTTCAAATTTTGTTACATACTATTATCATCACCATCGCTTCCAACTACATATGATTCTGCTTTAACTATCAACATTGCTTCTTAAGAAATCTAAGGGTCTGTAGTTTGGTGGGGCACTAGAACTCTCTGGCTGAGATGCCATACATTCCATAAACTACAAATCCCAGGAACATCTCACACAACAAAAGCTACCTCCTGAAATGTCTCATTCTGGACACTTGAAAGAGATAGTGATGGTGAAGCCTCCTTCTTTGGAAGGAGCCTCCTTCTTTGGAAGGAGCCTCCTTCTTTGGAAGCTTTTAAACAGAGGCTGGATGGCCATCTGTCAGGGGTGATTTGAATGCAATATTCCTGCTTCTTGGCAGGGGGTTGGATTAGATGGCCCATGAGGCCTCTTCCAACTCTTTGATTCTATGATAGCCCACTCTAACAACCACCATGTCAGACTACACAGGGAAGCCATTGAAATATACAAGCGTATGGACGATTTCAACAGAAAGAAGAAAATCATGAAAATGAACCAAATCTGGCTACCAGAATTTTAAAAAAACCTGGAAAATCAGGATAGTAAATCAAGAACAATATTCAGAAAACAGAGGAATTCCAGACAGGAAACAATCAGGGCCAGCTAACACCTCCCAACAAAGGATTCCCCATGCAGGAAACAGCCAGGATTTGAAGCTGCAAGGCCATTCAATGTTAATCAAGGTGTCCAATTACAACATTCACACATGCCTCAAACAGGCAAGTGTTCTTTCTCCCAGCCTGAACATTCCACAGATATATAAACCTCACTTGCCTAGTTTCCAACATACCTCACAAGCTCTGAGGATGCCTGCCATAGATGTGGATGAAACGTCAGGAGAGAATGCTTCTGGAGCGTGGCCATAAAGCTTGGAAAACTCACAGCTATCCGATAGATAGATAGATAGATAGATAGATAGATAGATAGATAGATAGATAGATAGATAGACAGACAGACAGACAGACAGACAGCAATAATGAGCACTGATTTGTTATTCCTGGTTGATGTGCTTAGCACAAAAAATGCTTTATTTTTCTATATTCCTTACTTCTCTTCTGTATTCTCTACTACTATTTTCCTACTGGTCAGTCAACTAAGTCTCCTCGCAATAGGCGGGCAAATGGCACAAGCTGCCCTCTCTCCCTCCCTCACAGCCTTAAAATACTTTCTGCAGTCCTTTTTCTTCCATGCATGAACTTTCTCAGCTTGTTATGTAACCAATGCTTGCTTTTCTCCCCCTCCCCTCTCCCCAATGCTAATGAAGTCGCATTAAGGAAAGCAAGGATTTGGTAGGATCTTTCTTCATATTGGAGGCGATAACACAAATCTGTATTTTGCTGCCACTGCTCTGTGATGTGTTTGCATGCATTCTGTGCAGCTGCATAAATAAACGCGTAAATAAGTTTGACATGAAGGAAACCCAAATTAGAATATTTTGCACAACTTCTGCTGCTGCCAGGCTACCAGAGCGTTGTTCCCCTCGTTCCTAATGATGAAATGAAATGTAGAATTAGCCTGCCCATAACACCGTCATGCGCTTGATCTTGTGTAAGTTACACTGGGAACGTGACTCCATTGTGATTCAGGGGCCTTCAGCACGTCTTAATTTGCAGCGACAAGTTTCTTTATTTCAGAAGCACAACACATCCAGAATGGCATTGCAACGGTGACAACATGCCGCTTTCTTCTTTTCTTTTTGCCAAATAATACTTCATACCCGTTCTTAGCCCGAGCTGCTACAGGAAGAAGTGTGATTCATTCTCTTGTTTCCTTTCCACCCCGGGCTCYGTAAATGCATAGAAATGACATTTGATGAAGTGGGATCTAATCCATGAAACCTGGAGYGATGATACATTTATTAGTCTTCAAGTTGTCATGGGACCTGTCATAGTTTTTGGCTCTAGCAAACTRACATGGGGAACCCTTCAGAAAATGTGACGGTAGTTTGTGACAGAGCTGCAATAAAATATTGTGTARGAAGGACCAACGTTTTATAATTTGGCCTAAATCTTGGTAGTTGTTTTGTGTTTAGGCRATCCCTCATTGTCTGAGTAGGATTGTCTTCCAAGATCAGTGTATTGGCAGTGGGTACATAGGTGACTGTGGAGCCCTATTCTTGATCTGCATGTTCTTCCACAGTGAGGGCATTGGTTTCCAGGTGGAAGGYGGTCCTGGTCGGGGTTGGCTTGATGCGCCTTCCTCTTGGCACGTTGATCTCTTTCGCCTTCCATTCATGCCTCTTTGAATTCGACAGCACTGCTGGTCACAGCCAACCTCCAGCTGGAGCACTCAAGGGCCAGGGCTTCCCAGTTCTCAGTGTCTATGCCACAGTTTTTAAGGTTGGCTTTGAGCCCATCTTTAAATCTCTTTTCCTGCCCACCAACATTCCGTTTCCCATTCTTGAGTTCGGAGTAGAGCAACTGCTTTGGGAGATGGTGGTCTTTACTTCTTCCAGTAAGCTGACATTTGTCCGCTTGTCATCCCAAGAGATTTACAGGATTTTTCGGAGGCAATGCTGATGGACTCGTTCTAGGAGTTGCATGTGACATCTGTAGATAGTCCAGATTTCGCAGGCATATAGCAGGGTTAGGAGGACAATAGCTTTATAAACAAGCACCTTGGTATCCCTACGGATGTCCTGGTCCTCAAACGCTCTCTGCTTCATTTGGAAAAATGCTGCACTCACAGAGCTCAGATGGTGTTGTATTTCAGTGTCAATGTTGACTTTTGTGGAGAGGTGGCTGCTTCTTCACAATCTTGTTAGTATTTATTAAATAGCCCCACTGGATCAATGGGATTTGTCTGTGTGTCAATTCTCCTTTCCAGTACTGTCTGAGTTATTATTAATAGAACTCTTGCCATTTCTTTTGGTGTACTTTAATTCTCCGGGGCCATGGTAGGGCAGCAGGTTAAACTGCTAAGCAGCAGAACTTGCTGACCAGGTGGTTGGTGGTTTAAATCCACGGGATGTTGTGAGCTCTCGTTGTTAGCCCCAGCTTCTACCAAACTAGCGGTTCAAAACATGCAAATGTGAGTAGATCAACAGGTACCGCTATAGTGGGAAGGTGACAGCTCGCCATGCAGTCATGCTGGCCACATGACCTAGGACGCGTCTGTGGAAAATGCTGACTTATTAACAGAACCCTTGTCATTACATTTGGGATACTGTACCTCTCCGGGGCCACAGTGGCACAGCAGGTTAAACCACTAAGCTGCAGTACTTGCTGACCAGAAAATTGGCAGTTCAGACCTGTGTGATGGGATGAACTCCCATTGTTATCCCCAGCTTCTGCCAACCTAGCAGTTTAAAAACATGCAAATGTGAGTAAATCAATAGGTACTGCTTTGGCGGAAAGGTAGCAGCACTCCATGCAATCATGCCAGCCACATGACCTAGGAGGCGTCTATAGACAATGCCAGCTTTTCAGCTTAAAAATGGAGATGAGCACCTCACCCTCTAGAGTCAGACTTGACTAGACTTACCTTTATCTTTACCTTTACAACTCCAAGAATCCCTTAGCCAGCAGGGAAAGTGGGTACTGTAGAAATCATGTTTCAAATATCTATTTTCCCAATAGCTATTAGGACCTGGACAGTAACTTCCTCTCAATTTTCAAGAGAGATCATTGGAACTAGAAACATTTCTGTTCATAGCCTTCCTGGCGTCGGATGCCATAGCAAAGAAGAAATTATGATCTTGTACTTTCATCAACCCTCCCCTTAAGAATTGCCTTTCCTCTGCCAAGTTCTTGGAACTGCTGCAGCTGTTAACATCTAAGTACCCCATCCGTGTAAATGGCAGGTAAATTACTCTCTCTAGAACAGACTTATAGCTTAAGTACTCCCTTCGTAGATAGCTACCGAAAAGGCAATCACCTTCCGTTTATTATCCATGCAGACAAGCATAGCCAGTTTGGTCAAGGAAACTTCAGCACTGGAGAGGTAATGTTTAGCACACCATTGTGAGCTGGGAGGTTTGTATTAATGCAATTGTAGCTGCTAAGCAGTTTGTATTTAAGCTTGCTCTGCCTACACTGTCTATATCCCACCTCCAACCATTTCTGGGGGCTTTGTTGCAAGAGGGTTGTCCTTCCCCTTTGTGTCTATGAAAACTTGCATGCAATAACAAATAATATTGTTATCGGTACCACACATAGCTCTTTTTTATGCTGCTCTTTGGCCGTTCAGAGACTCTTCCTTCTTCCATTCCCCTTCTTGCATTTCTTTCTAGCAGAAAGGATAAGTCCAAAGAGAATGCTGTTTTTTTTCCTTTCTTTTTTTCTTTCAAGCAGCCTGAATGTTAAAACCGATTCCCCAGTGTCTGTGAATTCCTCTGGTTTCCCATTGAAGAATGGCCGAAATTTGACTCTCTGATCCTTGAAAGAAAGAGGGGAACTAAGGCCAATGCTATATATGATTTAAAGCTCAAGAAAGCAACTTTTCCCAGTTCAATTCCCATAAACCTCAGTTGAAACTGGAAATAACTCTGTGTATATCCCATCTGACACCAAATGGGGAAGAAAAGGATACATTGCAGTCTTGAGCCTTTAGGAAATTATTTTGTGTCAGCAGTGCTGTTTTGGGCATTCTGGGAGTTACAGTATAATAAAGCAACTCATCCAGGCTCTGAATTATCACCACATATTTGTGTTAATAAATGGCCCACCTTTGCTTCTTTGCTAGCAAAGTAATTAGATTATCTTGCAAGGGAAAATGATCCCAATTCTGAGCAATGGACAGAACAGGCCTGAATGTTCTCAAAACCATTTGCTGCTTAAGCTGGAACATGATTTATTATTTATTTATTTATATTCCACCCTTCTCGCCCCAAAGGGAACTCAGGGTGGATCACAGAACACATATAAGGCAAATATTCAATGTTGATTATACAATGGCAAGACAGACAACAGATAGGGGTGCATATATAGACTTTCTCATCTTTCAGCATCTTTGGAGGCTATGCTTGGTTCCGGCCACAGGGGGGTGCTGTTGCTCCAACACCTAGCCAAAGAGCTTTCTTTGTTTGTAAACTTCCTCCCTTTTCTGATCAAAACACTGTGCTTAAAATACCTCCCTGCTTTAATGAAGTTCCTATTTATCTACTCACACATTTGTTTTTGAATTACTAGGTAGGCAGAAGCTGGGTTAAAGGTCAGGCACTCACCTGACTCAACCTTCTGGTTGGCAAGATTTATTGCATCTTGGTGATTAACCTGCTGTGCTAAAGCCCAGCCACTTTTATGTCAAATAGCTGATCAGACAAGCAATCGAAAAGTTATTTAACATCAGTAATAGCACAGAGATTTCCAACATACTGAAAAGCTATAGTGTAGTAAGAGATGTAAGATAGGCAATATGGCATTTAGCTTTCTCATTTCACTATTAGTGCTCACCTCTCAGTATTTGCCACATAATATGGCCACTGAACTGTGTATAATGGACACAGATTAAGCTATGGATATGCTTCACCAGATCCAGGGACAGACATATAACTACAGTTTTTGAGACCATCCAAATGTAAGGCCTGGAAAGAGTACCCCATGAGCTTCATTGTTCCAAAAAGCCTGCTCCAGGGTATTATGCCATGAAGCATCTAGACACGATCCAACATTGTAAAGATATGCCACTGAACACTAATGTTAAGATAATCCATGTCATCATATCTCCAGGTTCAGGACATGGTTGTAAAAGCTAGAAGGAGAAGAAAGTTGATAGGGGAGGAAAAAACTCTTCTCTTCTTAAAAGAGTTATTGTACTACAGTGACCCAGAAAAGTGCCATGTTTGCACTATGATTCTAGAGCAGGCATGGGCAAACTTTGGCCCTCCAGGTGTTTTGGACTTCAAATTCCACAATTCCTAACAGCCTACTGGCTGTTAGGAATTGTGGGAGTTGAAGTCCAAAACACCTGGAAGGTTGAAGTTTGCCCATGCCTGCTCTAGAGTTCTTTTTATTCATCAAAACATTGAGAGAAGTGGAAATTATCCTCCAAATCCTAGGACCGCCTTAGAAAACTGTAACCTAGGCATTAAAAAGAAAACAATGCAAGAGCCTTAAGGCAGGTTCAATAAATCACTACAGACAATGCCAAAAAGACAGTGAGTAGTGGAGGCAAAGGCCACAACAACCAGAAAAATCCACAAAACAAAAGAGGAATATCAGAAAAAAATCACAGACCTTTAAACCTTTTCAGAAAAGTCCTCAACTGAGTCTCAAAGAAATGCTAAATGGTTTACTGCACTTAGAAAAAGTTTGTACAATAAAACCAGATCCATAAAATATTTTATATACCCACCAGAGAATAACATCATAAAATGCAACACAATTTTTCAGCATTGATGAAAATGGTCCAGAAAGCCAATATGAAACTAAGCAGGAGACAGAATGCCAGAGAAGGAAGGAAGGAAGGAATGTGGGTCTCATCTCTCACCTGTCTTACGGAACTGTCAGGTATGGAGAGCACCAGTTTGGAGAAGATTAACCGCACAAACTGTAGCTAGAGAGTGACAGGACCTTGGATAGCTCTATATTGACATTCATTTTTACAAGATCAGGGACTCAGTTGAGGACTTTTTAAGTGCAGTAAACCATTTAGCATCTCTTTGAGATAGAGATTGAAATACAAGCGTTTGATTTAAAAACGCATACAGAAACTATACACAAAGACTGAAACATCTGATATAATAAGGGTAGGGAAAGGTAAGGTAAAGGTTTTCCAGTCCAGTCGTGTCCGACTCTGGGGTGTGGTGCTCATCTCCATTTCTAAGCCAAAGAGCCAGCATTGTCCATACCCACCTCCAAGGTCATGTGGCCGGCATGACTGCGTGGAGTGCTGTTAATAATAATAAGGGTAGAATGTGTGAATTCCTAAATGTTTAGAGACTACAACTCCCATCTTCTTTAGTGGCTGGCCATATTCCTGAGGCTCCTAGGAATTGGAGTCCAACAACATCCAAAGGAGGATATATACTTCCTTTAGCCCCTGATTTTACTCTTTATTTATGGTCATTCTCCAGTACTGAGTACTCTCCTTGCACCATAATAAAGACCTGATTATGATTCAGTTCAATCTATTCTGCTGAGATATCTGGATTCATGCTGTTTTTTTTCCTCCTACGCAAGTACTCCAGCTTTTTCAGTGGAGCTCAAGGAAACATATATGGGTCTCCCCAAGTGTATTTTGACAAGGCTCTAACTGAATCCAGATTGATTTAGCATCATCATTGTGTTCAAATTGTGAGGAAAGAGATTTTTGGAGTGGAAGACAAGGGGGAACACTTTCCTTCCTACTCAAGCTTTATGATAACAAAGAAAAGAAGAAAGAGAGTTTGTTAGTTTAACCATAATTACCATTTCATTAGATGTAATTGAAGTTTTAATTAAAGTTAGATATGATTTCATGCATCTTGTTGTGCTTTTGCATAACTCTGCTAATGAACTCCTCAAATGCATTGCATACATTCTCATTAACTCTGTTTGCATCCGCTCTGGTCCTGCAGCTGATAGCCTTTCCCGCTCATAGCAATGATCAGGCATTAGGTGACATTTTGTAGAACATCAAACTCCACTTAGTAATGGGAAAGAAATAATCCTGAGCTACATCGATGTTGTGTTTGAAAGCAGCTAGAGGCGAACTCCCACTTCATTCCCTCAAGCTAACTTGAAATTATTTCAGCTCGAAAATGGCAACACTGAATCCTGTGAATTCCCTTGCGTGAGGCAAGGGAAGAGACTCCAATGGAATCTCCTAATATGACAAATCTGATCATATTCTTCATGGCTGACCCAAGCCATTTTGTTGTCTGAAACAGAGCAGCAAGTAGTAGCTGCTTTGAGCCTTGTTAAGAGTGGAAAGGGGAATATAAATATAATCACAATCACACCACCATCAACATCAACAACAATAAAATGCTATCCTATATACCAGTGGTCCTCAACCTTCCTAATGCTGTGATCTCTTAATACAGTTCCTCATGTTGTGGTGACCCCCAACCATAAAATTATTTTCATTGATACTTCATTATTGTAATTTTGCTACTGTTATTAATTGCAATGTGAATATTTGATATAGAATCATAGAATGATAGAGTTGGAAGAGACCTCATGGGACATCCACTCCAACCCCCTGCCAAGGAGCAGGAAAATTGCATTCAAAGCACCCCCGACAGATGACCATCCAGCCTCTGCTTAAAAGCCTCCAAAGAAGGAGCCTCCACCATACTCCGGGGCAGAGAGTTCCACTGCTGAACAGCTCTCACAGGCAGGAAGTTCTTCCTAATGTTCAGGTGGAATCTCCTCTCTTGTAGTTTGAAGCCATTGTTCCGTGTCCTAGTCTCCAGGCAGCAGAAAACAAGCTTGCTCCCTCCTCCCTATGACTTCCCCTCCAATATCTATACATGGCTATCATGTCTTCTCCCAGCCTTCTCTTCTGCAGGGTAAATATGCCCAGCTCTTTAAGCCACTCCTCATAGGGCTTGTTCTCCAGACCCTTGATCATCTTAGTCACCCTCTTCTGGACATATTCCAGCTTGTCAACGTCTCCCTTCAATTGCAGGATGTATTTTCATTCACTGGACCAAATTTGGCACAAATAACCAATACTCCCAAATTTGAATATTGGTGGGGTCGGAGGGGATTGATTTTGTCATTTGGGAGTTGGAGTTGCTGGGATTTATAGTTAACCTAAAATCAAAGAGCATTCTAAACTCCACCAACAATAGAATTGACCCAGACTTGGCACACAGAACTCCCATGACCAACAGAAAATACTGTAAGAGTTTGGTGGGCATTGAACTTGAATTTTAGATTTGTAGTTCACTTACATCTAGTGAGCACTGTGGACTCAAACAATGATGTATTTGGACCAAACTAGGCATGAATACTCAATATGCCCAAAAGTGAACCACTGGTGGAGTTTGGGGAAAATAGACCTTGACATTTGGAAGTTGTAGTTGCTGGGATGTGTAGTTCTTTGATTGTAATCAAAGAGCATTCAGAACCCTACCAAGAATAGAATTGGGCCAAACTTCCAACACAGAACCCCCATGACAATCAGAAAATACTGTGTTTTCTGTTGGTCTTTGGCAACTTCTCTGACACCCCCATGACCCCCCCCCCCCCCCCAGGAGTTGAGAAACGTTGCTATATACCAATCTAACTGAAGTTCCACTGTACTTGAGGTGAAGCATGTCATCGCTCAGGTATCAAATCAAACAAGCATTTTTCTCCTTATCTAGCAACAATAAATCTATAACAGAAACTAAAATAAATCTGTCATTTGTTATTTTTTCATTACTTGTAAGCTCCACTGTCTCATTTCACCTAATGGTAGAGCTGGCCTCACTATTCTTTGTACAAGAGGCTTGACTACATGGCCTCTTGGTTCCTTCCAGTGTTACATTTCTATCAGTTCCTTCTATTCTATTTAGTTCCTTCTACCTCCCCTGAGATTAGAGGTGGCTATTGTTTCTCCAGATTCTCTCCCATGCTGTAAAAAGCACATAAGAGAAAGTTCTCTGCCTGTGTTTCCCTTTCTTCCTCATCCACCCCCTTCCTTTCCTCCTCTTGCCAGCATGGCTCTTATTTAGATGGATAACACGTTCACACAGAGAGAGGGGAAACATTTTTCTGTGCGGCAGACTCACGGCAATTCGGAGATAAAGCAAACCAAGGCCTGCTGAACCTTGGCCCTGAGATGCCATTGCGGCAGGCCTGCTGATAAATTACACCTAGACCCCATGCCTGCGGTCAGGGCTGGAAGCTTGTTGCTGACATAAGCCGAGCTTTCTTTCTTCATTGTTCTCCTCCTCATATGAACGAATGCACAGCTAGACAGAGATAATGCAGCCAAGCTGCGCAATACAGGAAGGGATACAATATGTGCTGAAGCCAAAAGCACTATGAACAGCTCATTCCCATCCGCAATTTTGCATTTTCTTCTTTGCTAGAGAAGGCAGCCAATGTATTGAGAGCCTTTTAAAAGCCCTTTCCCCAAAAGCCAGGAAATCCAACTCTCTTTCAGATGGCACCCAAATCCCCTTGCAATCTGGTGGCCATGTGGGCAAAGATGGAAACTATCATCTGCAAAAAGTAACTTCCCCAAAAATGGGAAGACTATTATATAAGAAAGCTGAGTCTCTGTGATGCTGTCAGATTGCTTCCTGCTTTGTATTCCCTGTGCTGCCTAGGGGAAAAAAGTCTGGGTGTTAGTAAAACAGGGCACTTTACCTGATTTCAGTGCCAAGATTTATGACTCTGGGCTCGAAACCAGAGATGGTGGGGTTATTTTATTGTTGTGAAACTAGATGGCTTTTCAAAATACATAAAGCAAGAAGCCTTCTCCGGGTAAGCTTAGAATATAATAAAGGCAACTAAATCAAATAGAAGCATTAAAACTGGAGGCAGGGAGAAGAAATAACAGAGTTAAGGCTCCGAATCAGTGAAGCCACCTTTTCCCCTTTCACATTTCCACAGAGGGATTTTTAATGGTGAGTTCATGCCAAAGGTATTTTGGGTCAGAAACAGATGAGGCCAAAGACCCCCACTCCTCTCTCTCTCTTGATCTTTCCCCATCTCCTTTCCTCTCCATCTCTTTATCCTTTACTAGGGCAGCGTTTCTCAATCTGTGGGTTGAGGCCCCTGGGGGGTTGCAAGAGGATGTCAGAAGAGTCACCAAAGACAATCAGAAAACACAGTATTTTCTGTTGGTCATGGGGATTCTGTGTGGGAAGTTTGGCCCAATTCCTATCATTGGTGGGCTTTAGAATGCTATTTGATTGTAGTAGGTGAACTATAAATTCACTACAATTCCCGAATGTCAAGGTCCATTTTCCCCTAACTCCACCAGTGTTCACATTTGGACATATTGAGTATCCGTGCCAAGATTGGTCCAGATCCATCATTGTTTGAGTCCACAGTGCTCTCTGGAGGTAGGTGAACTACAACTCCAAACTCAAGGTCAATGCCTACCAAACCCTTCAGGGGGGGGGGGGGGGGTTGGGGGGCTTCAGCCCCCCCCCCCGAAATTCTCATGGTGGTTCGAAAAAGGCCTTACTGGTGCATTATTTAAACTGTTATGTTTATTTATATCATGATCTGATTACCATACTCAATATATCCCATATGCATGGGGGTATTGGGGTAATAATACAAAAGGTTTGCTAGGCTAGACCCTCTTTCACTCAGACTCAGCCCCCCCTGAAACTCAGCCCCCCTGAAACCCCCCCCCCCCTGAAAAAAATCCCCCCCCCCCCCCCCGAAACGAAATCCTGGCTCCGGGCCTACAACCAAATCCTTCCAGTATTTTCTCTTGGTCATGGGAGTTCTGTGTGCCAAGTCTGGGTCAATTCCATCATTGGTGGAGTTCAGAATGCTCTTTGATTGTCGGTTAAGTATACATCCCAGCAACTACAACTCCCAAATGACAAAATCAATCTCCCCCAACCCCACCGGTATTCAAATTTGGGCATATTGGGTATTTGTGCCAAATTTGGTCCAGTGAATGAAAATGCATTCTGTGTATCAGATATTTACATTACGATTCATAAGAGTAGCAAAATTACAGTTATGAAGTAGCAATGAAAATAATTTTATGGTTAGGGGTCATTACAACATGAGGAACAATATTAAGGGGTCCTGGCATTAGGAAGGTTGAGAACCACTGTATTAGGTGATTTTAGATCATGTAACTAATAACTAATGGATGATCTTCATACAGGTTATTTGAGATCTCTATCCCGACCCATAATAGAGGTAAAAGTTTCCCCTTGACATTAAGTCTAGTCATGTCCGACTCTGGGGGTAGTGCTCATCTCCATTTCTAAGCCAAAGAGCTGGCGTTGTCTATAGACGTGGCCAGCATGATTGCATGGAGCGCCGTTACTTTCCCACTGGAGAGGTACCTATTGATCTACTCACATTTGCATGTTTTCAAACTGCTAGGTTGGCAGAAGCTGGAGCTAACAGCAGGAGCTCACCCCGCTCCCCAGATTTGAAGTTCAGCAGCTCAGTGGTTTAACCCACTGCATCCCAACCCATACTGCCCTAAAAAAACAAATTGTATCCCTCTTCGCTACATAAGTTGCAGGAGCATTGCAGGTCACTTTAATGGTAATTTTGAAGCACATAGCAGTAATCTCAGCACCTCATTTTAAAAGCCTATGGGGCTCTGAATGCTAGTGCATTTTGCATCTTTTGCTTGGCCAAATAAGCTTTCAAAACACTTCTCTCTTTCTCTGAATGACCACAGATGAACATATCTCATTTCCTTCCAACTGATCTGCTGTTCTTACTTGTGGCCATCTGGCGTTTGAGTTTCACAGTTGATAGTTTCAGGTTATGATGTTCATCGCAATACGATGTCCCCTCAATTTTTTATTAATTCTCATTATCACCCCATCGTCTTTGATCTAGCTAAGGAGCCCTAATTTGATACTTTCTGCTTCTCTGTGTGTCTCTCCCCTTCAGCAAGTACATTAGCTCACATCTCACTTCCAGCTTGGCCAAAACTCAGATTACGAACCATGTCTGTTCCTTTCCAACACATAACAGGTCATCCATAGCCTCTCTTTTTATTGCTCTGTCTCTGTCCCCTGGAAAGAGAACAGTTATAATAAAGGAAAGGGTACTGTGAACCATCAGAAAAGTAGAAGATTATAGAATCATGGAGCTGGATAAGATTCCAAGATCATCTAGCCTACCCCTTACCAGAAAAGAACCCAACTAAAGCATTCATGAAAGATGAATATCTAACTTCTGCTTAAATGAAGGAAAATGGACAGCTTTGTAGTGGGAAAGAAAACATTTCCATCAAACCATTGATATTAACTATTAATTTCCAATGGAAGCAACACACACCATAATGTGTGCCAAACCTAGCCAATCTTTCCCACTTGGATGCTCTCTTGATAAGTTGGAGTACAACTATAACCGTCCCAGTGGTAACATTGGCTGGAAATGATCAAATACTATGTCTTGTAGTACAACATTTATGGAAAGCATCAGGATGGGATTGTTGTGTTGGTACATCAAGGAGAGAAGTGGTACTTGTGTGGTACTGTTTTCAAAATGGATGAATCATTGGGTCTCAATAAGTGGAGTAATCCTAGATTATTTATTTACCTGTACCATCTGTATGAGCCAGCATGGCATAACGGTTGGGTGTTTGACTCTAACTCTGAAGTTTAGAGTTTGAATCACTGCTCGACCATTTGAAAATTACATACAGTTTTAGAAAACCATGTGACTGGGTGCCTTATAGAATCAGAGAGTTGAAGAGACCACAAAGTCTGTTGGAAATAGCAACCTTCCAAGCCTTCACTTTTGTTTGTTAATGTCTATATTGGCTAACCTGTATTGTATATTTATATTGATTTGCCAGTTTGGCTGAACTCTTTGGTGTGGGAGGGGCTACAGATGTGATTATACTGAGCATGTTCAGACTCAAGACTCCATTTTGTTATATGTATGCTTTTGGACTTCAGTGGAAGGAGATGTCTTTTGGATTAACGCAGGAATAGTTTACTATATGTTTGCTTTGAGAAGCAATGAGTACAGTTATACAGTTTGGACTTCCATAAGATATAAACTTAAAAACTATGGACTACTGATTCAGAACGATGTCTTGTGTTCTCAACACAAAGAAACTAAATCCCCTCTGTAAATGTGCCAGCTTGCTGAATTAATACAATATGTTTGTGAGTAAACAAGATACATTACTTTTTAAAGTTAATTTTGGTTTTGTTTCTGAGTGCATATTTTAAACAGAGGTTTCAAGGGAGAGTATATGTTTTGGGCAACTTCAAAGAAACATTATAAAACTCTGCTAGCCAAGTATTTGTTTTTATGTGCAGTGGCATGTCTTTGTCCCTGGTAGTTCAAAGACATGGTTTATCAGTTTAACAATTGAGTTACATGTGTGCTAATACACAAATACTAGTACACAAAAACATCACTTTTTCAAAGGGTTGACTTCTAACAAGGTCATGCCTTTCCTTGACTAGTGGTTTTCAAAAGGTGGTCTGCAAATGTTCATGGAGATTCACATTTGCCAAAAAGATATGACATCATTTTTCTTTTCAAAAACGTTATTAATGCCATTTTTCAAAAAAGAAGTCCATCACAGGAAAAACACAATCAGAACACACCTGACAGATTGCCATCCAGCCTCTGCTTAAAAATCTTCAGAGAAGAATCCACCTCACTTTGAGGCAGCATGTTCCACTGCTGAACATCTCTTGCTGTCAGGAAGTTCTTCCTAATGTTCAGGTGGAATCTCTTTTCTTGCAATTTGAACCCATGAGTCATGAGTCAGAAAGTACTTGAATTTGTCACCTCCATCTAGTCCAGGCATGGGCAAATTTGGTCCCTCCAGATGTTTTAGACTTCAACTCCCACAATTCCTAATAGCCTACAAGCTGTTTGGAATTGCGGGAGTTGAAATCCAAAACATTTGGAGGGCCCAAGTTTGCCCATGCTTGATCTCGTCCTTTCCTCAGGTTAATTTGAAAATGGACACATATTGGATGAAAATAACTGTGTGCATCAGACAAAGGGCCTAAAAGTGGGATATGTTGTGTAGGTTGTCCTTTTCTCAATTCACTTTCTGCATCTTTGATATCACACAGATGCCACCGTTTGAATTAAGCCCTGACTCCACCAAGATACGTGAGTCTCTGAACGGCAGGGCAGTTTCCAAGAGCAGATGGAAGAGAGCCTCGGAGCTGAACAAGCTCAAATCCTCCCCATTCACTTGTTCCTTTGCTGTCTGCATTTCCTCTGGAGAGATATCAGCCTGATTTGCAAAGAAATAGGATTGAAAACAGTTGCTGGAAATCCTAGCTCGTACTCCAGGGACCCCCCTGCTGGTAAGCAGGAAAATAATATATTCCAGAGATAAGCGAGGATGACGTTAGAAAGGGGGCAGAGGAGAAGGTGTTGGATTTTTGAAAATAAATTAAGATTGGACAATACAGTGATTAAGCTGCGAGCTTATTGCAGGTTGCATTGTTTGGCATATACCTCCGAGAGATTATTCAAAGCAGTGTTTCTCAACCTTCCTAATGCTGCGACCTCTCAATACACTTCCTCATGTTGTGGTGACCCCCAACCATAGCATTATTTTCGTTACTACTTAATAACTGTAATATTGCTACTGTTATGAATAGTAATGTAAATATCTGATGTGCATGATGTATTTTCATTCACTGGATCAAATTTGGCACAAATACCCAATACACCCCAATTTGAATACTGGTGGGGTTGGAGGGGGATTGATTTTGTCATTTGGGAGTTGCAGTTGCTGGGATTTATAGTTCACCTACAATCAAAGAGCATTCTGAACTCCGCCAGCGATGCAACTGAACCAGACTTGGCATACAGAACTCCTATGACTAACAGAAAATACTGGAAGGGTCTGGTGGACATTGGAGTTTTGGAGTTGTAGTTCACCTACATTCAAAGAACACTGTGGATTCAAACAATGATGGATCTGGACCAAACTTGGCATGAATACTCAATATGCCCAAATGTGAATATTGGTGGTGTTTGGGGAAAATAGACTTTGACATTTGGGAGTTGTAGTTGCTGGGATTTATAGTTCACCTACCATCAAAGAGCATTTTGAACCCTACCAATGATAGAATTGAGCCAAACTTCCCACAAAGAACTCCCATGATCAATAGAAAATGCTGTGTTGTCTGATCATCTTTGGCGACCCCTCTGACACCCCTCGTGACCTCTGCAGGGGTCCCAACCCCCAGGTTGAGAAACACTGATTTAAAGTCACAGCAGTTTTGAAATCATCACTCTGTCTTGCTTTAGGGTTTTTCATGCTGTAGTTTCAACAAATTAATAGGGTAACATGCATACGTATATAGACGCAACTGGATTTACCTGTTATTCAGCAAACAGTTAACATTTATGAGCCTCTGTGTGTGTGTATCCCTCCCTCACTCTGTGTAAGAAAGCAACTTGTGCTCACTGGAGCAAGGCGAAGGAGTGAAGGTGGAATGAATACCCAACACTTCTCTTGCATAGTCATTTATGCTATCAGTTCCTTCTTCTTCCCCCTTTACCAAGCTCAGCCTCATTCTTGTTTGTTCTCACCTTAGGAAAACAGGAGGATAGCAAATTAAGAAGCAAGGGGAAGGAATAGCATACTGCATCCCTGCAGAAAATCCCTGGCAAAGCTTAACTCATTGCATCTCTGCTTAACTCATCTCATCTTTATTTAACACTTTCCAGTTCCAGCAAGTGCCTTAACGCAACTTTCAGTTGTTCTCTCCTGCAAATACCTGAGTTTTATAAGGTTTTCTTAGGAAAGGAATACTCAAAGGTGGGCTGCTACAGTTTCTTCCTCTGAAATATAGCCTATGGTACCTGGAATTTGTTGGTTCTCCCCCATTCAAATACTAACCAGAGCTGACTTTGCATAACTCCTGAGGTCAGATGGGATAAGATGTTTTTAGGATATTTAGGCAGGTGTCAAAACCAGTCAATTTCCCTACAATTACTTCACCTCCTTCTTATCTCCATGGAAATTCTTGGCTAGAACACATTTGAGGTGTTGTCGAAGGCTTTCATTGTCAGAATCACTGGATTGCTGTGAGTTTTCCGGGCTATATTGCCATGTTCCAGAAGCATTGTCTCTTGAGAATAGAGGAAGACTCAATGGTCTACCAAGCAATAAGAGGCTTTGTCCCTGTAGAACAGGACAATTGGATTCTATCCCGCATATTCTTCTGCACTGCTCACTTTACCAGGAACCAAGATCTAGCTTACTACCACATGCTATAGATTCCTTGAAAAACTACAGTGACCCAGACAAAGTAATTATGCTTTTAAATTGTCGATATTTTAACTGCTTCCTTTCAGTGGCAAGATTCCTGAACGAAGTCTGTAAACTGAATGTATGGCAAATGTGAAGTTTGCTTTTCTATGGTTTGTACTGTATTTTATACCTTTGTGCTATGTATATGCCAATAAAGGCTTACTGGATTGGTAAATTGGTCTCTTGACATTTCGCCCACATCTATGGCAGGCATCCCCAGAGATTGTGAGATCTGTTGGAAACTAGGCGAGTCCCTTCAAGCTATGGGGGTTCTGTGTGGGAAGTTAGGCCCAATTCTATCACTGATGGGGCACAAATACACTTTGAGTGTAGGTGAACAATAAATCCCAGCAACCACAACTCCCAAATGTCAAGACTATTTTCCCCAAACTCCACCCAGTGTTCACATTTGGGCATATTGAGTATCCATGCCAAGTTTGGTCCAGATCTATCATTGTTTGAGTCCACAGTGCTATCTGAATGTAAGTGAACTATAACTCCAAAACTCAAGGTCGATGCCCACCAAACCCTTCCAGGATTTTCTGTTACTCATGGGAGTTCTGTGTGCCAAGTTTGATTCAATTCCATTGCTGGTAGAGTTCAGAATGCTCTTTGATTGTAGGTGAACTATAAATCCCAGCAACTACAACTCCCAAATGACAAAACCAACCCCCCTTAACTCCACCAGTATTCAAATTTGGGCATATCGGGTATTTGTGCCAAAGTTGATCCAGTTAATGAAAATACATTTGTTACATTGATGTATTGATATATTGTTGTATTGATGTTTACTGTTTAATTAACTTGTTATGTGATTGCTTTTAAATACCCAATAACCTTGTAATTTGTATACTGAAACTGTTGCTGTTAACCGCTCTGAGTCGCCTAAGGGCTGAGAAGAGGGGTATACAAATAAAGTAAATAAAATAAATAAATAAATAAATACATCCTGCACATCAGATATTTACATTACAGTACACAACAGTAGCCAAATTACAGTTATGAAATAGCAACAAAAATAATGTTCTGGTTGGGGGTGACCACAACATGAGGAACTGTATGAAGGGGTCACAGCATTAGGAAGGTTAAGAAAGGCTGCACTAGAGTTCTCTGGATGAAAATTATGAGTACTTCTCCCAAAATTGCAAATCCCAACATTTCGTTGAAAGGAGATTCCATCTGAACATTAGGAAGAACTTACTGACTGTGAGAGCTGTTCAGCAGTGGAACTCTCCACCCCAGAGTGTGGTGGAGGCTCCTTCTTTGGAAGCTTTTAAACAGAGGCTGGATGTCCGTCTGTTGGGGGGTGGGGGCTTTGAATGCAATTTTCCTGGTTCTTGGCAGGGGGTTGGACTGGATGGCCCAGGAGGTCTCTTCCAACCCTATGATTCTGTGATTCTATGAATGGCCCCATAGACATTAAAGTGGAATTATATTGCTATAACTGACTTGTAATTGCAATATTACAACACAACACAGTGTGAAGGGGGACCTTAGAATGTTGTACACCTTTGCTTTGGAATCAATCATTATAATTCCATTTTAATATAATTTTAACATTAACATCTAGTCTATTTCTCACTAGAGTTTTCGATTGTATTCCTTTCTCTTGTAAACATCCTTGAGTTCCAGCTTTGGGAGAAAAGTGCGGTATAAATAAAGTGATTGATTGACAGATTGAGGTATTGATTGCTAGGGCAAGAAAATTTTCATTCTAGCATCTCACATCAAACAAAATCAAAAGAGAAACAGCCACTTTGTCCTTTCCCCACAAAGAGACAGTACAGCTCGAAGCCACAACAATTACCATATACAGATATTATATTGTAAACATGTATTAAGCCTTAAGGGAATGGGATAAATTCTGAATAAATAATGGGATTGGAATGCGACTTTAAAGGATAAAGCTGTTTACTGATGTTTGAATTCCTTTAATCTTTTTTATATGGACTCTCAGGGTTGGAAGAGACCAAAAGGGCCCGATGGGGCCTTCCACACAGCCACATAACCCAGAATATCAAGGCAGAAAATCCCACAAAATATGCATTGAACTGGGTTATTTGAGTCCACATTGCCATATATTCCATTTCAAAGCAGAAAATGTGCGGATTTATTCAGCTGTGTGGAAAGGGCCCAATTCACCCCCTTGCCATGCAGGAATACAAAAGCACTCCTAACAGATGGTCATCCAGCCTCTGTTTAAAAACCTCCAGAGAAGGAAACTCCATCACACTCCAACGCAGAATATCCCTCTATTTGTGTTGTTGAAGGCTTTTATGGCCAGAATACTGGGTTGCTGTGAGTTTTCTGGGCTGTATGGCCATGTTCCAGAAGCATTCTCTCCTGACATTTCACCCACATCTATGGCAGGCATCCTCAGAGGTTGTGAGGTTTGCTGGAGGCTGTTAGAAATGATGGGAGTTGAAGTCCAAAACACCTGGAGGAAGGCCCAAGTTGGTCCATGTCTGCGGCTGTTAGGAAAGGTGGGAGTTGGTCCAAAACACCTGGAGGAAAGCCCAAGTTGGACCATGTCTGAGGCTGTTAGGAATGGTGGGAGTTGAAGCCCAAAGCACCTGGAGGAAGGCCCAAGTTGGACCATGTCTGAGGTTGTTAGGAATGGTGGGAGTTGGTCCAAAACAGCTGGAGGAAGGCCCAAGTTGTTCCATGTCTGCGGCTGTTAGGAAAGGTGGGAGTTGGTCCAAAACACCTGGAGGAAGGCCCAAGTTGGACCATGTCTGAGGCTGTTAGGAATGGTGGGAGTTGGTCCAAAACACCTGGAGGAAGGCCCAAATTTGACCATGCCTGGGGCTGTTAGGAATGGTGGGAGTTGAAGTCCAAAGCACCTGGAGGAAGGCCCAAGTTGGTCCATGTCTGCGGCTGTTGGGAATGGTGGGAGTTGAAGCCCAAAACACCTGGAGGAAGGCCCAAGTTTGACCATGTCTGAGGATGTTAGGAATGGTGGGAGCTGAAATCCAAAACACATGGAGAAAGACCCAAGCTTGACCATGCCTGAGACTGTTAGGAATGGTGGGAGTTGAAGTCCAAAACACCTGGAGGAAGGCCCAAGTTTGACCATGTCTAAGGCTGTCAGGAATGGTGGGAGATGAAGTCCAAAACACCTGGAGGGAGGCCCAAGTTGGACCATGCCTGAGGCTGTTAGGAATGGTGGGAGTTGGAGTCCAAAACACCTGGAGGAAGGCCCAAGTTTGACCATGTCTGAGGCTGTTAGGAATGGTGGGAGTTGAAGTCCAAAACACCTGAAATGAGGCCCAAGTTTGACCATGTCTGAGGATGTTAGGAATGGTGGGAGCTGAAATCCAAAACACATGGAGGAAGACCTAAGCTTGACCATGCCTGAGGCTGTTGAGAATGGTGGGAGATGAAGTCCAAAACACCTGAAGGGAGGCCCAAGTTTGACCATATCTGAGGATGTTAGGAATGGTGGGAGATGAAGTCCAAAACACCTGAAGGGTGGCCCAAGTTGGACCATGTCTGAGGCTGTTAGGGATGGTGGGAGATGAAGTCCAAAACACCTGGAGGGAGGCCCAAGTTTGACCATGTCTAAGGCTGTTAGGAATGGTGGGAGATGAAGTCCAAAACACCTGAAGGGAGGCCCAAGTTGGACCATGTCTGAGGCTGTTAGGAATGGTGGGAGTTGGAGTCCAAAACACCTGGAGGAAGGCCCAAGTTTGACCATGTCTGAGGCTGTTAGGAATGGTGGGAGTTGAAGTCCAAAACACCTGAAATGAGGCCCAAGTTTGACCATGTCTGAGGATGTTAGGAATGGTGGGAGCTGAAATCCAAAACACATGGAGGAAGACCTAAGCTTGACCATGCCTGAGGCTGTTGAGAATGGTGGGAGATGAAGTCCAAAACACCTGAAGGGAGGCCCAAGTTTGACCATATCTGAGGATGTTAGGAATGGTGGGAGATGAAGTCCAAAACACCTGAAGGGTGGCCCAAGTTGGACCATGTCTGAGGCTGTTAGGGATGGTGGGAGATGAAGTCCAAAACACCTGGAGGGAGGCCCAAGTTTGACCATGTCTAAGGCTGTCAGGAATGGTGGGAGATGAAGTCCAAAACACCTGGAGGGAGGCCCAAGTTGGACCATGCCTGAGGCTGTTAGGAATGGTGGGAGTTGGAGTCCAAAACACCTGGAGGAAGGCCCAAGTTTGACCATGTCTGAGGCTGTTAGGAATGGTGGGAGTTGAAGTCCAAAACACCTGAAATGAGGCCCAAGTTTGACCATGTCTGAGGATGTTAGGAATGGTGGGAGCTGAAATCCAAAACACATGGAGGAAGACCTAAGCTTGACCATGCCTGAGGCTGTTGAGAATGGTGGGAGATGAAGTCCAAAACACCTGAAGGGAGGCCCAAGTTTGACCATATCTGAGGATGTTAGGAATGGTGGGAGATGAAGTCCAAAACACCTGGAGGGAGGCCCAAGTTTGACCATGCCTGGTATAGATGCAGAGAAGGCTAAAGGGGTGAGGAAAGCACATTTCCCAGGATCCTATAGCATTGGATCCCTCTCTCTTTCCAGATTCCGCAGGAACTCATACACAGGGCGCTGCTGCCAATGCCTGTCTGCGGGTGAGGAAGGAGAGAGGGAGGGGGGAGGGAGAGACCCTCATTCGGATTCCTCTCTTTTCCCCGCGGCTCCCTTCCTTCCTTCCTTCCTTCCTTCCTTTCTTTCCACGGGACTTGCGCGTTTGTGCCGCTCGCTCTCCGCCTGGGATGACTCACCGCGCCCCTCCCTCGCCCTGCTCCTAAAGGGGGAATCCCTGCAGCTGTGTCTATGTGGATGGGAAGGGGGTGGGAGTCAGCTCCCCCCGTGGAGTGGGGAAAGAGAGACACAAACTGGAAGAGAGCATGCCGGCGGAAGACCCCCAAAGCGCGTGATGGAGCGGCGGCCACCAGGCGGCGCTAGAGAGACTCCTCTCGGCTTCACTGGATCCTGGGACTCTTGATAGATCTTCTTCGGCTTCAGCAGCAATTGCAGCCTTTCTTCTTCCTCCTCTTTTCTTCCTTTCTTGGATCCCTTGCCTTCCTTCTGCTGCTCTGGCTGGAAAAGGACCCGCGAGTGGTGAAGTTTCCAAGCGGAGGGGGAAAGGAGAGAGAGAAGGAAGAGAGGAAAGAGCAGCCTCTCTTCTTTCATTCTCTCCATCCCGTCTTTTCCTTCTCTTACTGAAGACCCAACCGAAAGTGAAGCCGCCTCGATCCTAAAGAAGAAAAGGAGGGAGAGAAAAGATTAGGATAATCTCTCTTTCTTTCCAGCCCGATCCACGCGAGTTCTGTTCCCGAGTGGGTGCCCAAGAAGCCGGGATCGAGTTGGAAGAGGGGCTCCGACGTTCCTGGGATATCTCTGAGCCACTGGTGCCAACCCCTAGACACCGGAGGAGAAGAGAAGTCACTCCAGAAAGGCATTCATCCTTCAAGGACTCCACAATCTCAACCTGATTCCTTCAAGGACTCCACAATCTCAACCTGGCCAAAGAGGAGCGCCCTGGGGTCTTGGCACCACGTTGGAAGACCTCTCCTACTCCAGCTGTACCCATCTGTGCCCCCAAGCCATTCTTTGGCATCTTCCAGAGCTCTCCAACCCACCCATGCAAAGACAACATCCCTGGTAAGTCAACCAAAGGACCTTCCAACCAGCAGCACCATTGGGTGGTCATTTGCCCAAGCCAACCGCCTGCCTGCCTTCTTCACCGTCTCCCTGGGCAAACATTCCATGATTTGGGTCCAGTTTTTTGTCCCATCTGGCACTGTACAGGAAAGGTTTGGCTCTCCAGTGGCACAACCAACTCCCCCTTGGTGCCTCTCTCTCCCTTTTAAGCCGCAGTGGTGTGTGCCACCAACCCAGCCTTCAGCATTTTGAGGGAACCCTCTCCATCACTCTACAAACCCATTTATGGGAAGGGGACGTTCTTCGTAAGTCAACCTGAGGACCTTCCAGCCAACACAACATCAGCAGCACCGTCAAGTGGAGGGGGGGGGTCATTTGCTTTTCCCTTAGTGCCACTCTCTCCCTTTTAAGCAACAGCGGTGTGTGCCACCAAACCAGCCTTTAGTATTTCAAAGGAATCCTCTCTATCGCTCTAGAAACCCACTTATGGGAAGAGGAGACTCTTCATATGTCAAACTGAGGATCTTCTAACCAACGCACCATCGGCAGCACCATTGAGCAGAAGTGGGGGGTCATTTGCTCCCCCTTGGTGCCTCTCTCTCCCTTTTAAGCTGCAGCAGAGTGTGCCACCAACCCAGCCTTGGGCATTTTGAGGGAATCTCGTCCATTGCTCTACAAACCCACTTATGGGAAGAGGACACTCTTTGTAAGTCAACCTGAGGACCTTCCAACCAACACATCATCAGTAGCACCATTAAACAGAGTGGAGGAGCAGTGTCATTCGCTTCTGTGCCAGTCTCCTGAGAGAAGAGAAGGGGCACAAACATCTGACCATCTGGGTCCAGTGTGTGCCATCTGGCATGAGCCCAATGCGCAGGAAAGGCAACCAGCACCGACTGTCGATTGGCACAGCCATCTCACGGTGAACGAGTCCCCTTTGTGCCTCTCCTCAGGAGACAGACAACGTGTTTTTTCTTGGACTGCCACCCATTCCTGACCATGCTTTAGCCCCCTCCCCAGAAGAAAAAAGACTGCAGTGAGGTGACGTCACTTTCTGTACCTGAACCCAGAGAAAGTGGTCACCTGGTCTAGTTCTTGCTCCAGCACAACTCACTCAATCAGATAGACAGGCAAGATCCTTCTTCTCATTCCAAGGATGTCGGTGGTGCGGAGGAAGTTTGGAGATGACTACCAGGCTGTGGCAGCCACCTCTACCCGGCGGAAAAGGCAACGTTTTGTGGACAAGAATGGCCGCTGCAACGTCCAGCATGGCAACCTGGGCAGCGAGAACAGCCGCTATATCTCCGACCTCTTCACCACCCTGGTGGACCTCAAGTGGCGCTGGAACCTCCTCATCTTCCTGCTGACTTACACGGTTGCTTGGCTGGTCATGGCCTCCATGTGGTGGGGGATTGCTTACATGCGGGGGGACCTAGAGATCCACCATGGCCACAACGCTGGGCACAACCCCTGTGTGGCCAACGTCTACAACTTCCCCTCTGCCTTCCTCTTCTTCATCGAGACAGAAGCCACCATCGGTTATGGGCACCGATACATCACTGAGCGCTGCCCTGAGGGCATTGTGCTGTTCCTCTTCCAGTCTCTTCTGGGCTCAGTGGTGGACGCCTTCCTGATCGGGTGCATGTTCATCAAGATGTCCCAGCCCAAGAAGCGAGCAGAGACTCTCATGTTTAGCCGGGCCGCTGTCATCTCTCAGCGTGATGGCAAGCTCTGCCTCATGTTCCGGGTGGGCAACCTGCGCAACAGCCATATGGTCTCGGCCCAGATCCGCTGCAAACTCATTAAGGTGAGTGGAAGGGGTTCCTAGGGAATAGATGGCAAAAGTGACCTCAATGTCAGGGATACAAATATCTAAGCAGCAAATGAACCAGTGATAACTAAATCACACTTGAGAAACATGTTGCCCTCTGGCTCTTGTTGGCTTCCCAGATTCCATCATGCTCAGCCAGCATGTCTAGTGGTTAAGATATATGAGGTCAGTGTAGTCCAAAACCTCTGGAGGCCCACAAGATCACCGATCTAGAGCAGAGTTTCTCAAACTGCTTCTCCAAATGTTTTGGAATTCAACTCCCACAATTCCCAACAGCTGGTAAACTGGCTGGGATTTCTGGAAGCTGAAGACCAAAGCACCTGGAGGAACACAGTTTGAGAAACACTGAGGGCCCTTCCACACAGCCCAATATCCCAGAATATCAAGGCAGGAAATTCCACATTATCTGCGTGTGGACTCAGATAACACAGTTCAAAGCAGATATTGTGGGATTTTCTGCCTTGATATTCTGGGATATAGGGCTGTGTGGAAGGGCCCCCCTGAGCTAGAGTATTGCATGGCGATATGGGAGAGAGCAGTATCAGGTAGTGTCTTGCACTTTACTGCAATAGTGAATCCCTTTTGGATTTTAGTGTAAGGAACTGTAAACTAAGGAGCTATCTAAGGGCCCTTCCACACAGCCCTATATCCAGAATATCAAGGCAGAAAATCCCACAATATCTGCTTTGAACTAGATTATCTGAGTCCACACTCAGATAATATGGGATTTCCTGCCTTGATATTCTGGGATATAGGGCTGTGTGGAAGGGCCCTCAGGCACTGAACCAATGGGGGTTCGGTACCTTGAAGCAGTTCCTTTTAGAGTAGGGACTAAAAACCAGAACAGATTCACAGTCTCATCAATATAAGAACCATAACCGTTATTCAAATGCTCACTATAATCTCCATCTTCAACCCATAACTGTTTAATGTTGTCGAAGTTCCTTGGTCTTAATTTCTCCATCTATAAGATAGGAAATGGGGAAAATAAGCATCATGGGATTATTTTAAAGGCGATGATAAACCCACTTGCAAATGAAAGCTGCTATTTGAATGGCAGAAATGAGCCAATGCTAAGCAGAGAGAAAACACGGTCTCCAAGGATAATGGGTAAAGAGAACTGGGAGTTGGTAACATGGAGTTCCAAGGCAGATGGTCAAATGATTGAAATTCTACCATTTGTTAGGCATTCTCAATTTTTCACTTTTTCTGCAACTATGAGTATTATGATTCCTCAACCTAGTGTCTTCCAAACATTTCAAATTAGAGTTTCCATAATGCAGGAGGGAGCTGATAGGAGTTCTTCATACACACCTGAAGTCCTAATCATTTTAGTGATTATTAGAATAAGATCCACTGAATTCAGTGGTGTGTTGTCCCCCCGTAAACATGCATTACGGTTGAGCTTATAAAACTCACTGTTTCCAATGTCTTTGAAACAACAACACTTCAAAAATCAGCAGAATTGGGACACCATCAAGTAAACAAAGCAGACAACTTGCTAGCATATTTCAGCAATTGTAACCCACCCAGAGAACTTTGTGATCGTGTGGCATAATGAATAAATATTGTATGAGTTAGGATCGTTTGCCTGAGAACGACGCACAGACAGGTGTTGAAGTTTCTACTGTCTAATTTGAGTGAAGGCTCGGTTCGAAATATATTCGACGACAGCCTGGAAAGACAGAACATCTTGTGAAACCAACAGTATTTTTAAGCATATACAAAGTGTCCTTCCATAAGCACTAATCACTTTGCCGGCATTTGCGCATGCATACTGCATTGCAGCATATAGCTAAATAAATGGTTGGCACTATCTGCTTTGACTTCCCCAAATCATGTGTTGGGGAAGGGGCGGCGATGCCAGGCCTTTTTCTTTCCCAATTGACGACTAGTGCCATCAGAGCTGCCATAAGTGACCACCTGTTCAGTGGGAAAGATCCGTCTTTGAACCCACTTGCACCCAGCCCGCTGCTTTTTGCAGAGAGATCGCTTTGAAGCAGCAGGAAGATTGACGAAGAAGGTAGCGAGAGCAAGAGGGAACATACATCACTTGGGAGAAAGGGGTGAAATCACATGGGATGCTCAGAGCCCTTCTTTCCCATTCCAAATCCATGGGGACACAATTGGCAGTGAAGGTTCAAAAGCCTGCTTGTCCTTTGCCATAATTTCATATGACTCAGAGTGAAGAGGAGTGCAAGGCTGGCACCTAGCATTTGCTCTCGCTTTTATTGAAGTTAAGCCTTAGAGCAGTGGTTCTCAACCTTCCTAATGCCACAACCCCTTAATACAGTTCCTCGTGTTGTGCTGACCCCCAACCATAACATTATTTTCATTGCTACTTCATAACTGTAATTTTGCTACTATTATGAATCATAATGTAAATATCTGATATGCAGGATGTATTTTCATTCGCTGGACCAAATTTGGCACAAATACCTGAATTTGAATACCGGTGGGATTGGGGGAGATTGATTTTGTCATTTCGGAGTTGTAGTTGCTGGGATGTATAGTTCACCTACAATTAAAGAGCATTCTGAACTCCACCAACGATGGAATTGAACCAAGCCTAGCTCACAGAACTCCTATGAGCAATAGAAAATACTAGAAGGGTTTGGTGGGCATTGACCTTGAGTTTTGGAGTTGTAGTTCACCTATATCCAGAGAGCACTGTGGACTCAAACAATGAGGGATTTGGACCAAACTTGGCACGGATACTCAGTATGCCCAAATGTGAACACTGTTGGAGTCTGTGGAAAATAGACTTGACATTTGGGAGTTGAACCAAACTTGGCACACAGAAATCCCATGACCAGTAGAAGATACTGGAAGGGTTTGGTGGGCATTGAGTTTTGGAGCTGTAGTTCACCTACATCCAGAGAGCACTGTAGACTCAATCAATGATGGATCTGGACCAAACTTGGCATGAATACTCAACATGCCCAATGTGAACACTGGTGGAGTTTGGGGAAAACAGATCTTGAAATTTGGGAGTTGTAGTTGCTGGAATTTATAGTTCACCTACAATCTAAGAGCATTCTGAATGCCACCAATGATAAAATTCCCACACAGAACCTCCATGACCAGCAGAAAATATTGTGTTTTCTGATGATGATGATGATGATGATGGTGATGATAATAATAATAATAAACTTTATTTATACCCTGCCACCATCTCCTCAAAGGGGACTCAGAGCAGCTTACATGAGGCCAAACTCAGCGATACATTACAGCAAAATAAAATATAAACAACAAAATAACATCACATAAAATAAATAAGCCATTCAAGTAAAATAAACAGTGCAAAATAACATAATGGAAAATCAAACACAGTGGGCAGGCCAAATGCACGACATAAAACGATAAAACTCTGGATGAGATAGCAATGAAAAAGGTATATTTGTGGGGGAGGAGCTCATAGGGGACAGAACAGTGGAGTTAGACTTTCAATAAGGTGGATAAAGTGCAATATGAGGGAAACAGTGTGGGTGAAACAACAGGAATGGAATATATGGTCACTCTCCAAAGGCACATCGGAAAAGCCAAGTTTTTAGATCCTTCTTAAAGGTCTTTGGTGACCTCCTCTGACACCCCCTTGCGACCGCCCGCCAGGGGTCCCAACCCCCAGGTTGAGAAATACTGTCTTAGAGTAAGACTTAGATAAAACACCCAGAACCTCCATTCAGGAAAATAAGGATGAGTGCTTACACTCCTTTGGGAAAAAACAAGCATGTGATGCAGCAAGGCTGAACTGGTTTTTCACATTCTGAAATAAATGAATGTCCATTCCCTTCTGAAGAGGAGAAATGCAAAAACCATTTGAAATCGGCAAAATCACTGCCATCCAAAGAAAGAAAGCTCCTAAAACCACTCTGTCCGGAGTCTAAAATTACCTAAGTACAGCACTGCCCTAGAGGGGAGGAGGCAAAGAGGGCTAAAGCAAGAGATTGAAAGGAAAGAGACAGAAATGCCAATAGCAGAAAAGGAAGGGAGATATTGTTGAGTAAGAGTCGTAGCTGCATCTACTTGCTTGTCTTTTCTGTTTCGCAGTATATGGGCACACAGCATTCCTAGATGTAAAGCCTTTGCGATTGCACAGCCTCACTTTTTGAGATCTTCCAAGGTGTTGGATCCAAAAAGCTGTCATCCACAGCCAACATAGTCATTATGCTGGCAAGATGCAAAGCTGAGGCCATTGTAAATGAAAGCATGAGTTATAGGTCTGATCTGTCTTAATATAACATAATTTCATGTCTTCTTTCAAACTACAACATCCCCCAAATCATTAGCAACCTGGTTTTTACCTTGGGGATTAAAATATCACGCCAGAACCTTGCCAATCATATTTTAGCTACAACCAATAAATACAAAAATTATGCCCTGGATTTCCTCCTTTACATAATCTTGAATATTACTCTCTAATAGCAGAGCCTTTGAAGTATCTAGGTGATTATAACCACTCTGGATATGAATAACCCATAAGGTTTTTGCTCAAGACAATCTAACGCACGGACTTCTCCACCACTTGTGAATTTATCTTCCTTTCTACTGTCACCTTTTCATCATATTCATTAACCTGTTCCAATAATCGTCTTTAACCTCTCTGGTGTAGAACCACTTAGAAATAATTTGGCAGTAAGATTCATTCACTGACAAATAGAAAGGACTATCCCATTATTGCAAACATTCCCATTGATGCATAGTACTCTTGAATCCAGAATAAGACCGCAATCCTTTACCTACTTACTCAGGAGTGAGCTGCATTGAATTCCTAGATAGCCATAGAATTATATAATTATTTGCACTTAGTCTCTTTCGAAATCAATGGGTCATGCTTACAGTGCGATCTACTGAAGTTCCTTTTCCTGGCATTCTATATAACTGGCATGTTCTGGATGTATATTATTTATATTCACATGTATGTACGACATTGAATTTTGCCTTTATAATGTTGGAAACCGCTTTGCGTTCCCTTAGGGCAGTGGTTCTCAACCTTCCTAATGCCGCGACCCTTAATGCAGTTCCTCATGCTGTGGTGACCCCCAACCATCAAACTATTTTCATTGCTACTTCATAATTGTAATTTTGCTACTGTTACGAATCATAATGTAAATATCTGATCTGCAGGATGTTATTTTCATTCACTGGACTAAACTTGGCACAAATACCCAATACACCCAAATTTGACTACTGGCGGGGTTGGAGGGGTTGATGTTGTCATTTGGGAGTTGTAGTTGTAGGGATTTATAGTTAACCTACAATCAAAGTGCATTCTGAACTCCGCCAATGATGAAATTGAACCAAACTTGGCACACAGAACTCCCATGACCAACGGAAAATACTGGAAGGATTTGGTGGGCACTGACCTTGAGTTTGGGAGTTGTAGTTCACCTACCTCCAGAAACTCAAACAATGATGGATCTGGACCTAACTTGGCATGAATATTCAATATGCCCAAATGTAAACACTAGTGGAGTTTGGGGAAAAATAGACCTTGACATTTGGGAGTTGTAGTTGTTGGGATTTATAGTTCATCTACAATCAGAGGCCCGTAGCCAGGATTTCGTTTCGGGGGGGGGGGGGCTGAATTTTTTTCAGGGGGGGGTTTCGGGGGGGCTGAGTCTGAGTGAAAGAGGGTCTAGCCTAGCAAACCTTTTGTATCATTACCCCAATACCCCCATGCATATGGGATATATTGAGTATGGTGATCAGATCATGATATGAATAAACATAACAGTTTAAATAATGCACCAGTAAGGCCTTTTAGCGAACCACCATGAGAATTTCGGGGGGGGGGGGGCTGAAGCCCCTCAAGCCCCCCCCCCCCCCCGGCTACATGCCTGCCTACAATCAAAGTGCATTCTGGACCCCACCAACGATAGAAATAGCCCAAACTTCTCACACAGAACTCCCATGACCAACAGAATATACTGTTTTCTGATGGTCTTTGGCGACCCCTCTGACACCCCCTTACGAACCCCCTGGGGGTCCCGCCCCCCAGGTTGAGAAACACTGCCTTAGGGGGAGAAAAGCAGTATATAAATGTAGTAAATAATAATAATAATAATAATAATAATAATAATAATAATAATATAATACACTGCAAAGGCTCTGGCTCAAACAAGTAAAGGTGGTCCCAGTGGTGATCGGCAAACTGGGTGCAGTGCCTAAAGACCTTGGCCTGCACTTAAACACAATCGGCGCTGACAAAATTACCATCTGCCAGCTCCAAAAGGCCACCTTACTGGGATCTGCACGCATTATTCACCGATATATCACAGAGTCCTAGACACTTGGGAAGTGTCCGACGTGTGATCCAATTCAACAGCCAGCAGAGTGTCTGCTGTTGACTCATCTTGTTGTGTTTCAAATAATAATACAAATCAGAAATGGGGAATATGTGAATTTTCTGATATAGTACAGTTTTCATCACTTTTGGTCAGTATATCTAATGCTTTACCCATTCCCTTCCATTATTAATTAATTAGTTATTAGTAATTATGAACCGAACCCAGCACTTTTTTTGCTCAGGCATGATAGCTTTTAATCATTTTTATAATGTTGTCTGATTTGATGTTTATTAATGTTTGATATTGCTTGTTTTTTTTAACCTGTTATATTAGGCATGTTCCTTTGTAAGCCGCCCTGAGTCCCTTTGGGGAGATGGAGGCGGGGTATAAAAATAAAATTATTATTATTATTATTATTATTATTATTATTATTATTAATCCTAAAGCTTGTTCCCTTTTGATCTGAACCTTACAAGTTATATATTAGCCAGTGGCACAGTGGGTTAAAGAGCTGAACTTGCTGACCAAAAGGTCGGTGGATCACATCCAGGGAATGAGGTGAGCTCCTGCTGTTAGCCCCAGCTTCTGCCAACCTAGCAGTTCAAAAAACGCAAATGTAAGTAGATCAATAGGTACCGCTTCTACGGAAAGGTAATACCGCTCAATGCAGTCATGCTGGCCACATGACTTTGGAGGTGTCTACGGACAACACTGGCTCTTCGACTTAGTAATGGAAATGAGCACCACCCCCCATAGTCGAACACAAATAGACTTAATATCATGGGGAAACCTTTAGCTTTATCTAAATCACTTTCTCTGTGTCTACTTTCTCAAAAATAAAGTGGGTTGGATCCATACATGGGCTGCAATAGCACATATTATTCTGGTTGACTCATATTGAACTAAATGAGCTTATATTTGAGCAGTGACACATAGGATCAAATTCCTTGTACTTTGGAAATGGCTGAAGTGGGGCCAATTAGTCCTGATTCAAACAAAATGAATTTAGTGGAAAGTGAGTTTATAAAGAACTTGGCTTTGATGCACTCCCAATCCCTTTCTTCTAGAAACCTATTATTTTTATAGGTATGATATTTCCCCCTGTGTATGCTTGTATGCATAGCATGTTGTTGTTCATTCGTTCAGTCGTCTCCGACTCTTCGTGACCTCATGGACCAGCCCACGCCAGAGCTCCCTGTCGGCCGTTACCACCCCCAGCTCCCTCAAGGTCAGTCCAGTCACTTCAAGGATGCCATCCATCCATCTTGCCCTTGGTCGGCCCCTCTTCCTTTTGCCTTCCACTTTCCCCAGCATAATTGTCTTCTCTAGGCTTTCCTGTCTCCTCATGATGTGGCCAAAGTACTTCAACTTTGTTTCTAGTATCTTTCCCTCCAGTGAGCAGTCGGGCTTTATTTCCTGGAGGATGGACTGGTTGGATCTTCTCGCAGTCCAAGGCACTCTCAGCACTTTCCTCCAACACCACAGCTCAAAAGCATCGATCTTCCTTCGCTCAGCCTTCCCTAAGGTCCAGCTCTCACATCCGTAGGTGACTACAGGGAATGCCATGGCTTTGACTAGGCAATGGATCTTTGTTGTCAGTCTGATGTCTCTACTCTTCACTATTTTATCGAGACTGGACATTGCTCTCCTCCCAAGAAGTAAGCGTCTTCTGATTTCCTGGCTACAGTCTGCATCTGCAGTAATCTTTGCACCTAGAAATACAAAGTCTGTCACGGCCTCCACGGTTTCTCCCTCTATTTTCCAGTTGTCAATCATTCTTGTTGCCATAATCTTGGTTTTTTTGACGTTTAGCTGCAACCCTGCTTTTGCGCTTTCTTCTTTCACCTTGATTAGAAGGCTCCTCAGCTCCTCCTCGCTTTCGGCCATCAGGGTGGTGTCATCTGCATATCTGAGGTTGTTAATGTTTCTTCCAGCAATTTTCACCACAGCCTTGCATTCATCAAGCCCCGCACATCGCATGATGTGTTCTGCATACAAGTTAAAAAGGTTGGGTGAGAGGATGCAGCCTTGCCGTACGCCTTTCCCAATCTTGAACCAGTCTGTTGTTCCGTGGTCAGTTCTGACTGTTGCTACTGGGTCCTTGTACAGATTCCTCAGGAGAGAGACAAGGTGGCTTGGGATGCCCATCCCACTAAGAACTTGCCACAATTTATTATGATCCACACAGTCAAAGGCTTTAGAATAGTCAATGAAGCAGAAGTAGATGTTTTTCTGAAACTCCCTGCCTTTCTCCTTTATCCAGCGGATATTGGCAATCTGGTCTCTCGTTCCTCTGCCTTTTCTAAACCCAGCTTGAACATCTGGCAACTCTCGCTCCATGTATTGCTGGAGTCTTCCTTGCAGGATCTTGAGCATTACCTTACTGGCATGAGAAATAAGAGCCACTGTACGGAAGTTTGAGCAGTCTTTTGCAAAGCATTACCTTACTGGCAGGAGAAATAAGGGCCACTGTACGGAAGTTTGAGCAGTCTTTCGCATTTCCCTTTTTTGGTATGGGGAGATAAGTTGATTTTTTCCAGTCTGATGGCCATTCTTGTGTTTTCCATATTTGCTGGCAAATGGCATGCATCACCTATGCATAGCATAGGATGAGGAAATGTGACTTTTTCCAAAGAAGAAGTAAATCTATCCCCATATTATCATCATGCCACATTTAAAGACACTGTGGCTGGATCTACATTGCCATATATATCAGTGTAGACCCATATAATGTAATTCAGTGCAATTAAATCATAATATATGGGTCCACATCTACATTGAATGTATACTGCAGTTATGAACCACATTATATGGCAGTGGAGATCCAGTCTCTGTTGTTATTCTAACTTTGTGTTTAGCTTCATAATAGCATAGACAGGAGTCCCCAGTGGTGCAATGAGTTAAACCCTTGTGTCAGCAGGACTGCTGACCAAAAGGTCGGCGGTTTGAATCCAGGGCGTACATGTGTCAGCTCCAGCTTCTTATGCGGGGACATGAGAGAAGCCTCTCACAGGGTGGTAAAATACCCGGGTGTCCCTTGGGCAGTGTCCTTGCAGACAGCCAATTCTCTCACGCCAGAAGTGACTTGCAGTTTCTCAAGTTGCTCCTGACACGAACAAAAATAATAAGGATTGGAAAAATGTATAATTTGACTACAACTTGTGCAATCCCTGCCATCAGTCAGGCTCCCTAGAGCTTCTGAGAGCTAAAGCCTAAACATCTGGAATACAACCACCACTGGAATGGAAACAATGCTATTCCAAAGCAAGGAAGCTCCATCCCAACCCAAACAATGACTTTGATCTGATTTTCCTTTAGCAAGGAAGTATACTAGGTTGGCTCTGGTCTGTCACCTACAGTCCCATGGGCAAGAATGTAGCTGCTCTGCAGTAAGGACACAAAAATTCAGAACTAGATCTGAGGTCCATCCTTGCAGGAAGGTGGCATTTGGAGGTGGATGGGGGGGATTGTTGGCTAGCCAGCCCTCTTTCCTCTTGGCAAGAACTCTTCCCCTGCTGCTGCAAACCCAGCCGCAAGAGTAGGAAGCGCTTCAAGCTGTCACTCGCATTTTTTGCTGCTGTCTTCGCAAGTTCCTGTATCCTTGGAACAAGCTGTTCTCTGACGTGGCCCAAGTCCAAACCCAAGCGCTTTTGACTATCAAAGGCAATCCCTGCTGGACTGCTGAGCTCTAGAGACTTTCCAAAGATCATCCCAGCAGAAGGGGCGCATTCACGGGCCGCGGCAGTTGGCATCTAGCAAGCATCCATCTCAGTTGGCACTTACCAGGGCTTGATTCCAACAATTGAGATTGAAGGTCAAAAGCAATCTGTTTCCCACCCCGCTATGCATCAACAGAAGATCTACTTTCTGTTGCAAAACCAGCATCCTGAGAGTTTCACCATTTGTTTTATTTCTTTCGCTTCTTGTTCAAATTTCTAGTCCCCACTGTTACAGAGAAAAATGTGTAAAAATCTCTAACCTACCCTTAGGTGCATCCACATTGTAGAATTAATGCAGTTTGACACCATTTTAACCATCAAGGCTCAATGCAACGGAATACTGGGATTTGTATTTGCGTGGCACATTGTCACTCTTTGCCAGAGAATGCTAAAGACCTTGCAAAACTCCAATTCCTTTGGTTCCACAGCACTGAGCCATGTCAATTAAAGTGATGTCAGACTGCAGTGTGGATGCACCACCTATTAGACTCTCAGAAGAGTTTCTGAAGAGTCCTGAAGTCTGAAGCTTTACTTGTGCTGAAGACCGCCTCAGATGCTCTTGGGAATATAGACTATCAAAAATGATACTTCAGAGTATATGCAGACTCTGGTTTCCTCACCCCTAAATTTGTGTTTCTCAACCTTCCTAATACCGTGACCCCTTAATACAGTTCCTCCAACCATAAAATTATGACTTCCAACCATAAAATTATTTTTGTTGCAACTTCATAACTATAATTTTGCTATTGTTATTAATTGTAATGTAAATATCTGATATGCAGGATGTATTTTCATTCACTGAACCAAATTTGGCAGAAATACCCGATATGGAATATTGGAATACTGGTGGGGTTGGTTTTGTCATTTGGGAGTTGTAGTTGCTGTCATTTATAGTTATCCTACAATCAAAGAGCACTGTGCAATCCACCAACGATGGAATTGAACCAAACTTGAAACATAGAACTCCCATGACCAACAGAAAATACTAGAAGGGTTTGGTGGAGCATTGACCTTAAGTTTTGGAGTTGTAGTTCACCTACATCCAGAGAGAGCACTGTGGACTCAAACAATGATGGATCTGGACCAAACTTGGCTCGAATACTCAATATGCCCAAATGTGAACACTGGTGGAGTTCAGGGGAAATAGACTTGACATTTGGAAGTTGTAGTTGCTGGGATTTATAGTTCACCTACAATCAAAGAGCAATAATAATAATAATAATAATAATAATAATATAACTTTATTTATATCCCGCATTCTGAAGCTCACCAACAATAGAATTGAGCGAAACTTGGCACATTACCTACAGGGCCAACATGGAATACTGATGGGGTTGAGGGGGCTGTTTTTGAATTCTGGGAGTTGTAGTTCACCAACACCAAAAAGGAAGAGAAGGACAGGCAGAGAGATCTTCAGCCTTCTCAGCTAAAAGGGTTCCTAAGACCGTCAGAAACATCCCAACCCCCAGGTTGAGAAACGCTGCTCTAAATTATCCAGCCTCACTCCTAAACCTGTGATTAGTATCAAGGTCTTAATTTTTCAACTATATCCACAAAAATGACCACAGTATAAACATAAATTAAAGATGCAAAACAAATGCCCATCATGTCTCTCCACTAGCCATAACAGTTGGGGATGATGGGAAAGGCCATAGGTTCTTAGAAGTGTGCTTTCTTTCTAAACATAGGAGACTTCTGTTGCAGGGAATTGATTTTGTACATGTTCAGAAGTTCTGTCCAGGACAATAGTGCGGCAAAAGCAGACAGAGGCGTTTATCCTCGCCTTTTCTCATTAACCTAGAATGCAAGGTCGGCTAATAAGGCTGATGGGCGGTTAGTTCATAATGTAGGGAGCACTTTGTCGCCGAAAGCACAATTAAAAGATGGAATTTGGTCTCACGAAATGCGGTGATAAGTAACCACTAGCTCAGCATACATTAACAGGGAGCTAGATAAATCCATGACGGATGGCTCTCTCAACAAGGACATTAGCTATGATAACTAGAGTGGTGCAGTCACGTCATTTTATATTCTGAACTTAATCATCTCCCACTCTCTCCTCTTATCACACTGCTTACATTAAAATGTGGCAATCCAATATCACGACCCAGGACAACCACCACCAAGTCCTACTTAAATAACTCCACCAGGTATTTATATGGAATTGAGGTAGTTTTTCCACTACTTCTCAGTAGGCCCCTTGGTAATTCACTGGGATTCAGTTCCAGGAATCCCATGGCTACCAAAAGCAGTGGATGCTCAAGTCCCACTATAAACAAAACCAGTATCTCTTACATAAAATGGTGAACCACTCAAACCTGTGCCAGAGTGGATCTGTGAAATGATGCAAGGCTATAACAAGGTGTATATCGACACAAAAGACATTCTGCTTTGGGGGTTTTTCAAGTATTTTTGAACCATAGTTGTTTCAATCCAAAAATACTTAACCTATAAATACAGATACCTGAATGTACCAAGAACATGGTGTCTGTAGCATTGTTTTGCTCATGCAATGAAGGACTTAAACTCAGTACTTTGGTAAAGGGAGGGAATGCTAGAGTAGACCAAGCCTTCTTAAATTTTTCCATTCGGGATTCCTTTTGACCCAAGAACTTTTTTCATGACACCAGGTATAAAAATCAAACATTTACGGCTAAATCAGTATTTCCAAGGCTTTCTAAGCATGATTTTTCTGTTGTTGAAGCCTTTCAATGGCTGGAATCACTGGGTTGCTGCGAACTTTTTGGGTTGTATGGCCATGTTCCAGCAGCATTCTCTCCTGATGTTTTACCTGCACCTGTGGCTGGCATACAGACCTCTGAAAATGTCACATATGCAGGTGAAACGTCAGAAGAGAATGCTAATGGAACATGGCCACACAGCACAAAAAACTCACAGCAACCCATGCTGATTTTTTGTTTTATGAGGTACAGCTGAAGCATTTCTGCAGAGTCCACTGTAAACACTGTACAACAAAGTCTTGTAAATATCTAAAAGAGCCACTAAATACAGTTCAAAACATTTTTCAAGACCCAAACATGGAGCTAAGGGGATCCTATTTGGGACCGGGACCCGCAGTTTAAGAACCAGTACACTGGACAAGCTTTTGATCTGACTGAGCAAACATCCCAGAAAGTTTGCTGCCTGAACTGGAGCTCTAAATGCAGCCCAGCTCTGCAAGGCTTCAAGCCACTTAATTATTTTGGGGCCAGAGGCAGAACATCCCACAAGCATCCCATCCCCAACAGTACAGCTCATTCAATAACCTTTCGCTGACCTTTTACCACGGTCAAAATCCACTGTGCCTGGAGCCAGGGGATCTGAGCTATGGATGGCCTGAATACAAATGGGATATCCAACATGTTCAAATGAGAAAATAACTGGAGTGTGATAATTCTAAATACAATACAGAATATTCCCCCAGGAAGTTAATATTAGCATAGACCAGGCAGGCACATGATGGAGAGATCAATAGCTAGACCAGGGGTCCTCAAACTAAGGCCCGGGGGCCGAATGTGGCCCTCCAAGGTCATTTACCCGGCCCTCGCTTAGGGTCAACCTAAGTCTGTAATGACTTAGGTTGCACACAACAACAACAATCCTATCTCATCAGCCAAAATCAGGCCCACACTTCCCATTTAAATACTAATAAATTTATATTTGTTAAAATTGTTCTTCATTTTAATTATTGTATTGTTAAGTGGTTTTTGCACTACAAATAAGATATGTACAGTGTGCATAGGAATTCACTCATGTTTTTTAAAATTATAATCCAGCCCTCCAACCGTTTCAGGGACTGTGACCTGGCCCTCTGTTTAAAAAGTTTGTGGACCCCTGAGCTAGACTGTCCTTGTTCTGTGAGGGGGACCAGGGCTCCTTCTCCAATGCCATAAAATACAAATGATCTGCTTTGAACTGGATTATATGACAGTGTAGAAGGGGCCCAGGTCTTCAACTGTGGTTGATTTCATTTGCCAAGCAGTAGATCTGATCCTTAGAGCTCTCCATTATTTCTTGAAATTCAATAAGCTTCTCTAAAGATGAGTCTACATCAGGAATGGGTAAACTTCAGCCCGCCAGATGTTTTGGACTTCAATTCCAATAATTCCTAACAACCTACAAAGTGTTTATCCTTCTCTGCCAAAGAGTGCTGGTGCATCAACAAACTATGTATTCCAGGGTTTCACAGCATTGGTCCATGGCAGCTAAAGTGGTGCCAAATTGCATGAGTCCTACAGTGAAGATGCACCAGAAGACCCCTTCCAACTCTAATCTTTCGGAGGAAAGTAGAGGGAGAGGGCTGACCCAGGATATTATGTTACAACAGTGTTTCTCAATCTGAGGGTCGCCAAAGACCATCAGAAAACACTGTATTTTCTGTTGGTCATAGGGGTTCTGCATAGGCAGTTTGGCCCAATTCTTTCATTGGTGGCGTTCAGAATGCTCTTTGATGGTAGGTGAACTATAAATCCCAGCAACTACAACTCCCAAATATCAAGGTCTGTTTTTGCATAACTCCGCATTTGGGCATATTGAGTTTTTGTGCCAAGGTTGGTCCAGATCCATCATTGTCTGAGTCTACAGTACTCTCTGAATTTAAGTGAACTACAACTTGAACACTCAAGGTCAATGCCTGCCAAACCCTTTCAGTATTTTCTGTTGGTCATGGGAGTTCCGTGTGCCAAGTTTAGTTCAATTCCCTTGTTTATGGAGTTCAGAATCCTCTTTGATTGTAGGTGAACTATAAATCCCATCAACTACAACTCCCAAATGGCAAAATCAATCCCCCCATGAATGAAAATACATCCTGCATATCAGATATTTACATTATGATTCGTTACAATAGCAAAATTACAGTTATGAAGTAGCAACGAAAATAATGTTATGGTCGGGGGTCACCAAACATGAGGTACTGTATTAAGGGGTTGCAGCATTCGGAAGGCTGAGAATCACTGCATCACATGAAGAACAGCAACAAAATCAGAATACATAGCACTTAAAGCCAACCACATTATTTTGCTCCAAAGGCACTTTGTAGTCTTCTCTTATCCACAGCTGGTACCTCCAAACGGCATTACATAGTGACCAAGTGGCAGGTCACTTGGTCAGTTTGCCCATTGCAGTTCTCTTTCGATTTTTCTCTTTAAAAAAACCACCCCACTCTCATTTTGTATTTGTAGCTGTACATCAATTTTATATGCAACACATTATTATCTCCCATCTACAGCTGACACCTGCATAGCTGACTGACCAAGTTTCATTACCTGGGTTGTTTGGTCATTTTCCCCACGTGGCAATTCTCTTTCCATTCTCCTTTTTCAAACTCTAATTTTGCATTTGTAGATATAAATCAATTTTATGCACTCCTAGGGCACTTATTAGAGTTTTCCCATCCATCGCTGGCACCTGACTGACCTGGGGAGATACCGATAGATCACTTCATTATCATTTTCCCCATTCCAATTCCCTTTGCATTGTTCTTTTTTTAAAATCTAACTTTGTATTCATATTTATATGCCAATTTTACACAATCCTAAGGCACTTTATCAGAGTCTTCACATCCACAGCTGGCACCTGGGCATCAAACTCACATGACTGCCTTACCTAGGTCAGCTTTCCCCGTGTGGCAAGAGCTAATCTAATCTTTCATTTGCACCTATAGATCGATTTTATGTTACCTCTCCCCCTAGGGCATTTTATCAATGTCCTCCCATCTACAACAGGTAGCTGAGGGACCAAGTGGCATTACCAACTGACAAGGTGGTATTCGTCAGTTTTCTTATGTGGCCAAGGACTGTATTGCGATTCCTTTCCCTCTTTTTAAAATCTAACTTTGCATTTATATTCATATGTTCATTTTATATATTGGTTCTATATGTTTTTAAGGGTCTTATTGTGTGTACTTTTTAATTCTGTTTTAAATGTGGTTTTAAGTGTATATTGTTAAGGCATCAAATGGCTACCGGGTTGTAAGCCGCCTTGAGTCACCATCGGGTTCGAGAAAAGCAGGATAGAAATATTGTAAATAAATAAATTTTATGCAGCCTGTTAAGGCACTTTGTCAGAGTTTCCTCCTTTTGTTGCTAGCACCTATTATTATTAAACTTTGTTTGTACCCCGCTAGCATCTCCCGAAGGACTCGATGCGGCTTACAAAGGCCAAGGCACAACAACAACAACAAACAATAACAATGCAAGCAAATTAAAAACATAAGCAATAACACAACAAAACATTACACTATTACACAATAAAATCAGGGCCGGGCCAATGATGGGTACAGGTTAAAAGTGCTGTGTGTGTGAGGTGGTATGTTGTAATTCTGGGAAAGTGCAATGTGCAGAGAGTATTAAACTCTAATAAAGTGCTTCTGGAACAGAGTGCTGGAGATTATCCTAATCTGGGAAGGCACATCGGAATAACCAAGTCTTCAAGTTCTTCCTAAAGACTGCCAACGGGGGTGCTAGTCTAATGTCTTTGGGGAGGGTGTTCCAAAGTCGGGGGGCAAGCAAAGAGAAGGCCCTGTCCCTCGTCCCCACCAAACGCGCCTGCGACGCAGGTGGGATCACAAGCAGGGCCTCTCTGGATGAACGAAGTGAGTGCGTGGGTTCGTAGACGGAGATGCGGTCACACAGGTAGGCAGGTCCCAAAACGTTTAGGGCTTTTTAGGTAAGCACCTGCACCTTGAATTGGGCTCGGTAGGTAAATGGCAGCCAATGGAGCTCCTTAAACAGAAGGGTTGACCTCTCTCTGTAAGGAGCGTCGGTTAACATCCTGGCGGCCGCCCGTTGAACCAGTTGGAATTTCCGAGCCGTTTTCAAGGGCAGCCCCACGTAGAGCGCATTACAGTAATCCAATCGAGATTAGGTAGCTGATAACCTCTGGAGGTACCTATAGGTCACTCTTCCCCATGTGGGCAAGGGCTGTATCACAATTCACTTTCCATTTTAAACCATTTTATTTATGCTATTTGCTAAGGCACTTTATCAGTGCTCTCCCATCCACAGCTGGTAGCCAAGTGAACAAGTAGTTATTTATCATATCTATCATATCAGAAGTTGTAATGTATTTTAAAAACACAAAGTTTAAAAAAACTTGGCATTATACTAAATGTCCTTTGGCCAGTAGCTGGCCACTTGGAGTGCCTCTGGTGTTGCTATAAAAACGTTCTCCATTGTGCATGTGGCAGGGCTCAGGTTGCATTGTAGTAGGTGGTCTGTGGTTTGCTGTCCTCCACACTTGCATGTTGTGGACTCCACTTTGTGGCCCCATTTCTTAAGGTTGGCTCTGCATCTCATGGTGCCAGAGTGCAACCTGTTCAGTGCCTTCCAAGTTGCCCAGTCTTCTGTGTGCTCAGGAGGGAGTCTCTCATTTGGTATCAGCCATGGCTTGAGGTTCCAGGTTTTAGCCTGCCACTTTTGGACACTTGCTTGCTGAGGTGTTCCTGCGAGTATCTCTGTCGATCTTAGAAAACTTTTTCTTGATTTAAGGCATTGGTGTGCTGGCTGATATTCGAACAGGGGATGAGCTGGAGATGTCTCTGCCTTGGTCCTTTCATTATTGGCTGCTACTTCCTGGCGGATGCCAGGTGGTGCAATACCGGCTAAAGAGTGTAATTTCTCCAGTGGTGTAGGGCATAGACATCCTATGATAATGCGGCATGTCTCATTAAGAGCCACAGCCACTGTTTAGCATGGTGAGATGTGTTCCACATTGGGCGTGCGTACTCAGCAGTAGAATAGCAAAACGCAAGGGCAGATGCAGGCCCGTAGCCAGGATTTTGATTCGGGGGGAGCTGAGTTTGATTCGGGGGGGGGGGCTGAGTCTGAGTGAAAGAGACTCAGCAAACCTTTTGTATCATTACCACAATACCCCCATGCATATGAGATATATTGAGCATGATGATCACATCATGATATAAATAAACATAACATTTTAAATAATGTACCAGTAAGGCCTTCTCGCGGACCACCATGAGAATTGAGGGGCTTCAGCCCCCCCCCCCCCCCCCCCCCCCCCCCCCCCCCCCCCCGGCTACATGCCTGGGCAGATGTCTTCACTGTACCTGATTGTGATCCCCAGGTTGCGCCAGTCAGCTTTCATGTGATAGTGTTTCTAGCACCCACTTTTTGCTTGATGTTCAAGTAGTGCTTCCTGTAGGCCAGAGCATGGTCTAGGGTAACTCCCAGGTAGTTGGGTGTGCTGCAATGCTCCAGTGGGATTCCTTCCCAGGTAATCCTCAGAGCTTGAGATGCTTGTCTGTTCTTAAGATGAAAAGAGCACCTAGATGGATTAGGAATTAGCTGGTTTTCCCTGTAATAGGCAGTAAGAGCATCTAAAGCAGGGGTCCTCAAACTAAGGCCCGGGAGCCAGAAACGGCCCTCCAAGGTCATTCACCCAGCCCTCACTCAGGGTCAACCTAAGTCTGAAACAACTTGAAAGCACAGAACAACAACAACAACAACAATCCTATCTCATCAGCCAAAAGCAGGTCCACACTTCCCATTGAAATACTAATAAGTTTATATATATTTTTAAGTGTTCACTTTAATTATTGCATTGCTTTTAAGGGTTTTTACAGTACAAACAAGATATGTGCAGTGTGCATAGGCTGCACATATTATTTTTTCCAAATTATAATCTGGCCCTCCAACAGTTTGAGGGACTGTGACCTGGCCCTCTGTTTAAAAAGTTTGAGGACCCCTGATCTAAAGCTTCAGAGAAGAAATCAAAAACAAGCAGTATTACCTAGTGACATGGTGGCATTATCTAGATCCCTTGGTCAGTTTTTCAAACATGGGTAAAAGCAGTAACACAATTCTCCTTTTCCATTGTTTTTTTTAAAAAAAATAGTTTTATTGTATTTATATCTATAAATTAATTTAGAGCAACCACTTAAGGCACTATATCCATATTCTGCCATAGCTGGTCAGGTGGCATTACCAAATGACGATGTGGTGTTACCCATCTCAGCTTTCTCCATATAAATAAGGGCTGTATGGCAATGTCCTTTCCAATGTTTTTTTTTTTAAATCTAATCTTGCATTTGCACCTATTAATCAATTTTATGCTACCTCTCAAGGGACTTTGCCAGTGTTCTCCCATCCGCAGCTGGTAGATGACTAACCAGGTGGTATGACCAAGTCACAGTGTGGTGTTACCTACGTCAGCTTTCTCCACACAAGGGCTACGTCACTGTTCTCTTTCCATTGTTCTTTTTTAAAGTATAATTTTGCATTTGTAGCTATACATCAATTTTAACAGCATTCTCCCATTTACAGCTGGCACTGGAGTAGCTGACTAACACTATGGTATTGCCTAGGTCAGCGTTCCCCACCTGAGCAAAGGCTTTTTAAAAATTCCCTTTGCATTGGTCTTTTTAAACATCTAATCTTGCATTTGCACCTATAAATCAATGTAATGCAACCACTGAAAGTACTTCTTCGGTGTTCCCGCACCCACAGCTGGCAGCTGGGTAGCTGACTGGCAAAGGGGAATTGCCAAGTGACATGGTAGCATTACCTCGGTCAGTTTTCCCCTTATACAGCAATCTCCTTTTTCATTAAAAAAAAAACCTAATCTTGCATTTGAACCTATTATGCTACCCGCCAAGGCACTTTACAATTGTTCTTCCATGGGAGATCTTACAGACAAGGTGGCATCAGCAAGCGGTATTCCCTGTGTGGGCAACAGCTGTATCTCAATTCCCCTTCCATTGTTCTTTTATTTTAAATCTAATCTTGCATTTGTCCCTGTGAATATATTCAATGCAACTGCCCTAAGGTAAGGCATTTTATCGGTGTTCCCGTATCCATAAAAGGTACCTGGGTAACTGACTGGCAAAGTGACATCACCAAGTGACACAGTAGTGTTGCCTAGATCATTTTCCCCAGTTGGGCAAGGGCCCTATGGCAATTCCCTTTCCACTGCCCTTTAAAAAAATCCATCTTTTCTTTGTCTCTCTATATTAATTTTCTGCAACCCTTCCTAAGACACAGCTCATCCCCAACCTAGTAAGTGGCATTCTGAGTGGCAAGGTGGTATTACCCAGATCTGTTTTCTCCACATGGGCACTTCTCTTTCCCTTGTTCTTTTTCTATATCTTTTTTTTAAAAAATCCTACTTATAGAGTAGGTACTTAATATTATTATTGTTGTTGTTATGGGAGCCCTGTCTGCTGCTGCCCCCACACACCTGATTAGCCCAACCGAGGCTTCCTCTGCTGCTGCTGCTGCTGCTAAAGGAGAAAAAAGAGAGCGGGAGAGATAAGGCTTATCTCGCCGCAGGCCTCGAGCTGCTTCCCAGTTTCCGAAGGAAAAGACATCCCTCCTCCTCCTCTCTTCTAAGTACAGTTCTCATTTGCCAAGAGCTGCCGCGGGCTACTCAGCTCGCTTTGCTGTCTCGCCCACTCTCTGCTCCAGACCCAGTGCACCTCCTTCACTGGGGATGGAGACATGCTGCGTGGATGATGATGGTAATAGTAGTAATAATAGTAATAATAATAATAATAATAATAATAATAATAATAATAATACATCTTGCATGGCAGAATGGGGTTGTTCTGGATGGTCTTGACAATAAGAGCGGCTTGACAGTGGAATACTCTGCCTGAGAAAGTGGTGGAGTGTCCTTCTATGAAGGTTTCTAATCAGAAGCTGGGTGGCTATCTGTGAGAAGAGCTTTGATTGTGTATTCCTCCATGGCAGGGGGGTTGGATTGGATGGCCCTTGGGCTCTCTTTCAGCTCTATGATTCTATGATCTTGCCAGTTGTCAGAATGGGATAGAAGGTAACAGAATCCAGGAAGAGGGAAGTTTTGTTGTCTTGTAAGGCTGGCTTTGACATCACAACCAGTTTGGCAAATCAACGCCAAAGATCTCACCCTTCAAATGCAATGCAGCAATGGATGTTAAGAATGTTTCATTCTTATGCTTTCCACAGTTTGTTCACATTTCTTTGCCATTCCCATTGTTCCCAAATTGTTACATTCCCAGGATGCTGATGTAGAACTAATGCAAAATAAAGACTTTCTGTATATATTTCAGATTTCAATATTAATGTCAAAAATGCGTAGTATGATTTTACATAGGATTTGTGCTACATTAGAACAGTAAAGACAAATATCACTTAAGTAAAATAAACATTAAGTATTAAATAACCAGAAAAATGAAATAAGGTGTAAACACTAAACTAATCTGGGAATCTGCCTCACCTGAACAGCCATGGCTTAATGTTACAGAGTCCTGGGAGCTGTAGCTTTACAAGGCCTTTAGCCTTTTGTGCCAAGTAGTGCTGGCGTTCCTCCGTGGTAGAATGGGGGTTGGACTGAACAGTCCGTAGGTTTCTTCCAACTCTGTTATTATATGACACTCACTCTGTATTACTATTAATAAGGAATAGTGAATGGACAAATGGAACGACTTGATTTTGGATGGTGTGATTTTAATAACTGTTTTTAAATCATTTTGTTTATTGGTGGTTGTTAATATAAATGTTGTTATATTATCGATGTTTACTTTTTATTCTTTATGGCTAAATGTTCTTTTATGTTTATGTTTTAATTTGGTTAGGTTAATTTATACAGTAGTTATATGTTGTTGTTGTTAATTCGTTCAGTCGTTTCCAACTCTTYGTGACCTCATGGACCAGCCCACACCAGAGCTCCCTGTCGGCCGTCACCACCCCCAGCTCCGTCAAGGTCARTCCAGTCACTTCAAGAATCCCATCCATCCATCTTGCCCTTGGTCGGCCCCTCTTCCTTTTTACTTCTATTTTCCCCAACATAATTGTCTTCTCTAAGCTTTCCATTCTTCTCATGATGTGGCCAAAGAACTTCATCTTTGCCTCTACTATCCTTCCCTCCAGTGAGCAGTCAGGCATTATTTCCTGGAGTATGGACTGRTTGGATCTTCTGGCAGTCTAAGGCACTCTCAGAACATTCCTCCAACACCACAGTTCAAAAGCATCTATCTTCCTTATGTGTTATATGTTATTGTCTTGCTATTATCTTTTGGTTTTCACATGTACGGCATTGAATTTTGCCTTTATAATGTTGGAAACTGCTTTGAGTTTCCTTAGGGGGAGAAAAGCAGTATATAAATGTAGATAGATAGATAGACAGACAGACAGACAGACAGACAGACAGACAGACAGAYAGAYAGATAGATTTTCAAGCATTTGTACTCTGTCCTTCTCACTCCCGAAGTGGGACTCAGGGTGGCTTTACAACAGACAACCATTAGATGCTGGACATCAATTAAACAATTGGGTTGTTGTAGGTTTTTTCGGGCTATATGGCCATGTTCTAGAGGCATTCTCTCCTGAAGTTTCGCCTGCATCTATGGCAAGCATCCTCAGAGGTAGTGAGGATGCTTGCCATAGATGCAGACAAATGTCAGGAGAGAATGCCTCTAGAACATGGCCATATAGCCCGAAAAAACCTACAGCAACCCAGTGATTGCGGCCATGAAAGCCTTCGACAATAAATTCAACAATCATAGTTAAAACAATAATTAAAATATTTATTAAATTATTGAAAATCCTGCCAGTTTAAAAACATGATCCAAGATAAGTCCATTGCCAGTTGCATAGGTCATTCTCATTCAAATTGCTGTATCTGTTGCTCAAAAGCTTGATCCCAAAGCCAGGTTTAAAGTTTTTTACGAAAGGCCAAGAGGGATGGGGCAGATCTGTTATCATTTGGGAGGGAGTTCCACAGCTGAGAAGTCACCACTGAGAAGGCCCTGTCTCGCGTCCCCACTTGCGAGGGTGGTGGGACCGAGAGCAGGGCCTCTCCCAATGATCTTAAACTCCTTGATGTTTCAAAGAGGGAGATACATTCAGACAGGTTGTGTGTATATATCATCTACTACTACAATTACTGCAGTTTGAGTATCATAGAATCTTAGAATTGGAAGAGATCCCCAACCCAGTCTTGCTCCCTGTTATGTAGGAACACCTAGTCAAAGCACTCCTGACAGATCACCATCCAGCCTCTGATTAAAAACCTCGAAAGAATGAGACTCTACTGGACTCACAGGCAACATCATAATTCACTGTCATACAGCTCTTATCATCAGGAGATTTTACCTAACGTTTAGGTGGAATTTCTTTTCCCGTCCTTTGAATCCATTGCTCCATGTCCCCCTCTCTGCAGCAGCAGAAAGCTAGTTTTCCCACTCATAGACCTTCTCAAATACAAGACTAGACCAGAGTGTTGTAGCTAAAGTACGAAAACAATGACAAAATCAGCAACTATAATAAAAAAAAGCCTAGCAGCAGCAAAAGTAGCAGTGTGTTCTCACAGCTCATGCCCATAAATCTATGTGATTCAGAACATCAGTGTAATGAGACAATAATGATTCTGACCAATGCACAAACACATTAAAAAGGGTCAAAAAAAATATTACCATAAAGTTTTAGCCTTGTGAGTCATAGAATCATAGAGTTGAAAGAAACTTCGTGAGCCATCCAGTCCAACCCACTGCCAAGAAGCAGGAAAATTGCATTCAAAGCACCCCCGACATGGCCATCCAGCCTCTTCTAAAAAGCCTCCAAAGAAGGAGCCTCCACCAAATTCCGGAGCAGAGAGTTCCACTGCTGAACAGGTTTCACAGTCAGGGAGTTCTTCCTAATGTTCTTCCCAATATTAGTCAAGGGATACAATACATGTGAGCCGGTACAAAAAATGTTTTGTTTCCTAACTACAGGGATATTTGTATACAAAATAAAGTTCTACTGAAAGTTTATTTCCCGCAGAAAAAATGTATAGGCAGTCATTCCATTATCATCCCCTCCTATGGTGTGACCTAGTGCAGTTCACATTCTCCACACCTAACTAGTGACACCACTATTTGTAGGAGGAGGGAGGATTTGCTTGTAAAACAAAGATGCAGTTGCACAACTTTGAGACTAGCTTTGGCTCGTACGCACACACACAGCCCACCACTTCTCATGCTTTGCCGCACCGGGAGCCAAGGGTTGCAGTGAATAAACAGATTTGTTGTGGATTCTTATGCTTGAATCCCACCACAAACACCTGCTTTATTGTGATAATGCCTTCAAGTTGATGCTGACGCATGGCAACTCCATCAGAGGGTTGTCTTGGCATACTTTACTCTAAAAAGGTTTGCCACCCTGATTACAATAGAGATTTCAGTTGTTCTTGTGTGACTTCAAGCCATTTCTGACATTTGGCAACTCTAATACAAAGCTTATATTGGAGTGGTTTAAGTGATGGACAACTAATTTGAGGTCCAGGGTTCAAATCCCTGCTCAGCCATGGAAATCTCCAGGGAGACTGTGGGCAAATCACACACTCTCAGCCTCAGAGGAAAGCAAAGATAAACCTCCTATGAACACATTTTAGTGGGGTTCATGATAGGTTTTTCTTAGGATCACCATAAGTTGGAAATGACTTGAAGGCACATAGCAACAACCATTTTCATGAGCAGCTTAAACACATTAAGTCACCAGATCTCATCTGATATTGAAGCTAAGTAGGATCAGTTCTGGTTACTATTTGGATGGGAGACCACCAATTAATACTAGGTACTGTAGGCTATATTTCAGAGGAGGGAAATGGCATGTACCTCTAACTAGTCTTTACCTAAGAACTCTGAAATCAGTAGGGTCACCATAAGTTGACTGTTGATCTGAAGGCACATACACATGAAGTCTTTATGACCACCATCTGAAAGGTCACCTAAAAGTCTGAGTTATCAGTGATACAAGTGGAGCAAATGCTCTAGAACTGTCAGTGACTAGAGACTCTGTGTCGCTGCTGGCCACTATGGGCACACACAGAAGTACATGCATTTATGCACACCTCCATATGTATACATATAATTGTAATATAATATACTTTGTTTTGCCGAAGGCTTTCATGGCCGGAATCACTGGGTTGTTCCATGGCCATACAGCCTGGAAAACTCACAGCAACCCAATAATATATTTTACTTATATTCTGCCCTATCTTCCCAGGGGGACTCAAGGCGGATCACAGAACACATACACAACAAACATTCAATGCCATTGAAACAGACAGACAGAGGTATGTTGTGTTGGCATCCTGGAGGTTGTCCTGAAGGTTGTGCTCTATTCGGCGTCCTGGAGGTTGTACTCTATTCCGGCCACAGGGGGGTGCTGTCGCTCCATCCTCTCTGACAAAGAGCCATTACAGACTTCCTCCTTCCTTTTGGTCACCAGCATTTTCTGGTATTTCCTTTTATGGTGCCGTAAAATACCTCCACCACTTTAAGCGGTACCTAACTTCTCTACTTACAGCTCTCAAGCTGTTTTCGAACTGCTTAGGTGAACAATAATTGGGCTGACAATGGGGTACTCATCCCGACCTGGAATTTGAACTGGCAACCTTTTGGTTGGCAGTGATCTTATTGCTGCTGGAAATTTTCCAGCTGTGATACAGCCCAGCCCTACATATAATTGTACAGCAGTGGTGTTAACAAGAGAAATGATTCTGAAGCGAGAGGAATGCTAGATCTCTTATTTCCCATCTTCCTCTATGGACGGTTGTATTCACTCCCATCTCCACCTTCCAGTTGCCAAGTAAGTGAAGTGGCGAGAAGTCCATTGAAGCCACTCTATTGAGACATTGGCCTTGTCATAATGGCTAAGGCAAAGGCGGTGAGGGAGGATGCACAAAGCCATCCCATCCTCTAGCCCAGAAATGATTGTCTGTGGCCTTGCAGAATGCATCTCTTTGCTTGTGGATGATTCATGGTCCTTCAGATGTTGCCAGACTGATGAGAGTTGGAGCTCCAGGAGCACTACACATTGCTCACTTTTGCTACACATACTTTGAAATAGGATGAAAAGAGCAAACACTGTGCATGGCACACACCTGGCCCATGGGCATCTCATCTTGCCAGGATGCTGTGTGTGTGGAATCCTTCTTGAATTTCCACTCACAGATTTGTTTAAAAACAAACATATCCATTCATCCAGCCAATCCTTTGAATTACAAAGCTCCTTTTCTAGGGTTTGCCTTTTGAACTTGGTGTATGGTTGTTGCATGCGATAGTAATCCTATTTGCGGACTCAAGCAGTATAGTGAAGAGACAAAAATGCATAGTGTATCTCCATTTATGAAAGAAAATAAGCATCCCTATTTCCCCGCGCCTGTGGGGATATTCAAGGCAGCAAACAAAACACTTTTAAAGAGGCAAAAAAGGAAAATGAAGGGGTTTATTTTTTTAAGTATGTGTGGAAAGTTGACAGAAGGAAAGCATGCTGGCTGCATATTTTTATTCCCCTGTGATGTAATTGAACGTTTTGAAGGTCAGGTGCTCATTTTGCAAACTCAACTGTTTGTTTCTCCAAGGACAATCCAAAAATTTTGACAGGTCATTTGATCTGTATCACCACATCAGCTCCAGCAGTGGAGCCCCCGGTGGCACAGTGGGTTAAACTCCTGTGCTGGCAGGACTGAAGACCGACAGGTCGCAGGTTCGAATCTGGGAGGACCACAGATGAGCTCCCTCTATCAGCTCCAGCTCTTCATGCGGGGACATGAGAGAAGCCTCCCACAAGGATGATAAAAACATGAAATCATCCAGGCGTCCCCTGGGCAACGTCCTTGCAGACGGCCAATTCTCTCACACCAGAAGCGACTTGCTCCTGACACGACAAAAAAAAAAAAAAGCTCCAGCAGTTTTTATTGCCCAGAAGAGCAAGTGTTTTGTAAAGCTAATGGCTCTTTTAAAAGTAACCATGGTGCAGTGTTTTCCGACTGGCTTGTCTTTGGTCTACACATAAATATATTGCTCTCCTTGTCACTCACTTCATGCTGAGATCACAACAGGTCCTCATTGCTATTGCAGTCTATTATCTGATGCAAATTGAGCATCCCTTGTCCAAAATGCTTGATGTTAGATGTGTTTTGAATATCAGATTATATTAGATTCTGACATAATAATAATATAATAATAATAATAATAATAATAATAATAATAATATCCAAAGACTCTGGCACAAGCCAGTAAAGGTGATCAGCACAGTGAGTGCAGTGCCTAAATACCTTGGCCTGCACTTAAAAATAATCGGCAGTGACAAAATTACCATCTGTCAGTTACAAAAGGCCATCCTACTCAGATCTGCATGCAGTATTCACTGATCCATCACACAGTCCTAGACACTTGGGAAGTGTCCGACGTGTGATCAAATACAAAAGCCAGCGTAGTGATTTTGTTTGCTGTGTACTAATTTTGTTATTTATCAAATAATAATAATAATAATAATAATAATAATAATAATACTTTATTTATACTCCATCCTCTCTCCCTGAAGTAAAATGGTAAATATTCAATGCCAACAACAAATAAACAACAGTAAAGACATATCTACATTGGCATACACACACACACACACACACACATATATATATAATGAGGTATTTTAGAGAAGGGACCCAAGCCTAGACACAGAAATTTTGTATACTTCATATACACCTTATAAACATATAGCCCAGAGGTATTTTCATGTGATATTTTTAATAATTTTGTGCCTGTTTTACATGGAACCTTCAGAAAACAAAAGTGTCACTATCTCAGCCACCCATGTGGACAATTTTAGAGTGTTTCAGAATTCCAGATAAGAGATACTCAACTTGTAGAATAATGTTATTGCTTTGTTTTTTAAAAAAGCAGACATCCATTAAATAGAGTCACTGGAGTGTATGCCATGGCTGTTATACCTCTCTGCACACATCCGCTCAATCCTTGTCAAGCTGAAACACCTTCCCCTTGGATAACCTGGAATGAGAAACAACAATGCCAAATAAGCAAGGACTTTCAGGAATATATAAGCACTGCAGCCCTGCTGGAGCAGATAGAAGATCTGTGCATCCCTTGCACACAGAGACTTTTTTGGGCCCAATCACACTATACTAATGTAAACTATTATTCCAGTTCAACTGCTATGGTTTCATCCTATGGACTTCTGAAATTTGTAGTTTAAGAAGACACTAGGGCTGTCTGTAAGAGAATTCCAAATGTCCCTCTATTTGAATTGGCAATCCCACTATTCCATGAGATGGAACCATAGCAGATAAAGTGGAGTAATAGCACTAGAATTTTGTAGCATAAATGTATTTATTTACATTTAGATTTACATGTATTTATTTACATTTAGATTTATTTGTTGCATTTATAGCCTGCCCTTCTCACCCCGAGGGTGACTCAGGGCAGCTCACAGCAAAGGCACAATTTGATGACATAAGAACATATATAGAATAATAGTAAATAGTAATAATAATAATAATAATAATAATAATAATAATAATAATAATACACTTTATTTATATTCTGCTTTATCTCCCTGGAGGGATTCAGAGTGGATTTTAGTACATACAAGGCAAACATCCAATGCCTTTTTACATGAATGACATAAAATAGCACGGATAAGGTAAAGGGTTTCCCCTTTTTCAATTTCTGGTGTCTGGAGGCCCTGCTCAACTTCCAGTTGTAGGGAGGTGCTGTTGTTCTATTTTCCATGCCAAAGGAGCCTGCTGTCTGTAGACATCTCAAATCTTTTTGCCGGCATGTCTCCATGGGGTATTTTTTTTACCTTCCCGCCAATGCGGTACCTATTGTCCTACTTGCATTGCATGCATTGCATTGCATGATTAAAACAACATATACTTTAAAACCACATAATTAAAACATAATCAATCTGAAAACAATTAATTAAAATCACACAATCCAAAGGCATATTCCACGAGCCATTCTGGTTGTCAATTGCATTATTCATTGGGTCCATGCTGTCTCTGTTGCTGGAGGAGATATATAGCTTTCCTGACTAGTCACTTTCAGTGCACTTGTTGACTTTCAGAGAAGGTGCAGAGGTTGGCAATGCTCCTTCTCTGGCTTAATCTAGTCATTCCAGGAGTTGTACTCCAAAGAACTTTGCCAGCCTCTGAAATGGTGTGACTTTCAAAGACTCGTAAGACTTCTGCAAACATTAGATATGGCTTTTCCCCTGGAGGTCTCTGTCTCACTATTAGTCTTCCTGATGTGTCAGAGCAGGCAGGGAAGTGCCCAAATAACCCTGCTATTCTTATAGCTGCTGCAGCAGCTGCTGAGTTGTTTGTCACAATGTCCTCCATCCTTTTGCCTTTGTCTCTCCTTCTTATATCATCTTCTCACTCCCTTTGTTTCCTTGTCTCATTGATATCTGCCATGCCGTCGTTTTGGCTCAAAGAGGAGTCCTTTTCTCTGTTCTCCCAGTGGAGATTTTATTTTTCTATTCATAAAATTGAGCCATAGAGGATACAATCTTCAGTGGAAATCCTAATGTAACATTGCTCCATGTCACTCAGATGATGGTCATTTTGACATTGCATTAAAGCAGAAGTTGGTAAATGCAGTGGGGCCCAATGAATTGCCTCAGGAGTATGTGGGTGTTGCTCAAAAATAAACCCAAAATGGGAGGAGGTATAAGTCCAATCCTGGTTTAATGTTTTTTCATGTTAAATTCTGCAGGAAGATTCTGTAACTTATTTAAAGGTTAATTGCTATTCTTCCAAAAAGTCAGTTTTCTACTGGAGGTAGAATAGGAGTATTTATTTATTTATAGTATTTGTATTCTGCCCTTCTCACCCCAAAGGGTACTCAGGGTGGATCACAATGCACACATACATGGCAAACATTCAATACCATTTTAAACATACAAGACAGACAGAAAAGTAGAGATAATTCAGCATTTTTTCCAACTTCAGCTCCTGGAGGTTGCTCGATTCCAGCTACAGAGGGGAGCTGTCACTTCATCCACTATGACATCGAGCCTTTGATCATAGTATTTCCCCCTTGCTCTTTGATCTTTGGCATTTCTATGATGTCATAAATTAACCTTCCCACTTTAAGCAGTCCCTAATTTCTCTACTCACAGATCAGCTGTTTTCGAACTGCTTAGGTGAACAGTAAGCTGGGCTATCAACTGTTGTGGCTCAGTCTGAGCCTGAGTTTTCTGAGCCAGAGTTTCCTCAGGACGAGGAGGATGATGGGTTACAGGTTTCTGAACATGTCCATGTTGTTGATGCAGACAGTGTTGACACTGGAGATGGCGTTTCTGTTTCCCAGAGAAAGGAATGTTGTTTTAGAAGATGGTCATGATTTCAGTGGAACTTCATAGCTGCAGGTGAAGGAGTCACCCACTTCATCTGTGAGCTCAGTACCTGTCAATTCCCAGGCTGGCCAGTCCCAGGATAATGAGTTATTTGGCCTTGAAGGTGATGGGAATTTGCTTAGGGAGGACCGGTTGCAATTAAGGGTATGCCGAAGTGCTCGGCTTGCTAACAAATGGGAAGTTCGAGGTCAATGTAATGCTTTCATGCTAGGAAAACATATTTAATGATCAGATTGAAGTCAACCCTTTGTCAGTGCAACTTTGCTTACACCCTGTTAACTTCTCTGGAATTGCCTCAGCTTTCAAGGAAACCTTTGACTCTTTGGGACTTTAGTTTTGATCTTGGTTTCTGGGGACTTTGTCATGCTGCCATGGATTCTTGTTTGACCAATGCTTATGGATTATACTTCATGTTATTTGCCTTTGGACCTTGGAAACTCTGCCTTTGCATTTAAGACTTTGTTTTAGCTATTGAACTTTTGCCACCTTATTTCTATGTTTATGATTTTGATTTTTCTTCAATAAACTACAAAACCTACAGCCTTGGTGTGTGGTGGTGTTCTGAGCAAGGTGAATCTATCCTGAGTTGCAACATTAACAGTCAGGAGCTCAAACCTGACTTGCCACCTTCTGGTCAGTAGTGATTTATTGCTGCTAGTGATTAACAAGCTGTGCTACAGCCCAGCCCTAGAATAGAATAGAATAGAATAGCTTTATTGTCATTATGCTATTGCACAATGTCAGTGAAGTATAAAAAGGTCAAGGACCACAAAATTATAAAAGAGGTCCACATGTGGTTCCTATGTCATTCTTTCCCCAGCATGAACACACAATCATATGGAGCCACTAAGATAGAACTTCCCCATTTCTAACTCTCTTTACAAGACTACTCAGAGAGCAACTTGCTGAGTTTTCTAGACATTCTCTTTATAATGAAGGGAAGATCCCTGTTGCTGTCAATGAGATATATTTTTTAAATGCTGGCTGGCCTCATGTACCACCAAGAACCCAACCTCTTAGGGTGGCATAGCATCAGAGGGAGGAAAGAAAGTGGAAGATTCCTTGGCTATTCAGGCGCATAACATCACATTTGGTTAGCAGATGAATCGCACAGCAATTCAAGAAAGAATGAGGATTGACATCTCCGTTAATAAAGATGACATATCCCAACAGTGACCAAAGCGGGAAGCACATGTCTGGCTAATCCAGGTCGGCAAGGCATGCTGGTGTTTTTGTGGCCACGTAGGAGGCAGAAAAAGAGACACAAAAAGGGTAAAATGCAAAATACGCCCAGGCTGGCATCTTTTAAGCTCCATGCAGTGATGCTTATATTTAGCCAAATATCTTGCAAGAGCTTGTCTGTTTCCCAGCCTTTTTCTGGTTCCACCTTTCCATCTCTGTCAGGGTTATTTTTCTTTCCTTTTTAATTTTTATAAGACTAATTCTGTTCGTATCTACTGTAGACACCTTGCAGTGTTTTTCCTTCCATCCTAATTAACACAGCGGTGCTGCTTTTTCTTTGCTCAAGATGGTAGGAAGGGATTGCATGAAGAGGTGGGAGAGAAGAGTCGGGGAGGCATTTGCTTTATCTGCATAAACAGGCCCTAAATGCAAAGGTTCAGAATTTAGGGCTCAGAATGAAGAACAGTCAGAGCTTGAAGACTTACTTTTGGAAGAATACAACTCAAAGAATTCCTTGTCTGTGTTTTTCACACTCTAATTAAACTTCTTTCTCAGCCCACTGCACTGAAGGTTAATCAATGGATCATAGGTCCTAAGTCATGAGGAGCAAGCTTGCATGGAACAACAAGTCCTACACTTTTAAGGGTCTACTCACACTACAAAATTATAGTGCTAGATTCCACATTAAATGTTCTACCTGTATTCTGTGGCATCCTGAACTTTATAGTTTCAGAATATAGGGCTCAGAATTAAGAATAGTCAAAGCTTGAAGTCTTACTTTTGGAAGAGTATAACCCACGGAACTCCTTGAATGTGTTTTTCACACTCAAATTAAACTCTCTTCCCCAACCCACCACACTCAAAGCTAACCAATGGATTATAGGTCCTAAATCAAGGCCAGCAAGCTTGCAAGGAACAGCAAGTCCTAGACTTTTTAGGGTCTGCTCAAACTACAAAATTATAGTGCTAGAGTCCATTTTAAATGTTCTATCTATATTCTATGGCATCCTGAACTTTATAGTTTGGTGAGGCACCCGAGCTGTGTGTCTGAGAAGTCTAAATATGCTAGACTACAAATCCCAGGGTTCCATGGATTAAAGTAGAATAAAGAGCTATAATTGTGCAGCGTGTGCCTGGTTTCCTGGTAGCTGCAAGAGTACTCATATAATCCATCATGGAGCCCCCATTGGCACAATGAGTTAAACCCTTGTGTCAGCAGGACTGAAGACTGACAGGTTGCAGGTTTGAATCCAGGGAGAGCGCGATGAGCTCCCTCTGTCAGCTCCAGCTCCCCATGCGAGGACATGAGAGAAGCCTCCCACGAGGATGGTAAAATATCAAAACATCCAGACATCCCCTGGGCAACGTCCTTACAGACGGCCAATCCTCTCACACCAGAAGTGACCTGCAGTTTCTTAAGTCTCTCCTGACACAAAAAAAATCTATGATCAGCCCTATAACTTAGTATCATCATCATCAACAGCAGCAGCATCCAACTGAGAACAATAAGCAAGAAAGGCTTGGGAACAGGAAGCAACAGCAAGATTTTGTAGATGTGTGCACCATGCCCAATGTTCCCACCATCATACAGATACCCAGCTGCACATTGACTAATCTGTCAATTGGGATAGAGAATCGACACTGGATTTTAGTCTGATAAACACCAAAGGAGCTATCAGTGGTGCTGACGGGGGAGGTCTAGGCTTCAGCACTTTGGATAGTTCCCTTCGTGATCAGCCTCAAACACAGAGTAAAATGATTCCCTTGCTGATATGGAACCACCAGCTCTCACTGACTGTTGGAAAAGGCTGTCTCCCATCACTACAGCTAAAATAAGTTGAGCTGCCAGCCTGATTTTGTTTCTATACATGGAATGGAAGAGGGCACCATCCCCGTCTGTGCTTCAGGCTGCAAAATGTCTTGAGCCAGGCCTGTCATGAGTGCAGATGGGTGCCTCTTCCTGCCATTTGCAAATATATTTTGTCATTCAGATTTAGTAATTGATGGCAAAATAAGTCAGTACATTGTTAAGACCAAAAATAGGATTTGTAACCAGGATCAATCTTTGCATTAGCTAAATTAAGGCAGCTTCTGCAGAAACCAGATTTGAGGCATCATGAAAAGGCCACACATTGTTAAAATGTATTATCTTTTAATGTTTATTTCCAAAACAGAAGATAAATTAACCTTTTCTTCCTCAGGTGCCAAAATAACTTAACTGCTTTGGGTTCTTTGAGCCTAAAGTAGCAAAATATATTGGGCCAATTCTACATCTAGTTGTGCTTCAACTCGCAAAAACAGGCAAAGGTCTCACCCTGGAGGCTGGGACTGGAAAGCTGTCTCACATTTTAGTTCCCTGCCAATCCTTTCCCTAAAAGATCCAGGCTGTTGTAGGGAACTGAAATCCTTTGAGTGAGTCACAGTGCTTTTATGCCCAGGTACAGCAGCATGATCTAATTTTTTGGGCATCAGAGTTATGTTCCAACTCAACAGCAACGAAAATCACACCCAAATCATCTTATCAACTGTATCAGACTTCCAAATGTCCATTTCCAGGGGGGTGGGACAATGAGAGATCCAGAAGAGATGCATCCAGCTATTTTCCTTTAGCTCAGTGGTTCTCAACTTATGGGTCCCCAGATATTTTGGCCTCCAATTCCCAGAAATCCTAACAGCTGGTAAACTGGCTGGGATTTCTGGGAGTTGTAGCCCAAAACACCTGAGGACTGCTCTTAGCTGGATACACAGCAATGGCGTAATCTTTTGGGAGCACTAAGGACCCCAGGAAGATCCCTGTGGATGCTTAGTGCAGTGTGTCCATCTCTGGAGCTCTCTACAGACACAGAAATAGCTGTCTGGTTCAAGGGAAAGTTGCTGCACTGAAAATATCAGTTTTGGGGTAGTTGCAGCAGGAAATATATCATAGTTACATGCCAGAGGTGCATCTCCTAAGATACGTTCTGCAGCATCAACTACATACTGCCTATCACTCCTGCTGCTCCCTCTCCAAGTAAACCTAGGATCACTGTTTTAGGAGAACCAAGTTCATTGGCCTATCCTATGCCATCAGCCCTGAAACCTTTAGACTTATTTTTGAAATAGAATTTTTAAAGTAAAGTTTGTCTACATGTGGTGCAGCTAACATAAGATGTTGCCATGTCAGATGAAGTGGAATTACAGTACTATATTTGTAAAGTATGAAACAAACTTCAGTATTTTCAGTCCATAGTGATGTATGATTAGATGCACATCACATCCTCGGGGTTAATTTATCAAAATAGTGATGTTCATATCCATTTTGAGATCCCTAAGGCCCCTTCTGGCATATAAACTCCAATTTATCTTCTTTAAACCCAATTATATGGCAGTGTAGACTCATATAATCCAGTTCAAAGCAGTTAATATGGATTATCTGCTTTGATAATCAGGATTATATGGCAATGTTGAAAGGGCCTAAATCTCCAGGTCACACTCCAGGCTATCCCACTGAAAGGATATGAATGATATTTGAGCCCCACCGTTAAAATCTCTCTGTATTTTATTATGTACTAGCTTTACCCACCACGCATTGCTGTGGCCAATCTTCCCTCCCTCTTTCTCTCCTTCTTTCCCTCCTTCCTTCACTCCCTCTTTCCTTCCTTCCTTCCTTCCTTCCTTCTCCTTCCTTCCTTCCTTCCTTCCCTTTTTTCTTTCCTTCTCTCCTTCCTTCCTTCTCTACCTCTTTCCTTCCCTTTTTTCTTTTCATCCCTCTTTTTCTCCTTTCTTCCTTCTCTACCTCTTTCTTTCCTTCCTTCCTTCCTTCCTTCCTTCCTTCCTTCCTTCCTTCCCCTTTCTGTTTTTCATCTTCTTTCTTTCCCTTCTTCTTTCCTTCCCTCCTCTTTCCTTTCTTCCTCTCTCCTCTTTCCTTCCTTCCTTCCTTCCTTTCTTCTTCCTTCTTCTTCCTTTCCTTCCTTCTTTCCTCCTTTCTACTTTCTCTCCTTTCTTCCTTCTCTACCTCTTTCCTTCCTTCCTTCCTTCCTTCCTTCACTTTTTGCTTCTATCCATACTTCTGTCTTTCCTTCTTTCCTTCCCTCCCTCTTTCTTCTCCTTTCTTCCTTCTCTACCTCTTTCCTTCCTTTCTTTTTTCTTACCTTCTCTTCCTTCCTTCTCTACCTCTTTCTTTCCTTCCCATACCTTTTTCTTTTTCTTTTTCTCTTTTCCTTCTCTACCTCTTTCCTTCCTTCCTTCACTCTTTGCTTCCATGCTTCCTTCTCTCTTTCCTTCTTTCTTTTCCTCCCTCTTTCTTTCTTTTCTTTCTTTCTTTCTTTTTTTCATTCTCTCCTTTCCTACCTCTTCCTTCCCTTTTTCCTGTATTGTCATTTAGCTTTTAATCATTTAGCTTTCTGGTGTTTTTAAGTCCTTTCCACTTTTGTGGGGGGGGGGTATGAGTGCTGGTCACTCATTGGTCTATTAGGGATATAGTGTCCAAATTTGGTGTCAATTCGTCCAGTGGTTTTTGAGTTATGTTAATCCCACAAACGAACATTACATTTTTATTTATATAGATGGAGTAAGTGGAATTCATCAAGTTACTCCGTATGACACTCTGGAAATGTTTCTATTGCTCTATAGCTGTGAGGTTTGATCTTCAATCCCTGGGGCTTTTTTCCCACCTCTAATCCCCATCTCCCATTTTGTCTTCAGTCAAGACAGACACCAGAAGGTGAATTCCTGCCACTCGACCAATGTGAACTTGATGTTGGATTTGGAACCGGGGCCGACCAATTGTTCCTTGTCTCTCCTCTAACCATCTGCCATGAAATTGATGACAAGAGTCCTTTCTTTGCCCTCTCACAAAGATCGCTCAGAAGTGAGCAGTTTGAAATTGTTGTCATCCTGGAAGGTATTGTCGAAACAACAGGTAAGAGATTGAGCCCAAACTAAACAAAAGCAACAAACAGTAAATATTTATGGAACACATTCAAGAGTTCTGAGTATTTCATGTGTTTTAGTAATCCATACAACAGTTCCATATGGTAAACCTGTATTATAATCCACTATATTGCTAGTAGAGAGACTGGGGTTGAGAGACAGTTTGCCCAACAAGGCCAATTGGTGGTGAACTCTTAGCAAAGATGAGATTCAAACTGTGGACGTCTTGACCCATTACTCCATGCCCTTTCACACCGCACAATCAGAATGCTATGATTCCACCTCAACTGTCATGTTTTTGTGCCATGAAATCCGGCATTTGTAGTTTCAGGAGGTATGAAGGAGCCCCCGGTGATGCAATGGGTTAAACCCTTGTGTTGCCAGTACTGAAGACCGACAGGTTGGAGGTTCGAATCCAGGGAGAGTGTGGATGAGCTCCCTCTGTCAGCTCCAGCTCTCCATAAGGGGATATGAGAGAAGCCTCCCACAAAGATGGTAAAACATCAAAAACATCCTGTGTCCTTTGGGCATCGTCCGTGCAGACGGCCAATTCTCTCATACCAGAAACGACTTGCAGTCACTTCTGACATGAAAAAAGGAGATATGAAGAATCATCCAAAAAACTTTACTGCCTCATCAGACTAGAAACTTCAGAATTCAATAGCATGTAGCTATTGGCAGTTAAAGTGGATCCATGGTGATATAATGGTGTAATATGAACGGAACCTTTGTCTCTTTGGTAGGAGGCTATAGTGATGTATGATTTGGAGGTTAGTTTTTTGCTCATGTCTGAGGTTCAGATCCATTCAGACAGTCAATGGATTTTGTATAGTTAATTAGGGGATGTCTCCAATGGTAAGATATACTCTTTCTGTGCAAAAGCATTGTTTTCTTTACCTTCCTTTCACACATCCCAAGGCCAAGCCCTGCTTTTGAAGCAGATTTCATTCTGGAGTTGAATTTCCATTCAAATTGCTCTCTTTGTATCTTTTGAAATATAACTGAAAGTGGCTGTTTTAGTTCCTTTTGAGAAATGGGGGTGTAATGAATGTATTTAAAATCTCTATATAGTCGGTTTTGACTTTTGCAAGTTTTATTAAGGCGTTCTGTGTAGGAGTCTCTAGGTCCTCCAATGCTATTCTATGTGGAAACTAGAGAATCTAGAGGCTCCTAGAGAAGTATTTTATCTGTCTGTCTATCTATATATCTATCGGAGCCCCCGGTAGCACAGTGGGTTAAAGCATTGAGCTACTGAACTTGCTGACCAAAAGACAGCAGGTTCAAATCCGGGAAGTGGCATGAGCTCCTGCTATTAGCCCCAGCTTCTGCCAACCTAGCAGTTTGAAAACATGCAAATGTGAGTAGATCAATAGGTACCGCTCTGGCGGGAAGGTAACAGCACTCCATGCAGTCATGCTGGCTACATGACCTTGGAGGTGTCTATGGACAACACTGGCTCTTTGGCTTAGAAATGGAGATGAACACCACACCCCCAGAGCTGGACATGACGGGACTTAATGTCAGGGGGAAAACTTTACCTTTATCTATCTATTCAATAGATCATAAATATAATGAATAAATTACCATTCTTATTTTTAATTTGCAGTTTTCACTTTCCTGCAGATCCTGTGGCCTTAAACCCAGTAGAATGTGGAGGGTTGGGTGTATAGCAGTTGTTAACTATGTGTTGTCGAAGGCTTTCATGGCCAGAATCACTGGGCTGCTGTGAGTTTTCTAGGCTGTATGGCCATGTTCCAGAAGCATTCTCTTCTGATGTTTCGCCCACTTCTATGGCAGGCATCTTCTGAGGTTGTGAGAATCCCTGCCATAGGTGTGGGTGAAACGTCAGAAGAGAATGTTCTGGAACATGACTGTATAGCCCTGAAAACTCACAGCAACCCAGTTGTTAGCTACTTTGCAGAGGGATTGAAAGTAGGGCTAGAATGACGTATTAAAAGTTACTTCCCAAATTCCGCTCTTTCCCTTCTACTCCAAAGCAAAGCTCAGCTTTTTGTTCCATCCATATATGAGCAAGTAGGGCACCCAAACTGTAAGAGTAGCTTCGTGTGCTTAGCCTGGAGGCCGATCCGTCTAGCAAATGAGAGATTAATTATGTGGCTTCCCCCTCTGGTGCTATGTTAATGAATCTTTTTATGCTATAATATATAGAGAGGGAGAGAAGAATGGGACTGCAGATGGGCGGATTTTCAAGGTTTGAAAAAAGGAAATTCTCATTTATAGTAGTTAGAAGGGAAGAATCCTCATGCTTTTGGAAATATGGGATCTTATTATACCCTCGGCTTCCAGGGCTTGAATTGAGCAGTCCCTCCCCAGGTGAACCTCCTTCCAGCTCAGTCCTAAGACGTGCTTTCAAGTTCGGCAGACTCCCCCTTGCCTCTTTATCCTTTGAAATAGTCTGCTTAAAGGTACTTACAGCTCTCTAAGGCGCCTTCTACACTGCCATAGAAAATCCAGATTATCTCCTTTGAACTGAATTATATAGCAGTGTAGACTCTTACTTAGGCAATCCCTCATTGTCCGAGTAGAATAGTCTTCCAAGATTAGTGTACTGGTGGGTCCGTAGGTGACTGTGGAGCCCTATTCTTGATCTGCATCTTCTCCTGCAGTGAGGGCATTAGTTTCCAGGTGGAAGGCAGTCTCGGTCAGGGTTGGCTTGACACGCCTTCCTCTTGGCACGTTTCTCTCTTTCACCCTCCATTCATGCCTCTTCAAATTCTACAGCACTGCTGGTCACAGCTGACCTCCAGCTGGAGTGCTCAAGGACCAGGGCCTCCCAGTTCTCAGTGTCTATGCTAGAGTTTTTAAGGTTGGCTTTGAGACCATCTTTAAATCTCTTTTCCTGTCCTCCAACATTTCGTTTTCCGTTCTTGAATTCGGAGTAGAGCAACTGCTTTGGGAGACAGTGGTTGGGCATCCGGACAACGTGGCCGGTCCAGCAGAGTAGATGGTGGAGGACCATTGCTTCAGTGCTTGTGGTCTTTGCTTCTTCCAGCACACTGATATTTGTCCGCTTGTCTTCTCAAGAGATTTGCAGGATTTTCTGGAGGCAACGCTGATGGAATCGTTCCAGGAGTTGCATGTAATGTCTGTAGATAGTCCACATCTCGCAGGCGTATAGGAGGGTTGGGAGGACAATAGCTTTATAAACAAGCAACTGGATCTTCACTGCACGACAGATTATAATCTGGATTATATAGTGTCAAAGGGGCCTGAGATATGCAACCAACTCACACTGGATCTCCAAGAACAGCAAATGGCACACATCCACACAAAAGGGCTTAAGCAGCTGAGCGGGAAAAGGAAGGGGCTTGAGGCTGTTAGGAATTATGGGAGTTGAAACCCAAACACCTGGAGAAGCCAAAGTTTGCCCATGTCTGCTTTAGAGCCTAGGACAGGTTCTCAGTTGAGACCAGACTCAAATAGAAACCAAAGTATCCAGGGAGATGGAACATATTTTTTATTGTTCATCTTGTGTCCTTTATGTCACCCATGTCAACAAACACTGCTAGGAAACCAACACCGTCACCAGATGGAGCAACAGGTTAATCTAGAGAGAAACATAACTGATGGATGAACTATGCAAACCTTGTGTTTATTCTTTCTTCACACAGCCAAGTCAATTACCATCTGCCAACTTCCCGCAAGCCATTTTTTCCAGATGGTTGTGTTTAGCTGGTTTGATGGGCATTGTAGTGCAGCACATCTGGACACATCAACTTGTAGAAAGACTGGTGTGTTATCTTTCTCATTTCTTCCAAATTATATGATGTGTATCTCCTGGGCTGCATAGACAAATAGGGGGGAACTGTATGTATTATGATCCAGTGACTTTTGTAAGGCTATGTACGCCACAAGCCTGGACTAACTACGTACTTGACAGATTGCATCTCCTCTTACAATCCAGCTCAGGCACTGTGGTCAGCAAAGACGGCCCTGCTCTCTGGGCAGAGTCTCCAGCCGTTTATCCTCTTATCCATGACTGTAAAGCAGTGTTTCTCAATCTGGGGGTTGGGACCCCTGAGGGGGTCACGAGGGAGTGTTAAAGGGGTCTCCAAAGACCATCTGAGAACACAATATATTTTGTTGGTCATGGGGGTTCTGTGTGGGCAGTTTGGCAAATTCTATCGTTGGTGGGGTTAGGGATGCTGTTTGGTTGTAGGTGAACTATAAATCCCAGCAGCTATAACTCCCAAATGTCAATGTCTATTTTCCCCAAACTCCACCAGTGTTTACATTTGGGCATATTGAGTATCCATGCCAACTTTGGTTCAAATCCATCATTGTTTGAGTCCAGAGTGCTCTCTGGATGTAGGTGAACTACAACTCCAGAACCCAAGGTCAATGCCCAACAAATCCTTCCAGTATTTTTTGTTTGTCATGGGAGTTCTGTGTGCCAAGTTTGCTTCAGTTCCATGGTTGGTGGAGTTCAAAGTGCTCTTTGATTGTAGGTGAACTATCAATCCCAGCAACTACAACTCCCAAATGAAAGAAACAATCCCTTCCTAACCCCACCAGTATTCAAATTTGGACATAGCGGGTATTTGTGCCAAATTTGGTCCAGTGAATGAAAATACATCCTGCATATCTGATATTTACATTACAATTCATAACAGTAGCAACAAAAATAATTTTATAGTTGGGGGTCACCACAACATGAGGAACTGTATTAAGGGGTCGCAGCATTAGAAAGGTTGAGAATCACTGCTGTAAAGAATCCTGCATAGTAGAGGGTTTTTTAAAAAAAAAGAATAAGCAGATTATACACCACTGTATACATTATAAATGGTGCAAAATAAAACAAGACGTTATGCAGAACAAAACTGTGATACATTATGCAAGATAAAGTAATACATTATGCAGAATAAAAGAGTATATCAAAATATGTTTGCTCCAGATAATATGCTCAGATTGCTCAAATTCAGCTTTTTTGCCTCTTAACTGGGAATGGGTAAGAGGAAAAAATAATACTGAATTAGAAAAATTATGCACTCTTTCGTAGTCAATTGGATCATGTCTATCTGCACTATGCTGGCTACTAGAAATTCAGTTCAACATCTAGAAAAATGGTTCTCAACCTTCCTAATGCCCTGACCCCTTAATACACGTAACCCCAACCATAAAATTATTTTTGTTGTACTTAATCACTTTAATTTTTCTACTATTGTGATTCGTAATATAAATACCTGATATGCAGGATGTATTTTCATTCACTGGACCAAATTTGGCACAAATATCCAATATGCCCAAATTTGAATACTGGTTGGACTGGGCAGGGATTGTTTTTTTTTTCATTTGGGAGTTGTAATATTTGGGATTTATACTTCACCTACAATCAAAGAGCAATTGAACCAGACTTGGCACACAGAACTCCTGTGACCAATTTATAGTTCACCTATAATCAAAGAGCATTCTGAAACCTACCATCAATAGAATTGGGCCAAACTTCCCACACAGAACCTCCATGACCAACAGAAAATATTGTGTTTTCTGATGGACTTTGGCATCCTCTGACATTCCCTCGCAATCCTTCCAGGGCTCCCAATCCCCAGGTTTAGTAATTCTGACCTAGATAATGGTCTCATTCCCAACCTTTCTTCTGACCAGTGGTATCCAACTTTTGATCCTCCAGGTGTTTTGGACTTCAGCTCCCAGAATTCCCTACCATTGGAGAAGTTGACCAGAGCTACTGGGAGTTGGAGTCCCAAATGCCCGGAAGACCAAAGGTTAAACACCACTGCTTGTAGACCATGTAACAGGGCTTGGAAAAGCTGGAGGGTGTACTGTACTTCAAAATATAACTCCATAATATGAAAACCTCACTCTAATTTTGCCCCTATTTCACTCTCTTAGGAATGACATGCCAAGCCAGAACCTCCTACACAGAAGATGAAGTTCTCTGGGGCCACAGGTTCCTCCCAGTGATGTCTCTGGAAGACGGCTTTTTCCGGGTGGATTATTCTCAGTTTCATGGAACGTTTGAAGTCCCAACTCCCCCCTACAGTGTGAAGGAACAAGAAGAGAAGTTGGCTCTCCCGTCACCTTTGAACACCCCCACTGGAAGCAACAGAAGCCGAAGGGACAAGCTCTCCTCCCTGGACTGTCTTGATATTTTTGAAGAGAAAAGTGGCAGGCTTCCTAGCAAACTCCAGAAAATTTGCTCTGGTAAAGGAGATCTCCATAGAGGAGTTCTCAGCCTCTGCTCCAGTAGTGTGGAGAAAGCCAGCAGCACGGGTGACCTCTTGAAAATCCAACAGATCAGTTCAGTCTGCAGCATAGAGGACAGGGAGGAGAAGATCCAATCGACAGCCTTCAAAACCAAATCAGAGTTGCTGGCACGGTCAACCGGGAACCTTGAACTCCAACAGAGGCCTCAACCCCCACGCACCTTGGGGGCAAGATTAGAGGATAATTTGCCTGCCAAACTCCGGAAAATGAACTCTGGGCACCTGTTGTAAACACCAGCCGACCCACAAGCAGCCATGATTGCATTTCAAACTCCGGGTTATTACTGTGAAGAGTAGGGTTGGGGGAATGTTGAGTTTCCAGTTGTGGTTGGACTACAACTCCATGATCTCTGGCATCTCCACATGCGACAGGACTTGTAAGACCCATAGAAAGTAAGGGCCTGCCCCATATAGTGGGCTGTTCCCTATCTCTAATGAAGAAGGACTCGTAAAACCTATGGAAGCACTGCTCCATATGAAGGGCTGTTCCTCATCGCTCATGCAGAAGATCCTGAGGCTCATATGTACACTACTAATGTCAACCCAATTTAAATTAGAATAAAAAGCATAGCTTCAACTCATTAAAATGTGGCAGTTCGGTAAACTGTCAGTCAGAAGAATATCATAAAGACTGAATGGTCATAGAATCATAAAGTTGGAAGAGACCACAAGAACCACCCAGTCCTGCCCCAATCTGTTATGCAGATATACACAATCAAAGCACTCCCGACAAATGACCATATAGTCTCTGTTTAAAAACTTCTCCATACTCAACATATTCCACAGCTAAACAAGAAGATCTCCCTGATGTTTAGATGGAAACTCTTTTTCTGTAGCTTGAATCCATTGCTCTGTGTCCTGGTCTCTGAAATAGAAAAAAAGCAAGATTCTCCCACCCTCAATATTGTGGCGGAATGAACATTACACATAGTTCATGTCTTTACCAATCCACACACTGTCTTGCTAGAGAAAAGATATGCCATGCAAATGATCAGTAAAGAATAAGGTGTTTACTCTTTGTTATGCAGAGCGACATATATACAGTCATGAGAACAATTGCATTGACGCACACAATGTCCTTTGAGAGAGATTCAAATGGTCCTTAGGTGTCCATGTGAAAGATCTTCTTCCAGCAACCAAGAAGCAAAAATACTGCTTCTGCACAGTGAACCGAAACGTGTAACTGTTGCCAAAACTCCCAGACTCAGCTAGCTTCTTGGGCATAGTCCAATCAATCATCTTTGTGCTTTGCATTTTCCAGTGAACACACTCACCAAGTGATTTTTACATGCTCCAACAAATATGACATTCTTTCAAATATTTATACATGGTTATCATATCTGCTCTTAACCTTCTTTTCTATACCCAGCTCCCCAAGCCAGTCTTCATAGGGCTTTTAGCATGTTGGCTGCCCATCTCAGACACAATCCAGCCTCCCAATATCCTTCTTAAGTTTCTGATAAGGTCTGACAAAATTTGCAGGTCAAGATCCTTTTACTAGGGAACACAATATAAGTGCCCATGGATTGAACTGTGGCATGTGGCCTGTTTCAGATGGAAACCAAATCAGTCTAGGATCATACACAGAGGGTTTATATGAGCTGACGCAGTCCAAAAAAAAAGGATCTAAATCCAATGAAGGCATCATTAAAAATAATAATACAAGGAGCAAGCCAAAGGTCAGGAAACCAGAGGGCAGAGAGAGTCACAGAATGCCAAGGAGCAGCAGAGAGATGGCCTCGGCCGTGCTCATGTATAGCTATCTGTAAATGAGCACATCTGACCTAATTATGTCAGTCTTTCCTTTTTAAACCAAACCACTTTTTGCATTTCCGGCTAGGCAATTCTGAGAACCTTAGTCCAACACACCTGGGACAGGCCCTATATCCCAGGACCTGACCCCAAGTTTTCTGCTTTAAACTGGATTATATGAGTCCACACTGACAAATAATCTGGGATAAACAGAAAACCTGGGTTCAGATCCTGGGATACAGGGCCTGTCTAGAAGGGCCACTGGAGGGAAGTGGGTTGAGGAAGGCTGAAGTCTTTATTGTTCCCACCTTTCCTCCAATAAGACTTAGTATTTATTTATCGTGTCAGGCAACCAAACAGTTGTATTACATTTTTGACAGAACAGACAAACAAACATACAAAAGACACAGAGTTTGCAAGCTTGGTAGTTGATTAAATGTCCTTTGACCAGTATCTGGCCACTTGGAGTGCCTCTGGTGTTGCCGCAAGAAGGTCCTCCATTGTGCATGTGGCAGGGCTCAGGTTGCATTGCAGCAGGTGGTCAGTGGTTTGCTCTTGTCCACACTCGCATGTCGTGGATTCCACTTTGTAGCCCCATTTCTGAAGGTTGGCTCTGCATCTCGTGGTGCCAGAGCGCAGTCTGTTCAGCGCCTTCCAAGTCGCCCAGTTTTCTGTGTGCCCAGGGGGGAGTCTCTCATTGGGTATCAGCCATTGATTGAGGCTCTGGGTTTGAGCCTGCCACTTTTGGACTCTCGCTTGCTGAGGTGTTCCAGCGAGTGTCTCTGTAGATCTTAGAAAACTATTTCTTGATTTAAGTCGTTGGCGTGCTGGCTGATGCCCAAACAAGGGATGAGCTGGAGATGTCTCTGCCTTGGTCCTTTCACTATTGGCTGCTACTTCCTGGCGGATGTCAGGTGGTGCAATACTGGCTAAACAGTGTAATTTCTCCAGTGGTGTAGGGCGCAGACACCCCGTGATAATGCAGCATGTTTCATTAAGAGCCACATCCACTGTTTTAGCGTGGTGAGATGTGTTCCACACTGGGCATGCATACTCAGCAGCAGAGTAGCATAGCGCAAGGGCGGATGTCTTCACTGTGTCTGGTTGTGATCTCCAGGTTGTGCCAGTCAGCTTTCGTATATTGTTTCTAGCACCCACTTTTTGCTTGATATTCAGGCAGTGCTTCTTGTAGGTCAGGGCACAGTCCAGAGTGACTCCCAGGTATTTGGGTGCGCTGCAATGCTCCAGTGGGATTCCTTCCCAGGTGATCCTCAGAGCTCGGGATGCTTGTCTGTTCTTGAGATGAAAAGCACATGTCTGTGTTTTAGATGGATTAGGGATCAGTTGGTTTTCCCTGTAATAGGCAGTAAGAGCCCTAGAGCTTTGGAGAGCTAATAAGACTTAGTCATTCTTCCTATAACATTGACTACAACACACTCAGACCAATAGAAATAGCCCAGGTTTTGTTCTTAGGCCTCTCTACATTGCCATGCAATATACTATGAAACTGCATTTTATGGCCAGTGCAGACTCCTATAATGCAGCTCAATGCAGTTAAACTACATTATATGAATCTACAGTAGTCATATAATACAGTTTCAAACCTCATATAATGCAGTTTCAAATTGTATTAAAAGCAGTCCCAGAGTTGCAAATATTCGACTCATAGTTAAGAACAGAGGCAAGACAACAGTATGTGAGAGAAATCTACTCCTAGGAAGGGAAATTCACTCCTGAAAGACTTATCATGTGGGAAAGATGTCTCCACTGAAGCTTTGTCTCCAATCCTTGTTTCCACAAGAAGCCAGATTTTTCAATCTTCTGAACAGAGGCACAGACAACAAAACAAACACCACAGGGGTGTTAACCCTTCCCTGTGCTATCCAAAGTGTGTTTGTGTGTGTGTGTGGCTGGAATTACATTTAAAACTGTACCTTTTCGAACTTACAAACACATTCTATTTGTTTGTTTGTTTGTTTGTTGCTTTTATATACTGCTTTTTCTCATTGCTTAGGGGTCTCAAAAGCGGTTGACATATAAATAAATAGCAAAAATTCAATGCCTCACATACAATAAAAACAGTATATCACACATCCAGGGGTGGCTCAACCCATTACGCAAAGTAAGCATTTGCAGTATTGTTGATTTTGCCCAGGGGCGCTATTGAGGGAAAACAGACCTTGACATAGGTGAGTTGTAGTTACTGGGCTGTATAGTTCACCTACAATCAAAGAGCATTCTGAACTCCACCAGTGATGGAATTGAACCAAATATGGCACACAGAACTCCCACGACGAACAGAAAATATATATATCAGTGATTGGTTGGGTGGGGGGGCCAAAATACTGTTTGCTTACCATTGAAAATTACCTAGGGCCGCCTCTGCACACATCTGAAACAATAATATATAACTATAAATTAAACCATTAAAAACTAAAAACCATTGACATCATCATCATAAAACATTTTGACATTGCACTGATCCCAGGGTTATCATCCATCTGCTACGTTATTGTTATCTCTCACCGAATGCTTGTTCGCATAACCAAGTTTTTAGTTGTTTTCTAAACACCAGGAGGGAAAGGGCCAATCTAATCTCACTGGGGAGGGAGTTCCATAGCCAAGGGGCCACCACCGAGAAGGCCCTGTCTCTCGTCCCCACCAATCGCGCCTGCAACGACGGCATGACTGAGAACAGGACCACCCCAGCTGATCGTAATGCTCTAACTGGCTCATAATGGGAGATGTGTTCAGATAGGTAAATTGGACCAGAACCATTTAGGGATTTATAGGCTAAAGCCAGGACTTTGAATTGTGCTCGGTAGCAAACCAGCAGCCAGTGGAGCTGATACAACAGGAAGGTTGTGTGCTCCCTGTATGCCACTCCAGTGAGCAATCTGGCTGCTGGCCACTGGACTACTTGAAGCTTCCGAACAGTCTTCAAAGGCAACCCCACGTAGAGAGCATTACAGTATTTGGCTTAAGAACAAACCTACAGAACCTATCTTGTTTGTATCTTGGGAACTACCATTATGTGTATAGTATAAAGCAGCCCTAGTCTCTCTAATTTTATACTGGGTCAAAATATACTGCTAAAAGTTTTCCAAGATCTTGATGATTCTCTACCAGGTGCCTCAGCAAACTACAAATCCAATAATTCCATAGCATTCAGCCCTGGCAGTTAAAATGCTGTCAAAGTGCATTAATTTTGCATAGCAAGAGAGAAAGAATGCTATCCTAATCCAATAGAGAGGGTTATGAATTTGCTTTAAATAGGCCCACAAAGAAAATCGTTTTAGCCATGGCTCGTTCCCAAAATCCCATCTGTTTCAGATGATCGCCCATCAAGAACAACACAGTCAATCAATGTTTTCACAGTGGTGTCAAATGGAAACCTTGTTCATACAGGACAGAAGGTAGGAGATATATCCATGTGTAATGTTCTTTGTTCCACTGATTTATTTTTAGAAGTAAGGATTTCATTGCACATATCCAAGATGGCAGTCCAAATTACTCATCAGGTTTGTACCTGTTTACCTCCAGCAACATGACATTATCTTCCTCCAGCCTGGCATCCCAGTGGTTGTTGATCCTGCTATTCGAGGATGGTGGGGATTGTAGTCCAAAACATCTAAGCCAGTGTTTCTCAACCTCCCTTACTACAGTTCCTCATGTTGTGGTGACCCCCACCCATAACATTATTTTCGTTGCTACTTCATAACTGTAATTTTGCTACTGTTATGAATCGTAATGTAAATATCTGATATGCAGGATGTATTTTCATTCACAGGAACAACTTTGGCATGAATACTCGATACGCCCAAATTTGAATACTGATGGGATTGGGGGGTGGGATTGATTTTGTCATTTGAGAGTTGTAGTTGTTGGGATTTATACTTCACCTTCAATCAAAGAGCCTTCTGAACTCCACCAATGATGGAATTGAACCAAACTTGACACGCAGAACTCCCATGACTAAGAGACAACACTGGAAGGGTTTGGTGGGCAATGACTTTGAGTTTTAGAGTTGTAGTTCACCTACATCCAGAGAGCAGTGTGGACTCAAACAATGATAGTTCTGGATCAAACTTGGCACGGATACTCAATATGCCCAAATGTGAACACTGGTGAAGTTTGGGGAAAATAGACCTTGACATTTGAGAGTTGTAATTGCTGGGATTTATAGTTCACCTACAATCAAAGAGCATTGTGAATTCCACCAGTGATAGAATTGGGCCAAACTTGGCACGCAGAACTCCCCTGACCAACAGAAAATACTGGAAGGGTTTGGTGGGCATTGACCTTGAGTTTTGGAGTTGTGGTTCACATACAACCAGAGAGCACTGTGGACTCAGACAATGATGAATCTGGACCAAACTTGGCATGAATACTCAATATGCCCAAATTTGAACACTGGTGGAGTTTAGTTGGGGAAATCAGACCTGACATTTGGGAGTTGTAGTTGCTGGGAACAATCAAAGAGCATTCGGAATCCCACCAATGATAGAATTTGGCCAGACTTCCCACACAGAACCGACATGACGAACAGAAAATATTGTGTGTTCGTGATTGTCTTTGGCGAACCCTCAGACACCCGCTCACAAGCCCCCCTAGGGGTTCCAACCCCCAGGTTGAGAAACGCTGAACTAAGGTCTGCCAGGCTGGGAAAGGCTAGCAGAAAGAAAAGTATTTTTGCTGACTCTCCACATAAACAACATATACACATATAATTGTATAGGTGAGAAATTTCCTTCTTCTAGAGCAGGCATGGGCAAACTTCGGCCCTCCAGGTGTTTTGGACCTCAACTCCCACAATTCTTATCAGCCTCAGGCCCCTTCCTGTTACCCCTCAGCCACTGAGGGGGAAAAGGAAAGGGCCTGAGGCTGTTAGGAATTGTGGGAGTTGAAGTCCAAAACACCCGGAGGGCCGAAGTTTGCCCATGCCTGTTCTAGAGACTCACCAAAGTCCAAATCTGAGAGCTTTCCAATAGCATTCTGCTTGGCCTAATATGAAGACTATTAAGTGAATTTCGTCGTCTTTCTCTTGGGCCTTTTTCATTTTCTCTGTGCTACTTTAAAGCTTCGAGGCACACACACATAAATCTAGAGTAGAACCTAGGAAATTTACATTTTTGGACTACTACTCTCAGAATCCCGCTGCCCCTGCCAGCATGCCCATTTTAGTAATGGAAGTCCAAAAGGTAACCTGTCAAGAGTTCTGACAGGCTAAATGCAGAAAAGAACAGCCAGTGTTAGCATAACTCATTAAAAAGCAATTAATTAAGATAATGGCCAACGCCTCGTTGGTTTTTATGAACTTAACTGCAGCCAAATGCGTCAATCATAAATGTTTCCCCTCTTAGTGATGGGAACAATAGAACAGCCTTGCATGGGCTTAGCACAGCGAGTTAAAACTCCAACTGCAGAAAATCTTGCCGATCGAAAGGTTGGCAGTTCAAGCCGGGGTTGTGGTGAGCTCCTGGCATCAGCCCAGCTTCTGCTCACCTAGCAGTTCGAAACGGCAATAAGGTACCGCTTATAAAAGGTAATAAAAGGCACCTATGCAGACATGGACAACAAAGTTCCTCGGCATGTAAGGTGGAGCAACAGCACCTCCTTGTGGCCAGAGTCAAGCACAGCCTCCAGATGCCGGAGTTGGGGGGGGGGGGGGGGGGAGATGGGAAGCCTTTGCCTCTGTTTATGTATTGTCTGTCTTTATAACTGTATAACAGCATTGAATGTTTGCCACATATGTATGCTGTAATCTGCCCTGAGTCCCCTTGGGGAGATAGGGCAGAATATAAATAAAGTATGTTATTATTATTGCATAGGACCTACTATGAGTCCCCTTCAGGAGAGATAAAGCTGGGTATTAATAATAATAATAATAATAATAATAATAATAATAATAATAATAATAGATCGTCACACCAACACCAAATAGCAGAGGAAGTAAGATATCTGGCTCAATGACTGGGCAAAAGGGAGGGTGAATGCATGTTGACATGGGCTGGATCTACACTGCCATATAATCCAGTTTCTGAATCCATATCCATAACCTTCTTTGGCCAAACCTTGGAGTGATCTATATTCAGTCCTCCACCAATGGAACAAGCCAGAGTCAGGCCAAGGCAGTTCACTGTCTTCCACTCATCCATGGCACCATCTACATTTCCATATAATCCAGTTTCTGAATCCAGGTTATCTGCTTTGAACTGGATTATATGGCAGTGCAAACTCATATAATCCAGTTCAAAGCAGACAATCTAGGTCCCTTCCAGAAAAAACCTTATATCCCAGGATCTGATCCCAGGTTTACTGTTTATCCCAGTATCTGGCAGTGCGAACTCATATAATCCAGTTTAAAGCAGAAAACCTGGGCTATAGGACCTGTCTGGAAGTCCCCCTAGATTCAGAAACTGGATTATATGGCAGTGTAGATCCAGCCCATGTCAACATCTATAATATCCCAGCCCAACCAGGTCAAGACCTTGAAATACAGTAACTGAATTACAGTAAGACACCATATTTATGGGGGATACATTCCCAGCCAGACCACAGTTACCTGAAACCACAGGTATGACACAATGCCATTTAGCTTACTTCATACCATAAAGTTGTGTTGGAGGACCTGGAGATTCCTCAAGAGTTATCTTCTCTAGGAATTTGCTAGATCAACTTCTGGGGATAACACATCTCAAGAATTGCCTGGAAGACCTAGTACATGCAAAATCCAGATTATGTGCTTTGAACTGGGTTATCTGGCAGTGTAGACTCATATAATCCAATTCAAATCAGATAATCTGGATTTTATATGACAGTGTAGATGCGGCCTTAGAGAGAAAATTTCCCCCTAGTGGAGGTATGTGAAACTACTGATATGGGTTCTGGAGTTACAGGGGTCTTCTTGTACTTAATTGTTCCAGTAATTCCAGACTCTAGAACTCGCTTCAGATTCACAAAATGTGATCCGTAATACTCATGTCCATGAATCCATATGGCAAGAACTCAGGAAAGTTACTTTTTGTGACCAGGGCTTCCCAACCTCCCAGCCCATATGGCAACTACTGGATTGGGATAAGTTTTCTGGAGTCATCCTAAAAAGTAATTTTCCCAAGTTCTGTCCATAGTTATAAAAGGGAAGGGAAGGGGAGGAATTAGTTCCGCCACAATAGGACAGAAAGCAAAAAGTACAGTCTGTGACAATTCAGCGACAGCATCAATAAATGCAAGATGATCCTTTGTGAGAATAGTAATCGCTATTTAAGCCTTAATTGAATTGAAACACACTGTACTTGTACTACTGCATGTGGTTGATTAAAACATTGAACTTCAACCTTTTACTATTCTCCACTGCATTTTTCCCAGTTTATACGTCACCATGACGGTGACTTGAAATTGGGATCCATGACCTGATGACTGACTCAGGTCGTTTTGCTATCTGACTCAATGGGCAAGATGGAAGTCACATCTACTAACCTAACTTGTAACTTGACTCAAGTTACAAGCTCTATCCTCAGGTAGGATAGAGCTTGCAGACTCTATCCTACCTGAAGCCGCAAGCTAATATTGAGCACCAGAACAGTCACAGCTATCTCTTCTGATTTATTTATCGTGTCACCTGCAACCAGAACATTGTATTACATTTCTAACAGAACAAAACAAACAAACAGATTAAAAAACACACAAATTTTGCAAACTTGGTAGCTGATTAAATGTCCTTTGACCAGTATCTGGCCACTTGGAGTACCTCTGGTGTTGCCGCAAGAAGGTCCTCCATTGTGCATGTAGCAGGGCTCAGGGTGCATTGCAGCAGGTGGTCTGTGGTTTGCTCTTCTCCGCACTCGCATGTCGTGGATTCAACTTTGTAGCCCCATTTCTTAAGATTGGCTCTGCATCTCGTGGTGCCAGAGCGCAGTCTGTTCAGCGCCTTCCAAGTCGCCCAGTCTTCTGTGTGCCCAGGGGGGAGTCTCTCATCTGGTATCACCCACGGATTGAGGTGCTGGGTTTGAGCCTGCCACTTTTGAACTCTCGCTTGCTGAGGTGTTCCAGCGAGTGTCTCTGTAGATCTAAGAAAACTATTTCTTGATTTAAGTCATTGACGTGCTGGCTGATACCCAAACAGGGGATGAGCTGGAGATGTCTCTGCCTTGGTCCTTTCACTATTGGCTGCTACTTCCCGGCGGATGTCAAGTGGTGCAATACCGGCTAAGCAGTGTAATTTCTCCAGTGGTGTAGGGCGCAGACACCCTGTGATAATGCGGCATGTCTCATTAAGAGCCACATCCACTGTTTTAGTGTGGTGAGATGTGTTCCACACTGGGCATGCATACTCAGCAGCAGAGTAGCATAGCGCAAGGGCAGATGTCTTCACTGTATCTGGTTGTGATCCCCAGGTTGTGCCAGTCAGCTTTCGTATGATATTGTTTCTAGCACCCACTTTTTGTTTGATGTTCAGGCAGTGCTTCTTGTAGGTCAGAGAACGGTCCAGAGTGACTCCCAGGTATTTGGGTGCGCTGCAATGCTCCAGTGGGATTCCTTCCCAGGTAATCCTCAGAGCTCAAGATGCTTGTCTGTTCTTGAGATGAAAAGCACTCGTCTGTGTTTTAGATGGATTAGGGATCAGTTGGTTTTCCCTGTAATAGGCAGTTAGAGCACCTAACTGCCTATTACAGTTGCTTCCCTTCTTTTCTGATGAAGGGAAGCAACTGACAGGTTTAAGATCAACCAGAAGATTGGAACTTTATACACTGGACCACAGCATCAAATGTCTGAAGCAGTCACATCACTCAGCCTGATGGTAGGAGCAGCTGCTAGATACTGGAGGACAGTTTTAGATGTCAGGTTTCCCTACAGACTTGAAACTAGAGTGATGCCTTCAGGTGCTGTGGGACAGCGGCGACAGATGGTTTTTATGTCAGTGAAATAGTGAATCTGGTCCAGGTTTCAGTCTGAACTTAAAGGAACTCTCTAAGGCAGCGGTCCTCAGCCTGTGGGTCATATAGTTTTGTAACAATACCGTATTTTATTTGTTTTGAATTCTATTATCCTCCATGAATGGCGGATAAACACCCAATGGACACATATGTCCATATACAGCAGTGGTTCTCAACTTGTGGGTCCCCAGGTGTTTTGGCCTACTACTTTCAGAAATCCCAACCAGTTTGCCAGCTGTTAGGATTTCTGAGAGTTGAAGGCCAAAACATCTGGGGACCCACAAGCTGAGAATATAATAATAATAAAACTTTATTTATACCCCGCCACCATCTCCCCAAGGGACTCGGAGCGGCTTACATGAGGCCAAGCCCAACAACACATCAATAAAAACAACAAGCAATAAGCAAATAAACCACTGATCCAAGGTATTATGTTTTCTCCTTTCCTGCTAATAATCCACGTTCAACCGCTCAGATAGTTCCTTTAAAGTACAGTTAGTTCCCTATATTTGTGAGTTTAACTATTGCAAACCACAGACCAATAAAAAATATTATTTTCTTGGTGTCTTGATTGTTAGGACTGTTATTTGACGCACTGATTCAAAAAATTACATTGGATCAATTGCATTACCTCTATTAATTTGGATAAATCTCATTTCCCAGTTTATACGTCACCATGACAGTGACTTGAAATTGGGATCCATGACCTGATGACTGACTCAGGTCGTTTTGCTATCTGACTCAATGGGCAAGATAGAAGTCACATCTACTAACCTAACTTGTAATTTGTAAGCTCTCCTGCCAACCTAGCAGTTCGAAAGCATGCAAATGTGAGTAGATAAATAGGTACCACTTTGGCAGGAAGGGCATAAGACGCTCCAAGCAGTCATGCCAGTCACACGACCAGGAGGTGATAATGCAGGCTCCTCGGCTTGGAAATGGAGAACAGCATCTCCCCCAGAGCCAGAGATGAGCACCGCCTCTAAAACCAAAAATGAAAGGAGAAGCCTTTGCCATTGTTTGTGTTTGGGTGTCTCATTGTATTGTAACAGGGCATTGAATGTTTGATGGTTTGTCACCCTCTCTGACTCCCCCTGGGGAGAAGGGCGGAATATAAATTTATTATTATTATTATTATTATTATTATTATTATTATTATTTTAGATATAGTTATCATGATTCTCTATGGACAAGCAGATGGCAACTGGTAGATGGTATCTGTTCTGATCTCAAAAACTAGAGATGATAGGGCAAACTGGTGCCATTTTTTGAATCAGCAGGTCAAATATACCTAGAAACAGGGTTAGCATTTGAGGCCCCAAAATGTGTGTTGGCCTGTGTTATTAATGGATTTGATTCATATGTTCTCTCCAGGAATCTAGGTCCTTCAGTACGATGCTTTGGTCAATTTCCAATGAATATTGACCATAGAATCATGCTGGAGAACACTTACAGAGGTGTTCACTCAGCTTTTCAAAAAAAAAATTCTTTAAAAAATGTGGTTTACCAACTTTTGCAAGGGTTTTGTCACCCTAATCCCACAAAAGTACAGGGCCTACTGTACAGACAGATAGACAGACAGAAGTCTGTTGTCCTCAAGTGCAATGGAAGATGTCATATTATCAATTGTTAAATAATCTAGCTGCCAGTCTAATCATCGATTGTACATCAAATGGGGATGGCGAGGTCGTCCTGCCCTGTTTATTATAGGCAATGGAATGTTTTGGTCCAGTCCTGGCCACAGGATATACTTTTGGAAAAATGATGCCATAACCTTTGGGAAAGGGAAATCTCCAAAACCTTTTGGAAAATGGCATTCATTGCCATTTAGGAAAACCAGGAATCTCCCTGAGAAGAGTTAAAAACTCACTTGAGTCAACATTCTCCTTAGTGGTAAATATCAATTAATATTTGTTGAAGGCAATTATGTAGGTTTCTCAGCTGCTAGATATCTCTTTGAACTGTTAGGGACAAAGATATGCCAATGCACAAAAACATATATAGCAGAGTTTCAGAAGTGTTCTCTTTCAGTTGCCCAAAAAACCATCTACTCTTCCTTAAAACATCTTGGTTTAAATCATGCACTCAAGAGACCAAAAATGAGCAGTCTTCATTAAAAGTAACATAGTTGGTTTACTCACAAACTTCATGTATTCAGCATACAGGTACTTTGCATTGATATCCAGTTACAGATAGGATTTGAAGTAGTGTCTCTGTTTAGATAACACAGGGCATATTTCCTATAATCAACAGTCCAAAGTATCTCTCTGGTCTGAGAGTCCAATAGAGTCTGTACATTCTGTTTCTACTGGCTGCTGTAAAGCATACTGTTTCTACTGATTTCTAAACTAATAATATAAAGTAATAATATAATATGTTGTATATACATATAATATTTATAATATTATAATGTAATACAATATAATACTAATAATAATACAATATTATAATTATATATTTTATATTACATGTAATATTACAATATAATGGTATAGTACAATTTAAATATATAATACTGATATTGTGCTATGCTAATAATATAATATAATAATAATATAATATATTGTATGTATGTATGTGTATGTGTGTGTGTGTGTGTGTGTGTATATATATATATATATATATATATATCTTGTAAGCTGCTCTGAGTCCCCTTCATAAATAAATAAACTATACTGTGTCTACTGGAGTCTCTACATTGAAAGTCTAATGGTTTCTGCCTTTCTAAATTGGAGTCTGAGTCCTGAACAGTCCCAGTTCTGATCACATGGTTTGCAGCCCCTCCCACAACAAAGAGTTAAGGAAAACTGCATATCAATACACACACATACAATACAGTAAGTAATTATATGTATAACAACTAGTACAGGAGGCTTGAAGAAGGTTGCTGTTTTCAACTTATGGCAACCCCATAAATGAGAGACCTCCAAGTCATCCTATTTTCAATCATGCTGCTCAGATTTTGAAGACTCAGGGCGATGGCTTCCTTAATTGACTCTATCCAACTGCAATGCAGTCTTATTGGTCAGACCACACCTGGAATATTGTGTCCAATTCTGGGCACCACAATTGAAGAGAGATATTGACAAGCTGGAATGTGTCCAGAGGAGGGTGACTAAAATGATCAAGGATCTGGAGAACAAGCCCTATGAGGAGCGGCTTAAAGAGCTGGCCATGTTTAGCCTGAAGAAGAGAAGGCTGAGAGGAGACATCATAGCCATGTATAAATATGTGAGAGGAAGTCATAGGGAGGAGGGAGCAAGCTTGTTTTCTGCTGCCCTGGAGACTAGGATGCAGAACAATGGCTTCAAACTACAAGAAAGGAGATTCCACCTGAACATTAAGAAGACTGTGAGAGCCATTCAGCAGTGGAACTCTCTGCCCCGGGGTGTGGTGGAGGCTCCTTCTTTGGAAGCTTTTAAACAGAGGCTGGATGGCCAGCTGTCAGGGGTGCTTTGAATGAAATTTTCCTGCTTCTCAGCAGGGGGTTGGACTGGATGGCCCATGAGATCTCTTCCAACTCTATGACTGTATGATTCTTCTTTTCCTTCTACCTTACCAAACACAATGTGATAAAACTAGAGCTGCCAAACTGAAAACAGGAGAGGACATCTATATCTTTCATCATTGTGCAGAAGAGGGCATTTCATAAGATGTTGTCACATAACAAGGTAACAAGCAACAGAGGCTGAACTTCTGCCTTTTACACAGTTATTAAAGCTCCAGTTTTCACTCTAGCAGCCCAAGATGAAACAAATCATAGGAGAGCATCTTGCCTTGGTCCATGGCCACCGCTCATGACACATCACAGCTTTCCCAGTCTACATCTTTCATTGGGACACTTCCCAGAGGATCCACTGCATTTGTTTGTTGCAGTGAAAAGAATAGAGGCTGGTGGCATCTTTCAAAACTGACAGCTTTATTGTGGCTTGTGCCATGAAGGCTTATGTCATAATAAATCTGTTCATTGTGGAGGACCATGAGATGCATGTGTGTGTTGTTTGTGTTTTTTGTTAGGCATCCCAGCTACTAAGTATTTCCTGCTTATCAAACCTGTCTTTTAAGACATCACCTTATTATGATATGTAGGGCTGTCCCTACAATTGAATAAGGTGAGGTATTAGCTTCAGGCAACAGATTTGGCAAGTCGGTAATGGGCAGCAAATCATTAGCTATTTATCTTGCTATTAGGATTTATTTGGAGTGTCAAAAATGGGAAGAGATGGTAGTGCATTTTTTTTCCTTGGCTGGATGGGATGCAATGTATCTTGACTTGGGGAGATGATGAAAATACCTGTAGCTAAACAACTTCAGGCAACAACTTCAGAATGTTTTGGTACAGTCTTGACCCTTGTGATCGCAGGACTGTGATGGTTCAAATCCAGGGAGTGGGGCGAGCTCCCATCTGTCAGCTCCAGCTTCTCATGAGGGGACATGAGAGAAGCCTCCCTCAGGATGGTAACGCATCCAGGCATCCCCTGAGCAACGTTCTTGCAGACGACCAATTCTCTCACACCAGAGGCAACTTGCAGTTTCTCAAATCGCTCCAGACATGGAAAAAAAATCCACATTGCAAGACATCTTGTTACCAAGTAAAAAAAGATTTTTTTAAAAAAACCTCTACAAGATGTGTGTGCACGCGCACAAGCGTGTCTTCAAGTAACCTGTAGGCTCATGGTGACCCCATGGATTTTATAGGGTTTTCTTAAGCAAGGACTTTCCAGAATAGGAAACTCCTGGCTTCAAGTCCCAAATGCGCTTTGCTAGAGACTCAGGATTATCTGCACATTGCACCTACCTCCATATACCTCTACATATTACCTGTCAAGTTCAGCATTTTAAATTTTGTCCATTACATTTGGCCCGGCCTTTAGGTTTTAATTGTGTCACGGTGTCATTGTCATTGTCTTACCGTTTTATTGTTTTGCTTGATGTTTTATTATTTGCTTATGAGTTTATTGTGTATTGTATGTTGTTGATTGTTGGCGGCCTTGGCCTTTGTAAGCCGCATCGAGTCCTACGGGAGATTTTGCAGGCTTTAAATAATAATAATAATAATAATAATAATAATAATAATAATAATAATAATAATAATAATTAATAATAATAATAATAATAATAATAATAATAATAATAATAATAATAATGGGTTTGCCATTTCCATCTTTCAAAACATAGCCTACAGCACCTGGATTTTTTTATAGCCTCCCATCCAAGCCCTAAATAGTGCTGACTGTGCTTAAGGTCCAAGATCAGATTGAATCTGGTGCCTTTAGAGTATTTCGGGCACTAAAAGAGAATAATCTAAAAGTCAAACTTCTCATTAGATGCAAAGCAAATTAGACCTGGAAACAAAAAAGTGGTGAAGTGCACCCTCTGGTGGGAAACAGCTGCAATTGCATGGGGAAAGGAAAGCCGCTGCACTTAAAACGAATGATTACAATGCAGGCTACAATCTCATAGCAAGTGCCAGCTATCCAGATATACAAGGTGCATCTTCATTGTAGAATTAATGCAGTTTGGCACCACTTTGGCTGCATTCTTTCAATGTTATGAAATCATGGAAGTCGTAGTTTAGTGAGGCACTAGCACTCTTTGGCAGAAAAGGCTAAAGACCATGTAAGAACTGTAACTCCCAGATGTCTATAGCATTCAGCTATGACAGTTAAAATGGAATCAAAATGCATTAATTCTGCATGTACAAAGGTACTTAGCTCCCTTTGGGTTAAAAATAATTGGGAAAATGAACAGTTATTAAGGAAATTCCTATCCCTTTGTGTGCATTTTAAAGATTAGTTGTAAAATCTGGTTGCTGATTTCAAAATATCACCAGATATAAAATATAAGGAGGTCCATGGGATCTGAGCGCAGGGGTCCTGGCAGTGGGAGATCAGGGGAAGTCTAGCCCTCGGATAATATTGGTGGGTGGGGTAAGACATCACTCCATTACCAATAAATGTCTTATTTTATTCCTTAGTGGGATAGCATAATGGGTAATTGTTGTTTTTTTTAAGTACTAGAAGTACTTAGTACTTCTAGTACTTAGTCTCAATTGTCACCTTGCTTGCAGTGTCTAAGAATACAGACAGTGCCCAAGTTACGAAAAAGATAGGTTTTGTAGGTTTGTTGTTAAGTTGAATTTGTATGTGAGTCAGAATATGTACATTTTTAAGTGTAACCACGTGTGTGTGTGTGTGTGTATACAGACAGCAAAACAAACACCACTGGGGTGTTAACCCTTCCATATACTATCCATAACAAATGGAAGAGTTAACACCCCAGTGGTGTTTGTTTTGCTGTCTGTGCCTTTTCTCCATAATAATTCTTACAGGAGTGAATTTCCCTTCCTAGGGGTAGATTTCTCTCACTTCCTGTTGTCCCACACCTGTTCTTAACTATGAGTCATTTGTAAGTCAGATGTTTGTAGCTTAGGGACTACCTGTTCTTTTGCACTAGAACTCCCAAGTTTCCCCAAACAGCATAGCAACAAAACCTTCCCTTTTACATTTTATCTTCAAATCTCTAGATATTCTGAGTTGACTCTAGCTGTTACTTTTGAAGTCTGAAAACAAGGTGATTTGTTTCAAGAAGCAAATCAGAAACATAAGATAGAATCTCACTGGAGCAGCATACAAAGAGAAGACATTCCTCCTGATGTGCCAGCTCCACTGGTTGCCAGTCTGCGACCAAGCACAATTCAAAGTGCTGGCTGTAGCCTATAAAACCCTAAACGGTTCCAGCCCAGCTTATCTGTCCGAACATATCTCCCCCTATGAACCACTTCGGAGATTAAGATAATCTGGGGAGACCCTGCTTTCAGTCCTGCGTTCTTCGCAGGTGCGACTGGTGAGGATGAGAGACAGGGCCTTCTCAGTGGTGGCCCCTCGGCTGTGGAACTCCCTCCCCAGCGAAATTAGAGCAGCACCCCTGCTCTAGACAATGAATCATTGTCTGTTTGTAAACTGCCTTGAATCCCCTTCGAGGTTGAGAAAGGTGGGGTAGAAACAAAGTAAATCAATAAATCTCGCCTTACCTCCAGAAGCATACAAACAGCTTGGCCTCTCACTAAACATTGAGAAAACCAAAGTGCTCTACTAGCAGGCACCAACCAATCCCTCTGAAATGCTAGAAGTAAAGCTGAATGATGTTATGCTAGAAAATGCTGTCCATTTCTGCTACTTTGGTAGCCACTTCTCCACAAAAGTCAAAATTGACTTCAAAATGCAGCACCATCTGAGCTCTGTGAGTGCAGCATTCTTTTGAATGAAGCAGAGAGTGTTTGAAAATCCAGCTATTCACAGGGATACCAAGATGTATTGTCCTTCCAACTCTGTTGTACACCTGCAAATATGGAACATCTACAAACGTCATTCTCAACTTCTGGAACAAATCCATCAGCATTGGATCCTGTAAATCTCTTAGGACAGTGGTTCTCAACCTGCGAGTCCCTAGGTGTTTTGGCCTACAACTCCCAGAAATCCCAGCCAGTTTACCAGCTGTTAGGATTTCTGGGAGTTGAAAGAAACATCTGGGGACCCACAGGTTGAGAACCACTGTCTTGGGAAGAAAGTTGGAAAAATGTCAGCATTCTGGAAGAAGCAAAGACCACCAGCATTGAAGAGATGATTCTCCGCCACCCACTTCACTGGACTGGCCATGCTGTCCAGATGCCCGATAATCATCCCCCAAAGCAGTACTTTGCTCTAAGTTCGAGAACAAAAAACACTGTTGATAGACAAAAAAAGAGATTTAAAGATGAGCTTCAATCTAGACTTTTAAAATGTGAAATAAACACTGAGAACTGGGAAGCCCTGGCCTTCAAGCATTGTCAGTGGAGGTCAGCTCTTATCAACAGTGCGATGGATTTTGAAGAGACGTGAAAAGGGGGAAATGTGTCAAGAGGAAGGCATTTTGTTGGGGCTGCCTTCCTTCTGGAAATGCATGTCCTCACTGTAAAAGACCATGAGGATCCAGAATAGGTCTCTACAATCACTTATGAACCCACAACAAGACTTCACCCTTGAAAGACAATCATACTCAACCACGAGGGATCACCTATGATGATGACCTCCAGAAATGATAAGAGCAATGATTCACCAGATCTCAAGGATCTCCCGTCAGCGATCAGAGATAACAAAAAACACCTCCTGGTAGCTTAGATGAGAGAATATCATTAGCCAGGAAGAACTCCATGAGGAGTACTTCCGATATATTGTATTCTCAATGAGCAGGGCTTGGGAAAGTTCCAGTTTCCATCACCAGCTTCTCTGACCAAGCTGACTGAGAAATTCTGGGCGTTGTAGGTAAAAAAGAAAAATGAAACCATGGCAAAATCTGTCAACAGCTATTATCAGAAATGCAGGAGGAAGAACATTCAGTACCAGCTAGCCTCCAGATGTGATTCACGCTGCTAAGCACTGAAACTGTTTTAGTAGAACAGTTTACAAAAAGATGTGTAATGCCAATACAACTATGTAGCATTGGATTTCAAGACAACTTCCTCACCTTCCAAGCAGAAGGACCGCCAAGTGCTATTCTTGACCCTTGGAGCATCTTCAAAGGGTTGCATACAAGGACAAATCATTTTCGCCATTTTATCTCTGCTTTAGAATAAAATGGGGGGCCCAGATGGCACAGTGGGTTAAACTATTGTTGACCGAATGGCCACAGGTTCGAATCCAGGGAGCAGCATGAGCTTCTGCTAACAGCCCCAGCTTCTGCCAACCTTGCAGTTCGAAAACATGCAAATGTGAATAGATCAATAGGTACCGCTCCGATGGGAAGGTAATGGTGCTCCATGCAGTAATGCTGGCCACATGACCTTGGTGGTGTCTATGGACAATGCCAGCTCTTTGGCTTAGAAATGGAAGTGAGCACCACCCCGCAGAGTCGGATACCACTGGACTTAATGTCAGGGGAAAACATTTACCTTTAGCTATCAGAAAAAATAATTTTTCTATGTAGTGCTCACACAGCAGGATGGATTTCAGGAAAATAGACTGGCTTTCTTTAGATATGTTGGATTACAAGTCCCATCAACCACAACCCAAAGATGTATTATTTCCTGGAAGTTATTTATATCCCATTCCTGTCATTCTTTGACTGGATTCATCTCTAGGATTCTCTAGGTTCTCCAGCATGACTTCTGACAAAAGTTGAGTGAAGAATTGCACTAGAGGACCTAGAAATGTCTAGATGGAACATTTTAATCTAATCCAGAAATAATAAACTCGACTGGGCCGACTGAATTTCTGAGTGACCGGCTGAAATTTTAACTTTCTGTAATGCTAAAAACTTTGAGACTGAAGGAAAACTTCATGAGGAAGCAGAATTCATATTTGAGGCAATGCGTTCATTTACTTTTCTGATGCAACCCACGAGTTAGACTTGTCAGCAAACAAAGACCAGAAATGGCTCTAATTGTGGGATTCTTCTGTACAGCTCTCCATAGGATATAGATGCTAGGATGATTAGAACTAGGATCTTGGACTGGTTGAACTCCATTATCTTACAGGGTTATTGTGAGAATCAAAGTAGGTATGGGAGCCATATTTTGCAAGCTTGAGAATGATAACAAACTTTGGTTTAGAAAGTCTGGAGGAAAGGTATTATATAAATTAAATTAAATACATTGGAGAAAAGGTATTATATAAATTAAATACAGTAAACAGACCGATAGACAGGCAGGTATGGTCAGACTCATCTCAATACCTGCTGAGAGGGCATGCAAGTTACTTGAGACACAGAAATGAGAGAAGCAGGCTAGCACTTCAACCATAAAACAAAAATACTGCCTTCCAGATGTTTAGGACTAAAACTGCTATCAGCTCTAGCAGCATTACCAGTAGTCAGGAGCAATAGAAACTATAATGGTTTTTTTAAAAAACAAAACAAAAACAATGTGGGCGGTACCATGTTGGGGAAGGCTGAGGCAGACTATCCAGCCCAGTAGTCATTTATGCTCCCAGAATCCCCCAGCAAACGCACACTTTTGCCTGGAGCAATTGGAAAAATATGGTCCCAAAAGACCAACGGTTATGGATCACAGCAAAGCAGAAAGCCCAAAAGTCCATATGAAAATAATTTAACTACCCCTCCCACCCCTCACCCACCCTACTTCTCTGGTTCATTTCTCCTGTGGGTCAAAAGGACCTTCCGACTCATTCCAGTTCTTCTCCTGGTTCTTCTTCCGGTTCCTTTCTGCCATTACGATGGCAGCAATCACTGTCACGAGGACCGTGACAGTGATCACAAGGACAGTGGCTGTCTCTGCCACACACAACTGGTTGTCCACCGAAATGAGGAGGGAACCAGCAAGTTGCCAGGGGCTAGCACAAGTGATATTCTCATAGTCATCCACATGGAGATGTCGGACGCTCATGATCTTGCCAAATACCCGCTGGAGGTCACAGTCGCAGGCCCACTGGTTGCCTGCAAGCTGGATGTGGGTGCTGATGGTCTGGATATTCAGAAAAGTCTTGAATTTGAGGTGGATGAGCTGGTTGCCTGTCAATCCCAGAAGATTCATATTGTGCAATGAGGTGAATGCCTGCACCTCAATAGAACTGATGTTGTTGTTGCTAAGCAAAAGGACTTCCAGGTTTTGGAGCATGAAAAAGAAGCCATTGTGGACCACCGCAAGTCGGTTGGACTGGAGGTAGAGGTGGCGGAGTCTGGACAGGCCTCGGAAAGTCCCCCTCTCAATGGACGTCACTCGATTGTAGCTGAGATCCAACTTCTCCAAGTTCTCCAGAAACTGAAGGCTTTCGAAACCCAAAGCTACCAAATAATTGTGAGCCACTTTGAGGTCCTTGAGGGACGTCAAGTCATCTGAGAAGTCATGTGGCAGGCGGGCAAGTCGATTGTGGCTGAGGTCCATCTTCTCTAGGAAGTTCAGGGACTTGAAGGCTCTGGGCCAAATGCGGGTGAGAGAATTGTGGGACAGGAGGAGGATCTTCATGGACCACAGAGCGTCGAAGCAGCCTCCCTCAAGACCACTCAAGTTGTTGTGCCTCAGGTCCAACATCCATGTGTTATGTGGGATAGCATGGGGAATGTGGGACAGATGCCGACCATGGCAGTCCACAAAACTGGAGGATTCATAGCAGAAGCATCCCTGGGGGCAGGCCTTGGAAGCGTGGGTTGCAAGAACCGGCAAGAAAAAGAGAACTAGCGCACACAAGGATGCCGACGACATATCCCTTGGGCCCTGATGCTGAGAGGAGATGACTTTTGCTACGCGCTTGCAGACTCCTGAGAGCAAACTGGTCAGGAGGGAACCGAGATCACAGTGCTAGCGTTCCTCAGAAGAGATCGTTGTCAGCTCCTGGGGATAAGAGAAGAGAGAGTCAGATTTCTTCAAAGGAACCGGCTAACAAAGAGGTTTTTGTCAAGTGATTAGCTAAGAGCTTCCTTGGACTTCAGCCTTGGGAGGACAACAGGAAGCTTGCGTGAACAAGAGAGAAGAGGAAACAGATCGGACAGAGGAGCCCATAGCTGGAGTGGAGGAACAGAAGCTTCACTTTTGGCATGAAGTAACGATCCTAGCCTCTCTTTTTCTCTAAACTTTCATCTTCCAGTTAACAAGACACAAAGCTTTGGCTTTAGCCATTGCTGTTCTGAAGAGAAAGGCTAAATAATAAAGAAGGCAGCATTAAACAGCGGAACTCACTGCCAAAAGTTGTAATTACTGCTACATCCTCGGGTGGCTTTAAAAGTGAATTGGGAAGATTCATGGAGCCATAGTGGATGTCATATCATCCCCAGTATCAGAGCAGGTATTTATTTATTGTTTATTTAAAACATTTGTATTCTTTCCTTCTCACCCCGAAGGGGACTCAGGGTGGAGCACAGCATATATACGGCAAGCATTCAATGCCAGGGCACGAATTCATGTATGCATACAAAAACATTAAAAACATTTAACTCAATATTAAAATACACAATTTAAAACTGTCTTGGTCATCTACGTCAAATCTAATTGGCCTGGAAATCTTTCCTATTGCTGCTTTATTGCCCTGTCCTGAAAGCTTGGTCCCACAGCCAAGTTTTGACCATCTTTCTGAAGGACAGGAGGGAGGGAGCCAATCTGATCTCACCAAGAAGGGAATTCCGTAGCCGGGGGGAAATCACTGAGAAGACCCTGTCTCTCATCCCTACCTATCACACCTGTGACAATGGCGGGAAGGAAAGCAGGGCCTCCATGGAGGATCTTAATCTCCATGATGGTTCATAGAGGGAGATTCGTTTGGGCAGGTAAATTGGGCCGGGACCGTTTAGGGTTTTATAGGCCAAAGCCAGCACTTTGAATTGTGCCTGGTAGCAAACTGCCAGCCAATGGAAGTGGCGTAACATGGGAGTTGTATGCTCCCTGTATGCCGCCCCAGTTATTAACCTGGCTGTCCCTCGTTAGACTATTTGAAGCTTCCGAGCAGTCTTCAAAGACAACCCCATGTAGAGTGAGTTGCAGTAGTCTATCCTAGATGTAACGAGAGCATGGATCACCGTGGCCAAGTCTGAATTCCCAAGGTACGGGCACAGCTGGCGCACAAGTTTTAATTGTGCGAAAGCTCCCCTGGCCACCGCTGCAACCTGGGATTCCAGGCTCAGTGATGAATCCAGGAGAACTCCCAAACTGCAAACCTATGCCTTCAAGGGGAGTACACCCCTATATCCCATGCCAAAGAGCATGGGATGAAGGGTGCTCTTGGAGTCTGTGAATTCCTTTTTTAAACTTTTTGCTATTTCAACATATTCAGTGTTTAAACATTCTTATACTGATCACTTCCCCTTAACATATTGTACAGAACATATATGTCTTAATGCCTATAATATTCATCCTCCCACTTCATTACATATTGTCCAGTCGCCCAGTGCTGACCCTTCACCCCAGACCAGCCAATTGCAATACTTATTTCCAAAAATCAGTTGTTTCTCTTACAGGTTTGTTCCCCTTACCTTCTATATATACATATTCTATTAATTTCCCCCAAATCTTCCCAAAATCATCTTTTTTTTTATAATCCTCTTTTAACCTTTATGTTTCCTGTCAGTTTATTAACAATCTTGCTGCTGTTACCAGATTGGCAATTAATTATTTTAGTTCTTTTGGTATTTTGACATTATCAATGAACGACAGCAATGCTATCTCCGGTGTTCCTGTTATCTCTGTTTGGGTGATTCTTCTTATTTCTTGAAATACATTTTCCCAAAATTTTGAACATATTTACAAGACCACCACATGTGTATATATGTACGTTTCTTGACAGCCCCTCCAGCACTGCTTAGAATGTTTATTATCGATTTGATTTAATTTGATTGGTGTGAGATCAGATTCCAAGCAGTCTTCAAAGGCATTTCCACACCACTTTGTAATAATTCTCTTTTATTCTTATTGACATATTTTAATATACGCATATTCCACATTCCTTTCCAGTTTTGAGGGTATATTACTTTACTAGCTGTCCCCTGCCATGCGTTGCTGTGGCCCAGTCTGTATATATGTGTTTTGTGTGTGTGTGTGTGTATTTGTGTGTGTGTGTATTTGTGTATATGTGTATGCGTTAATATGTAATTTTTTTGGGGGGGTGGCTTTTAAAGCCCCTTCCATTGTGTTTTCCAGTGTTTTTATGAGTGATTGTCACTCATTGGCCTGAAAAGTGTATTGTGTCCAAATTTGGTGTCAATTCATCCAGTCGTTTTTGAGTTATGTTAATCCCACAAATGAACATTGCATTTTTATTCACCGTATATAGACTAGCCATCCCCTGCCATGCGTTGCTGTGGCCCACATGGGAGGTGGGCACAGCACCCACCTCCCTGTGTGGGAGGTTGGCCCAATTCTATCGTTGGTGGGGTTCAGAATGCTCTGTGATTGTAGGTGAACTATAAATCTATGATTCTAAATAGTGTGTAAAGATAAAAATAAAGGTTTCCCTTTAACATCAAGTCTAGTCATGTCCGACTTGGGGGGGGGGGGTGCTCATCTCAATTTCTAAGCCGAAGAGCCAGCGATGTCCATAGACACCTCCAAGGTCATGTGGCCAGCATGACTGCATGGAGCACTGTTACCTTCCCGCCAGAGCAGTACCTATTAATCTACTCACATTTGCATGTTTTCGAACTGCTAAGTTGGCAGAAGCTGGGGCTAACAGCGGGAGTTCACCCTGCTCCTCAGATTCGAACTGCCAACCTTTCAGTCAGCAAGTTCAGCAGCTCAGTGGTTTAACCTGGTGTGCTACCAGGAACTCCATAAAAGGTGTGTAGGTTACCTTATTTTTCTGTCTGTGATTGTGTCCTTGGGTATTGTTCTGGGAGCCTTGGTCCAGAGAGGGGGGCAAAAAGAGCTTGGAAAAAGTTCATATTTTTTACTTTACATGTACCAGAATCCAGCAGGGAATTGTGGAAGCTGTAATTTCCCAAAAGAAAGGAGGTTTTCAAACAGTGGTTGAAATGAAATGCAACTATCAACACCGTCAGGCAAGAGTCCCAAAAGGGAGCTAAATTCAGCCCATGCTTATTGAAGCGAACAGTTACTGGCATCAGCTGAAGGAGACGCTGGTTGACCTTCCTGCACCTTTCTTGCTTCCTGCGGCTGCAGAAGCCATACATATGCAGGGATTATGGCCTGTAGAGGCAAAAGCCGATCAGCTGTTGACTCAAACCTTCTAGCTCTAGCTTGTTTTCACATCTGGGATGCTATTAATCCTGAAGAGGAGGACAGCTGAGAAGGGCAAGGAGAGACCCAACGGATGCTCTTGATCTCTGACAGGGAAGGTATAAAATGAGGTCAATCTTGTATAACAGGAATTGTATAAAAAAGTTCACAAGCTTGAGAAGTGTTATTATTTTTAGATTAAACACTCAAATCCTCTAGCCAAGGAATGTGGGGACTGGAGGATTCTGGGACACATAGTCCAAAATGTGACTTTCCTGATCTCTAATTCAAATGATGCTTACTTATGAGGTTGTCCTCTAAGGAAATGAACAACATCAGGAAGGAAAGCTAAACCTCCAAAGAGGGATACAACCCTGAGATAAAGGAAGCAACCTCTCCATTGTCGTCGATGTTGTAAATTTTCATTTTGTTTTCGGTTTATGGCACTGTTTCTCAACCTGGGGGTCAAGACCCCTGGGGGGGGTCAGGAGGGGGAGGTGTCAGAGGTGTCACCAAAGACCATCAGGAAACACAGTATTTTCTGTTGGTCATGTAGATTCTGTTTGAGAAGTTTGACCCAATTCTATCGCCAATAGGGTTCAGAATGCTCTTTGATTGTAGGTGAACTATAAATCTTAGCAACTACAACTCCCAAATGTCAAGTCTATTTTTCCCGAACTCCACCAGTGTTCACATTCGGGCATATTGAGTTTGGTCCAGATCCATCATTGCTTGAGTTCACAGTGCTCTGTGGATGTAGGTGAACTACAACTCCAAAACTCAAGATCAGTGCCCACCAAACCCAGTATTTTCTGTTGGTCATGGGAGTTCTGTGTGCCAAATTTGGTTCAATTCCATCATTGGTGGAGTTCAGAATGGTCTTTGATTGTGGGTGAACTATAAATCCCAGCAACTACAACTCCCAAATGACAAAATCAATCCCCCCCCCCCAAACCCACCAGTATTCGAATTTGGGAGTTATCAGGAATTTGAGCCAAATTTGACCCAGTAAATGAAAATGCATCATGCGTATCAGATATTTACATTGTGATGCATAATAGTAGCAGCATTACAGTTATGAAGTAGCAACTAAAATAATGTTATGGTTGGAGTCACCATAACATGAGGGACTATATTAAGGGGTCACAGAATTAGGAAGTTTGAGAAACACTGGTTTATGGCATATGTATCATGGGGATTTCTTGACAAGATTTGCTCAGAGGACTTGCCATTGCCTTCCTACGTGGGTGAGATTAGTATACAACATTTAAAGGTTTGGGAGCTTCTTGAGTTTGCAGTGGGAGATCTAAACTGTCACTTACTGGTATATTCTTTTAGATTTATACTCGGAAGTAATCTACTGGCTTTTATTTATATTCAATATTTTGCATTTAACAGCTGGTCCTTGGGATTAATTTGAAGAGGGGACACTAATCACAGGGCGGCTAAAGCCACTTGTTCGTTCTCCCAAATTTAGGTCACTTAACACTTTTAATTCTAAAAATTCCTCTTCGAGTTTTGTAACACAACAGGAAATATGCCAGGGTCACAGATCAGGCTCTGCTACGAGCTTAGAGAAGGGGTCGGAAGCACCACAGTATTAAAATCAAATACCAAGGCAAGATGCTACTCAGTCAAAGTGGAAGACATCAAATTGAAAATCCCCTTGATTTCAATGAGAGTTACCCCAACAACATGAGGATAGGATTGCAAAACTAATATGATATCTGAGTTATTAGGCTCAAAATAACCCTCACTTGGGGTGATTCCACAACAAATATATGTAGCAGAGTGCCAGAAGCATAGCAGAAACTTAGGTGTGGTGAGATAGGATTAGCTTTCATTCAAGAGGATGAATTGGGATGGCAGAATCAAACTAGGTTCCAAAAATATATTTATTAAAGTAAAAAGAAATCCATTCTAGATAGAAAAAGTCCTGGAGCTAATTAGCTTACTAAACTATCTCCTAAGGAAGGTAAAAGGATAAAATTACAAAAGATTCCATGCAGCTACATTTTGTCTGGAGAATGACAAAATATGTCCTCACTGGAAAGAAGACAAAGGCAGAAGAGGAAAGGCCAAAATAGAGAATGACCACATGGCCAAACTCAGGATAATAAAAATACCTTTAAAGAGGAAGTTAGCTCATCTCTCACAGGGATTACATTGCTACATCTTCAAAGTGGGGAGAAGATTGTGGCAAGAGAAGAAGGAGAGAAAAGACAGAGCCCCTACTAGGATAAGCATGTATAGGAATGTGGGGAAGGAATCCCTCACTCTTATTCTATCTAGCCTAGCAATTCATTGAGGACTGGAGACTTGTGCAGTCAGGGATGAAACCCAACGAAATTTAAATCTCATTGAAATGATGCTTAACTGTGAATTGACCATGCCAATTAAGAGGCACATAATACTCTATGAAAAATATTAGAGTTATAGAGGTAAATTTTGAATACAGATATTCAACATGGCAACCATCCCACAAGGAGAATCCAAAAACACAAAAGGCTGCTTTTGTCCCATATCCACACATGATGTTCATCTTCATCAGGCGCACAAGAGAGCCTAACAATGCCTAGATAAGCATTCACTCTACACTCCCAGCACAATTCTATGATCCCTTTCCATTGGAATTTCCACCACTGAATTACACTGGAGGCCTAGGGAGAACACTTCTCTAGGCATCACTGTGTTCTCCTGCAAAATTCGATAGTATCTTTCAGCCAGAAACCCCAAAATATCACGTTCATTTCAGAGTTCCAGATTATACATGAAGATGTTATTCTACAAAGGATCCTAGAACTGATTGTGTAATATGCAGACCTACTGTATATTCATTCCTCTTGAAAGTAACTCCTCAAACCAAGACTATTAAGTTCCAAGTCACACAATAAATAATGGCTGATAGCTCCAAAGTCAATGCAGTGTATGCTTTGGTCTAAATTTCAATGGAGCTATCCAAGGTGCTGAATTTATCATGGGAATTAGGGGAACCAGTGAAAAACTAGATTGTAATTCTACGCTGTAGAATTAATGCAGTTTGACACCAACTTAACATCCATGGCTAAATGCGAGAGTTGTAGTCCTACAAGGTCTTTAGCCTTCTTTGCCAAGGAGAGCTGGTATCCCATCACACTCCAAATTCCATGATTCAATAGTATTCTGCCAGTTAAAGTGGTCTCGAATGGCAACTGGAAGCTCTGGTGTAACTTGAACAGTAAATCCAGTCCAGTTTTTCATCCAGACATAAGCTACAGTCCAAAGTTGTTACTCCTATGTGTCTTTAACTCAACTCTGACTTACTATGACCCTATCATATGGTTTTCTTGAAGATGTTTCAAAATAAAATTTGCTATTACCTTCCTCTAAAACTGGGAGAACATGGCTTACTCTATGTCAGTGATTCTCAAACTACCTAATGCCGCGACCCCTTAATACAGTTCCTCAGGTTAGGGTGACCCCCAACCATAACATTATTTTGTTGCTACTTTATAACTGTAATTTTGCTACTGTTATGAATCATAATGTAAATATCTGATATACAGGATGTATTTTCATTCACTGGACCAAATTTGCCACAAATACCCAATACGCCCAAATTTGAATACTGGTGGGGTTGGGAGAGGATTTATTTTGTCATTTGGGAGTTGTAGTTGCTGAGATGTATAGTTAATCTACAATCAAAGAGCATTCTGGGCTCCACCAACAATGGAATTGAACCACGTGTGGCACACATTTGGCACCCATGATCAAGAGAAAATACTGGAAGATTTTGGTGGGCATTAACGTTGAGTCAATGCCCACCTACATCCAGAGAGCACTGTGGACTCAAACAATGATGTGTCTGGACCAAACTTGACATGAATACTCAATATGTTCAAATGTGAACACTGGTGGAATTCGAGAAAAATAGACCTTGACATTTAGGAGTTATAATTGCTGGGATTTATAGTTCACCTACACTCAAAGAGCACTCTTAACCCAGCCAAAAATGGATCTGCACCAAACTTGGCACACTACCTACATGGCCAATATTGAATACTGGTGGGGTTGGTGAGGGGGTGTTTTTGAATTCTGGGAGTTGCAGAACACCAAAAGTTCACAAACACCAAAAAGGAAGAGAAGGACAGGTGGAGAGATCATCAGCCTTCTTAGCCAAAGGGGTTCCTAAGACCATCAAAAATATGTGTTTTCTGATGGTCTTTGGCAAGACCCCACCTCATGACCCCCCCCCCAGGGGTCCCAACACTGCTCTATGTGCTATTGAAAATAATCCAGTTCCCAAGGAGTAGTGCAGCTGTACACGAAGAAGACTTTCCTTTTGCATCTACATGACATTCTTCAGAAATGAATTTATTCCTTTCAGCCTTGGATCCCTGCCTGATGTCTATGTGGTTGACTCCACTGCTATACCAACACATTCTGCAAAATGTTAACAAAAGCAGGCAAGAGACTTGTGGCACTGTGGCAGCATAAGAATTGACTTTTTTGGAGTACAGAGTGCTACTCAAAACATCAGTTCTTTGACAATTGAGTATCCAGAGCTTTTGGCTGACAATCAACTGCAAGCTTCCAGGAAAGGAAAGCATAGTTGTAACCAATGGGTACAAATACGGTACACATTCTTGGTACACAAATTCCCTACATCAGAGAACCTGAGAAGCACAGGGCTATAACCCAGATGCATGCCTTTAAGGTGTCACAAGAAGTTTTGTTCTTTTGACTGAAAACAATATTAACACAATGTATTGTCGAAGGCTTTCATGGCCAGAATCACTGGGTTGGTGTAAGTTTTTCAGGCTGTATGGCCATGTTCCAGAAGCATTCTCTCCTGATGTTTTGCCTGCATCTATGGCAGGCATCCTCAGAGGTTGTGACCCCAACAACCCAAATTTAACACAAGATTCTTCCTCTCCTACCAATTACAAATTGCTAGAATTGTACATTTGGTAATTTCAAAAAACAATGAGGGACCCATGTCCTTTAGTGCCTGCTGTTTCAATAAACAACATACACAGTATGCACGCCACTCTAATTTCACAATTGCAGATATTTCACCACACATCCTCTTTTTCACCCCACCCCACACAGGTGCCCAAAAGCTTCCAGCCATACCTTCTGCACTGGGTTGTGATCCCAGCAGGAAGTTCTCTCTTCTTTCACCCATTTTCCTGCACTGATCAGGTCTTCTTCTCTATCATTCAGTTGCTGATGAGTCTTTCCCAAAGGACTGGATTGCTTTCAGAGGCTGAATAAACACAGTCGAGCTCTAATCTCAGTTTGGGATTATACGGGTTAGCTGTCTGGCCCGTTGCCACCCTAACAAGTAAACTGGCCTGATAGAAACTACTTTCTCATCCTAAGCATTGCAGCTTAAAGGGACGGAGGGGTGAAAGGGAGGGAAGAAGGAAGGAAAGAAGGAAGGAAGGAAGGAAGGAAGGAAGGAAGGAAGGAAGGAAGGAAGGAAGGAAGGAAGGAAGGAAGGAAGGAAGGAAGGAAGGAAGGAAGGAAGGTGCTGCTTCCATAAACACAGTTTTCCAAAAAGTAGTTCTATTTTGGAGCAGCTCAGCTTTGAATTAGCATTTAAGACCCACTAGTTTTGCAAAACGTCCATTTCCTTGGAGGTACAAATGGCTGGAAGTGGTTTGTTTATAGCAGTGGTCCCCAACCTTTTTTTGACCAGGGACCACTTTGACCAGGGACCACTTTCCAACATTAGTACCAAAAGGGTTACAAATCAGTTTTTGGTCAACTTTCGATTCGGTTTGGTTATTTGGGTTGTGCTGATTCAAAAAATGACATTGGATAAGCCACATCAGCTCTAGTTTCTGATAGAGAACATATGCCATCCAGTAGTCGCCATCTGCTCGCCCACAGAAAACCATATTTAATAAGCCTTGGAACTATAAGAGGGTTTCTCAAGACCAGTTGCTCTCGTTGCAATGGTGTAATAATAGTGAGGCCGCAGACCATATTTTAGTTCTTACAGGCCACTGGTGGTCCACGGACCACAGGTTGGGAACCACTGACTTAAAGAGATCAGTACAACTACCTGTATTTTTAACTCAGTGGCTAGCTATAGGTATTGGTATTCATTTTTAGGTTGGCAAAACATGTCCATATTCTCCACTCTGCACTGCCAACATGCAGCAATTTTGCCAGTTCTAGCTCATTTCTAGAAGGAAGGAAAAATAGTAGTCAAGAGGGGCAGGTGGAAGGCTTTAGCAGGCCAAGGAATAGGCAACCAGAAGTAGGAGCCAAGATGTGAAGGCAAGGCAGCCAAACCATAAACTAGTGGGTCACCAGGATGAATTGTGGAAAGCTGCACACTGCAGAAAGAAAAAAGAAATGCTCCCTAGCCATTTGGACAATTTAAAATGAAATGGAAAGAAGTGCTATAAAGAACAATCCTCTTACTGGAATACTGTGTTCAATTTAAGGGTCTGGAGAACAAGCCCCATGAGGAGCAGCTTAAAGAGCTGGGCATGTTTAGCCTGAAGAAGAGAAGGTTAAGAGGTGACATGATAGTGATGTATAAATATGTGAGGGGAAGTTACAGGGAGGAGGGAGCAAGCATGTTTTCACCTGCCCTGCAGCTTAGGATGTAGAAGAATGGTTTCAAACTACAGGAAAGAAGATTTCACCTGAACATTAGGAAAAACTTTCTGAGTGTGAGAGCTGTTCAGCAGTGGAACTCTCTGCCCTGGAGTGTGGTGGAGGCTGCTTCTTTGGAGGCTTTTAAGCAGATGCTGGATGGCCATCTGTCAGGGCTGCTTTGAATGCGATTTTCCTGCTTCTTGGCAGGAAGTTGGACTGGATGGCCCACGAGGTCGCTTCCAACTCAATGATTCTATGATTCTATGAATACAGATACAAAAATGTCACTCATCTGGTTTTTCCTCTCTTGATGAGTACTTGCATATCAAAAGTCCCTTCTCCTTCATTATGAAAGTGCAAATAGTATAATTAAAGAAAAGAACAGAAAAGAACAACCACTCCCATTTTCCTATTCTACTTTAAGGGGAGGGGGGTCTTTGAAGATATAGTTTGATATGATCCTGCAGGTTTACAAAATATTCCAATCCAGGTATGCAAGAAAAAATCCCCCCTTGTATATATTGCATATGCACACTTTCTACGGGCAGGATTCTTCTTTTTAAGATAAGCTAGAAACTTTTTATCCAGGCAGCCTTTTAAAGAAGGAAGTTTTTAAGATTAAGTCAGGGAATGTGGTGGTTTTAGCTTTGAATATGTTTTAAATCAGTTTTTATGGCTTTTAACTGTGATTTTTTAAAAAAAATATAATAATAATAATAATAATAATAATAATAATGCATAATCCAGTAAAGGGGTCCCAATGGATCAGCACACTGGGTGCAGTGCCTAAAGACCTTGGCCTGCACTTAAAAACAATTGACACTGACAAAATTACCATCTGTCAGCTGCAAAAGGCCACCTTACTGGGATCTTACTGGGATCTGCATGCATTATTTGTCTATACATCACACAGTCCTAGACACTTGGGAAGTGTCCAGCATGTGATCAAATACAAAAGCCAGCATAGTGATCTTGTTTGTTGTGTACTAATCTGTGTACTAACACAACAAACAAAATCGCTATGCTGGCTTTTGTATTTGATTGCACAGGTCAGACACATCCCAAGTGTCTAGGACTGTGTGATATATCGGAGAATCTTGTTGTGAGGAGCCCCTGGTGGCGCAGTGAGTTAAACCACTGAGCTGCTGAACTTGCTGACCGAAAGGTTGACGGTTCGAATGTGGGGAGCAGGGTGAGCTCCCACTGTTAGCCCCAGCTTCTGCCTCCCTATCAGTTTGGAAATATTCAAATGTGAGTAGATTAATAGGTACTGCTTCTGCGGGAAGGTAACAGCACTCCATGCAGTCATGCTGGCCACATGACATTGTAGGTGTCTTTGAACAACGCTGGCTCTTTGGCTTAGAAATGGAGATGAGTCCCACTCCCCAGAGTCGGACACGACTAAACTTGATGTCAGGGGAAACCTTTACTTTTTAATCTTGTTGTGTATCTAATAATACAAATAATACATACATACATATAGTGTGGAAGGGAAACTGTCTATCTCTCAGTCAAATTCCTCTTCTAGATGCAGAGTATTCCTGTTTTATAATTGATGAAGCTACCGCTCACTACAAGGGAAAGCATCACGTTTCAGTCATTCAACACCTGAGTCCCCATTCCAAGCAGGTAAAACCATCCCCAAGACATCTCGTCTATTATTAATGGTCCCTTCTTGTGCCAGCTGAGCATGGTTTTGTTCATTTAAGAAATACAAAGGTGGGCATCTTTGGATTGACAGATAACTTTATATGCCAGAAAAGACTGCTCTTTCAGTGACAGAATACCACGCCTTCACAGAAAATTGGGGATTAGAGTGGAAAACAACGTCTTAAAAGTGGGATCTTAAACAAATTCATATAGCAGCTCTTCCAATCCTATAATTTGACTTATAGCAGGGGCAGGAATATATGAGCTGCTAAAGGGCTATGCTAGTTTTTTTATATATCAAACAGGCCTGGGAAAAATCACTTTTTGAAACTCCAATGAAGTGCTGCCAGTCCTTGTAACAGGAATTAAGTATGTCCCTCCAGATATGGCATTGAAGTGATGCTCCTACGCCATTAACTCCGCTGGACCGGTCAAAATGTCCGAATGCCCCATCACTGTCTCCCAATACTCCTAACTCAAAAACAGGAAATGTAATGTTGGTGGACAAGAAAAGATGTTTATAGATGGGCTTAAGGCCAACATTAAAAACTATGGCATAGACACCAAGAACTGGGAAGCCCTGGCCTTTGAGCGTTCTAACTGGAGGTCAGCTGTGTCCAGCAGTGCTGCAAAATTTGAAAAGGCATGAATAGAGGGCAAAAGGGAGAAACATGCCAAGAGGAAGGCACATCAAGCCAACCCTGACCGGGACCACCTTCCACCTGGAAACCAATGTCCTTACTGCGGGAGAACATGCGGATCAAGAATAAGGCTCCACAGCCATCTACGGACTCACCGCCAAGACACTAGACTTGGAAGATCATCATCCTTGTACACTGAGGGATCATGTAAGTAAGTAAGGTTGGACAGCAGCTCCTGAAATTCCTCACCATTAACTGTGTTGATTACTAGGGCTAATGAGAGCTGTAGTTCAACAATACCTGTCCAGACACATCTCCCCCTATGAACCAGAATGGATGTTAAGATCTTCTGTGCAGGCCCTGCTCTCGGTCCCATCTCCTAGACAGGTGCAGCTGGTGGGAATGAGAAACAGGGCCTTCTCAGTGGTGGCCCTTTGACTGTGGATCTCCCTTCCTAGTGATGTGAGATCAGCCTCCTCCCTCCTGGCATTTAGAAAATAAGTAAAATCCTGGCTTTGGAACGAGGTGTTCGGAGACTAGCTACAATGCAATAGACAGCTGGGAATCAATGTGACTGTAACTGGAATGGCTCTTGGACTCTGATTACAGATGATGTGGTTATTTTAATTGCTGTTTAAAATCCTGTTTTAATTGTATTTATATTTGATTGTTTTATGTTTAATGATTTAATGTTTAACGTATTTATAATCTGTTATGTTTATGTTTCAATGTGGCATCGAATTGTGCCATGCTGTAAGGCGCTCTGAATCCCCCCTTGGGGTGAGATAGGATAGAAATATGGCAAATAAATAAATAAATTTGCAGGCCCAAACTTTGTCTTCTTGGTTTTGGAGTGTGGTTCTCAACCACTAGTCTCTAACTTCTTTGGACTTCAACTCACAGAATCCCTGGCCACTGGCCATGGTTTGGACAGGTATTATTGGACTACAGCTCTGGTTTCCTATGGTTTCCTGTTTGCATATTAACCAGGACTGATTCTGGTTAGCTTCCAATACAGGATCAGATGCCTTTAGTATATTTAGACCCTATAGGTTTGCCTTAGGATTGCCAATTGTTGGAAACGTGACTTGAAATCATAACACATGACAATAACTGTACAGTGACAAACACAACAGCAAATACATCATTCCCCAGCTGAGGGCGCTTGTGTTCAGCTGAAACAGCAAGAGATGTGTTCCATGTAATATTGGCCCTTGCGCATGCATATTAATATGGAAACAAAGAGCTTGTCCATCATGTTAGCAACTGAGTATCAGGTACTTGTTGGTATCAAGGCCAAGTCACTTCACGATTAATTTCACGGAGAAGAGCCACTCTGCTAAGGATTCTTTTCAAGAGGGAAAACTGATAACATTGATGCAAAACAGGTTTCCATATCTTGGCATCCCTGAGAAAAATTGTTTGTGAAAGGCATTGTGGTCCAATTTGGGTCACAAAATTATTGTATAATGTGGCGGAAGAGTAAAAAATATGGATATTTTGAGTCAGATATTTCAGTGGGGAAGAATTTTGAAAGTAAAACAACTTCAGAAAACACAGACATTGGCAGATGCAAAAATCTATTGTATAATTATACTATTTCATTCCCATATCTATCCTGAATTTCCATCAAGGTCTCCATCTTTTGCATTTTCAGTGTTTACCTCCCTTTGCTTTACCTGCAGATTGTTAGGATTTCCTCCCTTTTCACCTGGAGTTTGCAATGACATTTTCAGAGTTTCATGCCACAACATGCTTCTATTAACCTTGCTTGTTCTGGGTGGCTGCTCTGATCTAATGATAAAACCACCACAATAGGTATAGCTTCTAACTTGGATGAATTCAGAGGAAAACCTGTCCCCTCACAAATAACTGCAGTAGGAGGGATGGATTTCTTGGCAGTTGTTGCAAATCAACATCCTATAAGTGTTTTGGACTACCTTGGGGTTTTTTTCCATGTCAGGAGCGACTTGAGAAATTGCAAGTGGCTTGTAGTATGAGAGAATTGGCCGTCTGCAAGGACATTGCCCAGGGTACACTCGGATGTTTTAAAATGTTTTTACCATTCTTGTGGGAGGCTTCTCTCATGTCCCTGCATGGGGAGCTAGAGCTGACAGAGGGAGCTCATCCATGCTCTCCTCAGATTCGAACCTCCGACCTGTCAGTCTTCAGTCCTGCCGGCACATAGGTTTAACCCATTGTGCCACCGCAGGCTCCTTGCTCTTGAACTAGCAATTAAAAACTTCTAGCCTGATAAAATATCCACATAAATGAAAACTGCTAGAACTAGTTCACTGATATGGAACGAAATCAATAGTGGTAGGCTTGAATAGGTGGTCACCATGACAGTCCCATAAAAATACACACACACACCCCAAAAGTACAAAAATCCAGGTTGTTCTTACAATCCATATAGAAAAGTTTTCCAATAACCTGGTCATAGTCGAAATTAAAACTTGGAAATTGTGGCCTGTCAAAGTACACAGTTATAACACTATGATTCCACTTTGGCTCCCATGGCAATTTCCTATGGAATTTCTAGTATTTGCAGTGTAAGGAGGGATATTTAAAATGTTTAAACTACAAATCCCAGGAGTCCATAGGATGTAACCATGACATTTGAACTGAAATATACAGCCATACCTATTTAGTACAAAACGACACCAGTTCTAATTCTTAATTTCTACTAGGAGCAGGTCTTTTGCAAAGCTTCCGTGTCTTCATGCTTCATTCAAGAACAAGACATCCCAAAATACTTCATATGACTGAAAAGGATAGCTCACAGCTAAAGTAGAATACCACACTGTGTCTGTTTAATGTGAACAGAACCCAGTTCTAAATCTTAGCCCCTTTCCACACAGCTGAATAAAATTCCACATTAATCTGGAATAGATGGCAGTGTGGACTCAGATAACCAAATTCAAAGCAGATATTGTGGGATTTCTTGCCTTGATATTCTGGGATATAGGGCTGTGTGGAAGGGTCTTTAATCTCTACTAGGAGCAGGTTTTTTTCAAAGCTTTTGGTCTCTATTGCTCATTCAAGAACAAGATGCTACCAAATACTTCCCATTTCTAAAAGGGTTACTTACGATAATAAACTGTTCTCTATCTAAGAAATTGTAGTTATGGCCGCTAAACTCAGAGGGAATAGGGGTACCAGACTGGTGCTGACTAATTATTTTTGCTAATTAAGAAGCCTTGGTGCTCTGATCGCTTGACCAAAGCACTGAGACAATTTCAGACTCTCCTTGGGGATATGGGCTTGGCAAGCTCAGTGTTTACACTTCCAAAAATGCATCAGTTTGTGTGTTGATCTTGCCAACATAACCATTTGTCAGGAAGCCTCTTGGAGATAGGAGCCATAACAACTCCCTTTATTGTACTCTCACCCTCCTACGTTCACTCTTCAATGTACATTTTTGAGTGCTCTGTAATATTTTGATGTATCTGTGGTTCTGCTGAAATAAAAAGTGGAATCAAACTAAGTGACATGATAAATGACCTCTGGTGTCCATCATCTAATTAACTAAGCCACAGCTTCAATCCATTTCCATTTTCAGGGCAGTGAACAAGAGCTTGAATGAGCATACATTTTGATTATTGCCGAACGCCTTCAGAGAGGAGTGTCTTCAGAATAACAAACCTGGAGCGAGACCAGTGATGGTGCATTCATATGAATGTGGAAGCTGGCCCCTTCCTGCTTTATGAACTCCCATCTCACCTACAATGGATTCCCATGTCACAATGCTGTAGTGAAAGCAACACATGAACCCCTCCAAGGTTTAGACTAAATCCATCCTTGCTCAGCTGGAGTCCCTAATATAGGACTAGGCAATTGTGCCAGGTGACAGTTCTCACCCACTCAAGCTGCAAATGTATCAAAAAGAAACCAGGAGTGGTTTTATTTAGGGCCATTTTTACTCTACATTTTGGAGGTTAGGGTGGCTTTTCATCAAACACAAAGGGCAAAGCATTAAAATTTATGAGAAGTCTGGCATCAGGGTCACAATAGGTTGGCATGCCTTTCTCCACCTATTCCCCAATGCTTTGGTTTCCTCCCTCTCAGCCAAGAGTCTTGTGTAAATTGCCCTTTGCCTGCCAGCTTCCTGCCTGAAATGTCATGCAATTTCGAAGTTACGCTGAGAGGTGCAGAATGGGCTAGCAATGTGAGTTGCCCACCCTCAGATCAAGTGGTAAGAATGCACTCCCTTTGATCCATGACGATATCATTCAGAAAACCACCCTATGAAAGTCACAACCCTAGGGAAAAAAAGAGCCTTCATCTCTAGCTCACTGAAATCTTAACCTTTTTTTTAGCATCTGTTCACAATCCCATTTTCTTTGAACTCAAGTCTAGTAGGGTCAAATGTCAAGACCAAATTTATTCCAATGACACAGTCCATGTGTATTTCAAGGCAGGATGGAGTGGGAAGTACTCGGGGCATTGCGATGAACTACTCATCTTTCTGGATGGAACTACTCCGATCACACATTATAGGTTGTGGGTTCTGATGGTTAGTATATAAAGCGGCTATATTGTATTAATTATACTCAATTCTTTTAGGTTTTGGCATGACAAAAACTATCAATAAAAATGGTTGACGCAGGATATTCTATTGCACATAAGTATGCACACCTTGAAACAGTTGTCTAAACAGAATCCTGGAAAGAAAAAAAGGTTGTGGGTTCTGATGGTAGTACATAAGCCAAAGGACTCTCTTTCCAAGTGGATATCTTGTGTTTCCCATCAATCCGGCACTAGAAATTTCTCTTGCAAGCCATCTCAGGCAAGAAAAGGGGTAGGAACTGGAGCAAATTCAATCGGTAGTCTGTAGGAATGCCATGCTAAAGTCCCATGTATGTACTCAGTCAGGTATACTTAAAGATTCAACAGAACAAGAAGATACTTCCTTAATAGGTTTTACACTCACATTCTCCTTCGAAGAAAAGGGACGGGGAAATACATACCTGTGTGGGAAGAGGTGTCCAGGTTCCTAGTGTAGTATTATGGTACCTATTTTAACTTCAATTAATGTATTGACCAAGTATTACTAATGAAGGCACTGTGCCCCCTCTCCAAACATAAGGATGTCTAGGGTGTGGACCCTGTGTAACTCTTAAGATGGCAGGTCTTCTATATCAGTTGTGTAAAATAGGGTATTTCAGCAGATGTCACTTGTCATGTATTGCCTCTCTGACATACCTATTCAGGTACAAGGGCAGACAAACTAGACAAAATATGCAGAGGCTTAATTTCCTTATATTTTTTAAAAAAATAGGTCATGTTTGGCATGACACCCCACCGCCATTATTCTGTTTAGGTTGTATTTTAATATATACTCTGCCTGGGTACTGATCATTGACTTATATATATCTTTATTGTATACACACACACACACACACACACAAACAAGCACGCATGCACACATATATACACACACACACAGCCTGAAGACAAAAGTGGGGAGGGGTCTTCTTCCCACCCATCTTATAAGAGAATAGGCCATGTTCTGTGTGTTTACTATTTGAATTGGACATGTTAACTTATTTGTGTACTTTACAAGCAACGCAATCCATGAAAATGTAATGAATCATAGAATCATAGAGTTGGAAGAGACCTCATGGGCCATCCAGTCCAACCCCCTGCCAAGAAGCAGGAATATTGCATTCAATGCAAATCCATGTGTTAGTGTGCTTGAAATTCAAGTGTTCAACCTGGCATACAAGTTTGTACAGGAAGCACTGTACATTTAATTAAATCCCACCGCTGCTGCCCATACCCTCCAAGACAAACCCATCAACACATATGCTTGTCTGATGGTTAAAAAAATTCTGGGTTTTTATTGGTTTTGCTAGACAATACTAAAAAAAAATCCCTCCATTCTGAAAGGCAGGGCTTGAATTATTTAAAATTTGATCCATTTGTTTAAAAAAAAACAAAAAGGGGAAAAGGGGAGAAGAGATCATGGCAAAAAAAGTCCTTTATAAGCTCAGTTTTTGTTCCAAGTCAAAATCCACTTAGTCCCCAAAATAAATGTCTAAGGCAAGGATGTTTATAAAGGACAATGACAGCAGTCAGCCTGGGAGATGAAAAGTCAGACAAACGTAGACTAGTCAAGATTGTGACCAGGACCACTGGGATTTAGGTTGGTAAGAACACTCTTAAGATGTATTCTAGCAAGATGGCTGAAATGCACACAATAAATCATGTACACTAGAATTCTGGACAATAACAATATTTCTTGGGAAATGGACAATATTCTGCAAGTAGGATAATACCACCCACAGCAGGAAGAGAAATATGAGTAGCATCACATTTCAATTCTCCAAACAACGGCTTCTATGCCTGATCAAGTAGATCCAAACAGAGGAGCAAACTTCCCTGTTAATAGCGACACTTACATTTCCTGCATACAGCTGTGCACCACTGGAAGGAGCCAATCGCCATAAGAACATTTATTCAGGAGAAGCAACCAAAGTGCACCCCTCAAATTCATTGGGGTTCACTTACCATGCCACAGGAAACTGTGACAAGGATGGAAACCCACCCACCGCACTGTGTCTTCATATTGCTTTGAAAAAAGGAGCCAGTGCGGTTAAACTGGAGCTGAGCATAGCCATGCTTGAACTCAGCCCAAAATCTCACATCCCTTTCCACCTCTAAGTTGGGTCATAAGGAGCAAGACATACAACTGTGGCTCGTAAACTCCGCCAGGCAGCCTTGACCTACAGCAAGACCAGGTGCCCCTTGTAATGGCCAGCAGAACAGCATATGAGCAAGAAGGAAGCTATCAAATCTCCCAACACTACATGCCCTCTGAGGAAAATAAAATTTCTCCAACAGTACCATAGGGTGTTGCTCAGGAGCCCTTCCAATCCAGTGGTATTACCAGAGCCCCCATTTAGGGAAATGTAATGTAACATACAAGCTCAACTTGTGAAAGACAATGAGGGGGAAGCCTGCAACCCTTGTGTGTCTCTCACCCTCACAGGGTACAGCCCAACAAAACCTTAGCTCCAACACGGGTCTGATCTCCAGAGTTGTACGTTAAAAATGCCAACCACAGAAGGCTTGATTGTTAAGCACAGAGATATGCATTATTATTTTTCTGCCATGATCTCAGTTCAGAGTACTGCAAGAAGCAGAAAATATTTAAAGGACATTTTATATATATATTTATTATATATATATATATATTTTGAGATAAGAAAAATAAGGCTAATTCAAGCCTTGCCCTGTGCAAACAAAAACCAAAACGAGAGATCGCCAGTCACACAAAGGTCCCGATTACATTACCAGAGTCAGCCTGTTATTTTCTGTTTTCTCTATATATTTTTTTTCTTTAATAGGACAACTGGGGAGCTGAATTCTCCTATGATACAGGAGGGAGAGGGTTGGCATGGAACTGATTTTCAGTAAAGCTAAAACAAAAAAGATTCTGGGAGGGAGAAAAACCTCAAAGACAAGACAGCTGACTGTTCTAGGGGGGTAAACTTGATGGGCAAAAAGTAAAGAGTCTGTTAGTCAAGTAATGAATGAGTTTTTAAATTATTCTCTTGTTTTTGAAGTCTAAAGTTCGGAAGCTTGTGGGTCCCCCATCATTACAGGGCCACCACAAAATAGAAGTGGAACCCCCCTGCCCTCCCCTGCCCTCTCTGTGAAGGAGAGGTGTATCATCTGCCGCTGCTGCTGCTGCGTGTTCGAAGGGCTCCCCCCACCCCCACCCCCCGCAGGAGCAATCTATCGCAACCAGGAAGGGCAGGCGGGACTCAGGATGAGAGGGCACTCTCCTTCTGTGTTGGCTGGACTTGTGAACGCTGCATCCCCTTTTGGCTTTCGACATCTCTAAAATGTTTCTCGACCTGGATGGAAAAGGAAGCAAGGGAGTTAGCAGGAATCCAGCTTGGGCAGCAACAAGGGAGTTGGGAGGCTGATCTGCCACTAACAGATTCTGCTAGTTATATAGAAGGCAAAGCCTTGATATCTTAACAGGAATGACATTTGAAATAGAGGAAACAGGGCTTTCTCTTTGGTCCACATTACAGGCACATCTGTTTCCATGTCTACACTGAAGAAAGATTGTGTGGCTGGTAGAAGGTATAGGATATCAAAGTGAACTAGTATAATCTTTATCAGCCACAGATAAGTATGATATCTCACTAGAACAGTGGTTCTCAACCTGTGGGCCCCCAGGGGTTTTGGCCTACAACTCCCAGAAATCCCAGTCTGTTTATTAGGATTTCTGGGAGTTGAAGGCCAAAACATCTGGGGAACCACAGGTTGATAACCACTGTACTAGAGCTTCAATCTACTTGACTGATTGATACTGAAACATTTGGTCCTTGTTGCTGTTTCAAGCAGTTCAGAGGGGAAGAACAGAAATTTACCGTTCTAATTCTGTCCTGCAGAAAAATAAATGTCCCATTCTGTTCTGTTAATAGTATAACCACCTGAATTATCTAGGACAGGTATCTTTTTCTCGTTGTCTGGAGAAATAGATAATAAAATGGATATTTAGCCAAACAATGGTTGTTAATGGCTGATAGGGGATGGATCACAGTATTGCTTACAATCCGGATTATGCTTGAGGTCAGTCTTACTTGTCTGATTTTTAAACAACACCGTTTTGTCCCAGAACTTGGTCTACTTACTATTTTGCGTACATGACTTAGGGCACTCCCCTCTTTTCCTTTACAGTTTTCCACTTGGTATGGAGGGGCAATGACAACTTCTTCCATCACGACTATATTCTTCTCTTGCCATTTACAATCTTTAATACTGGAGAAAGCAACAGAGAGTTCATTGATTTTAATACAATACAAAAAAACTTTCATAAGGTCACAGGTTAAACAGCCAAAACTACAGAAGGTAAGCAGTAAATCAGAAGCAATTGTCTGCTCATTCTCTCCTGACACACCACCTTTTCCTTTGCTCCACTTGAATTTCCCTTGGTTTCCTCTGTAGCACAAATATGGCTCTCCTCTAACATTACATGCCATCATTAACAAGATGGACACTGCATAATCACAAGAGCTTATGCAGACTACAATCTACGAAATCCAGAGAAGTCAATGGGAGACAATGAGCTCGGATGAAGAGTTGGAGAGAGGGCAAGGCAAACACCCCAGAAAGAAGGTTCAAGTTGCACACAAGGCTTTTTCAAATACAGAAGAAAGACTAACATAGCATATCCCCTACCCACCTACTACAATTTATAAAATACATAATCTTATGTGGCTTTCAGGAGCAGTCTGCCAGGCCTCAAAACAAAGCGGAGCCATCATTCTGACATATGTGTTTTGAACGGAATTAGTATGTGGGAAAGCCTATTACCTTTTGATGGTCTTACAATAAATCTGCTAGCCAAATCTTATAGTCATATCATCACTTCAAAATAATTTTAAAACATATAGAATTATAGATTTTTATAGACAAATTTAAATGATAAGCTTTAAAACTAGAACTTATTTAAACCGGTAGCTACATAGCCTTCAATATCACTTTGCTTCAAACAATGTTGTTATACTTGTTATGGGATAGACTGGAAATCTTTGGAAGAACTATCATGCTGGGAGAAATGAGGAAATGTTGACTGGAAGTTTGCACTTTTCTTAAAAATCTAGCATGAGTTGCAATAATAGATGTCATCACTTTATTTAAGTGTGTGGTGGAGACCAATGATGCATCCATACTGACTTCTAATCAAGACATAGTCCTGAAACAATTGTACAGAATAGCCTGACTGAATGGGAGTGATATGTGAAGATGGGCAGTGCAATATACACACTTAAGTATGGTATGTTGATCTCTGTAATAAAATATATACTGATGCCATTTATCATTTTTTATTTTTATTGTCTTCTGTTGCACATGGTGTATTTACAGGTCCTAATTACAGCTCAACGGAATGGCACTCTGCCATTGTATATATTGTTGTAAGTTATCAACAGTCTTGTAGGCATCAATGATATTTTGCACTTCACATTTTTTTTTTGTAATGCAAGGGGTTTTTTTTCTATGTAAGACCAATTACCATAGTGAACACACATTTTGATGCTTCAAATGTTAGAATTGTTTCTCAGCATATTTCTCCTACCAGCTGTAGTTTTTGAGATACAGAACATATGCCATATACCAGTCGCCATTTGCTCACCCATAAAGAATCATAACCATATCGAAGATGCTAGAACTGATTTGGTCTATCCAATGCAATTTTCTGAATAAGTGCCCCAAATAACCACAAAACAAGGCTAAAAACTGAAACACCAAGATTTTTTTTCCTTTGTTGGGCTTGTGTTTTTTTCACCCTCACCCTGAATTATTAGGTATTATTTGATAGGGTTCAACAGGCATGTTGACTCACATTATCCTTCAGCAAGATGAAAAAGGGGAACCTCTACAAAGTACAATTCACACAAGCTCTGGAGCAACAAAAGTTCAACCAAAAGTCCTACTTCCTTTCAGTTGCACCATCCACCCTAGAATATTTGTCAGTGTTTAGAGTGTGGGTGACAATGAGTTAACCTGGCTCTTTCCTACGGTCTTTGAAACTATTTGATATCTTTTGCTCCAACCAAATAAGGGGACTTAACAAAGGTTTACAAGGAAGTGGGGGAAATAAGGAAAAAAGCTTCCTCCAACGTGTAGTGAAATGAAGGAAATAGATAGGTAGCTATCTGTACTTGCAGGTGGCAATCGTTTTGGTTTCAGAGTTTGATAGACATGGAATAAATGTCTACATACATTTAGGTGATGGAGATATATTGCATTTCTGTAGCTTAAGTGGAACCTAAATATCCTAAAGGCTGATCTTGCAAGTTAAGTAGGGTCAGCTCTGGTTAGTACTTGGATGGAAGACCACCAACAAATACCATATGTTGCAGGCTATGTTTCAGAGGAAGGAACTGGCAAAACCTCTAAGTAGTCCTTGCCTAAGAAACCCTATGAAATTCATGAATTCACCAAAAGGTAACAGGCAACCTGAAAGCACAGACACATACTGGTAGCTTTTTGTTCCTTCCTTGATTATTTTCCTGTCCGTATCCTTCTTTCCAGCTCCTCTACTTACGTCTTGTGTATAGTCTGGAAAAGCTGCTGTCCTTCCAAAGAGACCCCAGCACTAATTGCATATGCCTGGCTCAGCTTTTCTTCCTTCTCCGTCCGTGCTTTGTTTGCAAGCTGGAATGAAAGTATGAGAGATACAGAGATCTTAATCTCAGGCTACGACACATAGCAAATATGCTGATCCTTAAATGGAGCTGAATTTGTAGCGAAAAATATATATTTGGATGACACGGATTGCGACAAATCCTCCCTCATAAGCTGAAGTCCTCCAATGAGCTAACTCCTCAAAGATGCACAGAACACAACAGGTTTTTTTTTTATAAAAACAAGGTACAGAAAAGAAAAGAACAAAATAAGAGAGTGATAAAATAGAGTGGACAAGGTGCAGTCTAGCACAACATCAAGGTATTATCTTTGTTGCTCCAATGGGTATATTTATTCAGGGCCACAAAGGGCAAGCCCGTTTTGCAAGTTGCATCATTGTAAGCAAAAGGAAGCTGACATTTATTGGTATGAACGAATCCTGCCAAGAAAACCCTGTGCTAGGTTCACCTTCAGGTCACCATAGGTAGGAAATGGCTTGAAGGCACACAACAACCACAGCCAAATATCAGCTTCCTTTGACTTTTTAATTAGCACCCTATACTCACCATTCGATCAGTTCATGTTGCAATGTAGTTTCTAAGCTCATAAAATTTGTGTTAGTGAAGTTTCCTCTTTTAGCCCTCCAAACACCAGCCCCCAATGACGAGAGTATTAGAAAGGCACAAAATGATCTTTTAAAAAGCCTGGCTCTCATTACTCCTTTAATTCTCTTCCACATTTTAAACATAACCATGGGATGAATGGGAGAGTTCTATGAGATATGGGCTGGCTTGGGTGCATCTACACTGGAGAATTAATGCTATTAGAGACCACTTTAATTGCAATGGCTCAAGGCTATGGAATCTTGGGATTTGTTGTTTGGTGAAGCACCTGCACTTTTTGACAGACGAAGCTAAAGACCTTGTAAAACTACAACTCCCATGATTCCATAACACTAAGTCAAGGCAGTGAAAGTGGTGTCCAGCTGCATGAATTCTTTAGTGTACATGTACCCTTAGTAGAGAACAACTGCAGAAGAAAAAGTCTTGCAATCCATGACAGGGACATCAAATCCTGTATGACTCATAACCAAGACAACAACCTTGTACCTTGACTAAAAAGCATCAGTCAACTCAAATACAATTCAGTACCAAGGTCTAAGGCTATCTTTGTTTAAAGCAAGGGCTCCATTTAATAATGCCAACCATGGACTGTAACATTTTCAGGAAACACATTACCAGAATATCTACAGTCATTCATTATGGCACTAAGTGATGAACCAGAACATGACTACTAACCATGAAGGAATAACAACAGAACATTAGACATATTTAACCTTTGCAAAGTTGCAATTAGTGGTTTTCATACAATTACTTAAGAAGTGCACAAGAGGATATAGATATATAAAATTTAAGGGATAAAATAAAATTACAATACACATGTAATCCCAACCAATTAAGTTATCATTTAATTTTTTGGCTAAAAAAGATCAAATAAAAATGGAAATTTTATTTTATTTTGAAGGCACACAGAGCAGCATCTTATTTCTTTGTCTAAGACTAGAAGGCTGGAATCTGTTTGCATAAGAGCCATTAAGCATTTCTGGTTAATTTGAATGCTAAACTGGAAAATTTCCACATCCAGTTTTGAATTTTTTTGAATATTTATTTAAAATAGATTTAAACTGCTTGACATTTTTTTTCTTCTGGTTAAGTATTTTTGTTCAAATATTTGTGGGATGTTGATGCATCCGAAAGTTCAGCTAAATAAATAAGAAAACATGTTAAATCAGACTACTGTTCTATTTAGAGTATCAGAAAACTAAAATTTTCCATACCATTGAATCAGAGCCAGAAAGGATTTCATAGTTAGTAACTGTTGGTCTAACACTCTCATTGGAAGGAAAATCCATCATCAGAAAGAATTCTTACCTTGCTAACGTTGAGTGAAGCTAAAGGTGGGGGGGTTTCCGTACGGTCATTAATAATTTCCACTTCTGAAACATACTGTAAGTTTATAAGTAAGATATCTGCATGGTTAGGTTTGCCACTGGAAGAAGGACATTCTGAAGGAAAGAGAATTAAGGAAACAATATCCAACATACAGTATATCATACAAAGTCCCAGAGAAAAAACAGATTTGACAAAAATGATTTAATAACATTTAGTATTCAACCATCGTGCTTGCCTGTTTCCTTGCAGTACCTTTGCTGATAAACTTTGCAGCTAGCTATCCTACGAGAGTGTCTGGTTGTGATTACACATATTATGATCCAAAACAGAAATCCTGGCTTTTGAGATGTGTGAAGGAATATGCCGAAGAGGGCAGCATGTACAGAATATAAAGCAGCCTTCCCCAGCCATGCTCCCTCCAGATGTGTCAAACTACAATGTGCATCATCCCCAGTTGGCACAGGCAATCATCATTTTGGCTTGGGGTAGTTAACATTGAATTCCATCATCAGGCTGGGAAGGGTGCTACTAAACAGCAGCTAACCCACCAAGATCAGCTATGAAAAATTGGGGATTATTCTGCATACCCACTCAGGCTACATTCCCAGAACGCTAATACAAAAGCCAACTTCAGAACAGGTGAAAAAGAAGCATTTAATGTATTATACACTTTTAGATAGCCAGAGAAAATTGAAATAAACTATTCCTGCCCAAATAATTGGTCAGTCCCATCGTTCATAATTGCCCTGAGATGTGTAAACACCGGGGATACATGAATGATTTTTACAGGCCATTCATGTATTCACAAAAGTGATATTAAATAACTCAGAATTCATAGCAATACGGGAGTGGGCTTGGTAAATCTCTTCAGGTGTTTCCCTAATCCAGAACCTTGTTTTCCGCAATGGCCAGACAGATGCTTATGGATGGCCACAGAAAGTCAGTCATGCCCTCCTGCCATTAATCCTCAGAAATTGGGTTTACGGAGGCACATTCCTTCTAGGGGTAATACATAACATCCTGAGTAACACCTCTTAACAGTCGTATCCTCCATGATTTTGTCTAATTGCGTTCTAATGCTATCCATATTGGTGGCCATCAGATTTCAAGGCTGCAAATTCCATCCCGTAATGATGGGCTGTGTGAAGAGGCACCTCCTTTCCCCCGTTTTATAAGTGCTGCTTAGCCCTATGCGTGGGGATGAAAACCTCTCTATCCACACAACTTTCAAAATCCAGCTTCTAATTATTCATCTTCTGAAAACACAGGAAATATCCCAACCAATTTAGTGCACAACACCTATCTGGCTTTAAAGCGCCAATGTGCATGTACATTCTCCTGCCGCATGACATCCCAGGGAAGACTTACATAGTGATAAAACAATGGATTCTGGCAACTCAAACGCAGAAGAACTGAAGTATTCCTACTATCCAGAGGCCCAGAAGCTTTCCCTCTATGTCCTCAGAAGTTATTTCTTACTGGCACAGGACTAGTACAGACATAAAGAGGGACTATTGTCACACATCTCTCATTCTGCTGTCCTAGTCATGGGGTCAAGCACTTAATCAGTGCTAATGCTAACATACAAGCAAAACACTTCTTAATGTTTAACTTTCATAGAAAGGGCTTGCACATACACTTATGCAAACATACATTCACAATTTGATGGTAATGAGCATGTTTTGCATAACTATTCAATGAGGACCTGCACACACAAACCATGAAATGCTTTTTGAAACATTTTAAATGTAAAGCTTTTTCAGTGTTATCAGTCCACAGAATCAGGTAACTTGCCATTGAGTTGAGAAGTCAAGTGAGCCGCGCTGATTATGTGGACCAAATTGTTGCCCTTTCACTTTCCAAATGAAAAGGAACTCAGTGTACTTGTTAAGCTCAGCAAAAGGCAGGCGTTTAAAACTTGCAGCCCACCTGATGCTATTGCATTGCAACTTCTACCCTTCCTTCCTTTGTGCTATGCTGTCTAGCTATGAGAGAAACTGCAATCTACCAATATCTGGAAAGCCACCAATGACTTAAGTTTGGCCTCTTTATCGTAAACCCGTCTGGTTCTCTCTTTTTCCTTTCTCCATAAATCACACCCTCCCATCACCATCTGGTAAGCCAACACCTATTTTTCTGAGCTTTCACTTTCACAAAACATCTATTCATTTTCTTCCAAGCTCCTCTTATCAAAATGCAGTATTCTAAGTTTGTAGTAATCTCAATGCCTCTTGCTGCAAGGGTTCAAGATCCACAATCCTATCTTAAAATTGTTTTCTAAGAAGCAAATGGATATTCTCTAATCTGGAAAACAGAATCAACTACCAGACCTACCCTTCACCTTCCTCTTCTTCCTTCCCTTTCCCTCCACACAAACCCATGCTGATCAGTAGGGCTGTCTTCCTTCATCAAAGCCTCAGGCTAATTAAGGTCCTCAAAGTTAATACATTCCTCCAGCACTGAAATGGTATTACAGAACCATAGTGTTGGTAGAGATCATAAGGGCCATACAATCCAATCTCCTGTCATGCAAGAACATCCACTCAAATCACTCCCAACAGGTGGCCATCCAGCCTTTGCTTAACCTCCAGAAAAGGCACCTAGTTCCAAATCGCCCATATTCTTCTTGAATTGTGGCACCCAGACCTGGACACAGTATTCCAGGTGAGGTCTGCCCAAAGCAGGAAAAAGTGGGAAGACAGCCTCCCCTGACCACATGTTTTGGACTCCGGCACCCAAACTTTCGGTCCTCTGGGTGTCCAAAACACCTAGAGGGCCAAAAGTTTGCCCATGCCTAGCCTAGAATCAGATTGGCTTTTTGTGCTACTGCATCACACTGTTGACCCACGTTCTGCTTGTTGTCTACAAAGGTCCCTTCTATACTGTCTTTGTATCCCAGGATAGTTGCTTTGAACTGAGTTATATGAGTCTCCACTGCCATATAATATAAACATATATTCTGGGATATAAGGACAGCGTAGAAGGGGCAGAAGGACCCTTCCACACAGCCATATAACCCAGGATATCAAGGCAGAAAAGCCACAATATCTGCTTTGAACTGGGTTATCTGAGGCCCTTCCACACAGCTGAATAAAATCCCACATTATCTGCTTGGAATCTATGGCAGTGTGGACTCAGAAAACCCAGGCCCCTTCCACACAGCCATATAATCCAAGGCAGGAAATCCCACAATATCTGCTTCGAAGTAGGGCCCCTTCCAAACACCTTAATAAAATCCCACATTATCCGCTTTGAACTGGAATATATGGCAGTGTGGACTCAGATAACCCAGTTCAAAGTAGATATTGTGTGATTTTCCGCCTTGATATTCTGGGTTATATGGCTGTGAGGAAGGGCCCTGGGTTATCTGAGTCCACACTGCCATATATTCTAGTTCAAAGCAGAAAATTTGGGATTTTATTCAGCTATGTGGAAGGGGCTCCAGTTCAAAGCATATACTGTGGGATTTTCAGTCTTGATATTCTGAGGACCCTTGCACACAGTCATATAACAGAGGGTCCTTCCACACAGTTATAGAACCCAAAATATTAAGGCTGAAAATCTCACCATATCTGCTTTGAACTGGGTTATCTGAGTCCACACTGTCATATATTCCAATTCTAAGCAGAAAACATGGGATTTTATTCAGTTTATTTATTTATTAACCATATTTCTATACCGCCTTTCTCGGCCTGAAGGCGACTCAGCCCGGTTTACAAATGGCATAATTTGATGCCTACAAAACACAAAACAATTAAAACATTTAGCATAAATAACATTTGATAAAATAAAACCGATAAAATTATAAATCCACAGTGCCTCATTACCCAATCGCACTGTCCAATCATTCTGAAGATTGGTTTGTCTGCTACACTGCATTTGGGAAAGCTTGCTCAAAAAGCCAGGTTTAAACTTTTTCTTTTGATATGTTAGGAGGGTGGGGGCTGATCTACATCCCTAGGGAGGATGTTTCCTAGCCAAGGGGCCACCACTGAGAAGGTCCTGTCGCTCGTTCCCACCAACCTAGTCTGTGAAGAAGGCGGGACCGAGAGCAGGGCCTCCCCAGAATATTTTTATCCAGCTGTGTGGCAGGGGCCCCAGAATATCAAGGCAGAAAATCCAATACTATCTGCATTGAACTGCGTTATCTGAGTCCACACTGCCATATAGTCTAATTCAGGAGTCCTCAAACTTTTTAAACAGAGGGCCAGGCCACAATCCCTCAAACTGTTGGAGGGCCGGATTATAATTTGAAAAAAAAACACGAATGAATTCCTATGCACACTGCACATATCTTATTTGTAGACACTTAAAAACCATACAATTATTAAAATGAAGAACAATTTTAACAAATATAAAGTTATTATTATTTCATTGGGAATTGTGGGCCTACTTTTGGCTGATGAGATAGGATTGTTGTTGTTATTGTGTGCTTTCAAGTCATTTCAGACTTAGGTTGACCCTGAGCAAGGGCCAGGTAAACGATCTTGGCGAGCCGCATTAGGCCCCCAGGCCTTAATTTGAGGACCCCTGGTCTAATTCAATGTGGATTTTATAGAGATGTGTGGAAGAGGCCTAAGACTCCTAAATCCCTTCCACATTGACTGTTTCTTTTTTTTTTCCTGCCTAGGTGTAGCACTTTTTGAAATTCACTTTGGTTTGGGTCAAAGCGGCTGAGGGGGAAAAGGAAGGGGCCTGAGGCTGTTAGGAATGCTGGGAGTTGAAGTCCAAAACACCTAGAAGGCCCAAGTTGACCGTGCCTGGCTTGGGCCCTGATCTCTCATCTGTTAAGGTACATTCAGAGCCCTGATCTCCTCCTCAAGGGTGTCAATTGGGTGCCACCTCCTCTTCCGCCGCCCAAGCCATTGCTAAAGAGGCTGAGAGAGGAGCCCTAGGCCCAAGCCAGACCCCTCTGGACCCAGGGCGCCATTGGGAATCCCGGCGTGGGTTCCCATCCCATCCCTCCCGCCCTCCAGGCCCTCTCCCGCCTCTTTCCCGGTGAGGATACTGAGCGCCAGCATCTTGCTGGGGTAGTCGAAGGCCACCACTTCGCCCTGCAGCCGCTGCTCCTGGCAAGTCCGGCACGATACCTGGCTGCCCACACTGAAGAACTCGCCCGGGGCCGCCATCTTGTTTCAGGCCCAGGCCCAGGCGGCGCCCTTCGCGGCCCCTCACGCCGCGGCTCCGGGGCCCCAGCGGGAAGCGGCGGCGGAAGGGAAGGAGGCAGCAGAAGGAGCCGCGGAAGGGCCGCCACCCAGCCAAGCCGGGCCCAGCGCGCTCTCGCCTGGCTCCCTTTCCTCCGCCTGCCTCGGTTCAGCCTCCTAGGCAAGGGGAGGAAAAAAAAAAAGAAAAAGGAAGGACGAGGAGTGGCCAAGGCGACGGCGCCCCGCCCGCACTCACGCACGCGACGTCACCGCGCACGCTGGCGACGCCGCCGCCGATTGGCCAGGCGAGAGTTCAGTTTCAGGGAAGAGGGAAAAGGAAGTGGAGTCAAGCCCCGCCTCGGAGGAAGTGGGCGGGGCTTGGCTAATGCCTTCTCTTTCAAGAGGCGGGAGGGGCTTGGAAGGAGGGAGAAGGAGAGTCTCATCACGCTTCAGCATTTATTAACCACTGCAATCCTCTTTCATTAGGACCTCATCACACTCCAGCAGGCATGGGCAAACTTGGGCCCTCCTGGTGTTTTTGGACTCCAACTCCCACAATTCCTTTAGCGGCTGAGGGGGGGAAAGGGAAGGGCCTGAGGCTGTGAGGAATTGTGGGCGTTGGGAGTCCAAAACACCAGGAGGGCCCATTTTTGCAGTATTTATTATTTATTCATTCATGTCTATCCTGAGGCTGTGAGGAATTGTGGGAGTTGGAGTCCAAAACACCAAGAGGGCCCATTCCTGCACAATTTTTTATTTATTTCTTTATAAAACTTGTGCGCCAGCTGTGCCCGTACCTTGGGAAGTCTGACTTGGCCACGGTGGTCCACGCTCTGGTTACATCCCGTATAGACTACTGCAACGCTCTCTACGTGGGGTTGCCTCTGAAGATTGCCCGGAAGCTTCAATTAGTCCAATGAGAGGCAGCCAGATTACTAACAGGAGCGGGGTACAAGGAGCATAGTACTCCTCTGTTGCGCCAGCTCCACTGGTTGCCAATTAGTTTCCGAGCACAATTCGAAGTGCTGGTGTTAACCTATAAATCCCTAAACGACACTGGCCCAGTTTACCTGTCCGAACGGATTCTCCCCTATGAACCATCAAGATTGTTAAGATCTTCTGGAGGGGCCCTGCTCTCGGTCCCACCGACTTCACAAGCACGCCTGGCAGGGACGAAACAGGGCCTTCTCAGTGTTGGCCCCTCGGTTGTGGAACGCCCTTCCTATGGATATTAGATCGGCCGCCTCCCTACTGGCATTCCAGAGGAGAATGAAGACCTGGCTGTTCGAACAGGCATTCAACTAGGCAGTGCAATTGATTATTGGAACATGGAATAATGGATATTGAGACTGGATTCTGATTTTATTGATGAGACATGATGGATTTGTTATATTGATGTATTGATGTTTGATGTTTAATCGCTATGCTTTTAAATGTCCAATGATTTTGTACTGTGTATATTGAAATTGTTAACTGCTCTGAGTTGCCTAAGGGATGAGAAGAGCGGTATACAAGCGAAGTAAATAAATAAATAAAACACCAGGAGGGCCCATTCCTGCATTATTTATTATTATTTTTATTTTTGTATATCCTGAGGCTGTGAGGAATTGTGGGAGTTGGAGTCCAAAACACCAGGAGAACCCATTCGTGCACTATTTATTATTTTATTTATTCATGTATATCCTGAGGCTGTGAGGAATTTGAGTCCCAAACACCAGGAGGGCCCATTCCTGCACTATTTATTATTTATTTATGTATATCCAGAGGCTGTGAGGAATTGTGAGAGTTGGAGTCCCAAACACCAGTAGGGCCCATTCCTGCACTATTATTTATTTATTTATTTATTTATTTATTTATTTATGTACATCCTGAGGCTGTGAGGAATTGTGGGAGTTGGAGTCCCAAACATCAGGAGGGCCCATTCCTGCACTATTTAATTTATTTATTTATGTATATCCTGAGGCTGTGAGGAATTGTGGGAGTTGGAGTCCAAAACACCAGTAGGGCCCATTCCTGCACTATTTATTATTTATGTATATCCAGAGGCTATGAGGGATTGTGGGAGTTGGAGTCCAAAACACCAGAAGGGCCCATTCCTGCACTATTTATTTATTTATTTATAAAACTTGTGCGCCAGCTGTGCCCGTACCTTGGGAAGTCTGACTTGGCCACGGCGGTCCACGCTCTGGTTACATCCCGTATAGACTACTGCAACGCTCTCTACGTGGGGTTGCCTCTGAAGATTGCCCGGAAGCTTCAATTAGTCCAGATTACTAACAGGAGCGGGGTACAGGGAGCATACTACTCCTCTGTTGCGCCAGCTCCACTGGCTGCCAATTAGCTTCCGAGCACAATTCAAAGTGCTGGTGTTAACCTATAAAGCCCTAAACAACTCCGGCCCAGTTTACCTGTTCTCCCCTATGAACCATCAAGATTGTTAAGATCTGGAGGGGCCCTGCTCTCGGTCCCACCATCCTCGCAAGTGCGTCTGGTGGGGATGAGGGACAGGGCCTTCTCAGTGGTGGCCCCTCGGCTCTGGAATTCTCTCCAACTGGAGATTAGAACTGCCCCTTCTCTCCTGACTTTTAGAAAGCAGGTGAAAACCTGGCTCTGGAAACTGGCATTTGACGAGTGAGTCAATAACTCGTGACTACACAGACTGATGGTGATGAACTACGATTTCATTATGACGACTTGGCCTATGTAATTATATGATTGTATTTTAGTATTTTAATGTTTTAGTGTATTATGGGATGTGATGTTTTTAAACGATTGTCTGTGATGTTGTTGTTGTGAACCGTCCTGAGTCCCTCTGCGGAGGTGAGAAGACTGGTATATAAAAGTTCTAAATAAGTAAATAATAAATAAATAAATGTATATCCTGAGGCTGTGAGGAATTGTGGGAGTTGGGGTCCAAAACACCAGGAGCGCCCATTCCTGCACTATTTATTTATTTATTTTTGTTTATCTCCTGAGGATATGAGGAATTGTGGGAGTTGGGGTCCAAAACACCAGGAGGGCCCATTCCTGCACTATTTATTATTATTTGTATTTATTTATGTATATCCAGAGGCTCTGAGGAAATGTGGGAGTTGGAGTCCAAAACACCAGGAGGGCCCATTCCTGCACTATTTATTCTTTTTATTATTTATTCATATATATCCTGAGGCTCTGAGGAATTGTGGGAGTTGGGATCCAAAACACCAGGAGGGCCCATTCCTGCACTACTTATTATTTATTTATGTATATCCAGGGGACGCCCGGATGATTTGATGTTTTTATCATCCTTGTGTGAGACTTCTCTCATGTCCCCGCATGAGGAGCTGGAGTTGATAGAGGGAGCTCAGCCGCCTCTCCCCGGATTTGAACCTGCGACCTGTTGGTCTTCAGTCCTGCCAGCACAGGGGTTTAACCCACTGCGCCACTCTCACCCACTTTAGGGGCTGAGAGTATGAGACTTGCCTAAACTCACTTAAATGACCAAGTCGGAATTTGAACCCTGGTTTCTAGACTGCTTTTAATTGATATACTTTATCATTGCTATACTTTAAAAGGAGGTTTTTAAGCAGCGGCTGGATGGTCATCTGTTGGGAGTGCTTTGATGGTATATCCCCACATGGAAAAATGGGATTGGACTGGATGGTCCTTGTGAACTTTGTTTGTTGTTTATTTATTCAGTCACTTCCAACTCTTTGTAACCTCATGGACAAGTCCACGCTAGAGCTCCCTGTCCACCCCCAGCTCCTTCAAGGTCAAGCGTGTCACCTCAAGGATACCATCCTTCCATCTTGCCCTTGGTTGGCACCACTTCCTTTCTCCTTCCATTTTCCCAAGCATCATTGTCTTCCCCAAGCTTTCTTGTCTCCTCATGATGTGACCAAAGTACTTCATCTTTGCCTCTAATATCCTTCCCTCCAGTGAGCATTATTTCCTGGAGTATGGACTGGTTTATCTTCCTGCGGTCCAAGGCACTCTCAGAATTTTCCTCCAACACCACAGTTCAAAAGCATCTATCTTCCTTCGCTCAGCCTTCCTTATGGTCCAACTCTCACATCCATAGGTTACTACGGAGAATACCATTGCTTAACTATGCAGATCTTCGTCGCCAGTGTGATGTCTCTACTCTTCACTATTTTATCGAGCTTGGTCATTGCTCTCCACCCAAGAAGTAAACGTCTTCTGATTTCCCAGCTGCAGTCTGCGTCTGCAGTAATCTTTGTGCCTAGAAATACAGTCTGTCACTGCCTCCATGTTTTCTCCCTCTGTTTGCCAGTTATCAATCAAACTGGTTGCCATAATCTTGGGGTTTTTTATGTTTAACTGCAACCCAGCTTTTGCACTTTCTTCTTTCACCTTGGTTAGAAGGCTCCTCAACTCCTCCTCGCTTTCGGCCATCAAAGTGGTATCATCTGCATATCTAAGGTTGTTAATGTTTTTTCAGCAATTTGTGTCTCCAGCCTTGGATTTATCAAACCCTGTATGTCGCATAATGTGTTCTGCATACAAGTTTAATAGGTTGGGTGAGAGTACACAACCCTGCCATACTCCTTTCCCAATCTTGAATCAGTCTGTTGTTCCATGGTCAGTTCTTACTACAGATTTAAGTACAGATTGCAAATGCTGGGATTGAATGACTGTTCCGTGGTCTGTTCTTACTGTCGCTACTTGGTCATTATACAGATTCCTCAGGAGACAGACAAAGTGACTTGTGATCACCATCCCACCAAGAACTTGCCACAATTTATTATGATCCACACAGTCAATGGCTTTAGAATAGTCAATAAAACAGAAATTAATGTTTTTTCTTAAATACCTGCCTTTCTCTTTTATCCATTATCCTTGTGAACTATGATTCTATAATAGTAGGCAAAGGTAAAGGCTTTCCCCTGACGTTAAGTCCAATCTGGTGGTTGGTGTTCATCTCCATTTCTAAGCTGAAGAGCCGGCGTTGTCTGTAGACACCTCCAAGGTCATGACTGCATGGAGGACTGTTACCTTCCCGCCGGAGCGGTACCTATTGATCTGCTCACATTTGCATGTTTTTGAACTGCTAAGTTGGTAGAAGCTGGGGCTAACAGCAGGAGCTCACCCCCACTCCCTGGATTTGAACTGGCGACCTTTTGATCTGCAAGTTTAGCAGCTCAGCTGTTTAACCCACTGCACCACCCGGGGGAGGGGGGGGGGGGCTCAATTCCAATGGTAGAGAAATTTTAAAGTGAAGTTTGTGACTCCGATTGTATCCGCACTGCAGAATTAATGCAGTTTAAAACCACTTTAAACTAGGTAAAGGTTTTCCCCTGACATTAAGTTCAGTCTTGTCCAACTCTGGGGGTTGGTGCTCATCTCCATTTCTAAGCTGAAGAGCTGGCATTGTCCAGAGCCACCTCCAAGGTAATGTGGCCGGCATGACTGCATGGAGCTAAATGTTGTAGTTTGGTGAGGCACCAGCATTCTTAGGCAGAGAGGGCTAAAGACCTTTTAAAAATACAACTCTGACAGTTAAAGTGGTGTCAGACCTCATTGATTCTAGATGTGCTCTCTGCTTCCACAAGGCTGGATCTACATTGCAGTGGACAATTAGAGCCCCTTACATAAAATTGTAGTTTAAGCTTGAATTTGTAACTGATTAAATCACTCTGATTACATTTCTTCTTCAATATAAATACATTTATTTATTTATCTTTCAAATAATCATCAGGTCTTCCATTAGGAATTAAAAGGTGTATACCTTTCTGAAGGGACAACCTGCACAAAAAATAGCATGGACTCCCTTGCATGCCCTTTAGTCCCTTTGGTAGCCAAGCCGGGTTATTGGCAGGCCTCCCACTTCCTTAGACTTCTGGGAAATGTAGTTTGATGGGTTGTTCAGTGTGGCAGCCCAGTCGGCTCCGGGGCGTGGTGAATGGGAAACGGATCTGAAAAAGAGGAAGGAAAGCGGTTAAAAAGAAGGAGGAGATCTTGAAGAAGGGGAAAAAGGGCAAGGAAAGGGTAGGTAGTTGAATTGAGCTGCTTTGCAGGCGAATCAATGAAAAGGCATCACTTTTTTCAGGCTACAAAGTGTTGTGTAAGCTGCTGCAGCGAAGCGCAAAACCCGGATTATTTATGGAAAATTACGATTATATTATCTCCCCGAAATAGAGCAGATATGGCTTTTCCTAGCAGCTCGAACGTGCTGCCTCTGTGTTGCCTTGTCCTAGCTTGACCCCTCTCCCTCCAAGAATCTTGGGAGTCGTAGTTCTGCCACGTCCTTGGTCTTCTTCCCAGGGACGTTTTTTCTCTTTCTCGTACACACTCTTCCTCCTCCTCCCATTCTGTTTCTTCTTCCCTTTCTTTTCCTCTTCTCCTTCTCCTTTTTTCCTCCTTTTCTTCTCTTCCTCCTTCTTTTCCATTTCTTTTCCCCATATTTTTATCTCCTCCTCTCTTTCTTGTCCATTTCTTTCTCTTCTCTCTTCTTTCCCCCTTTTATCTCCTCCTCTTCTGCTTCTTTTCCTCTTTTTTCTCTCTTTCTCTCTCTTCCCTTTCTTTCCCTCCCCTCTTCTTCTTTTCTTTCTCTCCTCTTCTTTTCCTCTTCTTTTATCTTTCCCTCCTCTTCTGCTTCTTTTCCTCTTCTTTCTCTTTTTCTCTCTTTTCCATTTCTTTCCCTCCCCTCTTCTTCTTTTCTTGCTCCTCCTCTTCCCCTTCTTTTCCTCTTCTTCTCTTTGTCTTGCCTTTCAATTTCTTTTCCTCCCCTCGTCTTCTTCTTTACCCCCTCTTTTCATCTTCTCCTTCTCCTCCCCTTCTTTCCTCATCCTCTTCTCTTTCTCCTTTCTGTTTCTTTTCCTCCTCTTACTTTCCCCTTCTTTTCATCATCTCCTTCTCTTTCCTTTCAATTTCTTTTCCTCCTCTCGTCTTCTTATTTTCCCCTTACTTTCATCTTTTCCTTCTCCTCTTCCCCTTCTTTCCTTCTCTTCTTCTCTTTCTCCTTTCCATTTATTTTCCTCATTTTATTTTCCCGTGCTTTCTATCTTCTTCTCTTCCTCTTCCCCTCGTTTTCCACTTCCTCTCTTTTTCTTCGTCCCCTTTTCTTTTCCTCTTCTCCTTCTCCTCCTTCTGCTCTTCCTCTTCTTTTCCTTATCTTCTTCTCCTTTTCTTTCTTTTCTCTCCTTCCCCTCCTTCTCCTCCTCCTCTTCCTTTCTCCTCTCCTCTTTCCTTTCAATTCTTTTTCTCCCCTTGTCTTCTTATTTTCCCCTTACTTTCATCTTCTCCTTCTCTTCCCCTTCTTTCCTCCTCTTATTCTCTTTCTCCTTTCCATTTCTTTTCCTCCTCTTATTTTCCCCTTCTTTCCATCATCTCCTTCTCCTCTTCCTCTACCCCTTCTTTTCCTCTTCCTCCCCTCTTCCTCTCCTTCTTTTATCTCCTCCTCTTCTGCTTCTTCTGTTTTTTATGCTATTGTATATTATAATGCACTTCTGGGCTTGGCCTCATGTTAGCCGCCCCGAGTCCTCCTTGGGGAGATGGTGGTGGGATATAAATAAAGATGATGATGATGATAATGATTATTATTATTATTATTATTATTATATTATCCTCTTCTCTTTTTCTCTTTTCCATTTCTTTCTCTCCCCTCTTCTTCTTTTCCTCTACTTCTCTTTTTGTTTCCTTTCAATTTCTTTTCCTCCCCTTGTCTTCTTTTCCCCCTCTTTTCATCTTCTCCTCCTCTTCCCCTTGTCTTCCTCTTCTTCTCTTTCTCTTCCTCCCCTCTTCTTTTCCCCCATTCTTTTCCTCTTCTCCTCTGTATGCTCTTCCTCTTCTTTTCCTCATCTTCTTCTCCTCTTCCCTTTTTTTCCTCCTCCTTCTCATCTTCTCTTTCTCTTTTCTTTCAATTTCTTTTCCTCCCCTCATCTTCTAATTTTCCCATTCTCCTTCTTTCCATTTCTTTTCCTCCTCTTATTTTCTCCTTCTTTTCATCTTCTCCTTCTCCCCCTCTTCCCCTTCTTTTCTTCTTATTTTCTTTCTCTTCCTCTCCTCATCTTCTTCTTTTCCTGTTCTTTTCCTCTTCTCCTTCTTCTCTTCCCCTTCTTTTCCTTCTCCTCTTCTCCTTCTTTTCCCTTTCTTTTTTCTCTCCTCCCCCTCCTCCTTGTCTTCTCCTCCTCCTCCTCCTTCACTTTTTAAATGAACCAGGAAGCCCTTACTTTGAATCCTGACCTGTCTCATTCGTGATGTAGCTTTGAGCATACTTTGCCGATGCCTCTCTGGACTTGGCCAACCTTACAGGGTTGTTGTCAGGATTGCACCAAAAAGATGGGAATAGATTTAGGTCCCCACCTACACTGCCATGGGATCCAGTTCAATGTAGTTAATCCACATTCTGAAACTGGATTATAGGGCAGTGTTGATGAGGCCACAGTCATAGTTCGAGTAGAAACTGTGGGATTCAGTAAAGCCTACCTTTCCCTAGAAATCCACGAAGCCCAATTGATTTATTGGGATGTTCATCTTCACCAAGCATGAGAAAACTTCGCCCCTCCAAGTGTTGTGGACTACAACTCCCATAATTCCTAACAGCCGGTAGGCTGTTAGGAATTATGGGAGTTGTAGTCCACAACACTTGGAGGGGCGAAGTTTGCCCATGTCTGATCTACATTGTAGAACTAATGCAGTTAGGCATCACTTGAAAGTCTCAGTGTTATGGAAATTTAGGGAGTTGTAGTTTGACAAGTCCTTTCTCTGCTAAAGAGGGCTGATGCCTCAGTCTCCCTAGCACTGAGCCGTGGCACCAAACTGGATTAACCCTACAGTGTAGTCCTATCCCACGTAATAATCCAAGCCAAGCTGATTTAAACATTTGGCATTTTCAGGGTCATCCTTTGTCCTAACCCAGTTCCCCTTCCTTTTCCAGCTTCCCCATCATGGATGTTTTCTATAGCAGCGGAGTCTGGTTTGCAGAGCTGCTTCAGAGAAGTTTTCCGGGACTGGAGGCCTTTTGGCTTTGGATGACCTTCTTAGGTGACCCTAGATGCGTTTTCATCATTTATTTCCCTCTTGCTTATTTCCTGCTGGACCAGAAGGTTGGAGTGAAAGTGCTTTGGCTGGGCTTAATCTCCGAGTGGCTCAATTTAGTCTTCAAATGGTGAGAGGAAAACAATTGTCTCTAAACTATTTGCTTTATCATTGTAGAACAGAAGCTTGCCTGGGATAGTTTGAGGAAGGGCAGCTGATGATAGTATTTGTTTGTTTATTTGTGACTCAGAAATTTCTCTTTCATCCAGGCCAAAATCGATACATAATTCTGAAACATTTTGTTGTTCTGGGATTATATTTTGTATATCTCTGCTAGTGGAGCTTAGGCCCAGTTATGACAAATTCAAACTCTTTACAATACAGAACTACACATTTTCCAGAAGTACAATTTTGGAAGAGTAAAGTGAGTAGATCAATAGGTACCGCTCCGGCAGGAAGGTAACGGCGTTCCATGCAGTCATGCCGGCCACATGACCTTGGAGGTGAACTACAACTCCCAAACTCAAGGTCAATGCCCACCAAACCCTTCTAGTGTTTTCTGTTGGTCATGGGAGTCCTGTGTGCCATGCTTGGTTCAATTCCATCATTGGTGGAGTTCAGAATGCTCTTTGATTGTAGGTGAACTATAAATCCCAGCAACTACAACTCCCAAATGATAAGATCAATTTTTTGAGTGATGGTCATTCCTTGGGTTAGTAGGTATCTTGTGGCCAAATTTGGCGGCAATTCGTCCAGCGTTTTTTGAGTTATGTTAATCCCACAAACGAACACTACATTTTTATTTATATAGATTATCAGTATTACATTCTAATATCAATATATGTATATATAATATATTATTAGCACAATATTAGAATTATATATTAGTATATTGTACTATACCACTGTACTCCAATATTATTAGTAATAATACATGTAATATATAATTATTATATCATTATTACATATTTTATATCATACTATATTATTATACCACAATATATATAATACACTAGTAAAAGTTTCCCCCAGTGGTGCAGTGGGTTAAGCCACTGAGCTGCTGGACCAAAAGGTCGCCGGTTCAAATCCAGGGAGCGCGGTGAGTTCCTCCTGTTAGGCCCAGCTTCTGCCAACCTAGCAGTTTGAAAACATGCAAATGTGAGTAGATCAATAGGTACCGCTCCGGCGGGAAGGTAACGGTGCTCCATGCAGTCATGCCAGCTCTTTGGCTTAGAAATGGAGATGAATACCACACTCCAGAGTCAGACACGACTGGACTTAATATCAGGGGGAAACCTTTACCTTTACTTAGTTTGAGTAAGGCTTGACACAGTATTATCTTCAGGATGTCATGAGAAATTAAAATGGCAGCTGCTGTATAAACTTCTCACAATACTCTGGTGTGCCGTTGTGGGAAATTAAAATGTCAGCCACCTAGGGGTGATTACAGTGCTAGTACCGGTTTAATTTAATTAGTTTAATTGCTTCATTCAATTTCTGTGGAGCATTGCATGCCCTTGAATTTAAGTATATCAGTATTTGTGCCTCATAAATGTGTGTGTGTGTGTGTCATGGAGGCAACAATCTTCAAGGGTTACTGTCCTCCTTGATTTTGATCTCGCTTTTGCTTGGAGTTTTGTAATAGTTTATATCCTGCCATACAATTCTTGGGGCTTTTCTAGGTAGCTCACACTATAATTATGTACAGAATAATAACACAACCTTTCAAGCATGGCAAGATGAGAAGTAAAAGCAAAAAAGGAAGAAGATGCAATTGCCTTAAGCAGAAGATAACATGGCACATAAACTTAACACTCAGAAAACTCATAAAGCACCGAATTGGATGTTTCCTCATTATCACTTCTCCATTCCCCAGGTTTCTATTCGGTGAACGGCCCTTCTGGTGGATGTTTGAATCTGGGTTTTCCAAGAAGGGGGTAGACTTTCCCCGCCAGTTCCCTTCAAGCTGTGAAACAGGACCAGGTTGGTAAAGATACAGAATGAGGGACTTCTGGCTCAAGAGCAGGACATGTGAAAAAGATCTTGGAGTGCTTGTGGACAACAAGTTAAACATGAGCCAACAATGTGATTCTGCAGCTAAAAAAACCAATGGGATTTTGGCCTACATAAATAGGAGTCTAGTGTCTAGATCAAGGGAAGTAATGCTACCCCTCTATTCCGCCTTGGTTAGACCACACCTGGAATACTGTGTCCAATTCTGGGCGCCACATTTGAAGAGAGATATCGACAAACTGGAATGTGTCCAGAGGAGGGCGACTTAAATTATCAAGGGTCTGGAGAAGAAGCCCTATGAGGAGTGGCTTAAAGAGCTGGGCATGTTTAGCCTGCAGAAGAGAAGGCTGAGAGGAGACATGATAGCCATGTATAAATATGTGAGAGGAAGCCATAGGGAGGAGGGAGCAAGCTTCTTTTCTGCTGCCCTAGAGACTAGGACGTGGAGCAATGGCTTCAAACTACAAGAAAGGAGATTCCACCTGAACATTAGGAAGAACTTCCTGACTGTGAGAGCCGTTCAGCAGTGGAACTCTCTGCCCCGGAGTGTGGTGGAGGCTCCTTCTTTGGAAGCTTTTAAACAGAGGCTGGGTGGCCATCTGTCAGGGGTGATTTGAATGCAATATTCCTGCTTCTTGGCAGGGGGTTGGACTGGATGGCCCATGACAGGCCCGTAGCCAGGATTTCGTTTCAGGGGGGGGGCTAACTGAGTTTCGGGGGGGGGGGCTGAGTCTGAGTGAAAGAGGGTCTACCCTAGCAAACCTTTTGTATCATTACCCCAATACCCCCATGCATATGGGATATATTGAGTATGGTGATCAGATCATGATAGGAATAAACATAACAGTTTAAATAATGCACCAGTAAGGCCTTTTCGCGAACCACCATGAGAATTTCGGGGGGGGGCTGAAGCCCCTCAAGCCCCCCCCCCCCCGGCTACATGCCGGACGAGGTCTCATCCAACTCTATGATTCTATGTAACGCAAGATAAGATTTGATATATTGCTTTGGGTTTTGTGATTCAGGGATGAGTGGAGCAGCCCCAGGACCCTTAATTCTTGATGCGTGGTTCTCAATTTGGAGACACAGCCATGAAGTCCACAATCTAGTAGCTATGACTAGGGACAGCAATACCTGGATTGTTGAGACATGCAATCAGTGATCGAATGGTGGACTCTGAAAGGTGGGCTTCTCGTTGTCCTACTCTCTATTGCAACAACCAAAGGGGAGATCAAAAATGCAGGTCTCTATCCTGATCTATGTTGAATAAATCTAAACATTTCTTGGCATTTATCATCTTTATTACCATCTGTCACAAGTGGGACAGGATGATGAAGATGCACATGGCTCTATGTTAGATATCTGTCAAGGTCCACATCAAAGCATCTTGCAGATACTCTTCCTCCTTGCTATTGCTGCTATTCATTTGTTCTCTGCAAAGCAACTGAGCCATGAGAAAGATAAATAAAGGAACAGGAAGCCCCACCTGCCTCTGTCCTTTCAAACCTTATTTCCACTGAGAGTATTAGAAATATGAGGAAATCCTGCCGTTCAAAAATAAATGCTTAATTCTTAATTCTGGGCTCCCAAGTCTTGTTTCCCCCCCAAACTTCTTGCAGAGATCACATTTCTAATGGACCTGAGATCTTTATGTTCCCGATTGTGGGAATCCACGAGTACAGTTGATCATTCCTTATCTGAAATTCTGAAATACTCCAACATTGTCTACATCAGAGGTTAAGATAGTGATGCCATTGCTTTCTGATGGTTCAATGAACACCAGCTTTGTTTCATGCTCAAATTTCTACAAATATTGTGCATAAAATTGCTTTTAGGCTATGTGTATGGAAAACAATTGTACATATTGTACATCTCCAAGATGGCATATTTTACAGGTACAGTAGAGTCTCGCTTATCCAACATAAACGGACCGGCAGAATGTTGGATAAGTGAAAATGCTGGATAATAAGGAGGGATTAAGGAAAACCCTTTTAAATGTCAAATTACGTTACGATTTTATAAGTTAAGCACCAAAATATCATTTTTACAACAAATTGAAAGAAAAAGGAGTACAATACACGGTGACGTTATGTAGTAATTACTGTATTTACGAATTTAACACCAAAACATCACAATGTATTGAAACAGCTGTGAATCCGGGCGGGAGGCAGACTGCGTTGGATGAGCAAAGGTTGGATAAGTGAAACTCTACTGCAGGAGTCCTCAAACTTTTTAAACAGAGGGCCAGGTCACAGTCCCTCAAACTGTTGGAAGGGCAGATTATAATTTGAAAAAACCATGAATGAATTCCCATGCACACTGGACATATCTTATTTGTAGTCCAAAAAACACTTAAAAACAATACGATAATTAAAATGAAGAACAATTTTAACAAATATAAACTTATTAGTATTTTAGTGGGAAGCGTGGGCCTGCTATTGGCTGATGAGATAGAATTGTTGTTGTTGTGTGCTTTCAAGTCGTTTCAGACTTATGTTGACCCTGAGCGAGGGCCGGGTAAAGGACCTTGGAGGGCTGTATCTGGCTCCCAGGCCTTAGTTTGAGGACCCCTACTCTACTGTATTCAAAAATCTGAAAAAATCCAAACTTCAAAACACATTTTGGTCTCAGGCATTTTTGATGAGAGATGCTATTTATTTATTTATTTATTTATCGTGTCAGAGCAACCAGTCCATTATATATTACATTTCTAACAGAACAACGCAAACAGACAGAAAAATACACATCTTGTGAGTTTGGTAGTTGGTTAAATGTCCTTTGACCAGTATCTGGCCACGTGGAGTGCTTCCGGTGTTGCTGCAAGAAGGTCCTCCATGGTGCATGTGGCAGGGCTCAGGTTGCATTGCAGCAGGTGGTCAGTGGTTTGCTTTTCTCCACACTCGCATGCCGAGGATTCCACTTTGTAGATGCTCAATCTGTACCTTCACTTTATCCCTTTGTCAATCAGTGTTTCTGTTTATACTACACTAGGGCTGGGGAGGCCCTGATAGTGCAGTGGGTTAAACCGCTGAGCTGCTGAACTTGCTGACTGAAAGGTTGGCGGTTCAAATCCCGGGAACAGGGTGAGCTCCTGCTGTTAGGCCCAGCTCCTGCCAACCTAGCAGATTGAAAACATGCAAATGTCAGTAGATCAATATGTACCGCTTTGGTGGGAAGGTAACGGTTCCTTGTCTTTTTGTGGATTCTCTTTTGAGACAGCACTATGGGAAGTGTTGTGGAAAATCTCAGCATGTATCCCTCTAGCACTGTACCTAACCAGGCCTTCTGACCCTGCATCACATCCATGACCTGTCTATCTGTCGAGCCTGTTGAGGAATGGGGGTCTGAACTGATATGTCTTGTAACTGATTCCCATCAGAAGGGCAAGTGGGTTTACAGTCTTTTGCCATCTGAGATGTCTTTTGGGAGCTTGTTACTATTTTCAGGACTCCCTGGTGGTGCAGCAGGTTAAACCGCTGCACTGCTGAACTTGCTGACCGAAAAGTTAGTTATTCGAATACACAGAGCAGAGTATGCTCCTGCTGTTAGGCCCAGCTTCTGCCAACCTAGCAGTTCGAAAACATGCAAATGGGAGTAGATCAATAGGTACCACTTTGTCTGGAAGGGAACGGCGCTCCATGCTGTCATGCCGGCCACATGACCTTGGGGGCATCAATGGGCAACGCTGCCTCTTTGGCTTAGAAATGGAGATGAGCTCCACCCCCAGAGTCAGACTCTACTAGACTTAAAGTCAAGGGCAAACCTTAACCTTTACCTAGGGCTGGGGAGCCTTTGGCTTGCCTGGTATTTGTGTTGTAGCCCCCATAACCCCTTTCCATTGGCTGTGATGGAAGGGATTGGGGGCTATGAGTCTAAAGACTTGGAGGATCAAAGGTTCCTCACATTTGTTGTACATGGTAGGATGTGAATCAGGTGGTTTGTATCATAAGAAAGGGAATTTCAGCTAAAATACTCAACATCTGTTTGATAGTGGAACAGACTGCTGAAAGCAGTGACAGACTTCCCTTACTTAGAGGCTTTTCAGCCAAAGGTGGATGGCTACCACCAGGTAGGAATGCTATAGCTGTGAATTTCCTGTGCCGAAAAGAGGAAGAAATCAATGGCCTTTGAAGTTTCTTTCAACTCCATGGAAACAGATACCGTTGTTATAGATTCCCTGCCTGGCACACAGGCCTCACTTGACAGAGCAGAGAGATATGATTTCTCTCTATAGCCGCAGTGCTGAAATAGTGGCCCATTAATGATTCCACTCACTTTTCGAGGGTTTGGGGGAGAGGGGTCACTTTCCCCTCCTGGAAGCCTCTTTTACACAAATCTTTGCTTAAAATCACCCCATGAGCCTGGAAGTTTCAAATCAAAATAACTTCTTGTGACTCCTGGCATGGCTGGGCATGAGGTTGTGGGCTTTAAAAATTGTCCCTGTTTTTCCCGCAGTTGCCCAGCCTTCCTCTAAAGGCTGCAATCATCCCAAACCCAAATCTGCCATTAAGTAGCGTGAGGAGGTTGATTGTGAGCCTTGATTCAACTCTGCCAGGTGGATCCTTTAGCACAGTGGTTCTAACCCTTCCTAATGCTGCGATCCCTCAATACAGTTCCTCATGTTGTGGTGACCCCCAACCATAAAATTATTTTGGTTTCTACTTCATAACTGTAATTTTGCTATGGTTATGAATCGTAATGTAAATATCTGATATGCAGGATGTATTTTCATTCACTGAACCAAATTTGGCACAATTATCCAATATGCCCAAATTCGAATACTGGTGGGGTTGAGTGGGATTGAATTTGTTATTTGGGAGTTGTAGTTGCTGGGATTTATAATTAATCTTCAATCAAAGAGCATGCCGAACTCCACCAATGATGGAATTGAACCAAACTTGGCACACAGAACTCCCACGACCAACAGAAAATACTGGAAGGGTTTGGTGGACATTGACCTTGAGTTTTGGAGTTGTAGTTTCTCTCCATCCAGAGACACTGTGGACTCAAACAATGATGGATCTGGAGCAAACTTGGCACAAATACTCAATGTGCCCAAATGTGAATACTGGTGGAGTTTGGGGAAAAACAGACCTTGACATTTGGGAGTTGTAGGTGCTGGGATTTATAGTTCACCTACAATCAAAGCGCATTCTGAACCTTACCAAGGATAGAATTGAGCCAAACTTCCCACACAGAACCCCCATGACAAACAGATTCTGGTGGTTTTTGGTGACCTCTCTGACACCCCCTCACAAGCCCTCCAAGGGCTCCAACCCCCAGGTTGAGAAACGCTGCTTTAGTATTTTTTGTTTATTCGTTCAGTCACTTCCAACCCATGCCAGAGCTCCCTATCGATCATCACCACCCCAGCTCCTTCAGAGTCAAGCCAGTCACTTCAAGGATACCATCCATTCATCTTGCCCTTGGTCGGCCCCTCTTCCTTTTTCCTTCCTTTTTCCCCAGCATCATGGTCATCGCCAAGCTTTCCTGTCTTCTCATTATGTGGCCAAAATACTTAATCTTTGCCTCTAGTATCCTTTCCTCCAATGAGTAGTTGGGCTTTATTTCCTGAAGTATGGACTGGTTGATCTTTTTGTGGTCCAAGGCACTCTCAGAATTTTCCTCCAGCACCACAGTTCAAAAGCATTTATCTTCCTTCGCTTAGCCTTCCTTATGGTCCAGCTTTCACATCCAAAATTACTACGGGGAATACCATTGCTTTGCAGTGTGTTGTCTCTACTCTTCACTATTTTATCCAGATTGGTCATTGCTCTCCTCCCAAGAAGTAAACTTCTTCTGATTTCCTGGCCGCAGTCTGCATCTGCAGTAATCTTTGCACCTAGCAATACAAAGTCTGTCATTGCCTCCATGTTTTCTCCCTCTATTTGCCAGTTGTCAATCAGTCTTGTTGCCATAATCTTGGGGTTTTTTATGTTTAACTGCAACCCAGCTTTAGTATCTCTTGGCCTAATTTACTTCATAGAGTTGTATAGACAAAATTGTTAGCGGGACTCATAATTTTTGTAGAAGAATGGTGGGATTGAAGATGTAAGAAATACATATAGCCTAAAAGGGGGGGGGGGGGTTTAAATAAATAGAAAACTAGAAAGAGTGCCTTGAAGGGTCATGAAATGAAATGTCATACAGAGAAAGATTATCAATATGTCTCTGTGGTTATAGACAAATATTGAATCATTGGAAAACTGAGGAGAGAAAATGCTGCACACAACCTCAGTAAAGAGATTACGGAGAAAGAATTGGCCTGGCATGGTGAGAAAATGAAATTTTGGCCCACAGTAAAGAAATGCCACATCTGTAGGAAGCATCTGTCTTCAGCATATAATACTGCTGCTATGTTTGTGTACTTGGCTCATAATCTTAGGGCTGCTCCGAGGAAAGCAAATGTTGTCCCTTGTCAGTTTGACAAGACAGCATGGGTGGTTAAAATTCAACAAGCTGTCTGTTTTGAGCTCTTCTGATATTTCATAAAGGTTACCGGCAAGGTTCGGTGTTTATTTTGTTCTGTCCTAATGGCACAAGGCATACATAATAAATGGTTCTCAGGAGGCTGTTGGTGGATCTTCTCCAAGGATTTCTCAAAACATTTTCCATCAGACACCTAGCCTAGCTAATGTCCACCATCATGTTTTATGGAGTTATTTGCATGAAGGTGCCCATTTAATTTGTTTTTGACCAAAGCCTCGTCCCAATAAAAGAGTCATGAAGAAAAAGGGGGAAAAGGAACATATTGTGTGGCCAGAGCTTGCAAGCCTGCATTTAACAGTTAGTTGCACTTATAGTGCAGATTAATTCCACTTATAATTCTGAGATGCCCAAAGTAGTTTATTATTGACAATGGCAAAAGGGGAGTTGAGCACAAAGCAGTGTTGTACATTATGGTTGTGCATTGTATCTGCACGTGTAGTCATTGACATGTTGCTATTCAGCATTACGGTTGCATAGTGTTAGCAAAGCATATCTCTGCACATGAATATTTACACTGTACTGAGATAATGTTGATCACAGCCAGTTTATGTTATGCAGTATAGTTTGGGGCATTTCTGGATAGAAGTTCCTTTCTCCTCCACTTTTACCCTAGTCTTGATATCAGAATTACCTTTTTTTCTCATAGTGAAGAACTGGTGGAGTACAATAATCTTCCCTGGTTTTGTAATAGAGTCAGGACGTGCGAGAGCTCTTATACTTACATTTTTTATTTCCAGAACTTAACCGCTCAAACTTGCTTCCATCTGAACTTAGCTGCAGTCTTCACAAAGGCTGAAAATAAGTGGAATTTCCATTTTGGAGTGTAGAATTGTGAGCTGTTGTTCTGGGGTGACTTCATGTAATTTCCAGCTTATGATGGGTATCAAGGGGTGTCTTTTGGAGAAGGTTTGCCTTTGCCTTCCTCTGAGGCTGAGAGAATATGACTTGCCCAAGGTCATCTAATGGTTTTCCTTATTATTATTGTTATTGTTATTTGAAACACAAGATGAGTCCATAGCAGACACTCTGCTGGCTGTTGAATTGGATCACATGTTGGACACTTCCCAAGTGTCTAGGACTGTGTGATGTATTGGTGAATAATGCATGCAGATTCCAGTAAGGTGGCCTTATTTTGTTGTGTCAGGAGCAACTTGAGAAACTGCAAATTGCTTCTGGTGTGAGAGAATTGGCTGTCTGCAAGGACATTGCCCAGGGGACACCTGGATGCTTTGATGTTTTACCATCCTTGCAGGAGGCTTCTCTCATGTCCCCTCATGAGGAGCTGGAGCTGATAGAGGGAGCTCATCTGCGCTCTCCCTGGATTCAAACCTGCGACCTGTCCAGTTTCAGTCCTCCTGGTACAGGAGTTTAAACCACTGTGCCACCGGGGGCTCCATTGATTTTCCATGACCAAGTAGGGATTTGGTCCCTGGTTTCTAGGGTTGTAGTCCACAACTCAAAGTACCATCCTGCCCTGGCTCTCTCTTATTGATATACACGTGTCAGTTACTGATGTACCCAGTTACAGTTGTGAGCTACTTCTCTTGAACCGTATAATAGTTGAAATTTGATTTTAAATAAGTAATTATGGCCTTCTAGCTTTCCAAAATGCATACTTGCTGATAGTGATTGATTTGAGCAGAACCAGTTTTCTGATATAGATCAACACAGCCACTGGCCTCTTTTTATTCTCTTTTAAGACAGTATTATGGGAACTATTGTGAAAAATCTCATCATGTCTATAACACTCTACCTAACCAGGGCTTCTGACCCTGCATCACATTTATGACCTGTCTTTCTGTAGAGCCTGCTGAGAAATGAGGGTCAGTATTTTGGTGGTCTGAAGTGATATGTCTGGTAACTGATTCCCATCAGAAGGGCAAGTGGGCAATCTTCTGACAGCTGAGATGTCTTTTGGGAGCTTGTTACTATTTTCAGGACCCCCTGGTGGTGCAGCAGATTAAACTGCTGAACTTGCTGATCGAAAGGTTGATGGTTCGAATCTGGGTAGCAGAGTGAGTTCTTTCTGTTAGGCCCAGCTTCTGCCAACACAGCAGTTCAAAAACATGCAAATGGGAGTAGATCAATGGGTACCACTTTGGTGGGAAGGTAACAGCGCTCCATGCAATTATGCCGGCCACATGACCTTGGAGGTGTCTACAGACAACACCAGCTCTTTGGCTTAGAAATGGAGATGAGCATCAACCCCCAGAGTCGAACATGTCTAGACTTAATGTCAGGGGAAACCTTTACTTTTACCTTACTATTTTCAGTGTCCTATATCAGCATGAGATTGGGAAAGTAACAGCTAACTCCTTGAAACCTCCAAGTGCCCTTTGTGGGTGGGAGCATTCTGGGAGGTTTAATCCAGAATAGAGGCAACATCCCAAGCACTGAGAAAAATCAATATTTGAGTGGACATTGGAATCAAGGCTGAAAGGGAAAGCTTGTGGGGACCATCCAATTCTGATTCCCAATCCCCATGTTCCCAATTTTAGTCTAATAATGGTCCTACCCTTGGTGAAGAAAAGGGTCATTTGAAAACAAAGGAACAACGTCAGTGGCTTGATGTTGTCAGTGGCTTGGTTAAAATTAGGTAGACATTTTGTTCCTTAACATCGTAACTCACAAACTGCTAAAAAATTTTTTTTCCTTTTTAAAAATAAGTTCTCTGATAGTTGCAGGCAATTCTGGAAGGAGTGGATGGGAATGCGTGACTTCTCTTCACTGAATGCTCAGCAACCTGACTATGATTTTAATGTGAAAGCCAGTGCTTAGGCAGTCATGCAATTGCCTCAGGCAGCAGCTTTTGGAAACTGGGTTGTTGTAGGTTTTTCAGGCTATATGGCCATGTTCTAGAAGCATTCTCTCCTGACATTTTGCCTGCATTTATGGCAAGAATCCCGAGAGGTTGTGAGGTCTGTTGAAAATGAGGAAAATTGGGTTTATACATCTCTACGGAGAGAAATTGTTCCAAGACACAAAAATTGGAAAAACTAAGAACCAGGAAAGCACGTCTACTGTGCTCTCTGACTTTCCTTCTACACTGCAGAGACACAGATACTATTCCACAGCTATATAAACCCCATTTTCCTAGTTTACAACAGACCTCACAATCTCTGAGGATGCCTGCTATAGATGCGGGTGAAAGGTCAGGAGAGAATGCTTCTAGAACACAGCCATATAGTCCAAAAAACCTACAGCAACCCAGTGATTCCGGCCATGAAAGCCTTCGCAATACAGCTTTTGGAAAGCCTAAATAACCCTCTTGTCTGTCTCATTGGTACTGTTACCTCTGTTGGAGGTCAGACCTTTCTGGGCCACAAAGCCTGTCCTGTTCCTTAAAGTGGCCCACTGCCCACAGAGTTGGTGGAGGGCACCTTTCCATTGCCAGCACCCAACTGCTCGTCCAACCAACATCACTATCTTAGGAGGAGAAGAAACACCCTTTTGTCATTCTTATATTTATGTATTTATTTTGCAGGCAGTCCTTCTGGCCACTGTATGATCACTGGTGCAGCCCTCTGGCCAGTAGTCACAGCTCTGACCACACAGCTATCTCAGCACTCCAAAAGGTAGGTCACTTCCACCCTAGCAATTCACATTCCTAGTTCCACCTTCCATTGTTTTCCCCCAGGATGTCTTTATTTACATTTCAATTCAGTTGTTACATACTCAGTATTTATCCCACCTTTTCTTCAAGAAACTCAAGGCAGGTTATGCATTTCTTCATACTATTTTCCAGTTTTATCTCACTGCAATCCTGCACATTTTTGTCCAAGCTCATCCCCGTAAGCACAATGGCTCCGTATTTATCTCTCTCTGGGTAAGCCTCCCTCTCTCTGCCTCTAGAAGGGGAGACCAAGAGCATCCTATGGCCTTCTGAGGGTTTCGCCCTTTGTCTAGATCAGTGGCTCTCAGCCTGTGGTTCCCCAGATGTTTTGGTCTTCAACAGCTGGTAAACTGGCTGGATTTCTGGGAGTTGTAGGCCAAAATACCTGGGGATCCACAGGTTGAGAAACACTGGTCTAGATACAATCCACTGCTGCTGCGTGTTCCCTCAAGTCGGTTCGATCTATCGTGCCTCTAAGGCAAACCTATCACCGGGGCTTTCTTATCAAAGTTTGTTCAGAGGGAGTTGAGGCTTAGAAAGTGGGACTTGCTCAAGGCCATTCAGTGGGTTTCCATAGGAAAAAGGGGATTCAAACCCTGGTCTCTAGAGTCATGATCCAACACTCAAACCACTACACTTCACTGGTTCTAGTAAAACAGTGTTATATTTAAAAATTTGGAGTTCCCAAAAGGTCAGTGGTTCAAATCTGTGGAGTGGGGTGAGCTCCCACAGTTAGCCCCAGCTTCTGCTAACCTAGCAGTTCGAAAATATGCAAATGTGAGTAGGTCAATAGGTACCACCTTGGCAGGATGGTAGCGGCACTCCATGCAGTCATGCTGGCCACATTACCTTGGAGGTGTCTACAAACAATGGCGGCTCTTCAGCTTAGAAATTGAGATGAGCACCACCCCCAGAGTCGGACACGACTAGACTTAATGTCAGGAGAAACCTTTACTATGTTAAGTTTGGGGTCAAAGGGTTAATTGTCCTTCTTCCAACCATTATGCACATTAATAGGACGAGGATAAAATGCTACTTTTGCTTAGTGATTAGTAATATCGGAAAATTTGGTGTATTGTTTTGGACTACAACTCCCAGAACTTTTTTGCCTAACGTCACCAATTGGTTTCATGGCCAACTGGGGATTCCAGAATCAAAAGCCCCTGGCTTCCAGAATTTATTTATTTATTTTATTGACAACATTTCTACCCCGCCATTCTCAACTCCCCGGGGGGGGGGGGTCAGAGCCCCTTCTACACTGCCATATAAAATCCATATTATCTTCTTTGAACTGGATTATATTGCAGTGTTGCAGTGTAGACTCATATAATCAATTTCAAAGCAGATAATGTGAATTATCAGCTTTGATTATCTGGATTATATGACAGTAGAAAGGGCCCTAGTCCAATGCAGGCGCTCTGCTGCATCTGAATCAACCCAGGTTGCAGTTGTGCTGTTGTACCACTTGGGGCAGTAGAGAGTAAGCCCTGAGAGTTGAATCCAGAGTCTATTGTTCTCATTCACAGAGGAGGCATTGAATGGTTCATAGATGAAATGCAATTTGTTCACAATTTCCTGCTGAAATCTCATTGGCTCATTAATGGTGTCTGAAGCCTTTTGGCTGTGCTAAATTCCAGAGCCTGGAAAAATTAGTTTTGTAATTATGCCTGTATATGTAAGGTGATTATAGAAGTAGGTATTCCTCTATAATATGCTTCCCTGTGGGCTCATCATTTGCTGGAAATAGCATTAGTCTCTCCCATTATAACAACATGCTGGAAACAAGCAGAACATATGTTGTTGTTTTTTTTAATGCAACTCCTAGAATCCCCCATCTAAGGACATGCTGCCTGGGGATTGTGGGAGTTGCAATCCAAACAGTATTTTTCCAAATTCTGGTGACACTATCCAAGGGATTTCTTGAGACACTCATTTGTTGATAGGATATTTCTAAGGGCAGAGAATGGCTGTTGATGCAACCCTTGAAGCTTGCTAACTTACCTGCAATGCCATTTCTCTCTATACAGCTGGCTGGTGAAGATAGTCCCTTTCCAGGTGTATCTCCTTCTCCTGGTGGCCATAGGTCTGTCACGCCTCTTCATACTGGCTCATTTCCCCCACCAAGTCCTTGCAGGCATCTTAACAGGTAGTGTATCTTGTGGGTTTTGTTTACCTTTTCTATTGGAATATTAATGTATACTCTGATATTAAGATTTCTTTGGCAGAAGGGCCTTATCTGTCTTGCATAGAGGGAATGTCACGATAGTATGTTCTGGGTTTCTCAAACTAGGCTCAGAAATGAACTTCAAGAGCATTTTTTTTTTGTCGTGTCAGGAGCGACTTGAGAAAGTCTTCTGGTGTGAGAGAACTGGCCGTCTGCAAGGACATTGCCCAGGGGATGCCTGGATGATTTTGATGTTTTTTTATCATTCTTGTGGGTGACTTCTCTCATGTCCCGCATGAGGAGCTGGAGCTGATAGAGGGAGCTCATCCGCCTCTCCCCTTTTCCTAGTTTCCAACAGACCTCACAACCTCTGAGGATGCCTGCCATAGATTCAGGTGAAACGTCAGGAGAGATTGCTTCTGGAACATGGACATACAGCCCGAAAAACTTACAACCCAGTGATTCCGGTCATGAAAGCCTTCAACAACACACTGCTCTGTTTGAAAGTAACATTCTCATGCACTGAACTTGGAGAGGAACATTGCTGCCCTTTCAGTTTATGGGGTTCAGAACTCAACCACAGAAGTGGGATTTTGTATTGCCTCTTCCTATTCTCACTATTTTCCTGTTTTCTTTGTCAGGAATTAGCCTGGGCTGGCTGCTAGAACCACGAGTCCCATTAGGGAAGGGACTCCACTTTTACCTCTGGACTTCGCTGTCCCTTTTGCTCGGCAGCATGATGACTTACTGGACACTGATTTTTCTGGGCATAGATCTCAGTTGGTGAGTTTGTTCAATGGGGAAATTGGGCTTCTTTCCTTCATACTAATGCAACTGTAGTCCAGAGCTTGGTAAAGTTAAGCTTTGACTACAACTCACAGAACCTTCTTTCTACCCATGCTAACAGGGGTTCTGGGAGCTATTGCCCAAATAAAAAGCTGTCTTTCCTTACTTATGATTTGTTCATGTCTTTCTTTGTTGGCCTTCTCCAGGTCGATCAACCTAGCCACTAAGTGGTGTGCAAACCCTGAATGGATCCGCATGGAAACACGACCTTTTGCTTCGTTGAGTCGTGACGTGGCCACATCCTTTGGGCTGGGATTTGCCTTCCACTCCTCTTCTTACACCCAGCTCAAGTGCGAGAAGCCCAGATGGTCTCAGAGGGCATGGTGCGCCATCTTGGCCCTTGTTCTCCTGTACTTCCTCAGTGATGTGGCACAACCACAGAACGTGGCTCTCTGGTATGGGCTGAACTTTGTGAAATATGCCACTTTCCCGTGGGTGGTGATTGGACTGCTCCCTAGAGTGATTCAAGCTGTGACATCAAAGGGGACACCATCCCACAAAGAGTAGCCAACAGGAGGGACCACTTGCTCTTTCAGGAGAGCCATAGATAGTGGTGGGTTTTCCTTGGGGTGTCCCACTTAGTGTGCAATAGGTCCTTCCATCCAAATACCTTATGTATTTTACCTCAAAGGGGACATTTTTTTTCCTTTACTCAGGCCACTGTGATTTTTCCTTCTCTTGCCTAAACAGATGTACCAAAAATGCTTCGAACCCTTCTCACCCCAGGTCAGTTGTAACAATAGGATGTTTCCCCTTCAAAAATAGAGACTGTTGTTTGTATTCAGGGCCCAAAGTTGCAACCCAAAAAACTTTCAGAAGGTATTTCCAACAGAGATGGGAGAAGGATGGGACACTGTAGCAGGTGGTTTTGTGGGACTGTGGAATCATTGTAAAAGATAGGAATAAGATGGAGAGTTTAACTAGACCAGTTCAGGTGGGCAGAAGGAGCTGCAGGCAGCACTGATGAAGTCTCTGTGCCACTATCCCATTTATCTAAGATAGATACTTCTAATTCCACCTGGTATTTGATGTGGCTGCACCTTCCCTATCCAGCTTGAATTCATAGAAAGAAAGCTGATGCAAATTCCTAAAGCTCCAAGGTAGTAGACATTCAAACCTCTAAACCAGTGATTCTCAACCATCCTAATGCTGCAATCCTGTAATACATTTCTTCATGTTGCTATTTTCGTTGCTACTTCATAACTGTAATTTTGCTACTGTTAGGAATTGTAATGTAAATATCTGATATGCAGGATGTATTTTCATTGTTACTTCTCCTTCTCCCTAGGATTTGGAATTGGCAGGGCCACTCCACCCCACTCTAAACCCTGCCCTCCTCCCCAGGGCCCCCCTTCCTCACCTTCCCCTTTCTCACCTCTACCTCCTCCCTCTTCCCTCTTGGCTGCAAAGCAAACCTCACCTCCCTCGCCCCATCTCTTCCTCCTATAATGGCAGAGGGGGCAGATTGTGTGACATCACCACCTTTCCTGCTTCTTTTCCTTGGGGTGGACTGGATGGCCCACAAGGTCTTCCAATTCTATGATTCTATAAGAAGAGGCCTCTGGGAAGTGAAGGGGGTAGGGAAAAGTTATCGGTGTCTCTGTTCCTAAGATCATCGGAAATACACATTTTCTGATGGTCTTAGGCGACCCCTGTGAAAGGGTCATTCAACCCCCAAAGGGGTCGTGACCCACAAGTTGAGAACTGCTGCTCTAAACCAACTTCTATTCAAACATTCTTAGGTCAGATGAAGGGGAATCAAACTCCCAGTTTCCCAGAATCATCACATTATTAATAATATAGCCAAATTTCAATGTTTCAAACTGTATTCACCATGCATGTCTCTTCTCCAAAAGGCTTTAACCCAGATTTCTATTCAAGGATAAAATGGGAGCTAAAGGACATAGATCTGTATACTAAACTATGTCTTTCTTAGCACTGTTGTTTTAAAAAATCCTAGTTTGTTGATTAAGTTTTAAAAAAAACCATGGCAAAAGATTAGACAAACAGTATCTTGCCTTTCCCACTCCTGGTTTGTTTCTTTTTTCTTTGACAATCATGTTCTCATCTCTTATTTCATCTCAGAGGGAGGGCAGTGACAATCCATACCTCCAATTTTAGGTGTCTCAACAGGCCATGGGTTCAGTCTATGGTTTATGATTGGTTAACAAACCACCATTTAAGGCATGGACACACATAACAACATAAACAGATATTAACAAGTGGCTCCCTGTGACATGTCAACACAGCAGTCTATTACACTCCTAACCAGTTGGCCACCTTTCCCACCCAGAAAATGTTCCAGAGATTTTGTGGCAACATTTTTGCTTTTGGAAGGTGTTTTCATGTATCAAGAGTTTATTTCTGTATGCTAAACTTTCCTTCCCACATTTTTGAAGCTTTTGGAAAAGGGCCCAATTGTCAGGAGGACCTATGAACAATGGATGTGAGCCTGGAAAGAGATCTCATCTCCATGCTTCTTTCATTACTGCATGTCTAGTGGTTTCTCAGGAAGTAGTTTGTGGTTCATGCCAGACTAGCAGAGCCCTCTCAGCATGGCTTTGGTTTTCCTTCAGTCGTGGCCACCATGTTCTTTAACAACTCTTATATATTTGTGAGTGTGTGTGTGGTGTAACGATGAGAGCCACATACTCTGTAAGGATTCACCACTGCTTATGCACACAAACTGCAATCAAAATATGGAAACGTGTTGGATTACAACTCACAGTAGCCATGGTGGCTGGGGACATCTGGTAGTTATGGGCCACAAAAGTAACTTTTAAAAGTTCTGTATGCACTAGCAAATTAGCATTATAATCATCAGTATGGCTGATCCTGTAGTCAGTGGTGTTGGTATTTAATGGTTTTTGCCATACAAAGCTTAGGGTCAAGCCAACATCTAGACAAAGTGACTGAATAACTGTCTGGGTTTTCCTGTTGCTTCTTCCAGCCTCTGCGACATGTTTCCCTTATTTAAAATGATACCTATGCATAAACATGATGTTGATATTAGAATAAATGATGTATTTTTGTGTTTGCAGCTTGTTGTGTCATGTGTCTGTCTCAAATGAACCCACTGCAGTGGTTCTCAAACTGTGGGTCCCCAGATGTTTTCGCCTACAACTCCCAGAAATCCCAGCCAGTTTACCAGCTATTGGGATTTCTGGGAGTTGAATGCCAAAACATCTGGGGACCCACAGATTGAGAACTACTATATTATAGGACTGCTAAAAAAAAGTCAGATAAGTGGACCCTAGAGAAAATCAAGCCTGAATCCTACCTAGATGTCAAATGGCCCTATGTTTGATGTGAGCGGGGTGATTGACGAAAAGGTGTCTTGGGGGTCCCCCACTCATATCGAACCAAAATCGACTTGATGGCAGATAACAATAATTCATTTAGCAAAATGTTTTAAACTCACTCTTTACCATGATATTTCAGAGTGGCAAACAGATAACACAGTATAACCAATTCCAAATTAAAAAGTAACGTAAACAACATAAAAACACATTGGACAACTCAAAGACATTAAAACAATTTGAAAAGGCTAAAACGTTTTTCAAAACCATGCACAAGCTTCAAATTTTTTTAAGGCCTCAAAATTTTTAATAAAATACTATGCCTTTACCTAATGCCAAATCAGAGTTGGCACCAATCAGGCCTCTAAGAGGAGGGCATTCCACAAGTGATGGGAGTTATAGTTTTATATCACCGGAGGATATGTATCAATAAGTCTGCCTTGGTATGATATTGCTTCTATTAATCTGAGACACAGAACGCCATTTGTTCTGCCAATTTGGAAAAGGGAGACAGGACTTACAAAGAGAAGCCAGAAAGTCCCACACATTGATTCTACCACAAAATATTGCCAGAAACAATTTTATTTACACAAGGACAAACATTGGAACATATTACAAAATACTCAACTGAAAATTGTATCCAGAGCGAGATAAACAGAGAAAGAGAGACAGAAAGCAGGAGAAAAAAGCAGAAGGGACAGGGAACCTACAGATATTTCCCCACTTATGGGGGGCATCTTCAATGTAATGTGAAAGGGGTTGATTAGGAAAGAAATGAAAAAAAAAGTCCCAATTCCCCTCCACAACAACAGCCCCCTCAACAACCTAATACTGGTGTGGTGTCCCTACTGAAAGGATACCAACAGAACGGGAGCTGACACACACACATACATGCACACACTCATTCACTCACCCACACTTGTTCCATGCTGTTGTCCTAAGGACTAATGGCTTTTCAAAATAGTTGCTACTTTTGGCCAGCGCAGAAATTTCCCTCCCCCTAAAACAAAATCCAAATGATGAAATATGGAAACAATGGCTAGTGATTCCTGTTCTTGCTTTTCTACCTGTTCTCCCTTGTCGCTGCAAATTTTTCAAGAAGGAGATAGTGAAAAACGAGATGCAAAATGGTAAAACTGGGGGTCCATTTCTTCCTGACTATAAAGTCACAATGAGTAGCATCAAGTTTACTTGGGAGTCTCTTTTGCTTGGGGCGAAAAGAAGTGTTATCACACTAACTGCAATATTTTCATTTAACAGCCCTATTGCAAATTTCTGTGAAAGGAAAAAATTGACTTTTTTTGCACTGGTGTTTTGGGATTGTTGATGTGAGTCAGCAAATGAAAGCTGAATCAGTGCAGAAATAGCTATAAGTTAGTGACTCAAAAGGCCAGCAGTAAAGAGGTGTTTCCAAATGGTAAACATTGTTATATCATAGGCTCCTATTAGAGTTGTCCTTTCTTTCTCCATTAGTAGCAAGCAAGCCCAAAGCTAGCATCTTCGAGAATTCTTGATGGCAGAAAGAAACAATTGTATGTGTATCTTCCAGATCATTTGGACATCACATCCCAGACACCTTTACCTATATAACTAATGGTAATGGATTGTGGAGACTGTAGCCCAGGCATGGACAAACTTTGACCCTCCAGGTGTTTTGGATTTCAACTTCCACAATTCCTAACAGTCGGGAGTTGAAGTCCAAAAACCTGGATCATAAACGTCTGATATACAGGTTGTACTTTCATTCACTGGACCAAATTTGGCACAAATACCCAATAGCCCATGCCTGCTGTAGCCCAAATCATTTGAAAGACCAAAAGTTCCCACCTCTACAGTAGTTAATTATAGTTTAAATGGGTGTTGAAAATGCTGAAGCCCACTTTTCCCCATCATAGTGCCCTCCAGAGGTATTGGATCACAGTGCGTATCAGCTCCAGCCAACATAACCAATGGCCTACCATACCTGAAGCTGAAATCCAAAGCATCTCAAGGGTATCAGCGTGAGGAATGGTCATGAAGTCCAAACCTCTTCCATGTTTTAAAAATCCATATAGTTCTAGGTCACTAGTTCCTCTATTTAACTGCTCTTATCCTTAACAGGTTAACGACCCTTTCCTAATTTACTACCCTTTCCTATTTTAAGCTCGTTAGTTCAAGTCATGCCATCTGGGTAGGAAAGAACAAGCCGTCACTTTCTTTTGCGTAACATCCATTCATGTATTTGGAGCTGTATTCCCTGCTGTACAGATGCACAATGCAAGACTACAGTGATAGTTGGGTTAGAAAGGTGCTTTCATGGCACACACTCCTTGAGTCAAATCTCATCAGGCTACCCGGTGCACCTGCAGAGTTTGCATGGACTGACCCCACCTGTCCATAGAGCACAAGGTGTGCCATACCAGGTGCAGAAGGAGCAGCATTCAATAGGAAAAAGGTGAAAAATCCCATACTGCATTCTTTGTGCATGTCTACTGAGTGTGTCAAATATTTGGCCAAATAGGAAGTGAAATCACGAGGAACATTGTTAAATGAACTGGGTCATTTTGTATACAGGCATACAGAATTATCCATTCAGGACGGAGTTCAGCATAACCTGTTCTGCCCAATTGCCCTCAACAATGCCAATACCCAGTGCTTACAGGAGTACTTAATTTAGCTCCACCATGATTAGGAGACTGATTTTGTTACTCTTTCCAAAAACAGTTGCAATAAAAAAGCAACTAATATTGGAATAAGTCTTCCTGATACACTTCTTTTAAAGGCTCAGCTGAAGATTATAGGTAAGAGTAGCACAACTGAATGAGTGAAGCACTAGAATGCTGAAGAGTATATTTGTCAAATGTGCTTGGATGGCACGGGAGAAGGCCAGACTTGCTCTAAGGGAGATGACTATGAGGAATCCTGCTTAAAGGTACATCTGCGCATACCCTAAGGGAGCTGGGACTACGGAAGTTCTTGAATGAACCTGTTGTGTGAACTGATCATGTGACTGCTGGTGTGAGCAGCATCGTAAGGTGGGATTGATGTCTGCAGGTTACAACTGGACTATTGGCTCCTAGCTGAGTAAAGAAGCCCAGAAGACTCCATTTCAGTTCCACCTCTGGTTAAACCTTTGTGATGGCAGGACTGCTGAGACAGGTCAGCGGTTCGAGTCCAGGGAGAGCAGGTTGAGCTCCCTCTGTCAGCTCCAGCTCCCCATGCAGGGACATGAAAAAAGCCTCCCACAAGGATGGTAAAACATCAAACATCTGGGCATCCCCTGGGCAACATCCTTGCAGACGGCCAATTCTCTCACACCAGAAGCGACTTGCAGTTTCTCAAGTCGCTCCTGACATGGAAAAAAAAGTTCTATCTCTGACAGTATTTAAAAGCTCTGCGCTACTATTGTCTGGAGACTGGAGTGCTTGAGTGCTGTCACTATGAAAAAGACCTACAAGTCTACGCAGGGTACTAATTGTGGTCCTTAACATTTCAAATACTGGCATTTTTTTAAAGGTGTGATCACCTGTAATCCATATCAGCACATGTTCCAAGTAAAGTAGCCAGGGATTTGGCAAAATAATTATGTGAGTGAATGGGCTATGCACTCACAGTCCTGTTTAGAGAACTAAGGAGGACTGCAGTTGCCTTCGTAGAGGAGGGAGTGGTAGGATACAAATGTCCCACCCAAGTCTTAGTATTGCTAAAATTGTTACTCTACCCTTCATAACAAGAATTTCAGTACTCTGTAGTTTAGCCTTCTCTAATCTAATGTCTTCCAGATAAGTTGGACTGTAACTCCCAGTATCTCCCAGCCAGCATATTCCCTGCTCATTCTGGCAGCCAACAATGGGAATTGTACTTCAACACATCTGGAAGACATAGGCTTAGAGAAGTAACCACAGCAGCTAATGTTAAAACGCATGAATAATTCATCTGGTTACTGGCAAATACACATTTTTCTTCTGTCTCTATATGGCTTCATCTTCCTCGCTATTCTTGCAACATTTGCACTTGTGTGGATGGAATATAAAACAGGTATGAAGACACAGAAATGATGTTATGAAAACCCCCATGACATACCCTTTTCTACATAGTCATCTGGATTTATCCTTAAATACACCCCAGTATCTCAGCATGGGATATCTTTAGTAGTCAAAACAGCTATCTGCCTGTGACAAAGATTTGTCATTTTTGCCATTTGGGAGCAAAACAGCCATAGCAAGCAAAACAGCAGGTTTCTCTAGGTCAGTGGTTCTCAACCTGGGGTCCCCAGATGTTTTTGGCCTACAATTCCCAGAAATCCTAACAGCTGGTAAATTGCCTGGGATTTCTGGGAGTTGTAGGCCAAAAACATCTGGGGACCCAAGATTGAGAAGCACTGCTCTAGGTGGAACAAATTGCTCTCAGATCAACAGTCCTACACGAGGATTGCCCTCTTGTGCCCATCCCTTTATTTTGGGAGCAGAAGATCCTCCCTCTTTTTCTTGACTATTGACAACAAGCCTATTCCTGTATTTTATCATTTCAGCTCCACATAGTGAAGTCTGCAAAGCAAAACAAAGCAAGAGAGGTAAGACAGCCCTGACAAGGGTGTAAGTGGGAAGGGAACCAAAATATGCCTCTGGGTGGCTGTAATTTAGTAGATACTAGAAGTTAAACAGGGCCTTTTTTCAGGCCACCCTGTCTGTCCCAGAATATATATATCATACGCTTGGGCCCAGTAAACAAAAGCCAGATGTAGAAGTAGTTGGGCAAAAGTTGGCTGTATCGAGGACCAAGATTTAGGCTCCATCTACACTGGATGATATGGCAATGTAGATCCAGTCTTAGTTTACATAATTTACTCTACTTTCACCCTTGAATCTGAGGATCCAAAGTAGGTGGGAAAATGCTAGTGCTTTCACACTGAAAGAGCAGCTTGCCAGATTTATACCTCACAGTCCACACTCTACTAAATGAGGAGTAGGCAACTGTGGAAGGCTAGGGGGGCACATTTGTTCCCCAGGAGAACTCAGGAAGCCATATTCTCCAATGTAATCACCCTACCGTTTGCCAGTAAATACACTTCAAGGGATATGGAGGAGTTCATACTATGTTACCATGTTTTGGAGTCTTCCTGAAACCCTAGAGGGCATTTTGAAGCAACCCCCATTTTCTAATGGCAAAATTTAATTTAATTTATTTATTTTAAGTATTTCTGCATTGCCTTCCAGCCCACAAGGCTTCCAAGGCCATGAACATATAAAAACCAATTAAAACAACATAGAGATTGACCCGTGTGGCCTCCAAATGTGGTGGAAATACTCTGCACACCCCCAGATGTCTTTTTGAGAGCAAAAATCAATTTTTTATAAAAACTTCTTTTGAAAAATAAAAAGGGTTCTTTCTGTGGACCAGAAAAATAGGTCTGTGGGTCACATGCAAACCACAGGGTACATTTTGCCCACCCTGCATTAATCCTTGATCAGCAAAAGACAGAGCACATGCCTAAGTGCACCTGAGATAAATTTGTTTTTGTTTTTATTGACATCCCAGCCGGACTCCCAAAGAGCCCAAGACAGTATCACCGAAATGTGGCCAGGCAGGCATAAAGGGATCGTGATGGGGCCAAATGAGTTTTAGTAGATTGAGTAAGAAACTTATTCTCTTTTACATTCTTGGTACCAGAAGGAACATATCTTCAGACCTGAGACTTGCAAAGCTTTAGAAGCAATATTATCTGCAACATATTACACTTTGAGGTGGGGCGATTAAATGACAATCTGTTATGGTTTCTTACAAAATGATTTTTTTTCACTTGTTATGTCAAAGGCTATTTTAAATGGGGAATTCAGGAGCATTTCCTCCCTGGATTTTAAGATTTAGTTTCCCCACTCCCAATTTATGGCATCCCCTAGTGGTGCAGCAGGTTAAACTGCTGAGCTGCTGAACTTGCTGACCAAAATGTCAGTAGTTGAAATCTGGGGAGTGGGGTGAGCTACCGCTGTTAGCCCCAACTTCTGCCAACCTAGCAGTTTGAAAACATGCAAATGTGAGTATATCCATAGATACCACTCAACCGGGAAGGTAACAGTGCTCCATGAAGTCATGCTGGCTACATGACATAGGAGGCGTCTACAGACAATGCCGGCTCTTCGGCTTAGAAATGGAGATGAGCATCACCCCCCCAGAGTCAGACACGACTAGACTTAATGTGAAGGGGAAACTTTACCTTAATATACTGTATTTTTAAAGCAGTGACCAATGCTAAGAGGTTAGCCATTTTCATTAAAATTTCTAAACTCTGCACCAGACTCAGTTTATGACCAAAGGATTACAGAGCCTGCCAGAAAACAGCCCTAAAATCACCCAGGACAGTCGTTTTCTGTATCTGGCTACTAGTTGCTTGCTACAGTGGCAAAGATGAATGGAGGAGATAAGGGAAAGGAGCAACAATTGCTGTATGGACATGACTTGCCACTCACCATGGTTTTAAGAATGATAATCTGATGGGAAGACCCAGGAAGGAACATTACCCCCTTCACCATGGAACATTCGGTAGGACTAAACCTGAAACAAACCCATGGATCCCTGAAACAGACCCTAGACAAGGTTAACAACCATAAGTGCAGCTAAAAACACATCACAATCTTACGTTCCACACAACTTCCCCCCACCCCACCCTACAAATCCCATTTGCCCTGAATTAGTGAAAACAATACCAAGCCCCATCTTTTCCCTTGTTGCATTATCCCTGCTATAGCAACTTTCCAAAGGAAAGGAGAGTTTTGTGGTACAAGTTAAAAAAATACTATTAAATAATACATCTGTAATAAAATTATATACCTTTTTTCTTTATAGCCATTTCTTTTAAAAGCTAAAATTGCTCTATTTTTTTTTCTTTTTTTCCCTCCTTTTCTTTTTGGCTGGTGAAGTAACAGCGAAGAATTCTCTCTTTTTTTTTTTTTTTTCTTCATGAATGGATAAAAGTTTTGTGCACGTGATACAAGAAATCAAATTATTTACAGTAAGTGATTAGGAGTCTTTGAAACTTACAAAATGAAGCGGGAGGGAGAAGTGGAAACAGAACAGAGAGGAAAAGAGAGAGAGAGCATCCAGAAAGCATTGGTCATGGAACAATCAACATAAGCAAAATCTTCATTACAAAAGGTGTTGAATGGCACATGGCCTGATCCAGCTAAGAAATTCCATACTTGTAAGTAGGGCTGCCGTACAATTATCACTTTGCCAAACTGGGAAATTCAGGCATAAATTGGGAGTGCAATTCAGAGGCATAACTAAATGCGCAACTCAGTGGTGATGCATTATCTGCATTGCATTGCTCCATATTTTTTTTCAATGTGTGGGCATCCCCAATCTACTCCCCCCCCCCCCAAACAAATCACAGTTTGTTTATACACAGAGCTGGATTGGAGCCGATGTGCACTAGCAAGTGAGGATTGCATGTAATTCCTTTCCATCTTTATACAAGATTACCTCTCATACAGACGGTTAACTAAGAATGGGAAAGATGGAGAAAGGATGAAAGAAAAAAGAAATGAACTGACTAGGAAATTAAGGCATTAACAAAAATGACTTAAAGGCACACTTTTTTTTCCTTTCTCCTCAATTTAGGGGCTTCTCCTAGAGATTAATTCAGAACTATACATACTGAGGAGCAGTTTAACAGCTGAGATGGATCAGGAGAAAGAGAGATTTAGGCAACGAAGGTAAGATTAAACCCAAAAATGTTTGGATCTAATTTTGGTGAGAGGGAGAATGCAGTTCACAGAATAGACGTTTGGGGAGTTAGGGAAAGGATTTCTGAAAGCACGCTTTAGGGGATGGCAAGATTTAACTTTCAATCCCATCTTCATATGCTAATGATCCAGAGAAGAGTAATGGCATTTCAGGAACAGGTTTGGAAATATGGGACAGGGCTGGCCTAACCCAACAAATAGGCAGTACTGATAGCTGCCCAGTGCAGCAAAATCCCAGGGGCTCCAGGCTACATGGGAAATCTCTCTCTCCTGCCCTAGACCTTTGAAAAATGTGAAGGAGTAACTGTGAGGCACTCCCCTCAAGCTTTCCTGATTGCAAGCTATCTCCATTCACATCACGCAAATGTATGGAGGAGAAAATGTCCATTTGCTTATATGGAGTACTAAGGAAAAGGAGCTGAACCTTGGAACACCTGTGAGGAAGAAATGCTGCTCCTTCTCTCACTACCATTTACATACAGTCTGTGTATTTGTTGGGTTTTCACCCATGGCAGCAACTTGGCATAAGTCAGCCTTGGGAAGGGAACGAATTTGATCGTGGGCAGGGAGAGGCGGGTGGCAACGATGACTAAGAAGGGGTAACAGAGGAGATGCCCATGTGGAAGCCCCCCACCCACCATGTCCCTCACAAATCCCCAAGAGTTAGGACAAAATGGTGATGCTGGTGAGAACGAATGCCAGGAGACTGACGCGAGCACGCGCACGCACACACACACACATACACACACGGGCTCATTTTGTCCAGTGCAACTCTTTTTTTCTTTTTTTCCTTTTTAATAGATAAAAAATTATTTTGTTGTTGTTGTTGTTGTTGTTATTTTAACGAACTCACAAATGACCAATTAACCCACAGAGTGACAGCTACACAAATTGAAGTCTTGGCACTTCACAACACGGGTTCGGCCTCCATTGGCTCTTCTGCTTGTCTGTAGAGAGGAGGAAGAAGGCAAAGAACAATTGGTTAGTTGCCTTCCATTTTGTCAAAGATATAGCTATTATTTATTTTATTTATTTATTTCATGCATTTCTACCCCGCCCTTCTCCCCCCGAAGGGGGACTCAGGGTGGCCTCACACAAGCATCATATGATGCTATCAGCATATAAACAATCAAAATTACATTTAAAACATTAAAAATAATTAAAAACACATTATACAATTTATTAAACAATAAATTAAACATGCCAATTAAAACCAAATCCAAGTCAGGGTAAATCCAATATCACAGATATCCTAAGTTTCTTTCCAATTGCCACTGTCCGCTAATCGAACGCCTTGGTCCCAAAGCCAAAGCTACTAGCTGGGATGTCACCAAATATTCTAAAATCCCTTACTGTTGGGTTTCATCCCTGGACTGCACAGTCTCTTGTGTCATCAAGTTTCCAGACCTCAATGAGGAGCTAGACTAGAGATAGTATTAGGCTGATGGATTCCTCCGTCCCCCCACTCCCATATTCCTATGTATGTATCCCAAAGAGGGCTTTGTCTTCACTCTTCCTCCTTGCCACTGTCTCCTCCCCTTTGATGGTGTAGGAATGGAATTCTGTGAGGGAACTTCCTTTTTAAAGGTTTTTTTAGTGCCCTGGGTTGATCACGCAGTCTCTCCACCATTTTCCAGTCTCTTCTGCTTTTTCTTTCTACCTATGAGGATGCACATTTTGCCTCTTTATAGGCAAAATGTAGCTGCATGGACTTTTTACCCTTTTACATCTTTAGAAGATGGGATTTGGCAAACTAGTTAGCTCCAAGGCCTTTTCTATCAAGAATATATTTTTCTTACTTCAATAAATACTTTTGATCCCAAAGTTCTGACTCTGCAATCCTAAGCCATGAAGAAGAATAGAAGCCTATTCCTGCTCACCACATGTAAGTGTCTGCTGGTTATGAAGTTTACGTCTGGTACTCTGCTATATTTATGGTGGAATCACACCAACTGAGGGTTATTTTTGAGCCTAACAGCTCAGATTCCCCAACTTTTACCAAACATCGAATACAATGTTTAGGATAACAGATAGAAAACAGCAGAACACAGGAAGCTGTTTTATACTGAGTTGGACAATTAGTCCATTTAGCTCACTATCAAAAAGGTAGAAAAATATTTTCAGAGGCAGAATTCTTTCTTAATCTTTCTAAAACATCCCTGGTATTCTCTAGTGGTTGCACATCTAAGTCATAGTCAAGATAAACCCTGCTTAACTTCTGAAATCAAAAAGGGATTAGATGTGTTCAGGGCAGCACAGCAGAGTACATTACATCCCTTCCTCAAAAAGCCACTTTTCAAACAAAGAGAGTGAGATAAAACATATTAAGGGAAGATGACAAGACAGCACACATGCAACCAATTTATTTAGCTTGCTTGTCATTATTTTCTTAAAGGATGTGTGATTAATGTAACTTTGTTTTATATTTTGTATAAAACTGTTTTCTTTAATATGTTTTTTTCTATGACCTTTCTATGGAGTTATGATAAAGCACCTGTTCCCTTGGTCTCCATCCATCCTACTAAACATGCCACTGAACCAGGATTGTCTGCTTCTCCAAAAGGAAGCAGAGAGCCCTGAGAGGACCTGGCTATTATCCTCTCCCAAAAAAGAGACTTTTATTTCAAAGACATGCACAAGATGCAGTTCAAAATGTCTTTGCAATATACCCAGATATGGTATAATCTTGGTTGTATGGTCTGCTTCAGGAACCAGAGAGAGACAGAATCAAAGCCCTGAAATATTGTTACGAGGGATTGCAAGCGTAGGGGGAACTCACCGGACATCACACTCTGTTTTACCCTGCTCTGTATCCACTGACAGTGATGCCATGGCACTGACGGTCTCTGCCTCTTCGGCCTCACCCTTCTGTGCCTCCAGCAAGGAACAGCCAACAAGCGCTGCAGAACGTTTCAATGAATTCCAGTGCTTGCCTAGAAAACAAGGGGCAATGTGTCAGCTATGGTAATGCAGGAATGAGGGATCAACTTGTGAACATCTGAAGCAGCTTTCTAGAACAATGCACTGTCTCCCTTAGACCGTAAACACATAGAATCATAGAGTTGGAAGAGACCACTTGGGCCATCCAGTCCAATCCCCTGCCAAGAAGCAGGAAAATCGCATTCAAAGAACCCTCAACAGATGGCCATCCAGCCTCTGTTTAAAAGCCTCCAAAGAAGGAGCCTCCACCACACTCCAGGGCAGAGAGTTCCACTGCTGAACAGCTGTCACAGTTAGGAAGTTCTTCCTAATGTTCAGGTCCTTTCCTGTAGCTTGAAGCCATTATTCTGTGTCCTAGTTTCCAGGGCAGCAGAAAACAGCTTCCTCCCTATGACTTCTCCTAACATATTTATACATGGCCACCATGTCTCCTTTCAGCCTTCTCTTCTGTAGGCTAAAAATGCCCAGCTCTTTATGCCACTCCTCATAGGGCTTGTTCTCCAGACCCTTGATCATTTTAGTCACCCTCCTCTGGACACATTCCAGCTTGTACACATCGCCCCTCAATTGCGGTGCCAAGAATGGGACATAGTATTCCAGGTGTGGTCTGACCAAGGCAGAATAGAGGGGTAGCATGACTTCCCTGGATCTCAACACTATACTTTAAAATCCTATTGGCTTTTTAAGCTGCCGCATCGCATTGATGACTAATGTTTAGCTTGTTGTCCATGAGGACTGCAAGATCTTATTCATATGTACTGCTGTCGAGCCAGGCATCGTCCCCCATTCTGTATTTTTGCATTTCATTTCTTCTGCCTAAGTGGAGTATCTTGCAGTTGTCCCTGCTGAACTTACCACTTTCTTTAAACCACACCACATTTTGTCTGAACCCAGTAACTCAAGCTCTTTGTCTCCAATAGCTTAGTCCCCATGCCTTACTGCTGAGCTAAGTAACTGAAGGAGGAGAGAATTGGAGGCATACCTTCTGGCCCTGGGACCCTCTGCAAGCCACAGGGAATGCTAAAAATCCATACTGCCACTATTGAAGGTCTATAATTCTGACAAGGGGGTTTTGTGTTAACTAATCCAGAGGAACTATATAATTGATTCAACAGGTGAAGTGATGATCCTGGAGGCTTCCAGGAAAGGTAATTTATCTTTTCTTAAGTCAGGAAAAGGGTGTTCTGGGGATTAAGGGCCACCAAACTTGCCTTGGGGGACACATGTAACCGCAAAGCCACACTATGGACATCCTTGTCCTACTGTAATAAAGTGCGAGTATCACTTGTTAAAATAAATGCACATCATTCCCTTTTTAACTTTGGAAAAACACCATAACAGGACAAGATCATCAGCATTCTGCCCTATATCAGCAATAAAGGGGGGAAAGGCTTTTCTGTCAGTCAACAGATTAAGGATGCAGGGATCAACATATTTTGATCAATCTGGGCCAAAAATTGTTCTCGTTGTGATAACCCTCCCCACCCCTGGTAGCACAATAGGTTAAACCCTTGTGTCAGCAGGTCTGCTGACCAACAGGTCCGCGGTTCAAATCCAGGGAGAGCAGGTTGAGCTCCCTCTGTCAGCTCCAGCTCCCCATGCAAGGACATGAGAGAAACCTCCCACAAGAATGGTAAAATATCAAACATTTGGGTATCCCCTGGGTAACGTCCTTGCAGACGACCAATTCTCTCACACCAGAAGCGACTTGCAGTTTCTCAAGTCACTCCTGACACACACACACACACACACAAAACTTTCATAGGGAGGAAGCACAATGCAATCTCACAAATGATTTCTGTGAACTGGCTGTAGTCTCTGCCCCCCAAAACTTACTCTGGATTTCAATGACATTCTCCAATGTGGCCACGGCATTTGCATTGGGCTTTTGTTGCAACAGGGTTTGATCCAGTTGTTCCAGCTGTATCAGAGAGAAAAGGGAGAATATTAATTAAAAAATACAAGGATTCGGAAGTGGCTGTAATTCATGAGAAAGGGAAGAGGGAAGGAAAGCCAACAAAGAAAAACACTAAGAAAAAAAGAAAGAGAAGATGGCCAAAGAAAGGCCAAACAAATGTAAGACACAACTCACTTTTCTGTGAGGGTTTTGATACTACCCATATAAATATTCTGCTGTTCTGTAATAGTTTCTTTTATTTATATTCAAATCTATAGCTCTTTATCCCCTAATATTATTGCTTTCTTTTTCTGAAGTAGTAATAACAAAAATATGATGTAGCAACTGGCTGTATTCTCACTTTTTCTATTATTGGATGAGTTTGCCTAAATTGTAAGGTATTTATTTGGGGTGGTGGTGGTGTGGGGGAGAAGGTATATTACACAAAAGAAGGGATTCTAGCAACCTTTCAAATGTGAATTGCCTGTCCTGGAGGCTTCGAAAAGAGGAACTCTACCTTCTCTTGGACCTTTTGTCCAAAAAAGAACTGTACTGAGGGCCTAGAAAAGAACCATAAAAATACTAGCTGCATGCAGCTTCAGGGTGATATATTACCCAAGCTAAAAATGTACTTTAAATATTAAAATACCTTTATGATGTATTTATTGCCTTCTCATCCCCTAATAGCAAGTTTTCTGAGGAATGCCAGAGTTCTGTAAATGTCATTGTTATTTCAAATACTATAGGTTAATATGAGAGTCCCCGGTAGCACAGTGGGTTAAACCACTGAGCTGCTGTATTTGCAGACCAAAAGGTCGCCGGTTCGAATCTGGGGAGCGGGTGAGGTCCTGTTGTTAGCTCCAGCTTCTGCCAACCTAGCAGTTCGAAAACATGCAAATGTGAGTAGATCAATAAGCAGGAAGGTAACAGCTCTCCATGCAGTCATGCCGACCACATGACCTTAGAGGTGTCTACAGGCAATGCCGGCTCTTCGGCTTAGAAATTGAGATGAGCACCATCCCCCAGAGTTGGTCAAAACTGGACTTAATGTCAGGGGGAAACCTTTAACCTATAGGTTAATATATTAAATTATAACATCTTATGATATCAAAGCAGTACAACTATTCTAGCTTCGATGTAAACATTAAGTACTGTATATATTGAAATTTCCCTCATGTTTCTGGTTTTTTTTCTGGGGGAAAATTATTAGGTTTTCTCATGTTTACAAACTTCTGTAATTTGTAAATCCCTGTTTTCTCAACTATAATATTACTGTGTACTAGTGTTTGATTCTCTCTTCTTTTCTTCTGCTGTATGATTAAATTCAGATTGCAAGGCCCTCTGAGAAGGAACTTGATTTCAAGTATATCATAAATCTTCACATACATAGATATAATCGCATTAAACAACTAATAGTACTAATAATTTTTTCAACACATACTTGATTTTCCCCTGAACTTCAGCAGTTAAAAAAACACACAGTCTCATTTTCTTCCATGAAACTGGGCAGCTATTCCAGTTTCCAGCTGTGCCTTGTGCAGATGCCACTAGTGAGATGGACGTTGGAAAAGCATATTTAAACAGATGCTGACGTACATACATATGGCAGAACAGATATGCCTTTATTCACCTTTCCCACCCCCCACCATCAATGCCGTCATTGCCAAGCCACTCTTTCAAAATAGGAGCAGGCTCACAGCCAACCGTCAGCCGCAATCCTTGGACCTTGCCCCCCAGTGAGCCTTCCTATTCGCTTTCCTCCTGCCAGCTATGCTCACCTCAAGGCCAAGCAAGGCAGAGACACAGGCTTCTGAGGCATCGCAGATGGCTGTCAGATCGTGACCCCCCTCCAATGCTAAGACCACACGTCCACCCGCCAGTTCCATCAGCTGCTTGGTCAGGTGCCCAAAACCTACACAGTCAGGAAGAAGAAAATGCCAGTTATCATCCTTTGCTGCTGGAGCTACTGCACTGCCCTTTGCCTTCTTTTGCAGCTAGAAGACTAAATCCAACAGCATGCTGGAGCAGTTGTGTGCAAGCAGAAGTAAAAATAGCAATCCAAACATTATATGTTATGCAACCACTTGCACAATGGAAAGTGCACTAACTCTGCAAGCATCTAACTGACAATGCAACCGTAACATCATTAAATACACGCTAAAGACTGGAAGGAACCATGGATGAATTTTCTTGAGAAAACAATGGCCACAACACTTTGAAAGAAACGTTCAAGCTATTCAAAAATGAGGAAGTGAAGGGAAATGGCCAATTAGCCATTATCCATTATCCATAGTTGTATCTGTGTTATTTTTTAAAAATATATCCATATGCCTTTATCCCCATCTAACGTGTTGCTTGGGAAGCAGACAGATCATTTGTGCAGAAATTAGCCCTTATTTATTTCCCAGCATGGGATCCATGGTAGGACACTTGCCCCACAACATCAGTTTGCTAGCTCCATTTAGCCAAATGTTAGCCATTTAGCCAAATTTTAACATTACATTACATTTAACACAGGTAAAATTTAGAACTACATTAAGCAAATGTTGGCCTGGGTATGGCCATACTCTGGATGGAAACCCCCTAAGAATGAAAACACAAGTAGAGTGCAACTATATTAAAGGTTAACACAAGACTGGGTTATGTCACTTGAAGTAAGTACACACCTCTACTTAATTGGGACACATTTCTGCAGCTCCCTCACACAGCCAGCACATATGATCTACTCCAATGTTTCTCAACCTGGGGGTTGGGACCTCGGGAGAGGGTGTCAGAAGGGTCACCAAAGATAATCAGAAAACACAATATTTTCTGTTGGTCATAGGGGTTCTGTGTGGGAAGTTTGGCCCAATTCTCTCATTGGCAGGGTTCAGAATGCAGTTTGATTGTAGATGAACTATAAATCCCAACAACTACAACTCCCAAACGTCAAGGTCTATTTTCCCAAATTCCACTGGTGTTCACATTTTATCATATTAAGTATTCATGCCAAGTTTGGTCCAGATCCATCATGGTTTGAGTCCACAGTGCTCTCTGAATGTAGGTGAACTACAACTCCCAAACTCAAGGTCAATGCCCACCAGACCCTTCCAGTATTTTCTGATGGTCATGGGAGTTCTGTGTGCCAAATTTGGTTCAATTCCATCGTTGGTGGAGTTCAGAATCCTCTTTGATTGTAGGTTAACTGCAAATTCCAGCGACTACAAATCCCAAATGACAAAATCAATCCCCCCCCCCCCCAACCTCACCAGTATTAAAATTTGGGCGTATCAGGTATTTGTGCCAAATTTATCCTGCATATCAGATATTTACATTATGATTCATAACAGTAGCAATATCACAGTTATGAAGTAGCAACAAAAAATAATGTTATGGTTGGGGGGTTACCACAACATGAGGAACTGCATTAAGGGGTCGCAGCATTAGGAAGGTTGAGAACCACTGATCTACTCCTTCTCAAACTGAGGCGCAAACCACTCTCCCATATGCCCCACACTCACATTTGGCTGTGACAGAATATCCACCCAGTGGAGACAGGTGTCCCTCCACAGCATCGAAGCCAGCAGAAATGAGGACCACGTCTGGGGAGAACTCATTGGCTATCGGCATCACCACGGTCCTGGGAGAACATAAAGTAGCCCTCAGATTTCTCGGAGGAGGAGGAAGCCATAGCAATACACCAGCAACAAATAGTCTATTCCCCCACCACATCATTCTTCCCACCTTTCTCTTTATGGTTTTCCCAATATGCTGATAAAATCAACTCCCACTTCTGAAAACCATACCAGTCACCCTATCACAAGACCCTAATTCTGAATGACAACTGCCTCTGGGAAGAAATTTTGAGAAAAATAGCCATAGAGAATCACAGAAATGGCACAGAGACTGAGATATGTACTACAGTGCAATGTCTTCAAGGTGCCCAAGATTATTTTGTTGTTTTGCCTTCTGGGAACATTTCAGGAGCAAGAAAGGGGTTGATATGAAATAGGGATACTATACTTATCTCAAATGATTTCTACAACGTAAATTCTGCTACATTTGACCATTTTTGTCATGCACACCTTATAATAGGAATTACATGTAACTTTCTCTAGTGCATTAGCCGCCCTCTCCAAATATTGGAAGGCCATATCCCCCCGTATGCCTGTCCCTGCTGGAAAAAACGATGCTCTAGGGCAGGGGTCCTCAAACCTTTTAAACAGAGGGCCAGGTCACAGTCCCTCAAACTATTGGAGGGCCGGATTATAATTTGAAAAAAAATGAATGAATTCCTATGCACACTGCACATATCTTATTTGTAGTGCAAAAACCACTTAAAAACAATACAATAATTAAAATGAAGAACAATTTTAACAAATATAAATTTATTAGTATTTCAATGGGAAGTGTGGGCTTGCTTTTGGCTGATGAGATAGGATTGTTGTTGTGTGCTTTTGAGTCATTACAGACTTAGGTTGACCCTGAGCGAGGGCTGGGTAAATGACCTTGGAGGGCCGCATCTGGCCCCTGGGCCTTAGTTTGAGGACCCCTGCTCTAGGGGATTTGGGGGCATTTTCACCAAGTCTGGGGGGTTTCCTAGGCAATTTCAGGCCCATGAGAAGCCTTTGATAAAACAGGTAGAAGTCACTTCCTATTTGCTTTCAGTTTCAAAGTCTCTCCTGAGCCTTAAGCTGAACCAACCCCACCTCTCAAATGTAGTTAAAATTCCACACATATAGGGCATTATATGCTATTTTGAGTTAATAAAATGTTTTTTGTTTTTGCTAAATCAGGAGGTATGCTAATAAGCAGAGCCAATATAAAAGCTCTGCTGAAAGACTACTCCCCTTCATCCTGTCCTTTTTCTTTTTGTGGTATGCCTTTTTTGAATTATGAACTTGTATATGGGGAATTTCTTTCCCAGGTCAGCTATTCCAGGTATCTTTTTTGACTGAGGAGTAAATACTTCAAACAAATGAAGCAGGTCCTCGACATAAGTAAAATTTCTCTACGTTTTCAATCATGAAATACCAGAGGATCATTGGTGTCCACGTTTTCCTTGGCACATAATGTGAAGTAGGCTAGCCAGCTACACAGAAGGGGTCTCAAGAGGAAAGAGATAAGGAGATAGCAAGCCACTATGTGCACACCCATGCACCAGGAGTAATTCTGGGAATGGTTGCAACAGGCTAGCCTTGTCTAACATAACATAAGAAAACTGGTGACAATTATACCAGTTATGAGTTGCAACCATAACAGACGTCTCCACCCTCGTATGGCATTCTCTTTCATACACAGTTGTTGGAGAGAATATGGTGGCACGAGAGATTATGCGGGCACCCATGCTGGAGAAAGCCCCACTCAAGCCCCACAATGGATAGCAAGCACTGGCAGCCCTACCGGAAGGCAGTCAGATACTCCACGTCACCAATGGGGGGGTCCACTCCACCAGTCCAGGCAATGTTTACATTGTAACCTACACCCATCCCACTGCCGACCTGGAAGAGAGAAACCTCACAGGTAACAAAAGCTGGCCCTCAGTAACCACTTAGACCATTCACAGAGCTAATGGGAGGGAACAAAGAGTAGTAATGGCATAAATCCAGGGCAGGAGCACTTCATGCAAACAGACTCCAGTGGGAATGCAGAACCACAGAGCAAAGGAAAGCAGGAGAGGCACCAGGGCAGGGCTTTGGAGGCAATGAATAACTAGTAACACAGCAACTTGTAACTAGTTAATTCAGAAAAGGTAACAAAAGTGCATTTCAAAAGCAACACAGTAAGTAAGGTTGACATTACTTCACTGTTGCAACAAGTAACAATTTCTAGTCAAAGGTTACTCTTAAGGTCACTTTAGAGTAGGCATGGGCAAATTTCGGCCTTCTGGGTGTTTTGGACTTCAACTCCCACAATTCCTAACAGACTTTGGTGAGTCGCTAGAACAGACATGGGCAAACTTTGGCCCTATTAAGCGGCTGAGGGGGTAAAGGAAGAGGCCTGAGGCTGTTAGGAATTGTGGGAGTTGAAGTCCAAAACACCTGGAGGGCCAAAGTTTGCCTATGCCTGCTTTAGAGGCATTTTGATATGTATATAAATGTGTCATGTCTTATCCATAATGTTTTTCTTCCTCCAAACAGTAAGAGAAAAGTTATAGAAAAGCATAAGCACCGAAACAGGTAACGTAAGTCACATTTCCATCATTGTGATTGTAACGGCTTGAACCACAATGGATAAAGGAACATATTACTTTATAAAAGTAATTTCCAAGCTCTGCAGTCTACTGGGGAAAATACTAGCCAGCATCAAAACACAGAACTAGAAAAGAAGGGAAGGTATTTGCTATATAGACTAAAAACATCCAGAGTTGCACCTAATATGGAAATGTTTCGACCACTAAACTTTTCACCCAGCTACTGGGCGACAAAATTTCTCCTAGCACAAAAGAGCTAATAAAGTTGTGAGTGGGGTGTTGCTGCTGTTGTACATCTTCAAGTCATTTCTGATTTATGGCAACCCTAAGGTGAACCTATCAAAAGTTTTTCTGGGGCTGGAAATGTGTGACTTGAACAATCAAACTCTAGTCTCCAGAGGCATAGTCCAAAACACAAATCAATACACCACGGGATGATGAATTAATTCTTTTCCCAGTCTATGGGTTCAACTGCTGTACTGGAAAATCAGAATCGTAAAACTGGAAGGGGTCTCATAGGCCATCAGGTCTAACCCCCTGCTTAACTCCAATTAGAGCATCCGTAGAAGAGATAATCATTATTTGCAGAACCTGGAAATTTCTTTAAAATACCCATGTTACCTGAGAGTCACAGCCCTCAAAAAGAAACATTTCCAAGCTGTGTTTGTCTAATTATTTCTCGAATGTTTTTCTCTTTTGCAGAGCCATTTAAGGGAAACGCTAATGTCTTTCCTTCCACAGGAGCTCAAGCAGGTTATTTCCCCCCTGCTGCTAGGAAAGCTCCAAATCAATCCCCTTCTGCATTTGTTTGGACATGTACTTGGTTCCAAATTCTATGTAGATTTTAGCAAGCTTTTGCTTGAAGAGAAGAGATCACAATCTCATTTTCTGGTGGTTTCAGACAAGTATTTCTTATAAATAATACAGTCAGGCATCAGAAATAACAAAAAAATGTTTGCACTCACCTCATCAGGAGCTCCACTGCCAGGGAAAAAATTGCCATTGTCATAGCGATGGAGAGAGATATATAGCACATTAGGGTCACTGTAGAATGCTTGTTGGGTGCCATTGCCATGATGGATATCCTACCAGAGCAAAGCAAACAAAGGGTCAATGAATAGCACCCCATCTCTCTAAGTCAGTGGTTCTCAACCTATGGGTCCCCAGGTTTTTTGGCCAACAACTCCCAGAAATCCCAGCCAGTTTACCAGTTGTTAGGATTTCTAGGAGTTGAAGGCCAAAACATCTGGGGCTCCACAGGTTGAGAACCACTGCTCTAAGTAAATGAAATCAAAAGGAAGTCTCAAATCAGTTAACAGAACTATGCTTTTATTTGCCAGCTGAGTTAAGTTAGCATTATTACTGATAAGGCCTCTAAGGCAGTGGTTCTCAACCTGGGATCCCCAGATGTTTTTGGCCTTCAACTCCCAGAAATCCTAACAGCTGGTAAACTGGCTGGGATTTCTGGGAGTAGTAGGCCAAAACACCTGGGGACCCACAGGTTGAGAACCACTGCTCTAAGGGGAAGATATTTCAACACTGGGACTCTAGAGCTGTAAAGGAGACACAGATTATAGTAGCAACACATCTAGTGAATACCAGTTGTGGAAAATCTGCTTTCAAGGTATTTGATGGAAACCTATTTTTGAAGGCAGAAGTTTGCTGACATCACATGTAACTCCATTCAGACCTGAGTTGACATTGCTTAATAAAGTAAAGTAAAGGTTTCCCCTTTATATTAAGTCTAATTGAGTCTGACTCTGAGGGGTGCTGCTCATCTCCATTTCTAAGCCAAAGAGCCGACGTTGTCCATAGACACCTCCAAGATCATGTGGCCAACATGACTGCATGGAGAGCCGTTACCTTCCTGCCAAGGTGGTATCTATTGATCTACTCACATTTGCATGTTTTTGAACTGCTAGGTTGGCAGAAACCGGGGCTAACTGTGGGAGCTCACCCTGTCCCACAGATTTGAACCCCCAACCTTCTGCTCAACAAGTTCTGCAGCTTAGCTGTTTAACCCGCTGTGCCACCGTGGCCCCATAGATTAATAGAGTGCCACAATTACTGCCTCATTGAAAAGTGGCAAGAGAGAAAATCAAAACTTCAGCTACACATTGAAATTCACTGGTGCCAATTATGGTCCTAAGAAAAGCTGGGCTGATGACTTTGGGTTGCTGTCAGACATGCCAAGATTTCAGCTTTCAATTGAAGACTGAAACATGAGAGCAGAGAGGGCAAAATGAGACCCTACCCAATCCACAATGAGGATTTTGCTGATGGCAAGTTTTTGCTGGAGAAGCTTGGCAGCTATGGCAACAGAGTTGAAGAAGCAGAAGCCCCTGTGAAATGAAAGAGGAGACAAGCATTAAAGGAAGCTGCCTTATACTGAATTAAAACATGTATTTGTCTAGCCCTGCATTGTCAAAAGTGGCTTTCTGAGGTTTTAAGAAAAACATATTGGGAGGGAGGTTTGCTCTACTTAGTGATATTGGGGATTAATCTACAAAGAGTGTGATCTGACACGTAACACTTCTGAAGGTTCCTTTAAGGATAGGAGAACTGGAAGGTGGAAGGTGGTAAGAACTGACATAGAAAGGAAAGAAGCAATTCCCAACCTTTAAATTAACTGAAAGACATGACATATATTTGTATCACCGGAGCAGCGTACAGAGAGAGGACATCCCTCCTGTTAGGCCAGCTCCACTGACTGCCCATCTGCTATTGAACACAATTCAAACTGCTGGCTTTAGCCTATAAAGCCCTAAGCAGTTCTGGCACAGCTTATCTGTCCAAATGTATCTCCCTCTATGAACCATCTAGGAAACTAAGATAGTCTGGGGAGGCCCTGTTCTTGGTCCCACCTCCTTCACAGGTGCGGTTGGTGGGAATGAGGGACATGGCCTTCTCAGTGGTGGCCCCTCAGCTGTGGAACTCCCTCCCCAGAGAAATCAGGTCAGCCCTCCCTCCTGACCTTCAGGAAGCAAGTAAAAACATGGGTCTGGGTCCAGGCTTTTGGCCAATAGTGCTGTGTAATAAGTAAAGTAGATCATCTCGGCCTACGAGCCCACGAGGACCTTGAGATCATCTGGGGAGGCCCTCCTCTCGGTCCCGCCTGCCTCACAGGCACGTCTGGCGGGGACGAGAGAGCGGGCCTTCTCGGTGGTGGCCCCCCGGCTTTGGAACTCCCTCCCTGCTGAAGTTAGACAGGCGCCCTCCCTTATGGCCTTTCGTAAGGGCCTGAAAACATGGCTCTTCGAGATGGCCTTCAACTGAGTGCTATGTTATTGGAAATGACGACCGGAATGGACTACGACTATGAGATTGATTATGACCCCATGATACGACGAAGCGGATTTTTAGTATAAGTAGTTGTTATGTAGTAGTAGAATGTTGTTACTGTCTTGATCTATTGTAAACCGTCTTTTTTATGTTGTTGTACACCGCCACGAGTCGCCCTAGGGCTGAGAGTGGCGGTTAATAAGTGCAAGAAATAAATAAATAATAAATAATAAATGTACAATAACAATCAGAACGGCCTTTGACAATGTCCTTGGATTACGTGATTTTAAAATTGTCTTTAATGCTTTAATGTTTTTGATTTATTTTAATGTACATGTCTATTTTTATTGTCTGTTGATAGCATCAAATTGCTGCCCATTGTAAGTCCCCTTCAGGGTTGAGAAGGGTGGGATATAAATATAGTAAATAAATAAATATTTGTATGTGAATCTGTAGCAATAACTAATCGCTATCTTCAAATTCCTCATTTTTACTATATACTCACATGGCTGTGGACTCCTCTGCATGGTGACCTGGTGGACGGATAACAGCAAATCCATTCTGCAGAATTAATTTTTAAAAGAAGAAAGGAAAAAGTGAGTGTAATTTTTGAAACTTTCAGCATAACTACTGGACAACAGAGCTCAGAGGCAGGAAGGACTTACTACAAAGAGAAGCGGTGCACTGGGCACAATTTACCTTAAGCTCCCCAGATGCTACTTTGAAGGCCAGCTCCACCAAGCAGCCAACAGCCATGCGGACTGCACTAGACGAGTGCATCTCATTCCACACTGTGTCGCTGTCAACCTGCCATGGAGGGTACAGATCAGAGCATGTGCAAAAGCTAAAGGGTGAAGGAAGGGAAAAGATTGATGCCTTTGTTCTAAGAGAAGCACCATCCAGGTAGCCTTCATTCAAAGACAAGCACAAAGGAAAGGAAGGAAAATGTGATGGCCTCAGAATTGTTGGACCACAGCTTCTGTCACCCCCAGCCAGCAAAGACATCTCGAAGGTTAATACAGAAGTCTTTACCAAGACTTAGCTGTATTTGAAATGGAAACGCCTAAGCTGTTAAACACAACAATAGTTAAGTAATTTGGAATATAATGTTGCTACTATAGTTTTTAAATGTGTTTTGTAGCCACTGTTCAATGTTATGCTATTTGTGTATGAGATTTATTTTAATTGCTTCGTATTAGTATTTGTATTTTGCTTCGTATTGTAATTGTTATTGCTTGTATCGATGTATTGTGGCCTCGGCCTCATATAAGCCACACCGAGTCCCTTGGGAGATGGTAGCGGGGTATAAATAAAGTTATTATTATTATTATTATTATTATTATTATTATTATTATTATTATTACTACTACTACAATTCCATCTAATGTACTGATTCACTATTTGTGACATCTCCCATTCTTAAGCTACTATATGTACAAAAGACCAGAACTTAAGATGGTGCCATGTGGGTAGGAGGGTTCTGGCAGATGTAGTCCAAAAAGAAAACTTTCTAATACTTAAAACCCAAAGGTTTTGCAAGGTGTTCAATGAACCCATAGAGCTTTCTCATGGCAAAGGATTAAATTTTGGAACCCCCTGACAAAGTAACCTCAGCTCACTCCATCCCACAGATGTTCAAAGACAAGTCCTTCTGTAATTGTAAAGCAGTACATTTTAATCTCTCTGACTTGTTAATCAAATATTTTACTTTTTCCACTTCCCTCTTTTAATGTTGTTTATTTTGTATTTTTTGTTTTTCTTGTTGACTACACCGTGCTGCCAAAATGTGTAAGTCACATTGGGAATTCCCTTCTAAAAACCAGAAACTATAGAACAAAGCTATAAGAAAAGGCTTAGCATTTTTTAAAAAAAAACCTGAAAGTTGACAGGTAGATGAAAGAAATGCAGAGAAATGTTCAATTTCTCAATATCGATTAAATGGCTGGCCTCATTACAAACATTATCAATCTGTCCGTCTCACTATAACTCACAGCAGAGTAAGCCAGTGCTTAACCATGGGATATTCTTCCTCTTCCATTTAGTGAGGCCATATGGGTAAAAGTAAAGGTTTCCCCTGACATTAAGTCTAGTCATGACTGACTCTGGGGGTTGGTGGTCATCCCCATTTCTAAGCTGAAGAGCTAGCTTTGTTCATAGTCACCTACAAGGTCATGTGGCCAGCATGACTGTGAAGCAGTACCTAATGAACTACTCACTTTTGCATTTTTTCAAACTGGAAGGTTGGCAGAAACTGGGGCTAACAGCAGGAGCATACCTCGCTCCCCAGATTCGAACCGCTAACCTTTCAGTCAGCAAGTTCAGTGGGCCCAGTGAGGCCATATCCCACATTAAAAGTAATAAAACTGCAACATAATAGATTTCAAACAGTTGTATTTAATAAGTTGCAGTTCCAATGCAATGTCTATTGGGAAAAGGAATAAATAACTTGTACTTTATAAGTAGTTACTTTGAAATTGTGTGTGAGAGATACTAACCCCAATTCCGCCACATGGAAGGACAGTGTACATCTTTTGAGTAAGAGGACCTATGAGAGAGAAACAGAGAATTAGATAATACACACAATCATCTCCAATTTTTCTCCCCTTTATACCCCAAATATACCATTCCCTCTCTATCAGAGGTTTCCAACCGGTGGATCCCCAGGTGTTTTGGCCTACAACTCCCAGAAATCCCAGCCAGTTTACCAGCTGTTAGGATTTCTGGGAGTTGAAGGCCAAAACATCTGGGGACCCACAGGTTGAGAACCACTGCTCTCTATATATTAGATTTTTTAAAAAATCTGTAGCAAAAAAATTAAAACTGTGTGATCTTCTAGAGAGAATACCCAGTAATTTCTTGCTGTCAAGTTTTTGCCGATTCAGAGGGCTGGTTCCATATAGTAATGTGTGATGTTCTGAATGGACTGTCTGGATTTCATCCAGTGTTGCTTTCCTGCCTCGAACTCTCTAGTAAAAACAAAAAGAGAGAGAGAGAGAGAGAGAGAGAGAGAGAGAGAAATTAGGGCAAAATGTAACTATTGATTTTATAAGTATGCTGAGAGACCATTTGACACCATGTCACTTTTAATGTTATTTTTTGTCAATGCAAATCTTTAAAGGTTGTCTTGATGTTCTCTTCGAACAATTACATGTCATTTTCAGTACAAAGATACTTTAGACTAGGTCCTAAAGAATCAGGAACCGCAGTGCACAGGGCAACTATAATTTCTAAAGCTTCCTATAAACTGATTAGCCCCATGAAAAGGAAAAAAAATGTTGCAGGAGCAAATTGAGAAACTGCAAGTCGCTTCTGGTGTGAGAGAATTGGCCAGCTGCAAGGACCCAGGGGACACCCTGATGTTTTGATGTTTTACCATCCTTGTGAGAGGCTTCTCTCAAGATCCCACATGGAGAGCTGGAGCTAACAGAGGGAACTCATCCGCACTCTCCCCGGATTCAAACTTCCAACCTTTCAGTCTTCAGCACAAGGGTTTAACTCAGGGGTCCTCAAGCTAAGGCCCGGGGGCCGTATGCAGCCCTCCAAGGTCATTTACCCGGCCCTTGCTCAGGGTCTGAAATGTCTGAAATGACTTGAAAGCACACACAACAACAATCCTATCTCATCAGCCAAAAGTAGGCCCACACTTCCCACTGAAATACTAATAATTTTATATTTGTTAAAATTGTTCTTCATTTTAATTATTATATTGTTTTTAAGTGTTTTTATACTACATATAAGATATGTGTAGTGTGCATAGGAATTCATTCATTTTTTTTCAAATTATAATCCGGCCCTCCAACAGTTTGAGAGATTGGGACCTGGCCCTCTGTTTAAAAAGTTTGAGGACCCCTGGTTTAACCCATTGCACCACCGGTGTGAGTGTGGCAAGTGAGGTTTACATATCTGTGGAATGTCCAGGATGGGAGAGAGAACTCTTGCAACATTCACATTTGCCTGAAGCAGACAAGAGTTCTTTCTCCCACCCTGGACGTTCCACAGATATATAAACCTCACTTGCCTAGTTTCCAACAGACGTCACAACCTCTGGGGATGCCTCCCACAGATGGAAGCAAAACGTCAGGAGAGAATGCTTCTGGAACATTGCCATACAGCCCGGAAAACTCACAGCAATCCACTACTATACTGTCTCTCCTATCAGAAAACTGATAGGAAGTCAATTCATTTGAAACGTAGTACTAGAGAGTATTAAAAGACAATAATGAAAGTGTTTTAGAGAAAATCAAATCTGAACTTGAGATAACACATTTCAAAGGGAAATGCAATAATGCTAAGTTAAAACAAAAGGCAACAGGGAAAGAAGAAAACTGTACCACAGGCAATTTTATTCAATCAAGGAAGCCATCATCCCGAGTTTACAAGATCTGAGCAGGGCAGCTGAGAACTAGATTTCTTTCTTTCTTAGCATTGCCATTAAGACAAAGATGACTTGATGGCAAAGAACAAAGAACAATACAGCCCCCTAGTACTCAGTGGAGCAGTGGGAAAATAGATAATCATTTTTTAAAAAGACAAGAAAAACACTCCAAAGATATAAATTTACATTATCTTATGCCAAAAACAATCACACATGAATGACCACCAGAAGAACTGTAAAAATAAATGGAAATGGATCAGTATATACTTCTGTCAGATACAGTTTAAATGCTTGTGAATGACCATGGTGTGTGCTGACTAAAACATCAACACAATACCAGCCAATTTATCATTTTCATCTACTAACTTATTCACAAATATGCAGAGGGTTGGACAGCTTATCAGTAACACTTTCTTTGCAGCTGAGTTATTCTTTCCCACAGGAGGTATTAAGTTAATATAGCAAAGTTAAACTATTTTTCTCTATTTATTTGAGTATTTGTTTCACATTCTATATGTAAGGTTATGATACTACTACCAATTACCTATGTTCTTTAATCTCCGTTGATATATTCTAAATATGACTAAATCTGAAACCCACCCACTAGGCTTATTTTGTATCCTATTTCAAATATCACACAAAAATAACACACCTCTTGGGTTTTACAGCCTTTTGGCTTTATTCTTTCCATTGTTCCAGTCATTTCCAGTTCATATGTGAATGTCTGCACCTCTGTCTCTCTATCTGTATGGGTTTTTTTTAAAAATGTATGGGTTTTGTCAGAAATACTAAAAATTAACTAGGTAATTTTAATTACAAAAATGTGAGTCAAGCACTGAAAGAGTTAAATGAATGCAATGACTCAGCAAAAGCAGGCATGTCTGTAGCCTAAGAGCCCTCAGTCTGTGAGAGATCTCAGTGTGAGAAGGCTTCAGTGTTAGTTTGCCGTCAGTCTGTGAGAGCCCTTAGTGTGAGAAGGCCTCAGTGTTAGGCCTTGGTGTGAGTAGACCTGGTGTGAGAACCTTCGGTGAGAGAAGCTCCAGGTTGAAGGCCTTGTGTGTGAAGGCTGCTGTTTGTAAAAAGCTACAGTGTGAAGCTCCTATGAAAGTTTGGTGTGAGAAGAGGCTCTGTGAGAGTGAAACTGTTTATCTGCATGAGAAAGAAGCCCAGCATGGAAGCAAAGAAAGAAGTGTAAAGAACTTTATATGTTTTATGGAAATCTTGTTCTTGTAAATAGTGCAACAATATTATTTTACTACAAAGAAAAGCCTCCTAAGGAAGATATAACACTGGTCTGTGTGTTTTTGTTCTTTTTATCACTTTGGGCTATTGGTGCTGGGTCACACTGCTAATAAGTTACTCTGTTATACATTCATGGGGGGGGGGTGTATTTTGTTAATAAGCCCACTCTCTCAACAGGTTTCAACATTACAAGCAGAGGCCTGAACAAATGCCATCCTCCAAGTCTGGTTGAAATGTAACTTCATGAGGAAGGCTGGATTAAGGGAGTTGGCACTTTAGGGCAGTTTAAATAACTGACGACTCCATTTGGGCAAAATGCAAATTCTGCTCACAGGCCCAGGGGAAGGAGGAACTGGTGTGTAGTGGTAGTAACACCTTGAAGGCCCTGGAGCATTTGCTCCAATTGTACTATTGATAAACCACTTTTGTTCCTCAGCTATGCCATCAAGGAACTGCAGTAGAATGGCAACTGCAGGACCATATTTTGCCTACCCCTGCTGCATACAGTTGGTTTTGATAAGAAAAACTGTTATCTGTTTAAATACCCAGATGCTCTTACTTGTTTGGTCATCAACTTTCAGCGAGTGGATTTAACTCAAGGATCCTGGTATACAAAGAGATTAATCAAATTCTCCCCTTCCCCATTTTGAAAAGTATGTCAAGGAAGTAAATGAGCAAAAGACTCACCCTCACAGCTAAATTTGAAGATGTGGCAGACATCAAGAGATTGCATAGTTGTTTTCCCCAGGAAGGTTCAGTACATAATTGATGTTCAGCCCAGGGGGGAAGTCAATATTCTTACAAATTCAATACACGTTCCTGCATGAAAAACGTAACAAAGTAACCTGCTTGAAAATTACTGGGATAGCAATGGGGGAGCACATATATGTTTTTCATGCAGGAACATGGGCTTTCATATTGTGTACAGGGTAGTGCAAAATTGGAAACTGTAGTTTTGTTCTTCACTATAGTCACCTACAGGATTATGTAAATTATTAATAATGCTTATATAGGCATGTTGACTCTCCCCCATATGCAGTGAGCCTTCCTGGGGAAAACAAAAAGTCTGTACATCCCAAGACTAGATCTTTACATACATGGTCACAGTGGGATCCATTTTTAGAGTTCCTTTCATGGTCATTGTCTTTTGCATTGGTTATACTGACTGTGATTGAATTCAGTTGCACATCTTTGTCTTTCTGCATGCTTTGTTGGATCTTCTTAACCAAATTGTTTCCAGAGGGACAGTCATTTTAGTTTATCTCACCAGAAATAGTTGTTATGGTTCAAAGATAACCTTATAACCAAATGTTCAATGGCATACATCCATTTATTATATGCCATATGAAGTGGATTCTAGTCCAAAAAGGCTTTTAGTATAATGCATTTGTTAATATTTAAGATGCTGCAAGAATCCCTGTTGTCTTCAGGGCATCAGGCTATTGGCTCCTGTCACTATTAATCCAATTTGTAAAATCTGATTACCTGTTTAACTCAGCCCTTATAGTTGTTTTACTATTTGCCGGTAGAAAGTTTCTGTTCTGAGAACTCTTACCTCACACTTGCTTAGCAGTCCTGTTTCCTGTAGTCTGGACCAGATACTCTGGATTCTCCCAGCATGCTCTGGGTGAACATTAGTGTTTCCACATGTACACTGATGTTTCAACATGAAAGTGTCATAAACCACTCCTGTGAGAGGGCAGGAAAGCAGGATAGTGGAGGAAAGAGTTGGACAAGGAGACAAATTGGTAAGATTATGGCAATGTCAAGTTGAAGACAAAATTATACCTTTATAAGGAAAAATGCATTCTGCTCATGCTCAGTGACACCTGATATGTCTAAAGAGTAAACACTCCATACAGATTTGAAAATCAAATTTTAGGGCTTTTTTCAAATAAAGCTTTGATCTCTTGGATGTACAAGATGAATGCAGGAAAGTTCTTGTATGTTGAATGCACAACTTTATTTTGAAGGATCATTTGTTTTCCTATCCACCTATCTGTGCATTAAGATCTTCAACTGGGGCCTTCCTGTTGGCTCTCTTCACCTTGAGAAAGAGGTGAAGATATATAACACAATGGTTCTCAACCTGTGGGTCCCGGATGTTTTGGCCTAAAACTCCCAGAAATCACAGCTAGTTAACCAGCAGTTAGGATTTCTGGGAGTTGAAGGCCAAAACATTATTTATTTACTTACTTACTTACTTACTTACTTACTTACTTACTTACTTACAGTATTTATATTCCGCCCTTCTCACCCCGTACGGCATTCAGGGTGGATTACAATGTACATATACATGGCAAACATTCAATGCCATAGATACACCACAAATATACTCAGACACACAGAGGCGATTTCACATTCCAGATTCATGAGGGTATTCTGGTCACCAGGGGAGCTGTTGCTTCACCGTCCATTTGTGACACTGATGGAGTACTTCCTCATTCTTTTACACGCTTGCTGGATATTTTATGGGGTCGTAAATTCGTTAAATTAGCCTCCCTGTATAAGCAGTACCTAAATTTCCTACTTGACAGATGCAACTGTCTTTCGAGCTGCAAAGGTCAACAGCAAGTTACACAAATGACTTTAGCTGAAGAACTGGCACCATTTCCTACCTGTAGTGAAAAGGTGACTGGCCACAGGTTCAACTGTACTGCTTTTCAGGCTAGTGCTGGCCGGTGAAGATTGGGTGCGGCTGAGGGCTTGATGGGGCAGAGTGCTAATGCTTAGAGGCGTCTGGTAGAGCTGAAGATGTCGCAGCTGATGTGCATCTGCAAACACCTGCCAAAAGTAGGAAAGGGAAGGAGGAAAAAGAGAAAGATCAATCTAAGCAGTTTACAACTGCTGCCATGCTTGGCTCAACTAATGGACACCAAGAGGAAACTAATTCTCCTTGAAGGGTGTGGTACTACACCACTTCATTTGGGTCAAACTTTCCCCAGTATACACAGAATGACATTTATCCTGGATTTCAAAACTTCTGATTTCTGAACCAAGGACAAACCAAATTTTGTGTTCTCAAATAAATCATGTGCTCTGTGTTGGGATTCAACCCCACACTGCCCAAGTCTCAAGTCCTCAATAAGGAACAGTTTTGTTGGCTTAATATTGACTAAGGGCTTCCTTTCCCCCATGTCTCCTGCATGACAGTTGGGATGTAGTCTGTTCTTGTTCTCTCTCTTTCTCTCTGTTTCTGCTTTCATTCTGATTGGTTATTTAAAACTGAAATGTTTGTACTGCAAGCTTTTTTAATCTGACTTCTGCCTTCTCAAACTTTATAATGGAGAGTATGTGCTGCTGTGTGCTTTGAGATCTCTCTCTGCTTGTGTGTCAGGAGAGTTGTAGTGCTTGGATGAGTTTTTCCCTCTCTTGAAACCTTGGAAGAGATGGGTGTTAGAGCAGCTCAGACCTAGTTATTGATTATTAAGAAATGCAGTTATTTCTTATTGTTGTAAATAACCTTTTGTGATTTTTTAAAGATTGGACTTGACATGTTTGCCTCCTAAGCTCTGAATTCTTTACAGCCACCTCACACGCATTTCATGCTCTGCTCACTAACAAGCTGTTGCTCAAGTTTTTGTATCCTGTTTGTTTTTGGATTCTCTGCTATATTTTAGGGTAGTTTCCCCTAATACTCTGGACATATAAATTATACATATATGTACGTACACTAAATACAGAGAGTAAAAAAGAGTAAACACGTGTTAATATTGTGGGTGAACTTTAGAGAGCAGTAAGGAATCCAGCAAGGTGCTGAAATTTCTCTTTTCTTAGTGGAAATCCTGATTATCCTCTCTTCCATTCTTCAAGTGCTATTCTCACGCTCCCCAGCTTATCACTCAGGCAAAAAAGGGGCAATTATTTGCTTTAAGACTGTGAAAACTGATATTTTAGGATGCTAAATTCAACACCAGAGACAGGATTTTAAGCTTGCACCCATATAAAGATGAATATATGCTTGAACTAGCTTAGACCTTATCATCATTTCCAACTTTGGCTGTCTTTGGCTTAATTGAGCGTAATCAATATAATGATTTTAAAGATTTGGTCATCAGTGGTGCAGCCATGTCAAATCAAGTTACAAAATACAAAAGTCTGTGCAGATGGTAAAGAAATCACACTGCTTCTTTATTCATCCCCACATTTGCACTTTACCATGAGGCAATGGTTCAACTCCCTATTAGCTTGATAAATTAGATTAAATTGAAACTCTAAAGGAAATCATACAGAGTTTTCCCAGACTTTCTACAAAGAATTTTAGCAACAGCCCCCATGACACATACATGTTGACCTCTGAGCTACTTCTTCTCAACCTTCTCTTGACCACTACCTTTTTCTGATTTTTTTTCACCACATCCCCATTCTTCTGCAGCCAGAGACTTTCATCTAGCTGCCAAATACACATTTCAGTTGGAGCTGATGAAATATTTAGGTGCACAAAAAGAAATGAAAGAATGAAAAGGAAGACAAGATGACTCATTCTGGAGGATGATGCGGAGAAGAGAAAAAAGATGCAAGAAAACATGGGTAGGAGAGAGACAGAAATGATAGCTGTGAGGTGGAAGATGAGTCACTCTCCCTTTTGTAAACTCCACTAGTGCTATCTCAAATGAATGGCATGAGGTATGGAAGCAAATGATGATGCCTTACTTCTTTTTCATCTTCCTGTGCATCTTGCAATGTTCCAAAGTCTGCTCTTACATGGTCACACTATATCATCCTGCTTCCAACACTATACCTGGCCATTCCCCCAAAATAATAGAGTAGTAAGGATTTTACTTATTTCCCTGCTCAAAAAACAAGACTGACTACTCACAATCTCTCTATAAGAATGTAAGAAGACCACTATTAGGATCAGAACAATGCCTGAGATAGTATCTTGTATTCTTTGACAGCTATCTAGGAAGACCACCAGCAACAAATTGGAAATGATAGCCTTCTCGTGTCCTTGCTGCCAGGTAGCAGGCACATGAGGTGATAGTAAATTACAAAACTCTTATAGTCATTTTGGCAATCACAGCAAATGAAGTTTCCTGACATGAGGATATTACAGTGAGCAACCTGTACATTTACTCAGAGAAAAGAAATAGCTTCCAAGAAAGGCCCAATGTATCTTTTCTGGATACCAAGACATTCTCTTTGAAGACAGAGACTGCATGCAGAAATCACAATTAGCAGTTATTGCAGAGCTGTGAAAAATTAGTTTGTGGACAACAAACCCCAGGGTCCATCAGCCATTAGCCATGGGTGCAGTAGCCAGGTGGCTGCAAGTAATTTATCTGTGATTCAAAAAGCAATTTATCTCCATTCTAAGCTATTTATTGACCACTATTCCTGAATCTGTTTTACCCAAAATGTCCACATCATCTAAGCCAGTAGTCATCACCAATTCCTGAGACAGGAAATTTTCCAGACTAATTGGGTACTACATATATGAAATATTTACGTTTGTCTCTCCTGAATCTATTGACAATCAATTTGGTGGATGACTCCAGTCTCTAATATCATGATCAACAATTCAATCTCAAGTCATTTATATTGTTTTATCTGCCCCCCCTCTTGAGATCACATGATTATCAAGATGGATAATTAAAAGAAATAAGTAAAAAACAGAATGAACAAATGCAGTCCTCACCTGTCTGTAGGTCACCCCCAGCTCTTCCACTTCTGGTTCTTCTTCCAGCTTGCTCTCCTCAGCTTCGTCCTTTACTTGTTCTTCTATCACCTCCTCCTCCTCTTCCTCCTCCACCACTTTTTCCTCCTCCTCTAAGTCATCTTGCGTTTCCTCGCTCTCTGTTGACCCATCCACCAGAAAAGGCCCTTGGCCCAGACCTAAGCCCAATGTCTCCTGCTGCTCTGTAAGCTCTTCCTCGGTTTCTTCAGGGTGTGTGGTCGGTGGTCGTGGCAGCTCACCAGTCTTGGTGATGATCTACAAAAAGCAGGGTAATAATAATACTGTTTCAAAAGATTTTGACTGCGACTTTTAAAATGTTGCTTGTATTTAATTCTACTTTAATGTTTGCATTTTGGTATTTTTTAAATTGTGTATTAATGCTTTTACATCAAGTCACTTTGAGTCTCCTTGGGAGAGATAAAGCAGGATATAAATAAACATAACAACAACAACAATAAACACAAGCGATATCGTAATTTCAATGTGTTGTTGAAGGCTTTCTTGGCCAGAATCACTGGGTTACTGTCAGTTTTCTGGGCTGCATGGCCATGTTTCAGAAGCATTCTCTCCTGACATTTCACCCACATCTATGGCAGGCACCCTCAGAGGTTGAGGGTTATGTTGTAGACTAGGCAAGTGAGATTTATATATCTGTGGAGTGTCCAGGGTGGGAGAAAGAACTCTTGTTTGCTTCAGGCAAGTGGGGACGTTACAACTGACCATCTTGATCAGCATTTAATGGCCCTGTAGCTTCAGAGCCTGGCTGATTGCTGCCTGAGGGAATCCTTTGTTTGGAGGTGTTAGCAGGCCCTGATTGATTCTTGTCTGGAATTCTCCTGATCATAGTTTCGTTTTGCTACCAAATTCTGCAGTGATGGGCTCACTGGGCCCAAAGAGACCAGCCTAGAGGCAGGATTATAGTTTTTCTCACTTCTTGACTGGTCGAGTCTTTGGTTCCACTTGCCACTCCTTTCAACTCATTGCAGGACAGAGAGGAAACTGAGAGAAACAAATAAGCATGCAACCCTACTTCTCTGTCCTAAAGTAGGAAGGTACTGGGTGGGACATAACAGCCCAAACATAGTGGGAGTGATAAGGAAAAAACAGGAAGAGGGCCGTTCACTCTTACCCACTGTCCTATCATAAAGAACTGCAAAATTAACTTCAAAATGTAATATACAAGAAGCCCAACATGAAAGAGTTGCAAAGTTCAGAACCCTGTATCTTGACCAGATGAACCACCACCTTCTCTACCTACCTTTCCCAGTTGAATCTGTTGTTGCTTCTGCTTCTCCAAGAAGTGCTGATGCTGTTGCTGCACAACCAAATGCTGTAATGCTTGAGGGCTTTGAGGCAGTGGTGACGATTGGGTGCGGCTCAGAGGTCGGTGCCGAGGCAGCTTGTTTACAGTCCGCAAATTGGAGGGGATGCGCTCCCCTGTCACCAGAGGGGATTGGCCATGCAAAGGAACTGCAGTGACATGATGAGACGTTATTAAGACAGACTAGAATTTGATATTTCATTCTAAAAGGAAAAGTCAGGTTTCTAGTTCTCATGACCTTTTTATTTTATTTATATGGATGGTTTCTGCAGAACTCTGAATGAACACAAAGTTTTATGAAAACAAGGCTTTTTTGTGGAGTTCCAGGGCCAGAGAAGCAGATGGCAAAAACAGAAGAACGGTCTGCCCTAGGGGAGCATGCTTGCTCTATCAATGTTTAATATTTACACAAATGATCAGCCACTGCCAAAAGGGACAGAGAGTTTCATGTATGCTGATGATCATGCCATCACCGCTCAAGCAGATAGCTTTGAAATGCTTAAACAGAAGCTCTCTGAAGCTTTAGGTACTCTTACTGCTTATTACAGGGAAAGCCAGCTGATTCCTAATCTATCTGAAATGCAGACGTGTGCTTGTCGTCTTAAGAACAGACAAGCATCTCGAGCTATGAGGATTACCTGGAAAGGAAGCCCACTGGAGCATTGCAGCACACTAAAATACCTGGGAGTTACTCTGGACCATGCTTTGACTTACATGATTATCAGGCAAAAAGTGGGTACTAGAAAAAATGTCATACGAAAGCTGACTGGCACAACCTGGGGATCACAACCAGATACAGTGAAGACATCTGCCCTTGTGCTTTGCTACTCAGCTACTGAATACGCATGCCTAGTATGAAATACATCTCACCATGTTAAAACAGTGGATGAGGCATGCCACATTATTACAGGATCCCTACGCCCTACACCGCTAGAGAAATTATACTGTTTAGCCAATATTGCACCACCTGATATCTGTCGGGAAGTAGTGGCCAGTAATGAAAGACAAAGGCATTGACCTCTCCGGACCATCTTCTGTCCAGATATCAGACAGCATGCCAATGCCTTACTGAAACAACCACTCGCAAGGATTCCCTAGAGATGCTGGACATCCACTGATTGCTTGTGCTGGAGGAATAATGTACTAAACAGCTGCTGCAACTGAGCACCAACCATTAATTGAAAAGAGGCGCTCCATATTCGGAGGGAGACAGGGAGAAAGTCAACTGAGACCAAGTCAGACAAAGCAAGCCCGGTGAACAGCCAGCAGGTCTGAATCAGGAACAGAAAGATGATGTCATCAGCCTGTACAGTCTCCTAGTTGTTCCCAGCTGCTATCAACAACAGTGGATGAGTATTGCATTCCATCTTGTACAAGCTGTTTTGTTCTATGTTGTGTACATATCACCTTCATCTCTTACTCACCAGCAATTAGTGTATTCTGCTGCCGAGCCTGTTCAAGGAGCAGGACGTGTTGAAGCAAAGATGCATGGCCATGGTTGTTGGTCTCGCCCTCAAGGGCCACCCCCAGAAGGCAACTGGGGATCGACGACATGCTCAGGAACTTGCTTGTCAAGGCACCCCCCTGTCGCAATGACTGGATGGCCTGCCGCTCTGCTTCCTGCTGAGTGGAAAGACTTGGAGAGGCCTAAAAGAGAAAAATATGAGAATGCTTGCAGAAGCCCATGAAAGTCTTCAGGCTGTGAAACGTTGACCTGGTTTGTATTGCTTTCAGAATTTCTGTCCTTTCAGAAGTCAGATATTGTCACCCAATATTTATGTCTCTCAATAGGATTTATGTGGTTAATTTTTATTTTTTAAACCTTATCTCATATCTTATAGAAATAAAAATGTAATGTTCATTTGTGGTATTCACAAAATTCAAAAACCACTGGGGAAATTGACACCAAATTTGGACACGATACACCTAACAACCCAATGTATGTCCTTCACTCAAAAAAATTGATTTCGTAATTTGAGAGTTGTAGTTGCTGGGATTTATAGTTCACCTACCATCAAAGAGCATTCTGAACCCCACCAACGATGGAATTGAACCAAACTTGGCACACAGTTCTCCCATGACCAACAGAAAATACTGGGTTTGGTGGGCAGTGTCCTTTGGTTTTGGAGTTGTAGTTCACCTACATCCAGAGATCACTGTGGACTCAAACAATGATGGATCTGGGCCACACTCTATACGAATACTCAATATGCCCAAATGTGAACACTGGGGAAAATAGAATATTGACATTTGGGAGTTGTGGTTGCTGGGATTTATAGTTCACCTACAATCACAGAGCATTCTGAACCCCACCAACGATAGAATTGGGGCAAACCTCCCACACAGAACCCCCACGTGGGCCACAGCAACGTGTGGCAGGGGATGGCTAGTATCAAATAAGATTAGACCCAGATTTCTTCAGAAGTTTGAGTAAATTCTAAATTAGCCTACTGTGGTCTTCATCTCCTTGAATCATCCCCCAAAACTGAATTGAGATGATAAGGTTACCTTAGGGAAGTTGCACAAGTATTGCTAAACTTCAAAATGAGTCCAATCATATATGTATCTAGAAATTTCTCCTTTCATGGCTTCAATATATTTTGGAAATTATGATGTTAAGGAAGGATTCTGATAGGGGCAAGGAAGCCCAAATCCAAAGCAGCAACAGAGCTGTATTTCAGAGCATGATAGCCCTATATAGATTAATTTATCTAACTGGGCCCAAACTCTAATGCAGACCAATTAAAAGAAGTCAGGGACTCTTGCTAATTTCAGGATGAGCCTGAATGTCTGGAGCACACAAGCACAGCCATAAGCTCTATGCAGCTCTTCAGGGATGATAACAAATCACAGCAGAGACCAGCAGAATGTGAAGTCTGCCAGTCAGCTATTTCCAACTTCTGATGCTGAAAATAGACAAGTTGTAGACTAGGCATGAGTACCACATATCCAACTTGAGCCAAGTTCGGTGCCTGTCATTAGAGGGAGGCAATAAATAGGTCACAGCTGGGCACCAGTCGATGTGCGGGAAAACAAAACCCAGACTGGGCCTCTCCAAAAAGCAGAAGAAAACAAAAAGAAGGGGCAATTCTAAATGTTCCTTTGGGTGGATCACCATCACTCCCATTTACAAGGAAAGTACAATGCTTGTGGGAGGAAGAATATGAATCAAACAAGAGCTACAAAACAAAAGCAAAGACATGTGGCAGCAGTAAAGTATTCTAATTTTTTTTAAAAAAGTGAATTTGATAGGTAGCCGTTGCATGCCAAAGTGACAGAAGTATGCAGCCAGAGATTAAACCACTACACTATGTTGCAGTAGCCATGAGCATAAATAGAATTTTAAATAGAATACACAAAGATAAAAAGGAAGAAAAATGCCTCTCTGCTTTTTTTTCTGTGTCAGGAGCAACTTGAGAAACTGCAAGTCGTTTCTGGTGTGAGAAAATTGGCCGTCTGCAAGGACATTGCCCAGGGGACAACCGGATGTTTTAGCATCCTGTGGGAGGCTTCCCTCATGTCCTCACATGAGCAGCTGGAGCTGACAGAGGTAGCTCACCCTGCTCCCTGGATTCGAACCGCTGATCTATCAGTCAGCAGTTCTGTTGGCACAAGGGTTTTACCCATTGAACCACCAGAGCTCCGCCTCTTTGCTTACTAGCTATGTAAACCAAAACAAAGCATGGGAAAATTATTTACATATAGCTTAGTTATGTGTAATTATGAGAAAGAATTAAAATAAAACTGCAGCCCTCATGGATCTGGCCAACTGGAAAATGACCCTCAGCCTGGTCTCAGCTACCCATCCCTGTCCTAAGATGTTTGTGAGGATTTGGGGCCACATACTCACATTGAGGTGCGAATTTGTCACTGTGACGGTAGCCTGAAGTCCCAAGGAGATGTTGGGCAGAGATGGGGAAGTGTACAAGCTGAGCTGGTTAGCTGACCCATCCAAATTGACAGCTCGGTGTTGGGGCAGCATCTGCTATATTAAAGAAAATACAAATTAAAGGAAAGATTGGAAAGATAGTGTGAGGAAAAACATTAAGAAGAGAAAGGAGATTAAAATACTTCAACAAAGCCTTTGAAAGGCTATTTTGCCACTCCCGCTGGTTCTTACTAAGAAGGCAAGAGACTACTAAGCCACATACTTGGCAACTTACTTATTTGAAATCATTATGCTAGTAAGATATACAAAAGGGTAACAGCAGGTAGATTGCAATCCTATACAGAGATTTCAGGAGTCAATTAAAACAGAGATGCCTCACTTGCACAACAAGTGCAGCAAATAAACATTGCTTAAGTATTGCTTATGTATTTGCGAAGATAACAAAAGCCCATCTGCTCCAAGCTGGTGCTATCCAGATGTGCTGGGATGCATCTTCCATCACCCCTAGTTAACACAACCATTACTTTCCATGCAGGGAAAACTATCCATCAACTCAAATGAGTACTCCTCAAACCAAATGAGTACAAAAGGTAACATCAGGTAAACTGCAATCCTATGCTCAGCACCAACAATTTCAGGAGTCAGTCAAGGCAAAGATTCTTCACTTGCGCTATACAAGCTAAACATTCTGAACTCATGTCACATTGGCTAAATATGGTTCAGTATTGTTATTTTACAGTCAACTGTACAATCTCTTTGGACTCTCAAATGTACTCATATCATTTTCTGAATTATGCCATTTTTGTTTCAGCTGTATCCTTTCATTATTTTCCACAGCAAATTACTTGTTTGAGCTATGTAAAGGAGTGGAAATTTGTCTCTATGCAATTTTTGTATTCTTAGCAAAGCAAAAGATGCATGTTTTCTCACAAGGACACACAGGAAAATGATCAGCAGTCTGGAGAACAAACCCTATGAGGAATGACTTAAAGAGCTAAGCATGTTTAGCATGCAGAAGAGAAGGCTGAGTGAAGACATGATGAGGGCCATGTATAAATATGTGAGGGGAAGTCATAGGGAGGAGGGAACAAGCTTGTTTCTATTGCCAATGGCTTCAAACTACATGAAAGGAGATTCCATCTGAACATTAGGAAGAACTTCCTAATGGTGAGAGCTGTTCAGCAGTGGAACTCTCTGCCCCAGAGTGTGGTGGAGGCTCCTTCTTTGGAGGCTTTTAAACAGAGGCTGGATGCCCATCTGTTGGAGGTGCTTTGAATGAGATTTTCCTGCTTCATGGCAGGAGGTTGGACTGGATGGCCCACAAGATTTCTTCCAACTCTAGGGATTCTATGATTCTATGATACTAGTTGAAAGAGAAGAAATTGTCATTCTACCAAGAGACATGCGCTGTGGGATTTTCTTCTAAGTTAGTTACTAGGCCTGTGCGGTTTCGTTCGTTAATTCGTTAAACATTCGTTAATTTTAGCATATACGAAACGACAACAAAACATATTTCCAAACCCGGAAGGGTTTATAAATATCGAAACGGCAACCCCCACAGTTTTAACTAACTTTCGCCCGTTTCGTAAATGGGGCGGGCGGGCGGGGCGAAGGGGCGGCGCGAGCGCGCACCCAGTGAGCCAAGCCCCGACCCTGCCTGTTGGGCGCGAGCGCAACCGGCTCCCGATTGACTAACTGCCCGATTCACAGAATGGTATTATACGTACACTCATAGGCGCATGGAGACAGAGCCGGCGCTGCAGGAATCCCCTCCCCGGCTCCGCCCCGGCTCCTGCGCTCCGGCTCCGGCTCCTGCGCCCTCCTCCTCCTCCTCCTCCTCCTGGCACTTCCTGCACACAGCTGCGGAGGCCGGTTGTCTCTTTAAGGCGCCTCTCTCTCCCAGCGGTGTTGCAAGAGACAACCGGCCTCCGCAGCTGTGTTGCAGAAAGGGGGATGAGGAGGGGGAGGAGGTAGGATGATGAGGAGGAGGAGGAGGATGAGGATGGGGATGAGGAGGAGGATGAGGATGAGGAGGAAGATGAGGAGGAGCGCAGGAGCCGGGGAGGGGATTCCTGCAGCGCCGGCTCTGTCTCCATGCGTGTACGTATATACCATTCTGTGAATCGGGCAGTTAGTCAGACCCATCTCTTCTGATGACAAATGTCACACCTATCACATAGGAGTCCTTCCCATGTAAGCAACATCTGACCGAATTCATTCTTCTATACAACTGGGAAAGATACAGGAGTTCTGCTCCTAATAAAGATGGGAATAATATGTGAAAATATTCTAAAATGCAAAAGAATGTTTGTTTACTATCAAGTAACCCTGATGAAATGAATCCTGGATTGATAAGAAACTTTGCAGTTATACGAATAACGAAGCTTGTTTTACGCATGCGCGGGGGTCCGCCATCTTTACAAAATGTTTTGTAAATATTTACAAAATTTCGTAAATATCAAAACTTTTTTTGGGAAAATTTTGTAATTATTTTAAATATCGAAACAAAAAAACACCCCAATTACAAATCGATTTTAGAAACAAATTTTTTCTTGATCAAACAAGCCTATTAGTTACACAGTTCCCACCAAAAGCTATGGGACTCAAGTCACAGATGATTTTTCACATGGAAATCAATGAGTCTCAGTCTGAATCCGCACAATAAAACAAAACACAATCAATAATGAAATTAGCAAAGCTCATTTTGGATGCCTTCAAAGTGTTGAAGAATAATCATTTGCTCAAGAAACCCAGGGCTGACTGGAAACAATAGCTTTTTTTCCCAGCAAGCAAGTTGCTCAGAATTTGGGAATCAAAGTTTTATAATAGGAAATTCAAGTATTTCTGCTGACAACGTTGTAGACTGGTGCATAGCCTTGGGAAATATATCACACACAAAAACGACAAGAACTTGGCATACAGGAAGAAGGTCCTGATAGGACAGATCATTTCCGGATATATTACTATGCAGACAGCAGTAGAGCAGTTTATTTATTTCGTATCAAAAGCATTGCATAAATTAGTATAAAACTGATAAAAATAGTTGTGCAGGCGGCTAAATATCTTTTGACCAAAAACGGGCAACAGCAACGGCATCGTCTGTAGCCTCCAACAATTCCTCCTCTGTACATGAGGCAGGACACAATGGATAAGCATACAGATGCAGAGTTGTCTGTAGAGTAAAGCAGTGATACATTTTAAAAGTATTGTCAAAGGCTTCCATGGCTGGAATCACTGGGTTGTTGTAGGTTTTTCGGGCTATATGGCCATGTTCTAGATGCAGGTGAAACGTCAGGAGAGAATGCTTCTAGACCACCCAGTAGGTTTCAATGGCCGAGTAGGAAATTGAAGCCTGGTCTCTAGAGTAGTGGTCCAACACTCATACAATTACACCATGCTTTGTTAAGATATGTCCAAACCTATCCAACAGGAGGTATCGACTGCCTCTTATAGACACTACAAAGATTAGTAAAGTGCTGTGCACACTGGTGATGAAATATAATTAAACTAATGGGCAGGAGTGCCACTTGCTACCCCTTCTTGGGCTGCAAAATATACTGGGCTACTACACTAGAAGCTGCCACATAAATATTGTTACCAATGTACTGAACTTACACACCACTATGACAGGCACTTCACAGGTTACAATAATAACTCACAATCTATGGAAATCATGATGGAAAAGGAAAAACAGAACAGTGGTAGGAAGAGGGAAACAAGAGGAAATTCAGGCTCTAACTATTTCATAGTGTTACATAATGGAGTTACATAATGCCCTGGTGGGATGCTCACTGCAACAGACAGTTATGGTAAGGGAGGAGTCAAGTGGCAGCTGGTGCCAGCCAAGCTGATGGAGGGGGCCTTGCTGCGTCACCTTTCCCTCTGATGCAGCCAAGTGGAATTAGCTGCTGAGGGAGACAAGCGATGCTTGTGATCTTCCCTGCTAAAGAGAGCAAAAAGCACCAGTCAGCTAATATGCAAGGCCAAGATGCTAAAATATTCATGTCCATCATGCAATGAGGGATTCAGGATCAAAACGAAGGAAAGTTACCTTTTCTGCACTAAAGCTGGCTAAGCTGAAGAAGCTCTTATTCAGATGCAGAAATTCAGTGTAGGAGAATTTAAATCAAGGTTGAGGAACAAGTGGCCTTTTTATGTTTTTGGACTGCAGGATGATAGGAGCTGCAAGCCAACCACATCTGGACTGCTGGACTGCTGTCCATGGTTTAAACCAGGCCTGCACAACTTGCAGCCCTCCAGGTGTTTTGGACTTTGGCTCTCAGACTTCCTGAGCATTGAACAAGCTGGCTAGGGCTTCTGGGAGTTGGAGACTAAACATCTGGAGAACCGCAGATTGTGCAGGTCTGGTTTAAGAATTACTAGTTCTGAGAAGGCCAAGGGAGAGTGCTGCCAAACATTTCGGACAATTAGTAAAAATGGAAAGGTAAGACTATATAATGTTTGTGCTGGCCTTTATAAGGTCCAAATGCACAATGAGAACAACACTTTATGAGCCCACATGGTCATGGTGGCAGGGATTGTACATGCTAAGCATCAGAAATGATGACAGGGTCTTAGAGTTATATAAATTGTGAGATTTGGCAGCACTGCCTATTCGGAAAGGTGAGTTAAAAATAGTAAGCAGCAGCAGCAATTGACTGTCAAGGTTAACTAAGCAATGTGCAATGTTACTAAGTCTAAAGATAACCAGAGATATTTCAAATATTTATAGACTAACAACTAAAATGCATGTGTGGGGGTGGATTAATGGTTCTCTGGTAAGTGGCTGGCAGTAATAGTGCTATCCATAACATACTGGGATAAAGTTGAAACATCTAGGGCTTAGGCTGTATCTACACTATTGAATTAGTGCAGTTTGACAGTATTTTAACTGCCATGGCTCTTGGCTAAATCTTACAGAATCATGGGAGCTATCGTTTTATAACACCTTCAGCCTTTTCTACCAAAAAGTGCTAGTGCCTCACCAAACCACAACTCCCATGATTTTGTAGCATCAAGCCATGGAAGTTAAAAGTGGTATCAGACCCCGTTAATAATACAGTGTAGATGCACCCCTAGTTTCTGGATTGTATTTCTTTGGTAGCCTGTTGTAGCTGCTGAGTAGCCATTTCAGCCTTAGAAAAACAGTGTCACCAAGAGCCATGCAAGAAAACATTGCTTTCTTTGATGGGTTACAAATTCTTGAAAATACATTAAACAGATTTAAGAACTGAAGTAAACATGGAGCTAACTCAGTTTCTTTACTCAGCCACTTTTCTGTAATAGACAACTTCTAGATACCAATCTAACCTTATGAATTTGCCTGATGTATCTGTTTTCAAAATGTCTGTTTGTTAGGCATGAAACTATTTTTGCAGGACTAGAACAAATGCACTTATATTGCAAAGTAAGAATGGGAACGTGACTCTCTGTTGATGCTGGACTGAAGACCAGAAGATTTGGGAAGACTATTGACTAAGCTGACTAGGGATGATGAGAACTGACATTCACAAAACCTGGAAGGCTGCACGTTACTGACCTTTGTAGTTGAAATATATGATGTGATAACCAGAATTCTACATGGATGTAAAATGTTGAGTGGGTTTCTGGTATAAGATGTTGATATGACAACTGCATAGTAGTCATGTAGGATGGAGAAACCAGATCTGCTGCACAAGTTGGATAATCCAGAGGGACAAAAGCAATTGAAATGGAAATTCTGGTGAAATTTCTCAAATGTTATGTTCTGTGATTCTAGATAACGAAAATGTCATTAGCCTACTTAAGGCAGAGAAGGGGAACAACTGTGAGGTTTTTTGTTTTTTGTTTTTTATTATTGCTGCTGCTTGTTGTTAGGGATTTAAAAAAAAACATTTTTCTTTAGGACATCTTAAAGCAGTGTTTCGAGACCCCTGGGGGATTACAAGGGGGTATCAGGGGGGTCACCAAAGACCATCAGGAAACACAGTAATATCTGTTGGTCATGGGGGTTCTGTGTGGGAAGTTTGGCCTAATTCTATCATTGGTGGGGTTCTGAACGCTCTTTGATTGTAGGTGAACTATAAATCCCAGCAACTCCAACTCCCAAATGTCAAGGTCTATTTTCCCCAAACCCCATCAGTGTTCAAATTTGGGCACATTGAGTATTCGTGTCAAGTTTGGTCCAGATCCATCATTGTTTGAGTCCACAGTGCTCTCTGGATGTAAGTGAACTACAACTCCAAAACTCAAGACCAATACTCACAAAACCCTTCCAGTATTTTCTGTTGGTCATGGGAGTTCTCTGTGCCAAGATAGGTTCAATTCCATCACTGGTGAAGTTCAGAATGCTCTTTGATAAATCTCAACAACTAATACTTCCAAATGACAAAATAAATCATCTTCAACCCCATAGCAAATGTTTACATTACGATTCATAACATTAGCAAAATTACAGTTATGAAGTAGCAACAAAAATAATTTTATGGTTGGGGGTCACCACAATGTGAAAAACAGTATTAAGGGATTGCAGCATTAAAAAGGTTGATTGAGCACCACTGTCTTAAAGACAGCACTAACCAGCAGATGGCACTTTTTCTTGTAACAACAGAAACCATTCTTAAGAAGTCTACCAAATCGTTGTGACTAAGGAAAGCAAGGGCAGACCTGCCATATGGAAGGTAATTACATACCCTTCTGGTTGGCAGCTCAGTTCTACAGATGTCAAGACTGGAATAATTGTACAGTGCATAATAAGAGAGAGTGAAAATCTGAAAAGGGTATTTGAGGATTTGCTGCTCAGTCTTGCTGCTGTTGTGTGCTTTGAAGTCATTTCCGAGTTATGGCAACCCTATGATGGGATTTCCTTGGCAAAATGTGTTCAGAGGTGGCTTGCCTTTGCCTTCCTCTAAGGCTGAGAGTATATAACTTGCCGAAAGCCTTCCTGTGGGGTTTTTGTGGTTGAGTGAAGATTTGAACCAGAGTCCTAGCCCAGCACATAAATCACTACGCCACATTTTGACTGTTCAGAAATAAAATAGTTTGTCTCTATGGTTGTCCAAGGCAGTCATGAAGGTTTCTTATCAGGTACTTGAAAATGTCGACATGAAGAAACCGATCATGAGTAGAATGGTGAACAACTCTTGGGAAAAAGCGAGTCAATATTCTACTTCACCTCAACATCTTTCTACTGTAAAAAGCTTGTTCAACAAACGTAGGTGTATGTGTAAACATGGTCAATACGTGCAGCGACTTAAATGGTACAGAACACGGAATAGTCTAAATCAGGAATGGGGAACCTGTCTCAGACTTCACCAGATGCTACCCGTAGCACCCTATCACCTGTCTCATGATCTCCTGGGACCTGACCCCCAGCTTCTTTGTACAGCAATTTAAATATATGGTTCATATTCATATAAAAGGGTTGGCCCTCTGGTGGCACAGTGGGTTAAACTGCTGAGCTGCTGACCAAAAGGTAGGCGATTCAAATCCAGGAAGTGGGGTGAGCTCCCGTTGTTAGCCCCAGCTTCTGCCCAGCTAGCAGTTCGAAAACATGGATATGCGAGTACAGTGTTTTCTCACTTATTGCATGGGTTCCATTCCAGGACCACCCAGGATAAGTGAAAATCCGCAAAGTAGAGACGACATATTAATTTTAATTCTGATACATTATCTTATATAGTTTTTGTATTATTTTCTTACCTGTGCTTCCTTACCTGCCCCCTGGCCCATCCCAAGGGCACCTGCCCTGGTCTCTGCAGATCCTCTTCAACTCCCAGAAATCCCAGCCAGCTTACAGCTTAGGAATTATGGAAGCTGAAGTTCAAAACACCCAGAGGACCAAAGGTTGGGAACCACTGTTCTAGTGTGATAAGGAGCCACACAGGCGGCAGCAGGCCAGAGAAGTAGGCCTTCCCCACCGTGTCTCGGGCCACCACACTTCCGGGGTCTCTGGCCTCCACTGGATGTAAATATTTAATATTTAATATTTTATTAATATTTTCAAAATCCCATGAAACAGCGAGTCTGCTAAAAGTGAACCACAAAGTAGATCAATAGGTACCTTTTGCAGGAAGGTAATGGCGCTCCATGCAGTCATGCTGGCCACATGACCTTGGAAGCGTCTACAGACAATGCCAGCTCTTCAGCTTAGAAATGGAGATGAGCACCACTCCCCAGAGTCAGACATGACTGGACTTAATGTCAGGGGAAACCTTTACATAGAGTAGGCTTGGGACAGAAGGTAGAAAGGACAACTCTCTCCTCCCCACCTGCTGACAACAGATTACTAAGACTTACAGAAAAGATGAATGGGGTCTAACTGCCACATACGGATGGATCTAGATAGGAAAGCAGAGAAAGGAAGAAAGAGAAACTAAAATAGGAAAGGTGGGAGAAAAATGAAAGGCTGGTCTGGGTGAAAACTGAAACAGATTCAGAAAAGACTGAAAACGTGCTGTTGTACCAATTCTGCCCCTGTCTAATTTTGCCTTCCTCCATGTCAACTCCAAAAGCATACGGTACTTTTGAGAGTTCAAACTAAGATATAAAACTTTCAGGAGATTTTCCCCATGGTAATTCTTCTTTTGACATAAATATACTCCTCATTACTATCTATGACAACTCTGTAAAAACATATGAAAGAAAAACAAAGAAAATTTCATCCATATATATGCAATATTTTATTCTGCTAGCAGCTCCATTCAGACAACAATTCAAACTATGGTTAGGGAAATCTAACATAATTTGGCTGAGGAACCATGGCTTGGGATTTGAAAACCCAACAGTAACTCATCTGAAGTGGTTTTGTAAGCCATCTTTAGTGCAAACTCTAGTTTAGAATGATGTGAAGTGAAGGAATTAAATGAAGCACAGCCAAACAGCAAAGCAGTTGAATCAGAGAAGTTACTAATGTCCAACACTGTGGTCTGAATAGACGCACCACTATTGGAACCACTACTCTACCTCAACAAGCTGCCAGACCAGGAAAATGGAAGTGATTTTATAATTTGAGAAGAAAATGATGGCATATAAATGGTTTTAATCTATAATTACTCTACATGGAAATTACTTTTTTTGGACTGTAGCACCTAAAATCCTTTAGATGCTATAGTCATTGTTATTTTGGCAGGACAACTGGGGGAGTTGTAGCCCCACGGTATAATTTCTCTAAGGTATGTCAATATTCAAATTAAGTTATATTCTTAATTTGTGTTTGGTGTAATGTTTGAACAGAGCCTCTGCCACAGACCAGTGACTGCCTGTGTTTGTCTGTGGCTCTTTTCTTTTAAGGAATCTGGTGTTTTGATTTGTTTTAAATGGCACCATCTTAAATGGAGGGGAAAAAATCCTGCATCTTCAGAAACACAGCTAAAAATAAACTTGAAAAAAATCACAACTCGCCAAGGGACCCCTCTCCTTTTATGAGTCACTCCTGAGCAACCAGCAAAAGTGGCTCTAAGCAGTTTCTATTTTATGTCAGTGCACTTCCGTTTCCATCCATTTGCAAACCTCAAGGATACATGACACATTCAACTCAATGATATACCCACACATACAACATACACACGCAATCAGGATGCAATCACACTTACATATTTGGATACATGTAGTTTGGTGAAATTCTGCACTGCATCAAATTTGTCACTGCTTAATTATTCATTCATGTCTATGTAGATTAAATTGTGGTTATTTTCCATTTTTAGAAGGCAAGCAGCAGTTATTCCATAGTACCAGGCAGGGTGGAGAATGGTGCCCTTGGAAACCACACTTACTCAAGCGCTATATACAAAAACAGAAAAATTACTAGTTTGGGCTTTTTCGCCATGCTTCCTTATAGACCAGTAAAAATAAATTGCCTTCTCTTCAGTGGACTGGCAAAGATGGCTGTCTCTAGTTCACCAGTCTCTTGTGCTTTCCTACTGGCTGTGGAGGAAAATGCTCCACAGCCAGGATCAAAATCAAATGGACTGGATGAGAGAGAATGAATAAAACAGTCTATCTTTCCTGCTAGCCTTCTTTATTCACATGCGTGGAATTCCTTGTTTGCTCTTCCAACCAGGAAACTGGAAGGAAACAAAGGCTACCCTGCTCATCCCACTTCACTGGAGAAATGTAGTAGTTACATTCTCAAAGCAGCCATCCTGCCTCTTTGAAACAAGAGTGTTTGTGACGAAACCAGCTAATATCACCCATCCAAACTATTTCGCCCCAGAACACGCAGCACCATATCTGGAAAACCAATGCTATAGGTTGTAATATAGGTTGTAAAACTGGATGTAAATCCAGAATCCAGATCTCTTTATAACACCTTTTTCAAAGTGCTCTCCAGATGTGCTGGAGTACAATTTCCATACCATAGCCAGCTATGCTCTAACACAGTGGTTCTCAATCTGTGGGTCCCCAGATATTTTGGCCTTCAACTCCCAGAAATCCTAACAGCTGGCAAACTGGCTGGGATTTCTGGGAATTGAAGGGCCAAACACCTGGAGACTCACAGGTTGAGAGCAACTGCTCTAACACATCTGAAAGTTAGAATAAGCTCTTTTATAACCACAACTAACTGTTTAAACAGGTGTTATTAACAAGACTGTTTACTTGCTCTAATTCTGTTAGAGTACACAAATAACATACATGTGGATAGACAAATAGCATACATACTCGAGTATAAGCCGACCTGAATATAAGCCGAGGCACCTAATTTTACCACAAACAAAACTGGGAAAACTTATTGACTCGAGTATAAGCCGAGGGTGGGAAATGCAGCAGCTACTGGTAAATTTCAAAATAAAAATAGATACCAATAAAATTACATTAATTGAGGCACTGTAGGTTAAATGTTTTTGAATATTTATATAAAACTGTAATTTAAGACAAGACTGCCCAACTCTGATTAAATCATTATTCTAAGGTTCTTCAATGTAAATGTACTTACGTATCCTTTCAATAATCATCATAGTTTATTTTAACTATATGTTTTGGGGAAAATGCTGTGTGTATATGAATAGTGGGAAAGACTGGTGCCGAGAGAGGAGGAGAGGAAGGTATATGCTGTGCTGAGAGAGGAGAGGAAAGTGCATACTGTGCAAGAAAGTAGGAGAGGAAGGTGTACGCTGCACAAGAGAGGAAGAAAGCTGGGTTGCCGTGTGGAAAGGGTCCTGGCAGGAAGGTATGGGGCTAAAAGAAGCCCTTCTTGCAACCCCACACCTTTCCACTTGGACCCTCACCTGAGTATAAGTCGAGGTGGAGCTTTTTCAGCCTAAAAAGGGCTGAAAATTAGGCTTATACTCAAGTATATACAGTAAGTGTAACTAATAGCACAAAGTTCAGTTATAATAATAATAAATAATAATAAACTTTATTTATAACCCGCCACCATCTCCCCAGAGGGGACTCGGGGGGGGGGGGGGGGGGGGGGGGAGGGGGCTAACATGAGGCCAAGCCCAAAATAATACAACATAGTTAAAACACAAAATCACAAAAAATACATCATAACACAAATATGAAATAACAAATGAAATCAACAATATGAAATATTCCCTGATAGCTTCTAGGGTATGTGTTTTTCATTTGTCTGGATTTATTAAAACAAGGTTACAGTAATTTCCCCATTATCACTGTTCTGTTAGCATCTCCACCAAGTCTAACCATACTAACACAAGCAACATTACATCTAATGAAGTTGCAACATCTTGCGCAAGCAGCATGAAAGCATCATATTTAATGCATGTTCAATTAAAAGCTCTACACTAGTGGAATAACATCACTGGATAAAATTGGCAGTTCCTCACTTTTAACACTAACACTACTATTCCTCACCAAATCCCTAAAAAACATTATTTATAGTCTTTTCTCAGCAATTATATGGCAAGGTGGGCAGACCAGAAACAATAAATAAATAATAATAAGCTGGGAAGACAATCAGAGAAGTTTTTTTGATCAGCTACCTTTTCCCCTAATGGTAAGAACTAAGACTAATCTTCAGATCTTTGATATTTCATTTTTCTGTGAAGACAATAACAGTAAACAAACAAAAGAAGCAACGTTTGTTCCAAATATGCTTGGTGACATTTGAATACTCTCACAGATGATAACTAAATGGTTCAGGCAAGGTTTGGTTGCAATCTGAATCAATTGAGATGGGCAAGAGTGCCATTTGGCCAGGGCCTCAAGCTCACAGGGGCTTACGTTTACATATTCGTTATTTTCTCTGGCATTAGATTTGTTTTTATGCACACTTTACATGAGACAGTTACTTTAAAAATATGTTACAAATATAGGCTTCACAAGCTTGTTGGCACATGCTGTTCTGCTTTCTGAGAGAAACTGATTATATTTATGCTTCACTCTTCCTCCAAGAACTTTGGGCAGAATACATGATAGACATATTTCATTTTTATTCTCAGTAATCCCATGAGTAAGGGGTTGAGCAAACAGAGTAAAAGGCACAAAGTCACTCATTTAGCAACATGTATGTGCAGAGACTTTAACTCAGATCTCGCTGTAAATCTAAAATCTCAAAGGCATAACTTTGATATTCATGTGGGGTAGAAAAGAAAAAATGATAAACAAGTTCAGTACACTGAGAGCAGAGATAATAGGAAAGGTCCAGCAGGTCCTGGAAAATCCAAGATGTTTCACCGATCTTACCTCAGTATGGATATTAGGCACTGAGCCTGTAAGCCCATTTTCTGTGATAGCGCTGTTGGAGCTGTTTGGGGAGCTGGGGCCAGACCCTGGGGCACTGTTGCACATTGAAGACACTGCAAAAGAGAGAGAGAGAAGTTACCCCCAGGGTAGTCCTTATACTCAAAAAATACAGACTTCAACTCCTCATGAAAGAGGATTCATTTATGGAATGCTACAATAGGAAAGAACAGAGACAAACTAGGAATTTGTCCTTCCTTTCACTGTTCCTTTAAAACTTTGATCAATGCCACCTATGTCATCCATATCTTATATTCTTCCGTGGGAAGTGGAGGGCTATAGCTTATGTCAGGTCAGGAATAGACAGATGGTAGATTGTGATCTTCTCATGGTTAATTTTTAGTAAATCACCATGGGTTCCCAACTCCCAATGGTTTAAAAACAGAAACAAGAAAAATGCTATTTCTTCCAAAACAAGGTCGCAAACCTGGGAGGGGAAAAACAGAACTAGATTTTGTGTATGGAATGTGGATTTCATGGCCGAAATCACTGGGTTGCTGTGAGTTTTTTGGACTGTTTGGCCATGTTCCAAAAGCATTATCTCCTGACATTTCACCCACCTCTATGGCAGGCATCCTCATAGGTTGAGGGATCTATTGGAAATTGGCAAGTGAGGTTTATATAACTGTGGAATTCCCCCAGAATTTCCCCAGGCAGCAACCAGCAAAGCATTGAAACTGCAAGGCCATTAAATGCTAATCAAGTTGGCCATTTGCAACATTCACACCTGCCTCAAACAGGCAAAAGTTCTTTCTCCCACCTTGGACATTCCACAGGTATATAATCCCCACTAGCCTAGTTTCCAACAGATCCCTCAACCTCTGAGGATGCCTGCCATAGATGTGAGCGAAAGGACAGGAGAGAATGCTTCTGGAACATGGCGCACAGCCTGAAAAACTCACAACAACCCTGTGTATGGAATGTTTTGTACAAAAAAAATCCAGGTATGGTACTGAAGAAAAAAATCCCACTGATAATTTGTGTTAAGGAACCAAAACTAATAACCCAAAAGCAGGAAAAGAAGAGATAGGAGAAATCCTTGAACAATATGTCCCCTCTCATTTTCCTGATAGCAGGGGATCATGTCAAATCAACATTTCTACCAAGGTACCCCTGCACGCTATTGCAAAGGATTCTGAATCCTTCTGGAATTTTGAAAGCACTCTGTTTATATTGCGTGCAATCAGCACAAAAGCACAGTGTTTACTTGTGGAGGCACAAGGTAGGCAAGGTATTTTCCAGTATGATCACTTCTCATTTTTCTTGATTTAATATTTAAAAATTACAATCCATTTCACACTGCCAGATTCTGCGCCATGTACAAAAGGGGTGCATCAATCAAATGTTGTTGTGACTCCAAATGTTATTGGACTAGAGTTTCCATCAGCCTCAGGCAGGTTGGGGAGGCAGAGTATTTCTTACTCCACCTTTCTTCCAATCAGCTCAAGGTAACGCTCTTGGGGGCTAGGTGGGCCAAGAGAAAGTAACTGACCCAAGAAAGTAACTGACCCAAGATCACCTAGTGAGTTGCTATGAGTGTTCCAGACTGTATGGCCATGTTCCAGAAGCATTCTCTCCTGACGTTTCACCCATATCTATGGCAGGCATCCTCAGAGGTTGTGAGGTTTCATAAACCTCACCATCTCTGAGGATGCCTGCCATAGATGTGGGTGAAACGTCAGGTGAGAATGCTTCTGGAACATGGTCATACAGCCCAAAACTCACAGCAACCCAGTGATTTCAGCCATGGAAGCCTTCAACAACACACCGCCTAGTGCAGTGGTTCTCAACCTGGGGTCCCCAGATGTTTTTGGCCGACAGCTCCCAGAACTCCCAGCCAGTTTACCAGCTGTTAGGGTTTCTGGGAGTTGAAAGCCAACAAGATCTGGGGACCCCAGGTTGAGAACCACTGACCTAGTGATTTTCACAGGCCATTGGAAACCAGAACTTGTTAACGCCAACTACTATACTGACTTTTCCCAAGAATCTCTGATGAGCTTTCCAAGAGCTGCAGACTTCACCTTCACCAGCAATTTCAGAGGCAGACTATTATATTCAAATTACAAAATTTACATGTTACTCTTTTAAAAAATCTGGAGGACAGAGAAGGGTAAGAATTGGAGAACATGGCTGTAGGTTTGTTTGTGTGTTTTTGACAAATCTCTCAAATTTGTTCAGGAGCTTTACTTTAAGTCCAAACTTTGAGCAGCAAATATATTTAAAACTTGTTTTTTTCTTCTCTGCTTCTGTGTTTACATCATCTACAAATAATTATTTTAAATGGAGTACATATAAAATTGTAGTCCCCAAGAAGGAGCCTCAAACCACTGAAAGCTCATGTGCTTATGTAACAGCAGATTGCCAGCCTGCTGCTATTCCCTTTTGCCAACTAAAATAAAAAAACCCCTTCAGAAGCAGCAGATGTTTCTGGATTATATATCCGGTCATCTCTGCCCCAACACATTCCAAATAAAATGGCCATCATACAGATTACAACTGTCTAGATTAATTTCTTAATTTATCAGTAGCACATTTGAAGGGACTGGAGGGCAAAACACTGGGCTGCATGCTTTATTTAGACATTTATTTGCTGATTTAATCTGCTCTTTACTCCCTCCCCTCAGATTACCATGAGTTTTAGGAATCTATAAATGGATGTTGCATGTTTTGATGGTTACATACCAACAACACAAAAATTTCCCTCAAAATATGATTCAGACTTTCTTTTACATTTATAATTATTAGACTTTAAAGGAATCATTTCCTAAGAATTGTCATTATTCAGAACAAGCCAAGATTAAACCTAGACAATAGCTTCTTAAATTCAGAAATCACAGAGAGTTCTGGATAGTATATAAGTAAAATGGGCTCTTTCTCAGAATGCAGAAAGGTGTGTATGTGTGTGAAGCAGAGCAGGGGGGACTCTCTACAGTACTTTCTCATAAGTGATGATGTTTCCTGCCATCTGCTAACTGAAACACAATTTCAAGGAGTTTTTCATATTTCTTCTTTGACTCCAATCTTCTCACTTTTAGTCCCACCGTAATACATAGCTCCCACATAAACCACTCCCCAAATCCCCTTTGTACACAGCTCCCATAGGTACCACTTGTTGGGATTTATACCCCAGGTTTCTCCACCATCACCATGATGTTTCATTTCACACTGACAGCTCAAGAAGTATAACACTAGACAAAGTATTCTTTTATTTATTTATTTACCCTATCTATGCCCTGCCTTTCTCAACCCCATAGGAGACTCAAAGCAGCTTCCATATATAGGCAACGATTCGAGGCCATGTAAATATGTTTATATAATAAAATAAACATATATATTAAAACAATCATTAAAACATATCAAACCTTATTAAAATCACATTATCCAAAATTGTAATCCATGGCAGTTCCAAACTGACATTGCACAATGGCTTCAAACTAAAAGAAAGGAGATTCCATCTGAACATTAGGAAGAACTTCCTGACTGTGAGAGCTGTTCAGCAGTGGAACTCTCTGCCCTGGAGTGTGGTGGAGGCTCCTTCTTTGGAGGCTTTTAAACAGAGGCTGGATGGTCATCTGTCGGGAGTGTTTTGAATGCTTCTTGGCAGGGGGTTGGACTGGATGGCCCATGAGGCCTCTTCCAACTTTATGATTCTGTGATTCTATTCCATAATTCTCTAGTGGGTTACGAATTGAACGCTTGGTCCCACATCCATGTCTTTTAGGACAAGGGACAAGCTATGTTTCCTACATGCACAAAAGGACACTTTAAGCCTTTGTAAGAGGGACGAATGCTAAAGGGGAATACTACCAGACATAGACAGGTCTGCAATAATCCATCTTCTATGGAAATGTTGTTTCTTATATGTTTTCAAGGTAACTAACATATTACAACCTTTTCACAGGGTTCTTTTATCAAGAACTTTTCAGAAAAGGTTTCTCATTGCCTTTCTTTAAGGCTAAGAGAGTGAGACTTGCCTAAAGTAACTCATCAAGTTTCCACTGCTGAGAAGGAATTCAAATCCTGGTCACCCAAATCCTAGTCCAGCACTCCAACCACTATGCTTCTGAGGATCAAACTGGCACTAGCTCAACAAATTACTCAGATTTCCCATTTTCTGAGATAATGAAAATACAAGGATGGTTTGAACTTTGAGGACAATGGGAGCATTTAATACATTCTCTGTTCAACAATCCCCATAGGCAAATACTTCCTACCAATTTCCCCCAAGTTGGACTCATCATTTTTCTCACCTGTGATTTCGATTGCTCGTTTTTTGAAGGTGCTGATGACGGTCCCATCTTTCCTCCGCAGCAGTGGGCTGCTCCTTCGCTCGGCAACCTTCTGTTTTAACCGTGAGCGCACTTTTAGGTTGGGTTCCGAGGCTGGAAGAGAAGAGAAACAAGGAGAGTGAGAGAATAGTAAGACTGCTGGCACAGTGGTTTAGATAAAGCAGTGAGATGTCTGAGGAAAGAACTGTGTTTCCACTTGCAGAGATTAATTATCTTCCCACTTGAAGAAGAGTAAGTGAAAACAGGAATCTTAATAATACTGCATAGATTTAAAAAAGGCCCACTGGTGGCACAGCGGGTTAAACCAAAAGGTTGGCAGTTTGAATCCGGGGAAGGGGGTGAGACCCCGTTATTAGGCCTAGTTTCTACCGACCTAGCAATTAGAAAACACGCAAATGTGAGCAGATCAATAGGTACCGCTTCTGCGGGAAGGTAATGGTGCTTCATGCAGTCATGCTGGCCACATGACCTTGGAGGTGTCTGTGAACAATACCGGCTCTTTGGCTTAGAAATAGAGATGAGCACCATACCCCAGTGTCGGACACGACTGGACTTAATGTCAAGGGAAACTTTACCTCTTTTATAGATTACTAGCTGTCTCCTGCCACATGTTGCTGTGGCTCAGTCTGTGTATATGTGTTTTGTGTGTTTATATGTGTGTGTGTGTATATTTGTGTGTATATGTATATATGTGTGTGTGTATATGTGGTTTTGCGCATGCATTGTAATGTATTTTTGTGGGGGATTTTTGTTTTCTAAGTCTCTTCTGCTGTGTTTTTCAGTGTTTTTATGAGTGATGGTCACTCTTTGGCCTGATAGGTGTATTGTGTCCAAATTTGGTGTCAATTCGCCCAGTGGTTTTTGAGTTATGTTAATCCCACAAATGAACATTATATTTTTATTTATATAGATTCATCAGTGGCAAGTTTAATGTGAATCCACAAATGCAGATAGGTAATACTAACTCAAATGGACTCCACCATGCATAGCAAATTATGTGATTGGAGATGCTTCCCAAATACATCTAAAATGTGTGAGAACATGACAGGCTCTGCACATAGGAAATCTATGCCATGTCAGAGGACCCTAATGGAACTACTCATTTAACACATATACCTGTCCAGCTTTGCTGGGCAAAGGTTGAAAATATAACTTTTTTGACACTTTAATTTGTGTCCATTGGTAACAACTATTCCTGTCTTTCCTGAAAACTCATCACAGACCAGTAGCCTATGTCTCACAGATGAGCACTGGCCCACTAACCACCATTTTGAGAAGAGCTGCTTTAGCCCAAGAATGGGGAACTTACAGCTCTCCAAATGTTGATGGCTCCAATTCTCATAAACCCAGTCAACACTATTAATGGTCAGGCGAGAGGAGAATTATAGTCCCACATCACTTCATGGCAGACCTACGGCTCAGTAACAGCCCTCACACTATACATGTTATTGTTGTTGTTTATTCAGTCAGTCACTTCCAACTCTTCGTGACTTCATGGACCAGCCCACACCCAGTTCCTTCAAGGTCAAGCTAGTCACTTCAAAGATACCATTGTCTTGCTGTTGGTCGGCCCTTCTTCCTTTTTCCTTCCATTTTCCCCATCATCATTATCCTTTCCAAGCTTTCCTGTCTTCTCATTATGTGGCCAAACTACTTCATCTTTGCCTCTAATATCCTTCCCTCCAGTGAGCAGTCAGGCATTATTTATACTTGTAGAAAGTCCTAATTCAATACTTGGCATCTCCATTTTAAAAAGACCAACAGGTGATGACAAAGCTTCCTCTCATCTGCCCCCAGGGACCAGCTGCCAGTTGAATTAGACAACACTAGGTTAGATGGAGAAATAGTAACTAAGGAGGTTTGCTTTCACATAGCAGCTGGGTTGTTGCTTTTCTTGCAGTTTGTCTACGGAGAAGATCTTGCAAAGACCAGTTGAGTTGTTATATAATTAGCACACAAACAGTTGCTTTCTTGCAAGAGAGCTCTGGTAGCATCTAAAAATAGGTTGTTTGTAAAGCCTGTCAGCACAGTAGGTCTTGCAAGTCCTAACTGAAGTAGCTCTAGGAAAAAATGACCTCAAATGTAAGTTTAGCATTTTTATTACAATTAATTTCTATCAGAATTTCTTTTTGCAACAGAGATATTGGTTAAGCAAGGGCCACTTTATTTGCCTTAGAACCTGTTAATTGAAGCTCCTTCTATACTGCCATATAAAATCCAGATTATCTGCTTTGAATTGGGTTATATGACATATGCTTTCATTATCCAGATTATATGGTAGTGTAGAAGGGGCCCAAGTTATGTACAGGGGTGAGAAAGAGTGGGGAGAAACCTGCTGTAGGTCTACTTAAGGCCAGGTATCAATCTGTGACCATCTGCTCAGCCTCCCTTGAAACACCTGACCTCAAGGGCATTCCAATGCTATGGGTTGCTCATCTTGACTGGTTGTTTATTGGAAGGCAAACATAGAGTACAGCCTCCCAAATTAAAGAACTTTATAAGAGAGAACAAACTCTCCAGGTTGCTCTTTCACAATCCCCTGGTTCACAGGACCTATAGACTTAAAGTTACAGAGGCCTACTCTTCACCAAAAGGCTAGCAAAGTGTACACCAAACTCTTATATTCTCCCCCCACCCAACACCTATCAGAGACAACCTATTTACAGACACCTCCTTTAGCCAATCAGTCCCCCAGATAGGATGGGAAGAGGAAGAGAACTGTAAATGGGAAGCAATTCCTGTCCAGCTCCAAAGTGACCAGCAGAGTTCACACTGAACTGAAGGTGGAAGGATGGGTTGCAAACTGAAGCTGACTAACCTTAAATAGCCCACGGCTTCACACCAACACATATTGTTTCTTTGAGCTTAGGGTCAAGGCCCCCGACCTGTAATGCAGTTCATTGCTTTGTCCTGGGTTCAAAATCTTAGTTGTCCATATTATATAATCTAAGGTTAATTGAGTATCTCTTTGTCATATTAATGGCTCTTCAATACAGCTCTCTCTGTCTAATGTACATACATGCACACACAGAGAGAAGTGGGTTTTTCAAATCAACATACACACCTAAAAAGCCAGACGGCTCCTTCCTATAAAGGGTTGATTTTTTTATAACGATCCATCAATTTCTCCCTGTTTTTATTGTTTTCCCCAGCAGTGGTGTGTATTTGCTCACCTGTTTTCCGGAGTGGAAAATCATCTCTGCTATCATAAGTGCCGAGTAAAGGTAGTTTGCAAGAGGGTGGTGTTCCCGGGCTTCCTGTCTGGGGAGGGGAACTCTGGTCCAATGAGGTATGGTGAGCCCCCCTGAAGAAGAGCAGAAGAAAAAGGCCACATTATCAAGATGGAGACCAGGGTTCAGAATGATGTAGGCACAATGTTTTTTGTTAACCCATGTCCCCTGCAACACCCCGTTTAAAAATGGGGGGGGGGGAATAAAAAGACTTCAAGTGGAGCTGATGTTCCATTTAATCATTGTTTTGCCCATGCCAGTCAAGTACAAAGCATTAATAAATAGTGGGAGCTACTGTTTGTTCAGTGAAAATAGTGGGCTGTGGTCCATGAAGAAGTGCAGAAGAGAAAATGGCCCTTAGCCCCTCCATGCATGTTCCCCTTTGATTACATCTATGTGAGCACATACACATAGAACAGTGGTTCTTAACCTGTGGGTCCCCAGTTGTTTTGGTCTACAACTCCCAGAAATCTCAGCCAATTTACTAGCTGTTAGGATTTCTGGGAGTTGAAGGCCAAAACATCTGGGGACCCATAGGCTGAAAACCACTGGAATAGAATGTTTCTAAAATACTGCCAGGCTCCTGTTCCAACCCTCATTCAAGTTGTAGTTTACCACATTTTACTTTTTTTTTAAAGTGCAATATAGTTAACAGATAAATAGAAATTATTGGTGGTAAAAAAAAACTTAACTAGAAGGCCACACATTTATACCCTAACTCTGCAAATAATGTCTTAATCTATCCCTAACACAAATCATAAAATCCTGTTTGCTTTCTCTGATAAAAGACAGCTCCCCTAAATATACATACACAGTATATTTTCTATGATATTAGCACTTCCTACCATTGGAGACTCTGGGTAAAATCTGGAGCTAGCCATACTTAGGCTAGACATGTTGGCAGTGCTTAAATACCACAAAAAATTCCAGATCTGGGGTATACACTATCTAATCCATTCCACTTGCAGCATGAGAGCAGAGACTACATTCTTGGTCTGCTTTAGTGCAAAGTGCAAACCCAGCAGGACCCAGCTTTCTGGCTTACCACTGCCTGACGAGACAGAGAAATAATCCAGGGTTTGTTTTAGAATTAATTCTCTGGCATGTTGGGAGGGAAACAAGCCAGAAATCTGGCTCCCTGCTGTTTTCACATGTCACAAAAATGAACTACAGACTGAAAGTTCATAGTTATTTAACTGCTTCCATTGCAAGTGGAGAACATTCATCAGCATGCTGTTTGTACTTCATACTTGCCTTCACTGCGGGAGAAGATGCAGATCAAGAATAGGGCTCCATAGTCACCTACGGACCCACCACCAGTACACTGATCCTGGAAGACTATCCTACTTGGACAACGAGGGATCACCTAACTAACTATGTACTTCATAAGCCAGGATTCCCCTGTAACCCTGGTTTATTATGATATTGACCTGGGCAACTGAAATCAATGAGCTACATTTGAATCCAACTTTCTCAAAAGACTGAAATCTAACAGACTGCTTGTACTTTATAACTGTGGTTTCTCTGGATCATCACTATAATGACTGTGATTTATGGGAGTGATTAAAAGACAACCACGTGTAGATCCAACCCTGCCAAATATAAGCCTAAATTTGAGTAAAATACCTTTTCTAGACTCTATTTCCCCAGTTACCATGGCCATCCGTCCCTAACCAATGCTGCTTGTAACCCCTGTTTGGCCTCTGACTTCTTCCACCTGTAGTCTCTTCCTTCTTGATTACCCACTGAATTTCCTGGGCCTTGGTGCTTATAGCTGTAATCCGTTTATCCAGCTTAGAACAGATCCCAGATGGACCATTATCCCTACCCCCACCTTCCTCACTTCCCTCTGTTTCACAAAGGATATTCTTATCTGGCCCTCGTCACCTTCTGGGTCATGTCCTCCAATCCCGTTAACCCACATTCAACAATAGAATCCTGCACGTTCACGTTTACTGAGCCTGAAAGACAAAGAAACTCCCCCTTTCAAACATATTTTGGGCCCCTCTCCTTCTAGAGTTTTACTATTACACATTGTTCTGCTGCATCACAACAAATTACAAAAGTCTAGTTAACTAAACAACCGTTGGGGCCTCAAGGTGATTTATATGGGTCTTCTCATCCCCACTTCATCTTCAGTCCAACCCTGTGAAATAGGTCAGGCCAAGGAAGAGTTACTGGACCAAGATAACCCAGCACGTTTAATGTCTTCATCTGGACAATAACCTGAATCTTCCAAATCCCAGACCAATATATTAATCCATATACTAAACAGGGCGTGCTTAGAAACAGAAAGCTCCTAGCACTACAAAAGAAAAGTCACAATGACAATCCTCTACTTTTTGCTCATTAATAGGTTGTTTTGCTAACAAACAAATGGTGGAAGACATCATAAAATAAATACAAACAATAATAAACTTTATTTGTATCCCGCCTCCATCTGCCAGAAAAGGGACTTGAGGTGGCTAACAAGGCCACTGCAAGTGCAGTATAAACATCAACAGTACATGAATATAAAACAATATCACATAAAAGTTATAAACAACCACTACCAACACATAAAACAAAATGCACAATTTGAAAACACTTTCCATCAATGGTTAAAACTAGCTGCCATCAATACACAACTAAAGTGCCAAAGTGTCAACCTAATATAGGCCCATTTCAGCCTACTCAAGGCCAAAGGCCTGTTTTCAAATCCATGTTTTTAGGCTAGAATGGAAGGTTTCAAGGGTAGGGGATAATCTAATATCTTTTGGGAGAGTATTCCAGAGCCAGGGAGCCACTACAGGGAAGGCCATCTCTCTCGTTCCTACCAACCATACTCGGGACTGGAAGAAGGGCCACCCCTGCCGATCTCAAAGCCTATGCTGGTTCATAGAAGGAGATGCGGTCAAGATGATGTCATCTTGACAGCTGTAGAATCCCATGTTTGAGACAGAGAGACTGTAGGATAAAAGCCTTTATGTCTAAACTACAACTGGACAGTGTAACACTTTGAACCACAGCGGATTAAATTTATTCCAAGCTTTCAGAGCATTTTTGTGAAAAGCTAGTCCAAGGATACATTTCTGCAAAATGTTCAGGCTTCTACTTTTGACACCAAACTTCACACTTGCTCATTTTGGTCCCATTTATTTCAATAACTCAGTTCAATATAATCAAGGATCAGATTCTAGAGGAACCCTGGCTTATGAAGCATACATAGCATGCTGGTGAAAACTCTTCATTTGTTTGCCATAAAAAGTTATGAATCTTTGCTCTGAAGTTTATTTATTGTGTGACATGCAAAAACAGCAAGGAACCAGCCTTCTGTCTTGTTTCCCTCCCAATGAGCCAAATAATGAACTCTAAGACAAAGCACTGGTTTTCACAGTCATAGAATCATAAAGTTGGAAGATACCTCATGGGCCATACAGGTCAACCCTCTGCCAAGAAGCAGAAAAATCACATTCAAAGCACCCCCAACAGATGGCCATCTAGCCTCTGCTTAAAAGCCTCCAAAGAAGGAGCCTCCACTACATTCCAAGGCAAAAAGTTCCACTACTGAACAGCTCTCACAGTTAGGAAGTTCTTCCTCATGTTCAGGTGGAATCTCCTTTCCTGTAGTTTGAAGCCATTATTCCACATCCTAGTCTCCAAGGCAGCAGAAAACAAGCTTGCTCCCTCCTTCCTGTGACTTCCTCTCACATATTTATACATAGCCATCATGTTTCCTCTCAGCCTTCTCTTCTTCAGGCTAAACATGCCCAGCTCTTTAAGTCACTCCTCATAGGGCTTGTTCTCCAGAATCTTGATCATTTGAGTCGCCCTCCTCTGGACACATTCCAGCTTGTCAACATCTCCCCTCAATGGTGGTGCCCAGAATTGGACACAGTATTCCAGGTGTGGTCTAACCAAGGCAGAATAGAGGAATGGCATGATTTCCCTGGATCTAGACACTATACTATTTATGCAGGCCAAAATCCCATTGGCTTAATTGAATCAGTAAATCAACATTTTATTTTTTCATATCTCTACATTCTTCCACAGTGCTCCTCTGAATGCCTCAAAGTTTCCCACTAAATTCACTTCCCTATCAATATTTACATCTTTGCAAAACAGTAATCCAAGACATAAAGTTATATTAACAGACTTTTTGTGGAGAAAGGGGGAAGGGGGAATCTGGAAATATATGAAACAGCCAGGAAAGAACTAAGCTACCTCATCTGAAATGAAATTATCTTATTCTCTTGAGCAATTTCATTCCCTGTTTATCAGTGTTAAAACATTTACAATGAGGATGTACTGGCGCCTTCCAGGGTAATGCTGATGTGGACAGAATAGGAAATACAAAGTGGCTCACGTTTCCTGCACCCCTACATTTCTATATTGCCCGAAATAGAATAGTGTGCCTTTGGTTACAATATGCACATACACACAAACAAGTATGTCCTGGATTGGAGTGTGAATGAAGTCAGGCATGCTAAAATTCTATTTTAAGCAATATGAGATGTGAATCTCTTCAATAACAGTATCACATCTTTTAAAAAAAGCATTCTGACTGATAAAAGGAATATTTTATCATTATCTGAGGCTACAGGCACAAGGTTTTTTTTTAAAGTCTGGTTTTATTTGGTTTTATTTGGTGCTCTTTTGCACTGCCCAGGTGTACAGTCAATAACAATATGAATAAATGACCTTCTAAACAGGCTTGGGCAAACTTTGTCCCTCCAGGTGTTTTGGACTTCAACTCCCACAATTCCTAACAGCCTACCGGCTGTTAGGAATTGTGGGAGTTGAAGTCCAAAACACCTGGAGGGACAAAGTTTGCCCAGGCCTGTTCTAGCTTAATGTTGTTAGAACCATGACATCTGTAGCATTACCATGATCCTCCATCCTGTCTCAGACAAGTAAAGAGAGACTTCCATATGTTTTGTACTGTAACTTTCATAATTTCTGACCGCTTGAAGGACTAATCAATGTCCAAAATATCTGGAGTGCTCCACCCAATTCTAAGTCATATTTGCTTTAGCCAATGGCAAGTACCTACCAGCATTTGGAGTGCTGAGGGAGGGAATGGTTCAAGCCGCCTGCTGCAGCCAGCTCCTTTGACTTGCTGAGAAGGAACTCCTGAAGTTTCAGCTTCACTTCAGTGCTGGCAATGGCACCTGGGAAAATACAGAAAAACCCTGGTGGAAAAAACACGAAGGCTCTACTGTCCTGATCCAAATATACCACATCTGTATTTTCCAATTAAACTGAGTCTTAAGCTGTGGTTTAATCTCTGACTAGGGTTGGACCCAGTAGCGCAGTAGGTCAAACCCCTGTGCTGGCAGGACTAAAGACCGACAGGTTGCAGGTTTGAATCCGGGGAGAGCATGGATGAGCTCCCTCTATTAGCTCCATCTCCTCATGTGGGGACATGAGAGAAGCCTCCCACAAGGATGTTTTTTTTGTCATGTCAGGAGTGACTTGAGAAACTGCAAGTTGCTTCTGGTATGAGAGAATTGACTGTCTGCAAGGACATTGCCCAGGGGACGCCCAGATGTTTTGATATTTTATCATCCTTGTGGGAGGCTTCTCTCATATCCCCGCATATAATAATAATAATAATAATAATAATAATAATAATAATAATAATATAAAACTTTATTTATACCCCGCCACCATCTCCCCAAGGGACTTGGAGTGGCTTACATGAGGCCAAGCCCAACAACATATCAAAAACAATAAGCAATAATAAAATAACAAACAATAAATAAAATAAACAATACAATTAATATAACTCACAAGTAGACAATAACACACAAGAATTTAAAAACCATGAGGAGCTGGAGCTGAAAAAGAGAGCTCATACACACTCTCCCTGGATTCGAACCTGCGACCTGTCAGTCTTCAGTCCTGCTGGCATATGGGTTTAACCCACTGCGCCACCGGGAGCTCAAAGGATGGTAAAAACATCAAAAACATCCTGGCGTCCCCTGGGCAACGTCCTTGCAGACGGCCAATTCTCTCACACCAGAAATGACTTACAGTTTCTCAAGTCACTCCTAACACGACAAAAAAAAAAATCTCTGACTAACAAGCCATCCTGGTTTATCATCCTAATCTGTAATCAAAGGTTAAACCACAGTTTCCCAGTTTGGATATAATGGGACATTATATTATAGCAAACTGGAAATGTCACATTACCATACAACAGAGAAGGGAGGAAGAAGCCTAAGAACATATTCATTGTTCTTGAGCCAATAAACCACACTAAGCTTATTGGGCCATGACTATTCTATCTGAGCCAGGCCAAAGACTGAACCAACACAGGAAAGAATTGTCTTCTGTTGGGAAAAGGCTTTCTCAACCCCAAAGGAATCCCACATACATATACTGGCCTCCTCTTTCCTGCCAGAGGGCACAGCATCTGACCTTGTCACTATGAGACTGCCCATCACACCATTTCCTAGCATGAAGTTTTTAGGGGTTTTTTTCCATGTCAGGAGCAACTTGAGAAACTGCAAGTTGTTTCTGGAGTGAGAAAATTGGCTGTCTGCAAGGACGTTGCCCAGAGGATGCCCAGGTGTTTGTTTGTTTGTTTTTTGATGTTATACCATCTTTGTGGGAGTCTTCTCTAATGTCCTCGCATGGGGAGCTAGAGCTGACAGAGGGAGCTCATCCACACACTATCCGGATTTGAACTTCCAACCTGTTGGTGTTCAGTTCTGTCGGCACAAGCGTTTAACCCATTGCACCACCGGGGACTTGTAGTCATCTATAGATTGCATGATGGGCAATCCAGCCCCTCATCCCACATTCCAAGCTAGTCTACTATTTCTAATCTGCTTGAACTCAATTAAGCATGTGATTGGAAAAACAACACTCCCCCCATTCTTCAAGACAGCTTTTGAAGTTGTTGTATCGAAGTGTTCCTCACCACTATCTTAATTTTATTTTCCTCCTTATCTGTTTTTTTAATTGGTGTAGAAGTTATGACACCATCTGAAGTCAGACATACTTCTTATGAACCACTTGCATTCAAATTATTAATATGGTATTTCAGATAAAGCAAAATCTTTAAAACACATTTATCAACAGGCAAACTTATAGCATAAATGTTAACTTCAAACAAGTTTTTTTCAATATTTCCTAAATGAAGCTTGAGCACTGCAAATATTTAAAGATATCAGTGGAAAGATTCTTAGTGATATAGTTCAGAAACAGGTGATGACAGAAATGTGGCATTTTGGGAGCTAAAGATAGAAAGCCAATGGCCATTTCAAAATGGTTTACCTATGCTGGTGAGGGTTACTTCAACAGCACAATGTAACATCATCATCAACTGCTGCTGCTTCTTTAGGTCTTAATTTTGAGATGGGAGAGTGTCACATTCCAGCCTACTCCAGCTCCCTCCCCAGGAAAAGGATATTAAAAATCTAACTACAACGGAAGGAAAATGTATTACTCTCTTTGCTTTTCTCCTTGTTGCGCAAGATAAGTAGCTGCTGCTCCAAACGCTGCTTCTCCAGCTCTTCTTGCCGCTGTTGTTCTCGCTTGCGTTGCTGCTCCAATTCTTGTTGTCGCTTTGCTGCCAGCATCTCTTGCTGTTGCTGCAGAGGGGAAAGGGGGGGGGGGTGAGCTGACACCACTGCAAGGGAAAGTGTCTCTGTAGATATCCAAAACCAAACACATTCCGACAGATTAAGATGTGCAGGGTTGTTGTTTTTTTCCTGAAATTTGAAACGGTAGGTTAGGGCTTTTTCCTACTCCTCAGCAGCATCTTCCCTGCCTCTTCAATTGCCTGACAGACAAAATACCAAAAGATTTCTTCCCTCGGTTGTTTTTTTAAAAGTCTGGTTGACTTTTCTACAAAACAGGTCCTAGACGTCCCGCTCAACCTCACTTAAGTGCTCAACAGTTGCTTTATTTTATTTATAGTATTTATATTCCACCCTTCTCACCCCGCAGGGGACTCAGGGCGGGTTACAATGTACATATACATGGCAAACATTCAATGCCATAGACACATAACATATATAGACAGACACAGAGGCAATTTAACATTCCAGCTTTTCTTGAGGGTATTCTGGCCACCAGGGGAGCTGTCCCTTCACCGACCATTTGTGACACTAATGAGGTACTTCCTCATTCTTTGCATGCATGATGGAGATTTTTATGGCCTCGAAAATTAGTTAAATTTTCCTTCCCACATAAGCGGTACCTAAATTTCCTACTTGACAGATGCAACTGTCTTTTGGGCTGCAAAGGTCGACAGCAAGCTACACGAAATTGGTCAGAAGCTCACTCCGACCTGGGCTGGCTTCAAACTCATGACCTTTCGGTCAGTAGTGATCTTAATGCAGCTGACTCCCAGCCAGCTGCGCCACAGTCCCGGTACTTTAGGTAATAGTTTGGTGTTTTTTTTTAACGCTGCAAAAAAACACAAATAGGACTGGATTTTCAGTACATCCTTTTATGTACTGAAAGGGGAACTGTTAGGCAGTGGCAAAGCACGTGTTTTGCATGCATAGGCTAAAATATTGTCAGTAATGTCAGTTAGCACAAGTTGGAGAGATTCAATATCTTCTTGCATGACCTATCCACTGATAACAATTTGTAAGTACCAAAATTGGTCCACACAGGCATTTAGTGGTCAGCATGGGGTGCCTTGCTGTTAAAAGCTATTTTCTTCCCATACTTGTTGGAGATCTGAGAAAGCAATGTCTATTTTCTTCTCCTAGCTGCATAACTGTCACTAGTTAGACCTGCATACCACCTCCTAACCCTCCGCCAACCACTAAATATTCACAGGGTGTGCTTTGCTACTAGGAAACTGAATTCTATGAGGGGTGGAGGGGGTAGCTGCACAGAACTGAACTGGTGGAGTGCAAGCACACTGGAAGATCAAGCCTGTATAATCCCAAATCCCATCCCAAACCTCTCCAGTTAAAAGGATCTCAGGACTGGGAGCTTGGAGAGCTGCAGCATCACAACTGAATGTACTACGTGAGATGTATGAACTGTATGACTTTGGAGAAGGCAGCTTCACAAATTCACCTCCAAATTACCTTGAGGTGCTTCTGCAACTGGACTTCATGCTGCCGCGTTAGGTGTTCGTGCTGCTTCTGAAACTCAGCAAAGAGCAGCTGCTTCTGCAATTGCTGCTGCTGTTTCAGGGCCAATAGTTCCTGCTGCAGCTGCTGTTCCCGGGCGGTTGGGTCTATGGTAGGCACACTGGGCCGGGCATCCATCCGCAAGTCCACCGGGCTGCTACTGCTGCTGCTGTTGCAAGAGCTCTGCATCACCACAGGAAGTACTGGCTTCAAGTCCACAGCTGGAAGGGAAAGAAGAGGAACTGTGATTGCAATGGTACAATCTCTGCAATGAGGTGGGAGACGGAGTTCATGATGGTGGTAGTGATAGGGTTTCTAAGGACAAGTTCAGCAGAAATTAGTAACACTCCTGTTTGCATGGTAGATTTTTGGGGATACATTCCAATGGCACTACCATTTTTATGTGCAACACTGCCAAAAGAAAATGTCAATTGTGAACCCTCCCATGCCAATGATCAATCTCGGCTATCATGGAAAATTCATAAATATTATTCATGTTTTTGTCTGATTCTGCTGTCAACAAGAAAACAACAAGTGCAACAATCTTTGCTGCATGGAGTTCTCATTGAGTCTGCCTAATCCTCTGAAAGAATTGGTCTATCTAGCCCAGTATAGACTAGTAATGCCTTGCCGCAATCACACGAAGCTATTTTGCCTGCCTAACTTCCAGAGAGGCTGGTGTTCTGTTTTGGTTTTTCCTGAGGTTTTCAGGATAGAAAACATGTGCTTTATAATAAATCTATGACCTTTCCTTTTGAATAAAAGAATGCAAGGTCTCTTCTTTTTAAACCAGATGCAGGCAGACATTAGGCTTCTACACTGTACTGAGTGTAATTCTTACTACAATGCTAAGATCCATCAACTGTAGCCAGGTAAAATTATTGCCTAGACGATACACAATCTTGACTCAGGAGGCTGACACAATGACTGCTGCCCCTTATGACTGTACCTGTCATGGGGTGTAACTACACTGTAGGATGAATGCAGTCTAATAATACTTTAACTATCGTCACTCAATGCTGTGCATTCATGGGAGTTATTTGGTGAGGCACCAGAACTATTTGGCAGAGAAGGCTAAAGGCCTTGTAAAACTATAGCTTTGAGCGGTGTCAAACTGCATTCATTCGACAGTGAAGATGTACCTGTGGTTATTTCTTGGCAAGACATATTCAAATGGGGTTATGTTTATCTTCTTCTAAGGATAAAAGGATATGACTTGCTCAGGATCACTGAGTGGGTTTCCAAGGCCGAATAGAGAGTCATATTTTACAAAGTTCACACATCTTTGAGCTTTAAATATTTGAGCTTTTCACACATCTCGGATCTTTGGTGTTCTGGAGAAATGATATGTGCCATAGCTGTCACAAACATATCTCCATTTTTTTTTATTTTTCAGCCCTCAGAAACTAACATGCAACAAAATGACATCCTAACACATTCTTAAATGTTCTTCGGTATGAACAATACCCTGCATGTTGAAAATTAGGCAAACAAGAGCTGGCTAACTAGTTCAGCTTGATATGCTAGTCACCATGTATATTTGCTTTTCATTGCAGAGTTGTTTTTCAGTGTAGAAGAACATTGCAAAATTTCATCTCCCACTGTATGCTGAAATGGTACAAGCCACTATTGCATCACCTGATACACATGTAGACCAGACCACAATGAGCTTTAAGTGAAGCATACCAAACACATAAGTATTCACTTCTGATCCCTGAATCCCACAGTCAATGTAGTGACTTCAGGGAAATGTACTTCAAAAAATGAATCTTTCTAAGCTGAGGGTGGGAGTTGAGACAAGTTAACAACAAAGACAACGTTCAATTTATAGTTTCACCCAGTATTTCCTTTAGAACATTTCAATGTTCTAATAATAGAATTAGAATTACTTCAGTCTTTAATCATCCGACCAATGAATTGCCACAATAGAGCTCAGTTTTGGTATGCATCTGCACTAGCACAACCCATTCGACTTTGTGCTAGAAATGCTAAGCCTACTTGCACAGCATCACATATACTTTATGGTCTCTACTACTTTAGAGGGTCTCCAGATGAATGGAGGACTATGAGAATCACAAGAGTTGCTGAAACGCAGCTTTTAAAAGATAGCATGTGCTCAGACACTAACCAACTCCATAACACACTATGGCAAGAAAAGTAAACATCATATAAAAGTGTACAATGTGATGTGTGAAATGAGCCCCTCAGCATTGTGGGCCTATAAGAGACCAACAGTAGTTTGAGAGGCCCCAGAGTCTATAAAAAGGAGGATTTGGGGGTTTTGTGCAAAAGCAAAAATAAATATCCTATATCTGTGCATCCGCTTTCAAATCAGGGACCTCTCTGACATACAGGCAACTTTGTTTGAGGCAGGACATGTCTGACCTTAGCCTTGGAATGCATCTGACCATATTATCTATCTTTTCATTTATTTTGGGAATTTCTATGCCGCCTTTCTCCTGGAGGACCCAAGGCGGCTCACAGCAACTTTAAAATATACAATGTGACATAAAAACCATTGATTAAAACAACCCAAATAATTACATCAATGCTCCATAGCACCATCCATCCTATATTTATTTATTTATTTATGACATTTATATGCCGCCCTTCTCACCCCAAAGGGTACTCGGAGCAGCTTACAATACACACACACACACACACAATATATTATATTATTAGCATAGTACAATATCAGTATTAAATATTACTATATTGTACTATACCATTATACTGTAATATTATTATATTACATTATATTATAGACAACTAAAATTAAATTGAATTTAATTGAAATCTGTCTAAAATTCCCTTATGACAATAAAGTGTTAGGCTAAAGATTAAGATTCAATTTAAAGCTGTTTCAAACAGGAGGGTCTTCACTCCTTTTCTAAATGACATGAGGGTGGGAGCTGATCTGATATGCAATGCAACCTCCCACCACAGCCAGCTCACAGTCTTTTGAGATTATAAAGAAAGGATTACCAGACAAGTGGTATAAATTTCAGGCCTTTGCATGTCTGGTTTTAGAAAAAAAGCAATATCACCTGATGCATAACTGGGGAGAATGCAACCCCAGAGTATTTTCAAATCTCTCTCATACAGAAATAAGAAGTTTAGAAGTGTCCTGATGGGGCAGACCAAAGACCTATCTGTTCTAGCATTTTGCTAGCACAGTATCTAGAGCAGGAATGGGAAAACTTAGGCCCTCCAGGTGTTTTGGGCTTCAACTCCCACAATTCCTAACAGCTTGTAGCAAAAGCACACTTCTATGTGGATTCTTCAATAGCTGGAACTAAGCTGCATACTGCCTGTCATATAAGAAGGTGCTATATAGCCATCCTGACTAGTAGCAAACCCTTCTGCACTCCCCAAATCATCATCATCATTGCTGCCAACACCACCATTCTTCTCTTCCAGGCACCAGATCTGAGTCATTTGCATCCGTTTTGGCACACTGTGAATGAACAAGGCCTTTGGTGACTCATCAGATGCGTATCCTCTGCTTTCACTCCTTGCAGTCTGTTGTAAAAAAGCATGTGCTGTTTTTATTAAGTCACACATATGTACTTGTGAGTGCATGCATGCACAGCCCCAGCCCACCATCGCCACCCCCAAACTATTTCACCTGGACCCAGAAGTAGAGGAACCCAACAGCTCTGCAGCAATGAGGACAAGCATTGCAGAAGCAGCTGACAAACTATTTCGCTACACAAATCCTCTGCCCTCCACCCACTCCCGGTTCTGTTGTAATTATAAGCATGGGGAGCCGACAAAGACGACAAAGAAATCAGCAACTAAATATAGAGGAAGCCAAACAACAGCTGTTCGCAGAAAGAAGGGGGAGGAAGAAACAGTGGCAGTCAACTGAGAGGTGAGGAAGGCAGAACGGAGCAAGCAGCAGAGAAAAAGAAAACATGGGGATTAATGACTGCTTATTCTCTTATTTTTAAAAATATTTATTTTTCCTAGCTTAGAAGGAGGAGGGGAAGAGCATTGGGAGTTAAAAAAATAAAAAGGAAGACAAATCTCCTTTTAGTTTTGAATGAGAATACCATTCCTAGAGTACATATTTTAATGCTCAATGTACTTTGATAAGAATCTTCCTCAAGGGCAGCTCTTACAATATTAATGTGTTGTTGTGGTGGTGTACCTTCAAGTAAATTCCTACTGTGGTGACTCTAAAGTGAATCTCTCATGAAGTTTTCTTGGCAAGAGTTGTTCTAAGAGTGTTTGTCTTTAGAATTCTTCTGAGGCTGAGAGTGTGTTACTTGTCAAAAGGCGTTTCTATATCTAAGTGGGGATTCGTTGTTCAACATGCAAAACACTACATTGTGCTGGCTGTCTTCATTACCATATTGATTAACATAAGCATCTGTGACATAATACTAAGTGACTCTAAATCACCACTTCTCTCAAGAAAAACCAAAAAAGTTCACCGTATTCTTTAAGAATTTATAATTACATCCATCATGTCCCATGAAACATCATCAACTCAATCACCAGGGTCATTATAAAATAGATTCCTATGCAGACATGAAAGGCTGGTATGGCTTTCAAGACAGGACCAAGTAGAGTAGACCATCAATAATTTATTACAGTTGTAGACAACCACATAAAATAGAAGATATCTTGAAAACTACTTGGGAATAGTGTTGATTTTTTTAAAATGAAAGTAGTGGGGTTCAGACGATGAGCTCTGATGAATGACACTCAACAGTTCATATGGTTCAGTACTCTGATCTCTCTCCATTCTGCAAACAGGAAGAAACACAAAGTTCATGAAAGAACCACTTTCCATTCTTGCCTTTCAATATCCAAAAAGAATTACTCTATATGCCCTATATCAGTGGTTCTCAACCTGTGGGTCCCCAGACGTTTTGGCCTACAACTCCCAGAAATCCCAGCCAGTTTACCAGCTGTTAGGATTTCTGGAAGTTGAAGGCTAAAACATCTGGGGACCTACAGGTTGAGAACCACTGCCCTATATCCTCATGTTGATCTCATGCATATGTCAAGATTTTCAGGTTAAAGTTATAAACTGTGGATAAGTCAAGGGGAATGCAAACATCTCCTTAGAGGGCTAGATGCCCCAGCTGCAATATTCCCAACCCAAGCATTCAAAAAGAGAGCAACAAATCTCTTTTCGGTTCTTTCAGGAAGGACACGTCTCTCACCTTTTGCCACTCTACTCAGGCCCCTTCTACACTGTGATATAAACCAGAATATCAAATCAGATAATCTACATTATCTGCTTTGAACTCGATTATCTGAGTCTATACTTCCATATAATCCAGTTCAAACCAGATAATCTGGATTTTATATGGCAGAGAAGGGGATGCTTTCTTTTTTGACAATGAACAGTACTTACACTGATCCATGGACAAGTCAACCCAGGGTTTTTGGGCTGATTTCTTGATTAAAATTTGTAGACATACATGATTATATACAGTGAAAATCACTGAAGAAATCTCAATGCTATAGAACCTTTTCTCAAGGCAGAAACCTGTGGAAGGGCCCCTTGTTACTTTTTTCTACTGCTTATTTGCTTGTCTTCTAACCCTAGACCCAATTCAGCACCATTACCCATATTCCTGCTCCTTCTCCCAGCATGGTTTGATATCATAATTAAGTAAGTTTGGGTGGCAAAGGAGGAAGAGTATGTTTGTTTGTTCACAGAGCAGAAATATTAACAAAGAGCATAGATCTCCTTTCCATCTTATATCTGCATTTGTGCAATACTTTGCTCAGTGGCAATGCAAAAACACTACACAAATGCAGAGACAAGATGGGAAGGATATCTATGCTCTTTGTTAATATTTCTGCTCTGTGAACAAACAAACATACTCTTCCTCCTTTGCCACCCAAACTTAATTATGATATCAAGCCATGCTGGGAGAAGGAGCATGAATATGGGTAATGGTGCTTAACTGGGTCCAGGATTAGAAGACAAGCAAGTAAGTAGTAGAAAAAAGTAACAAGGGGCCCTTCCACACAGCCATATAACCCAGAATGTCAAGGCAGATAATCCACAATATCTGCTTTGAACTAGATTATCTGAGTCCATACTGCCATATAATCTAGTTCAATGTGGATTTACTGGGACAAACCAGCCCAGGGCTTTGAAAAGTTACATTTTTTACACAAGTTGCCAGCCTGTATGGAAAGAAAATCAAAACTTAAATGGAGCAAGAAAGAAGAGCTAGAAGTATATGGAGAGTAAGGGCTCATATGGAGTACTGCAAATCAGATAAATGTTTTGTATGAAGAAATGATAATAAGAGACAGAGAGAGAAGTCATACTGAACTTTCACAACACGCGTCTGACTTGGCCTCAATCAGTTTACCCTAAAAACTATTGACACGATGACATCCAAAACAAGCCAGTGCGTAAAACATTGAGATGACCGAGTTTGGATAAGATAATTTGACACAAAAATCGATTTCCTTTATCTTCCATTCTGGTTCAGCTGTAGGAATTGCAGGCCCCAGTTTACAGTGTTTTTGATCTAATGGTCATCCAGATGACCTTTCCTGCCTCTCCCAGCATTGCACCATAAAGGACAAGCTGATTATATGGAGGGAGGACTTGCCTTACAGGTATGTGACTGAACAAACTTCTCTTCAATCTCACTTTTGTCACAGTTCAAAAGGTTCATGTTCTGTTGCTTGCGTCTGGAGGTTTGTTAAGAACAAGCTATAAAAGTTAGAGCCCAGCAACTGGGAAATTAATCAGACTCTTTCTGCAATACATGAGAAAGGAAAGAGAGAACAGAAGAAACTTCCAGGGGCCAGCTATGCAACGAATAACAACAAACAAAAAGCCAATCAATGCTCGGATTTATCTTGAAACATCATACAATAAAACAAGGGTGGAAATCATGCAAGCTTCAAGAATGTTTTTTGGCCCCATAAAGAGCAAATATTTTTGGGTTGTTGTAGTTTTTTTCGGGCTATATGGCCATGTTCTAGAGGCATTCTCTCCTAACGTCAGGAGAGAATGCCTCTAGAACATGGCCATATAGCCCGAAAAAACCAACAACAACCCAGTGATTCTGGCCATGAAAGCCTTCGACAATACAAATATTTTTGATTGATTAAAAAAACCTGGATTTTCCCCAAAATATGCATCTAGGAAATATAATTTACCTCTAAAACAAGGTGTGTTTTGCCCACACCTCATTTGTATTTTTGTTTTAATGCAAGGTTTTAAAGAAACAATGCTTGAAAAGAGATGCTGGTATCAATCCCAGATAATCCTGGGATTGGAGTGACATGTTTTGTTTGGTTTTGTTTTTTCATCTCAGGAGCAACTTGAGGAACTGCAAGTTGCTTCTGGTGTGAGAGAATTGGCCGTCTGCAAGGATGTCGGCCAAGGGGCACCCAGATGTTTGCCATTTTACCATCCTTCTGGGAGAGGCTTCTCTTATGTCCCTGGGTAGGAAGCTGGAGCTGACAGAGGGAGCTCAACCTGCTCTCCCTGGATTCGAACTGCTGACCTGTCGGCCAGAAGTTCTGCCAGCACAATGGTTTAACCCACTGCGCCACTGGGGGCTCATATATATGCTTCATAAAGACATGACTACTGCCAGTTGTAGCGTGCAACTTCCAGACTTCTTCCATACTATTATTAAATCTTAGTAAAAGAAAGGTACTCTACATATGTTTATTGGTATTTTTGTTTGTTGTTGGATATATCCAGGATTTGAAAAACACTGAGGCCTCTTTTAAAAGCAATGAAACTGAATTATTAGATATATTTTAAGCCATTTTCCGGTATTCACCTATGGCATTTCATAGCCAAAGAAGCATCAGTTAGAACGATGCCATTCAAACAGATGGAATTCTTAAGCCTATTCTGTCTTTTTAAGGCTTATCCAGACAGATGCCCAAATGCAGAGTAGTGGGGGAGTAGCAAACCTTCTAAAATTTGGGCCTCTCTCTTTACATTCCTTGTAGATACCGAATCAAGGTACAAATCTGGACAGGTTGATCTCATATCACAATTAAAAAGATCTGACCTTGAAAAGACAATAGGATCTTTTTGAAATTGACAAAAGGGGGTGGGGAAGAGGGGCAAACAAAAAAAGGAACGCGACATAGGAAGAGACTGCATCAGAACTGCTTCTTACTCTTCTTCCTTCTCTTCCACTGTCAACATTGCTCATTCCAGCACTGCAGCAGGTGTCTTTGCTGAATGAACCCTCTGCAGTTGTGAGTAACCGACTCATAGACGCAGTGTCATTTGTATGCGAGTGAGGGGCCCTGCACAGCTGAATGAACAACCTGTTCTTAATCCAAACAGGAAGTTGGGGGCGGTGTGGGATAGGAGAAGATGATTCAGGGGAGGGATAGGAGAAAAGGATGCCCTGAATACTAATGCAGCCTTTCCTTAGCCTTGCAGTAGCGTGTGCTAGTGTGATGCAGACAAGCGGACAGGCAAGATGGATGCCTGCAGTCTTTGACTGAAACTGAATGTGCCAGTGACCCTCTAAGATGGGAATTGGCAGGGATGTTGCAGCTACTGCTCTCTCTCTCTCTCTCTCTCTCTCTCATGTTCGTATTTTGTTCCTTTCATTCTGAAAATTCAGGGAGAAAGATTCCCCCAAGGACTCCTGGCCACACATTTGCAAGAAGTGGTTCTGTTTGGCTTTAGAGATAAAGCCAAAATAAATTCCTTCTTCCTACTGTTCTCCAAACGCATTTAGCTCACATATCCCCTTCACCAATCCATGAAATCCAGGTCACAAACAGAAGACTGGAAATAAACAAAATGTGCTGCAGAGCAAACAAGCCACATTAGGGAGGGGAAGGGATGGAGAAAGCAAACAAGCAAGCTAACTGACCTTAGAACAAGGAAAGCAAAGCAGCAAGTGCCTTTTACCTTTCTTTCTCTATTAAGGAACTAAAACCAAACCCTGTCTACTTGCAAATGGAGAAAAGGGAACAAAGGCTTCTAGGAAAAAGGTGCAACTCTTTTCTAGACAAACCTCAGTCTCAATAATCAAACATTAAGTTAAACATAATGAATGTGAGGGTGGTGAAAAGAAGGGAGAAAACTGAGAACTCTCCAGTTTGCATAGTGACATGAATCCCCCAGTGGGTTAAACCCTTGTGCCGGTGGGATTGAAGACTGACAGGTCAGAGGTTAGAATCTGGGGAGCGCGGGTTGAGCTCCCTCTGTCAGTTCCAGCTCCTTATGAGGGGACATGAGAGAAGCCTCCCACAAAGATGGTAAAACAAGGCATCTCCTGGGCAACATCCTTGCAGATAGCCAATTCTCTCATACCAGAAGTGACTTGCAGTTTCTCAAGTCACTCCTGACATACACAAAAAGTGACACAATGTTTTACACACACAAACAGTAACAAATAAACAACTCGCTTTAACAAACAAATAAAAAGTGTTGGTAAAATGTTTTTGCCTGTGGTATTTGGCAAATAAATGTGTCTATGGGGAATTGGTAAAGTAACACAGTAGAGGAGGTTTTCTCCTCACGTGGACATGATCATTCATCTTTCAAAAAAAAGGGGATTCTATGAGAAAAAAGGCAGTAGCTAACATTATTGTGTCCTTTTGCCCAGTCCCACCTTCATGACTTAAACTATAACTTATTCTGCCAACTATGATTTCACTTTTTTTCAGTTACAAGTCTACCATTTGGGTTGCCTGTAACATCAAGCAAAATGTGGTCACCAAAGGGATGCCAAGGGATGCACCACCTCTTTTAAACATAACATCAAGCCTGGAACAAAAGGAAATGGTTCCATAATTGCCTTCTAACCTTGAGCCAGCAGGCATGCCAACTTTCTTCACAGACAGCAAAGCAAGTCTCTTTAGGGTGGCGATGCTTGTCCTCAAGCCATTCCTCTTGGAAAGTCAAATGGGAGAAAATATAAATCCTGTATGATTATAATAAGACTTGGAAACTGTGTTTCTATTAATGTAGGCTAAAACAACATGTGCCTCTTTTGCTGCAGCATCATGTTGCTGGCTGCTGTTGAACTTGTGATCAGCTACAATCACAAGGTCCTGTTCTCATGTAGTACTGTTGAGCCATGTATCACCTATTTTATATCTGTGCTTTTGGTTTGCACAGGCAAAGGATGGTTGGTTGATGAAATAACAGCAGATATTTTATTCACTATCGTGGCCTATAAAACCAGATATAAATTTGTTGAGGCTCTCGCGGAAAGTGATCATCAAGAAATGACTTTAAGTTTGTTGATCAGTAACTTCGGTTCTTTCCATTTATATGGCCAAACGACCCCCTGTTTTTATTTGAGTATTTTATTGGCTCTGAATAATGCCATGTTTACATCACAACTTTGCATTATGATGCAAAGTTTGCATTGTGCTGGTCTATTGTTATTAACAATGGACTTGACTTGACACGTGCCTCACAATGAGCAGCAGCTCAGAGGAGCATAAACACAATCACATGGTCACAGAAACATTGGTCTGGGGGAGTTCCATTGCCATTACCCTGTGGTTTTAGCTCTAAATATGTTTTTAATAAGGTTTTATGGATTTTAACTGTGAATTTTTAAAATGCCATTTATATTTAATTCTCTTTTAATGTTTGTATATTTGTATATTTCGAATTGTATTGAAATGCTTTTAATGAAAGCCACTTTGAGTCACCTTTGTGGAGAGAAAAAGCAGGGTAGAAATAATAATAATAATAATTAAAGTCCCCAATTGGAAAAAAAACATACACCTGAGTTACTGTAACATTCTGAAAACAGAGCATCTAAGTTAGGGCATTGTTTGCCTAATAATAAGAGGCAGAACTCCAGTGTACAATAAACACAATCATACCCAAGACACTATCTTGAGCTGTTGAAGTTTTCCTGAGCCATCACACATTTGCACCTGATTTGGATTTAAGAATGGAGAACACATTTGTAACACACAGCGACAAATACACATCTACAGATACGAGCTAAAAGTACTAGTCATGTGTATACAATGGGAGTATCAACATTTAATGGGAGTATCAACATTTTACTATAAGTTCCCCACTAATTTCCATCTCCAGCTGGAGTCTCTCGTCCCAAATCCCAGGACTTTTCTATTGATGACACATCAAATCCAGGATATAATTGTCCCTCAACAGGCACCTTTGCCTTTACACTGCTCTGGATCAAACAATAAATACTGGATCCAAACTCAGTCATTTGCAATTAGTTCCAATGGAGTTTAAGCTGGCACATCTGATTTCTCCCACCAATTTCAATGAGTCCTTATTTCCTCTTACTAGATTCTGTGTACCGCCTCTTCCTTCCAAGGGAGAAATGAAGGGTATCATAAAATGGATAAGGTATTTTCTAGCAAGCTGGGGCCATCTTGCAGTTTACCTCATCATCAAGACACTGCCACAAAGCAAACTACGGAAATTTGCAACAGCAGCCAGGAACATATATCTATATTATGAAATACAATCAATCCATCCGATGAATTTGTGATGGACAAACAGACCAATCAAGGGTGGAGGTATCACACACATACTCAAAGAACCATCAACATCACTACCGGAATTCCACATGACATAATGCCTAACTTTCAGTAAGTATTTTTATTCTCCCTTGTTGATTATGCTTTCCCATTTTACTTTGTTCTCCGTGTTATTGCTGTGTAGTTTTATGCAAGGCACTTTGGGGGCTCTTTTTAAGGACAAAAATGGAACATGTATTATTCAAAATGTCTGTGGTTTCTGCCTCCACTATATCATCGCACTAGAGTGAGAGCAGCAGAAAAGGTGCTTTCATGTCAGGTATGTATTTTTAGATGCACATAAGGCTTGCCTTACAAAATGGTGACAGAAACGTATCCAGAAAAATCAGCTACCAAGAAAAATTATCCAAAACTCAGCTGAGAACAGGAAAAGGAAGCTGGGGGTGTCACTTAAGCTATAGGCCACTTTTATGGTCAGATTTTTCCATTCAGATTTGAGTAGGTAATTCATATCCATTGTATATTGCCTCGGGGCTCCTGGCAGATTGACAGGTGAGAGATATATGCTTTAAATAAATCAATAAGGCAATACGTAATGTTTTGAGGCTTTCTACCCTGAACAGTAACAGAACTAAATCAAGATGCAGAGGGAGGTATGACTGATGGGAAACATATTCCCAAACTGAGAAATCTATACAAGGTCAGATGAGAACATGGCTGAGTTGTCCCATTTAGTTTATTCCTCAGATCATGCCATCCTAAATACCCTAAAGGCACCAGATCTCATCTGATCTTAGAAGCTACATAAAGTCAGACCTGGTTAGTACTCTGAACGAGGACCACCAACAAATGCCTGATGCTGTCAGCTTGATTTCAGACAAAGGTGACTTGCAAAACCACCTTTGAACATTCCTTGACTAACAAAACCCTATAAAATTCATAGAGCTTCTATAAGCCAACAGGCAACTTGAAGGTATATATGCACACATCTAAATATCATATGAACAAGAAATCCTTTTCAGGCATGGTTGTATCAGCATTGCATATCCTTCACAATAGAAATTAATTATACTAAGCAAGAGAATTAGAAGGAATCAACAAAATTTATGGTATAATGGCTTTGCTTGGGGAATGGGCCTTCACCAATATTTCTTCACAAAAGTTTAATATCCTGCAAAAGGATTCAGCTTCTAGAGTAGTGTTCTTAACTTGTGGGGCGCGGACAACCAATGGGCCGTGAGGATGAAAATCTGGTCCACAAGTCTCCTTCCTCTTTACTTATTTATGTTATTTATTTTATTTTATTTCAGCTCCTTTCATGGCATCTGCCACTCCTTCCCTGTCACTGAACATGGCATATGTTCTGTATCAGAAACTAGAGCTGATGTGGTCTATCCAATGCAATTTTCTGAATCAGCATCCCAAACTGAATCTAAAGTTGACCAAAAACTGATTCATATCCCTTTTGGTATTAATGTTGGAGAGAGGTCCCTGGTCAAAGTGGTCCCTGGTCAAAAAAGGTTGGGAATCACTGTTTTAGAGGCTCCAGTGACTGAGTTCAGTAAATCTGGATATCAGAGTTTGAATTCCTGCTCAGCCATGAAAAACCATTGGATGACCTTGGGCAATTCACACACTCTGAGCCTTAGACAAATTTAAGTTTCCCATAAGTCACAGAAAACAATGTGAAGGCACATACACCACAACAACAATTCAGTAAAGTGAGTTCTGGACCATATATCATTGCAGAAATAACCTCTGATTATTCTTTGCCTAAGAAAACACTAGGAAATTCATAAGTCAACAACTTGAAGGCACAAACACACACACAAATTTGTAGTTTACCCATATCACCAAAGCATTGTTCACAGGAAATGTACAGTACAAGTTGAATGGCTACGTTACAAAAGATAAGGTATCAAAGCATAATTACACCTTCATTTATGTGCTAAATGGTTGTTCCCATAGTGGCACATCCAGTGTGCTCCCACATCTAAGGTTTCCATCAGGTTTCCTCTCTCGAGTATGACTTCCTTACCAAGCCTACTGCCCTTCATATGAATTGGACTACAACTCTCATCATCTCCATTAGCATGGCCAAAGTTATGCTGAATGAAGATTATGGAGATTAAAAACAAGTATTTCTGGAGGGCATAACAGGGGAAGACAGTATTAGATCTAATTTTCCTTTCTCATTCTTTTCCTGTTCCACAACAATCCCTCCCTTTGTCAAATTATTAAGAAAATCAACCAGACTTTCAAGATCCCCATCACAGCACAGATTAGATATAGCTGCATCCTTCCATCATCACCATCATAACGGCAAAAGGAAAAACAGGAATGCTACCAAAACCACGTTAGCAAACCAGACTGCATGGAAGAGCTCCATCCTTCTCAGAATCTATTTTCAGGAGTTTTATAACCCACCTCAAAATTCCTCAGCATGTAGCCTTTGCCAAATTCTGGTTTAGCTGTTGAGGTTTAAAGTTGTCGTCACCACAAACACTCGGCATATTTATAGCTCTTTCGGCTTCGCTCCAAACTCGCCTCAGCGGGTCCTCCCTAGCACCACTTCAGTCCAAAGTGTTTCTCTCCATTTATTCAAGACCAGGCTAAAAGGGACACAGGCAGTCTAGATTTGCCTTTTCTTTTCAGAAGTGTGGGTGGCAGCAAAAAGTTCTATGTCTAATGGCCTTTGCTGAGCAGGACTAAAAGGACAAGATTTTGAACAGAAAAAGTATGCTTATGTAGCCTTAACTACAAAGAAAGCTTAGAAGATCTGCATGTGATATGCTCCTCAATCTGAGAAGGTCAGAAGGACTACATCAGTTAAATACACAGGGCATTACAGGAAAATGAACTGGTAAATGCAACTCTGATTATTCATTGTGTATAAGAAACCTCTGCGAAAGTAATAGGGTCATGGAATAAAGGCAGGATATAGGCAAATCAATCAATAATAATATAAGCATGAGCAACTTCAGAAACAGCTTACCCAAATTTCCCAAGGGCAATATACTTAACTACCCACATGCAATTTCAGTGACATGGCCATCCTGTGAGATAGGCAAGGCTGAGACAGAATGACTGGTCCATGTTCGGGACTAAGAGAGGATTTGAAGCCAGAAACCCCTCATCTACATCAAATATTCAAATCTGGATTTACCCAACACTTGTCATATGCCTTCATTTTGGTTTTTGATTATGGCAATCGTAAACCAAACCGATTATAGGATTGCCTTGGCAAGATTTGTTCAGAAGGGGGTTACCCTTACCGTCCGCTGAGGCAGAGTGTGGTTTCTCCAAAGTCATCCATTGAATTTCCATCACTGAGTAGGGATTCGAACTCTGACTTCCAGAATCATAGTCCGATGCTCAAACCACTACACCACACTGGCTCCTTCACTCAATGAATCACTTTCCAAATATGGTGACTTGTAATAACCAAGGTGGAAGGATGATAGAATGGCAGTCCAGCACACCTAGAAGGCTCTCAAACTGGGAATATGTTTCAGCGACATTGTGTGCTGCATCTCAGAAAACTGAAAGCAGCTTTTAAGTTCAAAGGTATGTCTGTATATGGACAGACCTTTTAGACAAAGCTTGGACGTGTTATTTTCTTGGAATTTAATTCTTGGAATCCCTCCACTAAAAGGACCAGTAACCTTTCCCTTCATGATTCAGGGATTGTGGGAGTTGCAATGCAAAATATAACTTCCCCAAGCTGTGATCCAGAGAACAAGATAATGGTAAGAATTTTGCTACCATCCTGTTTGATTTCCTACACACACCCTTTTTTATGGGTGGCTGAACTCAAATGTTATGGGAAGTTTAGAGGATAAAACTCTGCCTCCTCTACATTATCTTTTCCTGCATCAGGGATGATAGTAGAAGGAAAGGAATCAATTGAGGCGTTGAATGGGATTCTAGACTTCCTCCATCAACTGTTAAAGTGTGCAAACAATGACAGAAGGCTAACGCAAAGATGTAATGAAACTGTAGCAATGGGGTCACAGCAGAGGGGGTCAAATTACACATTATATTATAGTTATATCAAAGTGTGTTTTCTCTGCCAAGCAATCAAAGAGGCTGATAACTTTAATGAGAGACAAGGAAGCAGAATGCTTAACCCTTTCCCTGGAAGTCACTTTCTTCTTGAAACTAAATCCCATCCATGCAAATTGGTTATACTATTATGGGGGGTCCTACATGCAAATGTCTTGGAAAGACAAGTGGACAAACGTCAGCGTGCTGGAAGAAGCAAAGACCACCAGCATTGAAGCGATGGTCCTCCGCCATCAACTCCGCTGGACAGGCCACGCTGTCCGGATGCCTGACCACCATCTCCCAAAGCAATTGCTCTATTCAGAACTCAAGAATGAAAAACGGAATGTTGGTGGACAGGAAAAGAGATTTAAAGATGGGCTCAAAGCCAACCTTAAAAACTCTGTCATAGGCACTGAGAACTGGGAAGTCCTGGCCCTTGAGCGCTCCAGCTGGAGGTCAGCTGTGACCAGCAGTGCTGCAGAATTTGAAGAGGCACAAATGGAGGGTGAAAGAGAGAAACGTCCCAAGAGGAAGGCGCATCAAGCCAACCCCGACTGGGACCGCCTTCCACCTGGAAACCAATGCCCTCACTGCGGAAGAAGATGCAGATCAAGAATAGGGCTCCACAGCCACCCACAGACTCACAAGAATTCTGATCCTGGAAGACTATCCTACTCGGCCAACGAGGGACTGCCTAAGTAAGTAAGTAAGTAACATGTTCTCTGTAAGCAACACAACTCCAAAATGCTTTCGAATGAAACTTTTTAAAGGGAAAAATGACACAGAGAGAAAGAGTTAAACATTCCCTCCTTTTCTTCCCATCTCTCTCTCACACACACTTGAAATCACCCCTTCTTGTGGGGCACTCTGCTGGAAGTAGAAAGAGCCATTACACCTGGTTGGTACCTATTAAGTCATTTGCCCCTGAGGATGGATCTGTGAAGACAGAGAAATGGTGTCAGAATAACCCTCTCCCCAAGCTTTCCCTTGGAGGAAATTTGAAGTTTTTGCAGTGTTTGCAAACAAGACTTATTGGTCTCTTTGGAGAGGGATCTGCGTAGGTAGGAAGCCCCCACAAGCAGGCTCTTGTGGTTTTAATTGATAGCAAGGGAAAATGCCAGGCTCACATTGCGAGCAATTAATTTGCATCAACAAAAGAGGTAAAGATTCTGCTTTCCTCTCTCCAACCCTCTGCTTATTATGTAACACTGAGCTATGCCTTACCTCTGCAGATACATGTTCTCAAATCCCTTCTGTCAAGGTAGTGCAACTTGTGAGAATCAAATAGGGGGAGTGCTAGTTTTTTGTGGGGCTGTTAGTCCTCTATAAACACCCTCTTCCATCTTTTCACCCTCAGCTATTTTCGTCTGTTATTTAGTCTGGTATTTTCTTGCTCATGATCCTTGAGATGGAAAAAGAGAAGCAAAGGATGGAAGGATGTGGGCAGGAGAGAATCAGCAGGGAAGCAGAAAGTTAAACGCTCCTGCCCAATACTGCTTTCAAATGCATATACCACAATTTCCTAGATTCATGTTATGAAACAAAATAACCTCAGTAAGTGCCTCTCATGTATAGTTTTATCCTGAAGGAATATTGAACAGTCTACAAGCAAAAATGTAAGCCATGATTCTGGAAAAACGAGAAAAGCAGAACATGGCATGTCACTGGAAAAAAGCCAATTTGCAAGTTATAGGTTAAGCAAAAGATGGTGGTTGTATTGGTAGAAAAAGCGAATGTTCCTAATGCAAGAACCATATTTTGAGCACTTAAACTGTGATCTTGTTTCTTTTGTGGGTGCTATCAGAAGTGCCAATTCCTGCTTGTTTAAAAAATAAATCATAAACTTTAAAAAGTTTAAAAGTCAAAAACAGGACTTGGAAAACATGTTTATAGGCTACAATTTCCCAGATCATGCAGCAATCGTTCAGACACTAATGCTTCCAAGCTCTGCTTCATCTATTGGTTCCAATGTTAAACTACTCTTATCAGACTCATTATGTTGCATATTCCATTAGAAAAATCAGATAATATGTGACTCCAATGACACGTGTTTTCCTTTTTCCCTGGAAATCTGCTACCAATCAAAGCAGATACTACTCGCATAGATAAACCTGTATTAACTCTAGCCAGACATTATTTGCATCCTGCTCTTCAGTAGCCAGCTGACATTACCAGATGGCTCGCAAGGACATTTCTTCAGGTAATCACATGTCATCAAAAAATTCACAAGATCTTAATTTGAAAACTGTAAATGTTACATCCCGAACAGACTACTGCAATGCGATCTATGTGGGGTTGCCTTTGAAGACTGTTCGGAAACTTTAAGCAGTCCAACAGGCAGCAGCCAGGTTCCTTAACCCCACTGTTGCATCAGCACCACTGGCTACCAGTCTGCCACCAAGCAAAATTCAAAGTGCTGGCTTTAGCCTATAAATCCCTAAACAGTTCTGGTCCAGCTTACCTGTCTGATCATTTCTCTCTTTATGAACTATTTCGAGGTTAAGATTGGTCAGGAAGGTCATGCTCTCAGTCCCACTGCCTTTACAGGTGCGATTGGTGGGGACAAGAGTCAGGGTCTTCTTGGTGGTGACCCCTTGACTGTGGAACTGCCCAGCAAGATTAGATTGGCACCCTCCCTCCTGGTATTCAGAAAAAAAAACTTAAAACCTGGCATTTGGCAAGTGATAGTATTACTGAAACAGCTAAAAACCATGGGACTGGTGCAATGTCTAATATGTTTTATGTTCATGTGATGATGTTTCTTTGTAATTTTTAATGATTTTAATTCATATTTATATGCTATTGATTTGGTTATGTTATGTATTGCTTTATAAGTATTTTCGGCACTGAATTTTTGCCATTTTGACATGCTCTGAGTCCCCCCAGGGGTGAGAAGAGTGGTATAGAAATGCAATAAATAAATAATAAATGAATGTTGGAAATGTTTTAGGCCCTGGAGTAGATTAAAAGAACAGCATAGAAAGTTTCCCTGATATAATGCAGCTTCCTAGATAGCAAAGGATTAGTGCAATCTAATGCAATTACACATACTTAAACTTGTTTAGGATTAAGTAAATAGTGGCCCAGCACCCAAGATGGATGTAAGTTGCAGTGGCTTTCGCTCTACACACCATGGTTCTGGCCCCACCCACTGACCCACCAATTACAAGGGAAATAGGGTCTTCAGCCCATGGCATGCAATAGGTCGGAGGACTTCTAAGCCAAAATTGACAGGAAAAGGAGATGAGCATGTTAGAAAGCAAGAGACCTCCAGATAGCTAAAATATCTGAAGCTGGTTAAACATAAAAGATCATATCAAAGGACACAAGAAACACAGACAGAAAGAAATGCAGGTGGGGGTGTCTAAAATTACTGCTGGTTTGAGTGTTCTTGATATTATAAAGCTGATCAGCTGGCTTTCCAAGCATGACAGGTTATAAACAGAACTGTGTTAGAAGACTTGTCAACTATATGCCAAGAACGTTCTGCATCTTTTACCCTTGAATAAATTTAATACAAATCTAAATGTATACACTTATTTTGAAAAATGTATTACATCAGCCACAGTTAGGGACAATTAGGTCCACCAGAAAAGTTATACAGAAGGGCTGAGAGTATTAAAGAGGCAGCACAGAAGGGCAACCAAATAGGTTGACATTATTGTATTGTATCAGCGTATATATCAGTTAAATGATCTACCGGGGAAAGAGGAGTGCCAATTTTTTGTCAGTTAATGTGGTGTCTTCACATTCATTGAGGAAAAGTGGTCAATGGGACCATGTTCAAAACGAACAGACAGTTCATTTCAATAGCAACTGGGTAGAATACTGCTCACATATTTTTTGTTCTGCCTGAAGAAACACAGGAAGCTCCCTCATCAGAAGTAGAAACATTCTTCCATTTATCTCAGTACTGTGTACTGACATCAACACTCAAGGTTTCAGGCAGGAAATCAGCCTTACCTGGACAGGCTAGGATTTTGACATGGCATCTTCTGCATGCAAAGCTGCCTTGATTCCCAATTTTGGGGGGAATGCAAGGTATGAGTCAAATTAAAAATAACTAAAAGCACACAACCTATCACTGAGCTTCCCATAAAAGGGCTAGTCACACTGACTCACTCCTTGCTGCTTAGATGAGATCTGAAAATGGAATATTTCTCCTCGGAGTCATCCCAGAAAAGGCTTGGAATAGAATCATAGAATCATAGAGTTGGAAGAGAGCTCATGGGCCATCCAGTCCAGGAAGACTGCATTCAAAGCACCCCCGACAGATGACCCTCCAACCTTTGCTTAAAAGCCTCCAAAGAAGGAGCCTCTACCACACTTCAGGGCAGAGAGTTCCATTGCTGAATGGTTCTCACAGTCAGGAAGTTCTTCCTAATGTTCAGATGAAATCTCCTTTCTTGTAGTTTGAAGCCATTGCTCCGCGTCCTAGTCTTCAGGACAGCAAAAAAACAAGCTTGCTCCCTCCTCCCTATGACTTCCTCTCACATACTTATACATGGCTATCATGTCTCCTCTCAGCCTTCTCTTCTTCAGGCTAAACATGCCCAGCTCTTTAAGCCGCTCCTCATAGGGCTTGTTTTCCAGACTCTTGGTCATTTTAGTCACCCTCCTCTGGACACTTTCCAGCTTGTCAATATCTCTCTTCAATTGTGGAGCCCAGAATTGGACACAGTATTCCAGGAGTAGTGTAACCAAGGCAGAATAGAGGGGTAGCATGACTTCCCTGGATCACTATACTCCTATTTATGCACGCCAAAATCCCATTGGCCTTTTTTGCCGCCGCATCACATTGTTGGCTCATGTTTAACTTGTTGTCCACAAGGACTCTAAGATCTTTTTCACACGTACTGCTCTCGAGCCATGCGTCCACCATTCTGTATCTTTGCATTTCGTTTTTTCTGCCTAAGTGGAGTATCTTGCATTTGTCCCTGTTGAACTTCATTTTGTTAATTTTGGCCCATCTCTCTAATCTGTCAAGATTGTTTGGAATCCTGCTCCTGTCCTCTGGAGTATTGGCTATCCCTCCCAATTTGGTGTTGTCTGCAAACTTGATGATCCTGCCTTCTAACCCTTCATCTAAGTCATTGATAAAAATGTTGAACAGGACCGGGCCCAGGATGGAACCCTGCTTATGGCACTCTGCTCGTCACTTCTTTCCAGGATGTAGAGGAAGCACTGGTGAGCACCCTCTGAGTTCGTTCGCTTAATCAATTACAGATCCACCTAACCGTAGTTTTGCCTAGCCGACATTTGACTAGTTTTTTTTTTTGCCAGAAGGTCATGGGGGACCTTATCGAAGGCCTTACTAAAGTCCAGATACACTACATCCACGGCATTCCCCGCGTCTACCCAGCTTGTAACTCTATTGAAAAAAGAGATCGGATTAGTCTGGTATGACTTGTTTTTGATAAATCCGTGTTGACTATTAGCGATGATTGCATTTGTTTCTAAGTGTTTGCAGACCACTTCCTTAACGATCTTTTCCAGAATCTTCCCTGGTATCGACATAAGGCTGACCAGACGAATATCTCTGAGGAGGGCAGGCTCTCTTAGGAGAGAAGCAGAAGATGGTGTCTCTCATGTCAGGAGGCTCGTGAACCACTTTGGGTTGTCTTCCAAACTTTAAAAGAGAATCTATTTGGAGGATAGCACCTTTAAAGTCTGGAATCCAACCCAGAGTGGATTTATCACCCTCACTGACACAAAAACAACCAGCCACTATAAAAGCTTACGAAGGAATTACAAAACTCCAAAACTAGCACCATGCAGGTGGTAGAAGCTCCCCTTGGCTCCTATCACCTCCCAAATCCAGCTTCAGAAATTTCAGCCAGAACCTTGTGTTTTCATCCATATCTTTGTTACTTTTTCATGCCTCCAACTGGTTTCTGAAACAGCACTCAGTAGTGAACACAGGTTTATAACAGGAAAAATAGATTAATCGAAAGATTATAACATATTATTACACTAGTTGATTCATACTTTTCAGACTCTACACTCACAATATCCCTTTTGCTCTGAGTTTGAGCAAGAGATAAAAAGAAAGCACCACAATGATGAAGAAAGAACTGCCAGTGCAGTAATGACACGAGTTAAAATCTGGTTGGCAGCCATAAGCAGCTTAGACCTTTGCACTAAAAATACCCACCCTGATATTCTTAGACACTGGCATGTTCCCCCCAGCCCCCATTCCCACTCCTGTCACAAACTATTCCTATTTGTTTAAAATGCAAGTGAAGGATAATAATGGTCCAGGGGAACGAAAATTGACATGCACAAGAATAAGAAAAGATGGAGGAATGAAAGGAGATGGGAGTTGTGATTTATATATTTTACTGCTTACCATTTGGAATACAAATGATCCCTACGTTTACCTGAACAAAGGTCACAAAGACTAACCAAAAAGTCCCAGATGTTGTTCACATTCTTTCTGATTTTTCACTGGGTTAAGATAAACTGACTTAGGGAGCTAGTATAAAAAAAGATCTCTGATCACACCAGGAGCTGACAGAAAATATTTCTGGAATAAACAAAACATTTATAGCTCTCCAAAATAAAATCAGACAGAAGAGGAACAAAAACTGGGTCTGTCTGGTCTTTTTAATCAGTCTGAATGAGCCCCAAAGAGTGTGGTTTGGAAACTCTGCAGGGAAAAAAAACAGAAGCAACTGTAAAGCCAGATACCAAGTTAATCGGAATCCTAATCTAAACAACTATTGCAATCTGAATACTAATCTAAACAACTATAGCAATGTTCTCCAGCAATCAAAATTGACAATTTTGATTGCTGGAGAAAACTGTTATAGTTGTTTAGATTTCTAAACTCGAAGGCTGTGTATGTTTCATGTCTCCATGATTACACTGCAAATACTTTCCAAGGCAACAGACTGAGATGCTAGCAGTGTCTAGCATTCTAAATATGCATCTGTAGAACTTTGGCTTTAGAATCTTTTTCAGCTTGTTTGAAAAACAAATTTCCTCTATCGTTGCTTGAGAGAAAAAGTACACAAGCCATGTCTGATTAAACTTTGGAAATGGTAAGTGAGAAGGGTGAAAATGCTCGTGATTTCACCATAATGAATATGTGTGTGGTGTAAATGTGTGCACAGGATCTTCAATGCCTCCTTCATGGTTATGTTTTCCTGAGTTCTGCTTCAACAAAACTTCCAGTTGTTTCCTCCCTTCCAGTACTGCTTTGCTTCCAATGCTTGCTGGAAAACAGCATCCACTTTGAAAACTGGCTAGGATCTTAGAAGCCAAAATGAATTATAGAAGCACAACATTATATAATTTCCTCAATTATTCTGTTCATGACTTTGCTTTTTCTTAAGTCACATTACAAATTGAAGAGCGGATAAGGGTGCACATGGTCCAAAATTTAGACAAGTGACAGCCCAGATACAATGCCTAAACTATGTTCAAATGGCTATTCTTGAGTGATAAAATTAAGGGTGCAAGACACTGGGCTGGATCCAGGAGGACATTTTCCTTTAGCATTAATGATAGAAATCTACACAAGCTTTTCTTCAAAATCTCCATCCTACAATCTGGAAAAACATCCAAACCTCACAATTTTGTCTATGCCACTTTCCCTTGGTCCTCCAGCATGACGCAAATATCCACTCAACTATGAGACTCAACAACCTTCTCTCAACTTCTGAAACAATAAATTGTTTGTGTAGAAGCACTACCCCGGAATCACATCTCACTCATGCTGCTTGTTGTAAAAATAAGAGAAACTGAGAGTATGTTTTTGTTTTGTTTTCCTATTCCATTTTTAAACTCTGTAAAGCCATGTCAGCTTTTATGCAACCCACCTATATTTCTATTTTGCCATCTCTTAAACAGCTTTATTATTTTTCTTCTTGTTATGTATGGTATGGCTGTCAAGATTTAGTCCTGGTTTACAATTGCACCAGAACAAAGTGTTCTGATATTAAATGGACAGTGTTTAGCATCTTACCCCAGACCTCAGATTTGGTGGAGGGGAGTCATGATCTGAATGCTCAGTTATATGAAATCAATAAATAAATGATGTCAGTAGAAAACTGGACATTGAAAAAGAAAGTCTAGTCTATCTGCAAGGTGGATGTTACCAGAGGATGTCTTATGTCTTTTGACTTTGCATAGTGATGCATTCAAAAATATGATATCCATCTTGTAATCTTCAATGGTACAGTACTTTCTCCTGCCTCATCCCCAACTGCTTTTTGCAGCAGATGTAGACAAGACCTGAAATCTCCAAGAAATGAGATTATATAACATCCTTAAGCAACGTATACCATTTCCGAGCCCCAAATTTATGTGTAGAAATGTTTAGAGAGAGTTTCTCAAACTGTGCTCCTCCAGATGTTTTGGACTTCAGCTCCCACAATTCCCAACAGCTGGTAAACTAGCTGGGATTTGTGGGAGATTAAGTCCAAAACAACTGGAGGAGCACAGTTTGAGAAACACTGGTTTAGCATATTTGTACATTTTGTTAACATATTCTAGAAGACACAGGTATTTCCCAAGATACCTGTAATATATTTAACTATACTAGGTCCCAGTACTTTTTAAAATTCCAGGAATATACAAAGTAGAGAAGCTAGTAAACTGGAGAAAAATTCCTAGATAGTCTCAGGTAATATTCATTATAATGTTTTATACCAAAGGGATGTCTGTCAAATGCTCAGAAATACAATGCCTATCCAGCTTTCCAAAAAAATGAAGAAGGGCATCTTTTTAAACCCTCTTTTGTTACAGCAGCTTCATTCATACTATATAATACAAAGACTCTGGGAACATTACTTTTGGGACTACAAAACCCAGAATCTTACACTACAAAGTCACTGATTCAGAGATTCTAGGCACTGTTCTCTTAAATGTAACTTATAAAGGCTTTTATGCTATGACTAGGTTTACAATTAAGACACAAAAATCCCATTCTTCAGGGCAGGTTCTATTACTGACAAGTTTTCTACAGGAATTCTATGGAAGTCCAGCCCTTTAAAATATCAAAGGACCATTTCATCCCATCTCAGAAAGGATTATCCAAAAATACCTCCCTCAGAATCCATGAAACAAAGAGCTTTCTTCCCCATAATAAGAGTATTGTGCCCTTGAAACTTGGTTTTAAACTGTTTGAATGAGTCAAGCCTTACAATAAAGGAGAAAAGAACAAATAAACCATAAAATATGATCAGTCACTCTCTTCCCCTCCCCTTCTGTGCCTTTGCCAGATACAAACACTCAGCAACACAGAGTATGAGCTATCATTGAAGGCCCAAGTGTCAATCCTGACATCTATCTCACCAGTACAAAAGGGTGTGCAAGTTACCCATGCTCTAAACAGGATGAGACTGAGCATGTGGCCTTGGCAAAAAGCATGTTAGCTGCATTCATCTATGGGAGAGGTATCCCTTGGCCTTCCAAGGCAGAAGCCTACTGTTAGTCCCAGCTCAAAGAGATATGGTGAATGAACAGACCTTACGTAAGAGCTGGCTTACCTAGTTACTATTGATTGCACAGATCTACTTTGGCTGGGGCTAACAACACAATGTTGACTGGAGTGTATTACCTCACAGTTATGTCCATCCAATGGTTGACAGTGAAGAGTTTGTGCTGTTTGCTGGGTGAAATCAACAAGCAGATAAGAATCAAAGCCAATTCACGTATGTGTATACATGTCCTTAAATAACCCTGAAGAAACTGTTCAAATTATTTTTCGGACCTAACTTTACATTTTTAGACCACCACCTGGTTCATATAAAAAAAACAACAGCTGGATAGAAAGGATATCATGCTGTACTTGTGCCAGATCACACATGTGTGTGTGGCATACAGAACCATTCTGACATCAATGGATTGCAGGTAATGGCTCAAGACAGGTATCACAATATAACCTCCATAAAAGGTTTTTAAAAATAATCTTTTGAGATTGCTCCAGAAAAGGTCTATAGAACAATCTGAGGTCACACAATGTCAGCTTGATCAACAATCTAGATGGGAAATCGCTGGGAAACTGTAAAAGGAGGAGATATATATATATATATATATCACACACACACACACAAAAACACACACACTTATATATCTTTAAAAACATAACTCCAGAAATTTGCCTCTTCAGAAACTAGTCTTATGAATTGCACAGCAAGCACACATCCTCCACAATATTTGCTTCCCAATGATTATGGGGGGGAAAGAAAAGTAATTCCTTCCTGAAATGAAATTATTCTCAAGTGTTAATCTAACAATGCTGAACTCATTGGGAGATCCAAGGCTTAATTTCACATTCATGTGAGTCATAAACCAAATGAAGTGTGATCAAGCTGGTATGAACTGTAATGCTAAGTATTCTATAGAGCAGAGCTCAACCCAACAGAAGTCCATGCTGTGGTTTAAAAACCACTGATTTCCCAATTTAAAACAGGTTTACTTCATCCTCACCACAGTGGGTTTATTTCAAATGTACTTCAGCTCTGAAATGTGATTTTCCCTGCTTTAGGATAGTTGGAAGTAAATTTGAAGAGTGACAGACCCCCCTATTCAGTAAATAAAGCACATGTGCAAAAACATGTAGGTGGTCTAAAATCATATTTGTACACAGAATTACAGCCAAGGGGATGCAATGCAATCTTTAATGATAGTGAAATGGTCAAAACACTTCCACAGTTTCCTAAAAGTCTCAAAAATTAAAACACACATCTCGAAACCATTTTGCTACCTAAATTTCAAAATGACCTCTGAGTCCCAAATACTGTTTTTGGGCTCTGCCTTTCAAGTGTTCTGTATTTTCTATTCAGCAAAGGGCCCAATCTATTACAGGATAATAAAGAAATGGTTTTAGAGATTAGCAATAACCTTCTAGGGTGGAGTGCTATAGTGCTATTTATTTTGTTCATTTAAACAGAGGTGTTAGGCCTTACGTTGGATAGGAAACCTGGCACTCTAATCTTTTAGAGCACAGAGAGGGCGATTGTGATTCTTTACCTTTGACTGGAAAACATTTTTCCTATGATCAAAGACACTTTTCTGCACATACAGTCTGTTACATATTCAGTGACAGGACATTAGCATTTCAAAATGTTATGGAACTGAGGTCTGATTCAAATTCAATCCTCACTCACAGATTTGCAAGAATTTTCAAGTGGTCAGTATGAAAACTGATGGCTCTACATATAAGCATACTGAAATCTGTCAGGCACCAGTTCTGCACAAAGACTGTATGTTTTCCAAATGGGATAGGTACCTGAGATTCATTTCCATCTTGCTTGCAGGCCCATAAAGGCCAGATTCTATGGAACAGGGAGTCCCAACACTGAGGCTCAGTTGCCTCTGTAGACTGCTCAGGAACTCTCTGATGTCCTAAACATGCCAAGTACTTTGTCCCTAGTTGCAAACCAACCTCAAGCATACCTGAATATAGTTAAGACCGTTATTTTAAAGTCTCATTTTAAAGATCCTTAAAACACTCACCTGCCACAGGTATGGCATGGATCTGTGCCCGCGACAGGAGTTCCAAGGATGGCTCGCGCCCAGAGACTCCATCTGAAGAGAAACACGATTCAGTTTCATAAATTGTCTGCAACATCTTTGGCAGTCCCCACACCGAGGATACAAGAAGCATGCCAAGGAGCGGTCGCACACTGTTATTCCACTTCAGTTTCCTTTATGACAATCCGTTGCACAATCAAAGGCTTTGAGGGGGGGTTGCCTTTTCTTACATTAGACTGCCATTTCAAGTCATCCAGCATCCCCCTATTAAGACTAGTCAGAAACACATGCACACATCTGTCCTCCTTGTGGTACAGTAAAACTTAAATTGTTTCACAACTGAAACAAGGGGAGGTCGTGGTGGTAAGGCGGCCTCCTCCAAGAAGAAATTGGAGCCACCAGGAAAGAAAAATAAAAAGTGTTTAGAGATGAAAAAAATCCTTGTAGGAAGAAGAAGTGGAAAGGAGACAACTGTTCTCTCAACTCCAGAGCAATAGGAGAGATGAATCTCAAAATACAGAAGGAAGCAGAGGCAAAAAAATAAGGAAAGGGAAGGGTTTACATCTCAGGTGCAGTTTGATTTATTCCGGAAACGACACATTTTACAACATTTCTTTAAAATATAAGAGAAGGTTTTTAAAAATGAAAAAAAAAACAGAACAAAACATCCAGGATCTAGTCTGTAGGAGAGAACTCTAACAAAAGGAAAGCGGCAGCTGCCTGTCAATCTGATGAAGGCTCCTTTTCCATGAGACGGATCCGTGCATGCGACTGCTTCCCATCCCTGCCACCAAGCGAGATGGCTTCTGCCGGGGGTGACTCGAAATAGAAGGTTGTTGGGGAGGAGCTAGCTATAAATAAACCCGGCTGAGCTCGCTGGGAGCTGGGATGTTCAGGCAAAAGGAGCTGCCTGCCTATCAGAAGCTGCTTTTCAACCGCTGGGGTCAGTGGAAAAGCTCCCCTGGGGAAAGGCAGTGCCGGCAGCCAAGCCAAGCAAAGGAAGGCGAGTCAAGAACAAAAGGGGGTGGAATGGCTGCTTCTGTGTTGTGGATGTCAGTGTCCACCTACAGAGACAGGATGACTGATTTATTAAACCCAGTGGTTTTGAATGGGGTGCTCTTTAAGGATGTGATTTAAACCGCAACCACAACAAACCTCCGTCTGAAAGGTGTAATCCTACATTCACATTTACAGATATCAAAGCTTGGTATATCTGTTTTTTAAAATGCACCAAGGCAACATGTTATACCCATAACAATCCCAACAGTTTGCACTGTGGATAAAGTATGCATACTGACCATACTGTTATACCCAAGTAAGCTGTACCCTTACCAGCCACTGAGATTTTTGTTCAACCTCTCATCTTTCATCTTCTGAGGTTTCATCTTTACTGGCTCATACAAATGGAGGCCACCCTTGTTCCTCCATTTTAATAACATAGACTAGTGCAAGTAAAGAATAGAGCATTTTGGGCTTCAAATGTTCACTGTGTCCTCAGATTCCTTCTACTATATCTTTTAATTTAAACCTATGCCAGTGCAGCTCTGTGAAGCAATTCCACATATTTACTCAGAATTCATACTCATTTTGCATTATGATGTTTATCCCAGGGAGCAAGAACAGCCTTATAGAGTATACCTATGTACAATAAAAGCATGCCCCAATGAACACCCTGGGACTTAACTCTTGAGTAAATATGCACTGACTTTCAATGTTAGCTTTATTCCAATTCTTCATCTCTGTTCAAGGATACCTGCTAGAACACTGTCACAGTCTCTTCTGCAGCATGAGTTTAAGCAAGTCACACTGGTCCTCAACCATACTTTCTCATCTGGTTTGTTTACTTCAGGAATTTCAATGACGCACTTAGTGGCAAAAGCATTCCATGGTTTCAGGGCAGTGTCCACATTTCTCAACCTGAGCACCAAAACTAGAACTTTCTGCATGCAAAACACATCTGTACATACAGCTATGCCTCCAATATGAATTGTCATTTTTTTCCATAAACATATTGCAAGATAATCTGCCAACAGTGGTTCATGCCTCAGTTAACTCTCAAATAAACTACTATAATACAGGTAAATCCTAGATGGGGATTCCCTTTAAAAGCATTCAGTGCAAATGAATCTGCTAGACTGGTGTCAACAATGGACTTGCAAGAACTACAACTGGCTTCCAACATGCTTCCAAGTTCAATTCAAGGTGCTGGTGCTTTCTTACAAAGCCTTAAATATCTTGGAGGCCAAGATATCTCTTCCCATATGAACCCACCAAGAAATATGAGAGCTTCAGAGCTGTTAGGACAAAACAGTACTGTTCCACATGACAATCAGTGTTTGAAACTGTGGTTTTAAAACTGAATTCTAGATTGCTTTTAGAAGTTTTTATTTTCATGTATGTGTTATCTTTGTACTGTTTTAATTTCTCCTCAGGCAGGAGACCGTGGGATATCAGAAAGAGGGAAACTGCAACAAGGAGGGGAGAGAAGTAAAGGTATTTTTCTTTCAAATGAGCTCACATTCTTCTGGATACTCATCAGATTCAGCCATGCGTGCCATACCATCTTCTGGATTACCCAAGCAAAGGGATTACCATATTTATTTGAGTCTAATGCACCACTGAATCTAATATGCAGCTCAGTTTTTAAAACCCTGAAATCAAAAAATATATATTTGCTGGCAAATGTAATGTGAAGCAGCAAAAAGTGGATTCTTTGTAATTTACCCTAAAAAGGTATGAATTACAGTGGCTGCATGCTTAGAATTCCTTCTTTAAAAACAAAAGTGTTAGAATACCAAAGCTTTTAGCAATGGAAAAGAAAACCTTGGGGTGCATCTATGCTGTAAAATGCCCTGACACTTTAATTGCCCTGACACAATGCTATGGGGTCAGGGGCTGCAGTTTGGGATCATGGGGGCTGCCAAAGAATGCTGAAGCCTCACCAAACTTCAAATCCCAGGATTGCATAGCACTGAGCAATGGCAATAAAATTTGAGATGATGTCCCTCAAACAGAATCTCCAGATGCTTCTGAAGTAGCTTCCCCTTTTGCTTTGGCTCAGCACTAACATTACCGTGTTATGCAAATCTAATTTTGGGAAGGTAATTTAGCCAAAAACAGTGAGCATTAGATTCAAATAAGTACAGTAAATTGCTTTCAGCCATTTGCAACATGATAAGAGAGGATCATATGCCATTTCTGAGGTCTGGGTATAAGACTATAGTCTAAGCTACTGGTCTTCTTCCAGGTTCCTGTTTTAAAAATAGTTCTTAGGTTTCACCTTGCCTTTGGACCCAACTACCCTATGCAAGACAATTAAAGACTCAATTGTAGGGCAGGGATAGAGGTTTGCTCCATTCAGATACCAGTTCCTGACTTCATTTTCAAGGCTGCCAAAATAATCAAAACACGATGCTTGGGTCCTTTGCATTACTGGTACTCATTTTGTAAAATGTACTCCAAGTAATATCCATCACACTATAACATTGGGTGTGTTCAGGTGCCAAATTATACCACAGGCTTTCATGGCTGGAATCACTGGGTTGTTGCAAGTTTTTCGGACTGTATGGCCATGTTCTAGAAGCATTCTCTCCTGATGTTTTACCTGCATCTCTGGCAAACATTCACAGAGGTTGTGAGGTTTGTTGGAAACAAGGAAAATTGGGTTTATATATCTGTGGAAGGTCCAGGATGGGAGAAAGAACTCTTGTCTGTTGGAGCTAGGTGTGAGTGTTTCAGTTGGCCACCTTGATTAGCATTTGATGGCCCGACAGTTTTTAGGTGTGGCTTGTTAATGCCTGGGAAATTCCTTTCTTGAGAGGTGATTAGGTGTTCCTGATTGTTCTTGTCTGAAGTTTCCCCGTGTTTGAGTTTTGTTTTTTATTTACTGTTATAATTTTAGAGGGTTTTAGTACTGATAGCCAGATTTTGTTCATTTTCACGGTTTCTTCCTTTCTGTTGAAATTGTCCACATGCTTGTGGATTTCAATGTCTTCTCTGTGTAGCCTGACATGGTAGTTGTTAAAGTGGTCCAACATTTCTGTGTTCTCAAATAAAATTCTGTGTCCAGGTTGGTTCATCAAATGCTCCGCTATGGCTGACTTCTCTGGTTGAAGTAGCTTGCAGTGCCTTTCATGTTCCTTGATTAGTGTTTGGCCGCTGCGTTTGGTAGTCACTATGTAAAGGTGTCCACAGCTGTTTAGAAAAGCTTTAAAATGTATGCCTTTTCTCTAATGCTTAGTAATGTTTTCTAATGTGGTTGTAATTATAACTCATCAGCATCTGCAGGACTATAATCTTCCCGGACTGGAGCTAAATGGACTAATGGCCTGACTTCAGTAAAGGCAAATTCCTGCATATTCAAGATTGCTTTTTAATTTCTCCATCACTCCCAAGCTACAGTGATAAGTCCATGGATGCATATCACTGCAGCCTTTAAGATATTTCTAGCCAGGTCAAGAGCAAGGCCTGTATTTACCAGCATGTTAATTCAAAACCCAAATGTTTAAAATAGCCCTGAGTTATTTATAGGCTACTGGCCCACTCTACACCCTTCTCATGTGCTTTTGGACTTAACGTCAGAGAAGCTATTTATGTAGACATGAGTGGATAGCAGGCCATTGGAGCCCTTTCATCCACACATCCTTCTTTGCGTGGCTGGCCTTTCAGATCACGTCAAGGGAGAGGGTCACACAACACACGGTAAGAAGATATCCCATACGGCTGTCTTCCCTATCCCAAAGCCTTGGTTTTCACCACAGAGTGACAGTCTCACAGCACAGGACTTTTCCTTCTTAAATCACCCTACCCAGTCAGAATATAAACAGAGGCATACTCACATAAATTATAACAGAGCAAGTAGAAAGAAATGGAGAATGTTCTGGGAGCTACTTGCTTAGAAAATGAGAACATTTATTCATGGGCAAATGCTCAGTTGTTACTATTCTGCCAGGATCTAGACATTTCAACCCATGGAGCTGAGCTTGCTTTGAACATATAACATTTCCCTAGCACACAAAGTGTGTTTGCTAGTGTACCTGCTTTCATTTCACAGAAAATGCAGTTCTTACAATGCAGTACGTGCTTGCTTGAGTGTAGGTACTATTTGTAGTACTGAACGAAATGTGAGGCCTACCACCAATACTCTAAAGGCAGTGTATCCTGTCTGATCTTGGAAGCCTGGTTAATACTTGAGTGGTAAACTGCCAATGAATACCCGGTGCTGTATGAGGAACTGTCCAAACCACCTCTGAGTACTCCTTGCCTAAGAAAACTCTATTCAATTCATGGAACTGACACAAGTCAACCAGCAACTTGAAGGTGCACACATACATAGGAAAGAAATAAAACTGGAAGGAAACTTGTTCCCATTTTAAAGAAAAGGAAGATACATGCCCAGTAGTGCACTGACACTATGTGCAGTGTGGAAATTATCATGACAGTATGTATATAATCCACACACACAAAAAGGGCAGCAGTGCATAACACAATGCCTACTCAACTTGTAGAATTCAAATCAATAAAATGCAAGCCTTAGCTTTTAATTAGAACTGCTATAATTAAGAAGGCATGCTATCATCTACATCCCAAAGAGAAAGAAGTTACCAGCTTATATTTCCCCACTCTTACTGTGAAAAAAGTCCTTGAGTTGCACTTCAGCATGCTCCCTACATCAGTGGTCACAAAATAGCATGGACCTGCCATCCCAGGCAACTCTTAGCCTGGTAGATGAGCAGGAAAGCATCCCCATAAAATGAAAGAATATGAGCTTTGCTCGGTCAGAACAAGGGTTAACCCAAAACTCTGCTTCCAACTGTGGATAGTTCAGATATTTCTGCATGGTATAGCAGGCATCATGAGCAGAATATTGGAGAACTGGAATTTCCTCTTGGCCATGAAGTTCACAGGATGACTCTTAGGCCAGTCACTGCCTCTCATATTAAGGAGGAAGACCATATATACCACCACAGGCTCTTTGGAGTAAAAGCAAGACAGGAATAGAATAAATGAATAAGGCTGAAAGTTGGGCTTGAAGTCTAGAGTCCTCCCTGTATACAACCAGCACCTGATATTTCAACTTATTATGCCCCAGATATAATGTTCTGTCTTATATTATAGTGAAAAGTACCAATAAGTGCTGGATCCATGGTAGATTGAGTATAGAACTAAAAAACAAATGTAGAATCATAAGTGACCAGAAAAACCAATCTCCATTTTTCCTTCTCAGTTCACAGAAGGGCTTTTGTTCTGTGTAAGTTCACAGATCAATAGATTAAGGTATTTGCTTATGTTTTCTATTGGGTTTAGTAATAAGATTGTGAATTGCTCATTAATATTTGAAGTGTTTTTGAGTGTCTTTTTCATGTTGTTAATAATATTGATATTTAATTATTTTTAAGTTTTGCAAATTAATGTTTTAGCTGGATATTTTTAAAGTATTGTAAGATCTTAAATCCCATATTGGAAGAAACTCAGGATATAAACAGGATTTAAACAACAACAGACTTATTCTACCTTCACCACAACAAATATTTCAATATATGCACTTTAACAAAGGAAAATAACAGGGAAGATGGAAAAGGAAATGGAAAAGTCATTTCATATCCAGAGGTTTGTGGTTTAAAATCTTACTTTCTCCTTGTATACTATGTAATAGTGTGGTTTTTATATTTGTTGAAGAAGAAATTTGTCCCACTTGCTTCTTTCAAAGAGTTGCAATGCATCTGATTATATGTATTTCTGTTAAATTGTACTGTTTAGTTGGCACACAAATCAGGTACCAAACATGCTAATCATAGTTCTATAGGGTTGGTTATTGTTGGTTTTCCATTTATTTCTGTTCAAATGTTTCTGTTGTATAATTGAAACAATGTTTAAAATCATTTTTGGTATCTAAGTAGCATTTCTTCCTCGTCCTCAGTTACTGTTAAAACATGATGTCATTCCATAAAGCCAATGAGTAATAGATTCAGGAGAAAGTCATTTCTCATATAATGCTTCATTAATTGATGAAAAGATGTGATGCAACAAGGTGTGACGATAGCTACAAGGTTATATAGGTTTCAAAGGGAATTACATAGATGGATGGAAAAGAGTTCTGCCAGTGACTGTTTGTCACAATAGATCCTCTGTCTTGACTTTTGAGAGGCAGTAAGCCACTGAATATTAGTTAATTGGAAACTGTAGCAAAAAAGAGGCCCATTTGCTGCTCATTTGCTTTCTAGAGGCACCCTAGTTGGTTATTTTGAGAGGAAAATATGCTAGAGGGGGCTGGTTCTTTGATCTGATTCAGTTGGCTCCTCTTGTTATTTCTATATTCATTTATTATCTGTATAACCAGCCTTTCCTCCAGTAAGCTGAAGGAGGTTTGTAAGGCTGTATGTCAGCACAGTTGATGTTCACAATAGCCCCTTTGAGGTAACTCAGACTGTGAGAGAGCATGGGTTCAAGGTGCAATTTCATGGCATAGGTCAAGGTTTCCCCTTGACAGTAAATGTAGTCATGTCTGACTCTGCGGGGTGGTGCTCATCTTCATTTCTAATCCGAAGAGCCGGTGTTGTCTGTAGGTGCCTCCAAGGTCATGTGGCTGGCATGACTGCATGGAGCACCATTACCTTCCTGCCAAAATGGTATCTATTGATCTACTTATAATTGCTTGTTTTCAAACTGCTAGGTTGACAGAAGCTGGGGCATGCTGCAACTTGAACACAAGGCTGCCAAGCAAGAACAGTTAGAATAAAAAATGGAAATAAAGAACCACAGCTTTGAAAATCTCCTTTTTGTACTACAGTTTCTCAAATTTCCAATTAGCATCAGAAGCTGGGAATCTGCAATCCAAAAGTCTTCTAACTAGGCGGAGGGGGGGGGGGAATAAAAATCCAAAATGTTACTCACCATTTGTCTCATACAGACAATGATATAAAGTTTGAAAGCCAAGGAAGGAAGGAAGGCCATAGTCCTTTAACTGCATCCCATCCTTTGTAGAATTCTAAATATCTATCCCTAAACTACAAATTCCAAGATTGAACAGGATGGAGCCATGATAAATAAAGTGAAAACATAGTGCTATAACTGTTGTGACAAGGGCTAAGGATGGGGAGACAAAGTGGAATATATCTGTCCTTCTTTGTCTAAAGCAGCGTTTCTCAATCTGGGGGTCACAAGGGGGCATCAAAGGGGTTGCCAAAGATCATCTGAAAACACAGTATTTTCTGTTGGTCATGAGGGTTCTCTGTGGGAAGTTTGGCCCAATTCTATCATTGGTGGAGTTCAAAAATGGTCTTTGATTGTAGGTGAACTATAAATCCCAGCAACTACAACTTCCAAATGTCAAGGTCTGTTTTCCCCAAACTCCATCAGTGTTCACATTTGGGCATATTGAGTATTCATGCCACATTTGGTCCAGATCTATCACTGTTTGAGTCCACGGTGCTCTCTGGATGTAAGTGAACTACAACTCCAAAACTCAACATCAAGGCCCATCAAACCCTTCCAGTAATTTCTGTTGGTCATGGGAGTTCTGTGTTCAATTCCATCGCTGGTGAAGTTCATAACGCTCTTTGATTGGAGGTTAACTATAAATTCCAGTACCCACTATTCCCAAATGACAAACTCAATCTCTCCCCAACCCCACCATTTGGGCGTATCGGGTATTTGTGCCAAATTTGGTCCAGTGAATGAAAATACATCCTACATATCAGATATTTGCATTACGATTCATACCAGCAGGAAAATTACAGTTATGAAGTAGCAACAAAAATAATGTTGTGGTTGGGGGTCACCACAACATGAGGAACTGAATTAAGGGGTTGCAGCATTAGGAAGGTTGAGAAACACTGGTCTAAAGGTTCGTAGTCCATGCCCTTTTATTCATTCTCTATCACTTTATCACAGTTTTTCCAATCTCTGGTCTTCCAAGAACTGCTTTCAATTTTTCTAACTATTAACTGTCTGAGTGTATGATCTATTGCTTGTTTGATGCAATAGGTATATTGGATGTTTACTTTTCTTTTTCTAAAAAGGATACCCCAAAATCAGGGCTATGACAGAGGACATAAACACAATACAATATCCGACTGTTTAGAAAAAGCAAACTAGTTCCTTCTGTGCAATGTTCCTACCAGTGAGTGCAAGTCACTGTTATATTTCCAGTGGGGCAGGAAAAATAACCATCTTGTGACGCTTTATAGACTAGTACATTTATTACAGCAGAAACTGGCACAGGTGGCCACACAAGAAGGTAAATTCTATGAAGCCAAAAGTCTAAGTAGTGCTTCAGTCTCTAAAATATTGTACAAATCCAACAAGGTGTCTCTTGTACATCTCCAGCTGCAACTGTCACAATCCACAGCAAATGCAGTCAATTATGACAGTGTAGTGAGATGTAGTCTGACAAAAAATGGAAAGCCTAACAATTCTCATCTTTAGAATACAAAATCCAGTCACGAAAAGGTCATGATCACGATTTTGTGGCTTTCTGGGGGCTTCCAGGAAGCATCTAGGTAAGCACAACAGAAAACTGTGTGGTGGATGAGAAGGACCTCTGATCCACTCAAAGAGGGCTCTCATTATGTTCCCGACAATGACAATGTAGGGAACTGACAATGTTCAACTATCTCTTGTCTTTTTTGTTTCACTTTCTAAGAACTTTTCTCTATATTCATGGTATGTGAGGAGGAAGCTGTACTGAGAAACAGGAACTCAAGAGAAAGGGTAGAGGCAAAGATCTGCAGGAAACAAAGGTGGAGGAAACAGGGAGTGAAGCCACAAATCTTCGGGAGACTTACCCTTGACATCCAAATTTGATTAGCACCACCTAGCGGCTGCTCTCACCAACTCTAACTTTATTTAGTGCACAATACAGTAATTCCACACACGCACACATACACACACACCATTTCATAGGCTACAGTACCAATAAATGCACAAGACAATTAAGCATCATCCATATTATTCCTTGCAACAATCTTGTGCAGGAGGTCAGCCAGAGAGACACAGAGGGTGAGTTACTTAAGTGGCAATCCTTTGCATTCTAATATGAACCCTCATGAATTATACCCACTGACCCATTTGTAGTCTAACGTCTTCACTACACAAAACACAAAGGAAACAAGCTTTCTCCTGTAAAGCCTCATGCCACTAAAACTAATCCTGATCTTCACAGTTTTACAGGTCTTGCCCCCCTCTCTGTTGTTTCTGGCCAACACCAATCAAAGTTAATGAGCAATTCCTTTTAGAGGATTTTGATGATCAACTTTGGACTACGGTAACAGGTGGGAGGGAGAGAAAACACATTTGAACTATCATCATATACTGCTTTCCAAGTAGCAAATGATACCTGAGGAAAAATAATTTTATTAGCCAATTCTTAGCAACTTAGAAATAAGGATCAGTTGCTGGAACCCTCACAAAAGGAATAGCAAATCCACTTTCAATTTTATGCCTACACCTTTGACAGTTACTCCAGGCTCTGCCAGAATTCATCCAGTGCCAAATCTCTATAGGGATTAGGATATATGGCTTGGAAGGCTCCCATACAACCTAGAGCAGCTACAGAAGCAGCCGTCATAAAACCGAGTGACAATTCACTGACCTCAAAGCAACAAATCCATAAACTGCTTGTGATGCCCACACTATAAAGTGATAGTTTTTATAGTGGAAACTTCATATGTATGCAAGGGTTCATGAATGTACCTTTTAAAGAAGCACTCTCGAAGTTCACAGAATGATGGCAAATAAGTTTTCAGAGAGAGAGGGAGTGGAGACAACGAACAAAAGCAGAAGTCAGGCAAAGTCTTTGAGTGTATCGGATGTGTTTGAAAGCCACTGAAACATTGGAAGTCAGAGCTGCTATATTCACACAACACAGCATGCCTCTAATCTTAATTTACTATGCCACAAGTAGCACAACAATACATACTTAAATGCAATGAAGTGATGCAAGCAATCTTGTCACTCCTACGTTATAAAGACAGGTAAATAAACCATAAAACTGTAGTTAAGCACAACTTCCCATTACATCCAAATCTGGGACAACAGTTAATTGATTCTGTACAAGCGCGGACTGATAAACCAACTAAAATCTGACTATAAAGACGACTTCTCCTCCTGGCTTGAATGAAACCATGGAATCTTGTTCAGACATAACAAAGTTACAATGTATTAACAACATCCTCTGGGTTTTTTTCTCCACCCTCAAAAAGTTGAGGAAAAAAATAGGTTGTATATACTCGCACACATCAAGGATTATGACAGGACTAATGGTTTACTGCATCCTTCTCAACTTTAACAATATCTACCTATATTAAAGTATAGATTCTATTTAGTAGGCTCATAGAATCTGTAACTCAAAACATTTAGAAGTAATCAGGTTTGGGAAAATCTGGCTGTCTATTACATACAAGCACAACCAGTGATTAGGAAATAAAAAACACTGTTTTGCTCAAATCACTGAGCACTTACTGTAAGTATTCAGGGAGAAGGTAATGGCATTGTGGGAATATCCCTTCCTGCACCATAGCAGGATTTTCAGAACTACAAGAAAAGGGGGGAAAGGCACCTTTTTAACTTTCTCACTTTGTGAAGTTCTGTCTACCACTCCTGTCTACAGTTTATCTTGCATTCAATACAGGCACATCCCAGTTAATGAACCATATGTGTTCCTGGGCATTACTTTTTTTAAACAGAAAATTATCCAGTTGAAGAAATAGCATGGAAGGAATAGGGGTAGAATCCTATAATACAGAAAAGAAGACCAGTTCAAAATGTTTCAGCAAAAATTTTATTCAAATTTAAATAATAGCCCCATTTAGATGAAACAAGCAGGTCAGGTAAGACTTGCATAAGTAAACAAAAATATTTACTTATTTGAAGACTTATTCCAAAATGCATCCAGAAATTAGCTTTTCTTCCAGTAGTCACCAATTTTCCTATGATTTCAATCTGGAATGAAGAAAATGACTTATTTTTAACCAGACTGAGATAGTGATGAGGCACGCTTACCTGCTTTCATATTTTCTATCTTTTTTTCTGTTCGTGAATAATCAGCAAGAGATTTTGGAGACAACTGCTATTTATCTTGCACATTGTAAACAGGCACACATGGCTATAACAGATATTTTTTTTGAATAAAATCCTGCTCTTTCCCAGCTCAAACTTTATCATATTGTTTCACGCTGCTCTAACCCAAAACTAAATGTCTGTTTCTCCAGCCCTTGCCAATGCCTATCCTTCCAATGCCTATGTTGTTGTTGTTTTTAAATCTAGACAGATGAGGAGGAGGAAGGGGGCTCTTCGGTGTGGAAAAAAGCCTTTTTGTGGAAAGAGTTTAGCTATCAGAGGCTTTGTCAAACATGAAACAAAAATATAGATTAATTCACCCTGAATTGTTTAAGTAGCATCTAATGACAATTAAGCTTCTCCTATTTCCCATTTGGGCCTAACTAATTTCAGTCATACTTGGTTTATAGAAAGGAAACTTACATTGTCCTTTGCATAAAAAGTCAAAAAGCATGATGATTTCCATGTCACATTTAATTTTGAAATGCACATGGCTTATCCTTTGAAAACATTTTAACAGGAAAATAGGTTACTTAAGTCTTCTCTCCTTCAAAACGAAAAATAGAAGATAGGACACAGAAATGCTGGACCAGTCTAACAACTACCATGTTAGACTACACAGAGAAGCTATTAAAATTTACAAGCATGTGGGCAATTTCAACAGAAAGGAAGAAACCATGAAAATGAACCAAATCTGGCTATCAGTATTTTAAAAAACCTCTAAAATTATAACAGTAAATAAAGAACAACACAAAAAAAACGGGAATTTCAGACAAGAAACAATCAGGGACAGCTAATCACCTCTCAACAAAGGATTCCCCCAGGCAGTAAGAAGAGAGACCTTGAAACTGCTAGGCCATTAAATGCTAATCAAGCTGACCAATTGCAACATTCACACCTACCTCAAACAGACATGAGTTCTTTCTCCCACTCTGGATATTTCACTCTATTTTCCTAATTTCCAACAGACCTCACCACCTGTGAGAATGCCTGCCATAGCTGCATATTATTCCTTGCAACAATTCAGTTTCTGGAGAGAATGCTTCTAAAAGATGGCCATACAGCCCAGAAAACTCACAACAGCTCAGTGATTCCAGCCATGAAAGCCTTCAACAATACAAATAGAAGACAGGCCACTGCTTTATTTCTAAGATGGATAGTGCCAAGACTGAAGCCTGCCTAGATATCAGATCCAGTTCTATGATAGGCTGTACTGTTGCCAGTTCTCCAGGGCCGTGGAAAATCTGTTGTCAAAGGGAAACATTTGAACATATATAAAGGCACATCTTATCATAATCATTACTTTATATCATCTGTGAGCAGAGTCCTGGCTCTTGAAGGCAGCTTTCAGTTCTAGATCAAAGTAACACTTGGAAATAAGAAAGGTTGGGTGCCAGCTGGTTGAGTTTTTTTTTTAAAAAAAGGGAGAAGCCAAACCCATAGGTTTGTATGAAGAACCCAGCCTCTGAGATAGGCATTCTGCCCTCAAACTAGATTTGAAAGACATTGATTCACAACAGTGGATCTTCAGGTGCTTTAAGACCACAACTTGAACCTTGGAGGTGCTTGATATTGTCCAAAAAACAATTAACATTGTAACATATGGAATGGGATGATCAACAGTGCAAGGAAAATACTCTCTGTAAATACTAGAGTGCATGTTTAAAACCCCAAAACACATATTTGCCTGATTAACAAGAATAATCAGGACAGTTTTCAATTTAAGAGCTGTTTCTATACTGAATTTCATTTCCCAGCACAAAATGCCTCCCCTCTGCTTTCTTTTCATGCTGGTAACTTATGGCATAATTGCTTCTGCCAAGTGCAACCAAAATATATAAAGGAGATTTTTTTCTGCATCATTTTATGTGCTATATGGCTGCCTACCTAGTATTACTCTAATTTTAGACATAGACAGCTACAACAATCTAAGGCAGGGGTTCGCAAGCTGTGCTCCATGGAGCCCTTGGGGCTGCAAGTGATAGTGAGGGGCTCCAAGGTCCCACACTGTTTCCCGCTGCCTTCTCTTTCCTCCTCCTGAGAAATGTAAGTTTTGAGCTGGTGGAAACAGCAGCAGCGTCCCAGGGCACAAACCCTTTTGCCCACTTCCGTTGCTACCCAGACACTTTGCTGCCCAGACCCTTCCCTTCCCCCACTTTCTTTGCTTCCAAAATCATATTTGCCTTCCCCTGCTCAGGATTGTGTTTCTTGTACACAATGAATGTACAACATTTAATATACTGAAAATACTTAATAATTAAATATGTAATATTCAATAATTAGTAAAAGGCGATTAATACATTATCAGAAACATTCTTTTGGGGGGATTATTTCTTACATATGTACCTAATACCTAAGAAATGTTCTGACACTAAGACCTTTATAAGATATCATCGCCAAAATATATCTGTGTGTCCTAAAATCCAACCCAGACTATTCAAAAACTCTTTCATACAACCCAAACACACACATTTGAAAACAGGTTGTCCTTCAGTAAAATTCAACATCAATTTTCACAAGATGAAAGAAATACATCACCAAACACAGGTAGCAACCCGCAGGAAAAAGAGCAATGGTTCCCTCTGAAAAGGAGATGATGCAAACTATATGGACCTAAACAGACACATTTTGAAATGGAATTCTTATCTCTTAATCATAGCTGTGTAATCACAGTTCATGTGTTAAAAAGAAAGCAGGGGGCTGTTTCATTTCGGGTCATGGAATTATTTGTTTATTTAACAATGTCTACATAACTGCTGTCCTCACAGTGTTACATGCCAAGAACCAACCTTCTACATAAAGCACCATTGACCTGTACATGCTCAGAGACCATCCATTGCAGATATGATATACTTTTGACGAGCAGAAGCCCTGAGTTGCAAATAGTCAGCTCAAATCTTGGCTCAGCTGTGAAAGTCCTCTTATCTCTTAGGTCCTCTCCTTTGCACTAGTCTGTAACTTAGAGATAAGAATGATTCTGGACTTCCTTATAGTATTTTAAGATTATTAACATAGGCAAAACGTTATCAGCACAGGCAAAGTGCTATAGAAATATCCAGGTATTATATTATTATTACTACCATCACGTGTTTCTGGTGGGCCTATTTTGGTGCTATTTAAGCCCTGCCACTGGGTAAAGATCCAGTATGCACTAGCAGCTTACATATGCCAGCAGAAAAACAGGTCCTGTCACATTTTTTATAGGTATAGCTGGAGGATGTGCAATTTCAGCCTGTTCATACCCACAGTTGCTTTTCAACAACAGGAAAAAAGAGGCAAACACAACATTTAATGCCAGTAAAGGTGTCAGCACTGGGCATCCCCTTGTTTGCTGTACAACAGGAAGCTCAACAGGGAGAATGACTGAAAGAAAAGAAAGGAATACAAGCATCCTAACTTGACCTGAATGGGTTTATGCTTTGCAGTTAAATCCACAAGGCTCAGCAGCAACAAAAGCGATGGCATTCCAGTTAAGGCGGCATTCACAAAATGGGAAAGGGCTTACTCTTGGCTGGGGCTGGAGTAGGCACAAATACAGTGTTGCCATGGAGACTGCTAAAATGCCATCTTGCTCCTTTTGGCATCTATTGATAGCTTTTTAAATGCAGGTCTTAAAAACTCATTCAAACTCAAAAACACTTCTGCTACACACTCAAAGCCAACAAGGGAAAATCAGAAACCCTAAAATCCTTTGACTTGAATCTAGGCCTAGAAAGCATGAGAAACAACAACAGAGAATGTCCTTAGATAAGTCTGCCTGTGTCTTACCATTGAATGTCTGCTATATTTTATCACTATTTCTATGATGTCAAGTATTTATATTTGAAAATATGGTTAATTTATTGATTGGTTATAAGAGTATATGATATAAAACAGGTATGGGCAAACCCAGGCCAGGGGCCAGATAAGGCTCCTTGGGCTCTTTTCTCAGGCCCTCCTCTCTCTCACCATCCTATCATTCCTTCCTTCTCTCTTACTTCCCCCTTCTCACCCTCCCTTTATTCCCTCTTTTTCCCTTCATCCTTCCTTCCCTCTTCCTTCCCTCCTTCCCTCTCTCTTTCTCCCTCCCTTCCTTCCCTTCTGTCTTTCCTTCCTTCTCTCCTCCCTTCCCCTCTCTCTCCCTTCATTCTATTCCATCCTTCCTTCCTTCCTTCCATCCTTCTCTTCCTCCTTCCCTCCTTTCCTTCCTCCCTTCTCTTTTTCCTTCCTCTTTTCCTCTTGGGGACGGTTAGCTGAGACACGAGAAAGTAGACAGGGAGCATGAGAACCATGTTTCAAGATATAAAAGGGTGTCCCATTGAAGAAGAAAGGGGGGAATTGACTTTCTGCTGCTCTAGAGATCAGGGCACAAGGGAGCAATGGGTTCAAATGGCAGGGAAAGAGATTTGACTGAAAAGATTAGGAAGAAATTCCTGAAAGTAAGAGCTGTTGGAGAGTGGCATAGGCTGCCTGGGAGTGTGGTGGAGTGTCCTTCTCTGGAGGCTTTTCCGCAGAGGCTGCCTATTGGGAGTGCTTTGCTTGTGCCTTCCTGCATGGCAGGGGGTTGGACTGGATGGCCCCTGGAGGTCTCTTCCAGCTCTAGAATTATATATCAGGAGTAGGCAATATGGAGTCTAATTGGTACACTTTTTCTCTCCCGTCCACCATCTCATCCTGACAAAGGCTAACTCTTTTAGGATTCAAATGTTTCCTGTTTTTCCTTCACTTTCTGCCTCCAAAAGAGAAGAGGAAGGGGAAGAAAGGGTGAGGAGGAGCTTGGGAAGAACCCCCTTCGCTCCTGGCCCACACATCCCTCTCTAGGTCGTCATGTGGCCCCCAAATTAGAAAGTTTGCCCATGCCTGGTACAGAACAATTGAGTGGTGGAGAGAGAAAGGAATGTAGGAATGAATGCTAATTAGTAGCATTTCGAAGGAGATTTGCAAAATGCTGTTGAATGACAATTGACAGCTGGGAGTTCGATTTGAGGGTAGTTAGACAGGAGGCTTTGTGTCAGGTCAGGCTTGGAGAAAAAAGAAAGACTTGGTCAAGAGGTTGGTTTTGGTTAGCTTGAGAGGGGTGTGCGAGTGGCATTTTAAACATAATATTTTGATATATTTAACTTTTGTAAAAAAATTTGTTTTTATATGTGTTTGCCCTCCATAAACAATGGATTCATCTACATACCGTAGAATTAATGCGGTTTGACATCACTTTAACTGCCATGGCACAATACTTTGGAATAATAAAACTTGTCATTTTACAAGGTCTTTAACCTTGAGTTGCTGTGAGTTTTTCAGGCTGTATGGACATCTTTCCAGAAGCATTCTCTCCTGACATTTCACCCACCTCTATGGCAGGCATCCTCAGAGGTTGTGCTTCTCTGCCAAAGAGTGTTGGTGCCCCATCAAACTGCAGCTCCAAGGATTCCATAGCAGTTAAAGTGATGTCAAACTGCATTTATTTTACAATGAAGATGGACCCTGCCTATCTGAAAGCTTGGAGTCAGACAAGAGGGGTGGCATCACTGAGGACAGAAATTCCATAAATCCTAATAGATTCCTTGAGGGCATTTAGACAGCCCCCACAGCTGGTGTTCTGTTAATGGGTTAAGATGAGGTCATTTCAATGCAGCAAAGATGCGGGTCAGAGAGAGCCCTCACTCTTAGTAATTGCAGTGTTCACCACAAAAGTTTCCAAATTTTCCCACAATTGAGGAATTGCGTGATTTTTTCAAAAATTGTATCAAAAGCATTGCATAAATTAGTATAAAACTGATAAAAAATAGAAAAGCCAAAAACGGGCAACAACAACTGCATTGTTTGTAGCCTCCTTCTGTACATGAGGCCAGACATTGCAGACAAGCATACAGATGTGGAGTTGTCTGTTCTGCTTCATAGTCACACAAGGTGGAGGAGTCTTCTAGGTAGTGCCATTCCATCAGGTTGTCTTTTGATCTGGGATTACATGATAAGAACCCCCCACAAAAGATGGGAAGAGGTTGAGGAAAACCCACACTTTTCTCCACCAAAGAAATTCAAAATACAATATAGGGTTCCTCCACCACTCTCTTTGTCTCTCACTGACTATTTCATCCTTCCAACCATCCTTCAAGGTAAATTAGGCCTGGAGGCTGTGACTGGCCCATGATGATGATGATGATAATGATTTATATACCGCTTTATCTCCCCTGAAAGAGAGATTCCCAGATAGCTGTTGCTGTTGAACAAGGATTTGAAGATGGGTCTTTCACTTCTGGTCAGACACATTAACTACTACACCACAGTGGTATAACCATAATCAGCCTTCTGACATTTTTAGAATGGAGCAGGCATATCAAGTCTTGAAAGCTAGACATTAATTTCTGAGTAATACCCTACAGATATTTGCAAAATTGAAGACTGTAATAAGAAATTGCATTTTAAAGAAAATAGCAACTAGGTTAACTAGATTTATGAATTCTCAAATAGGTTATTCAAAGTAACACTTTTAACATGTATCGTAAATCATATGGACCATGTGCATAGCAACAACAATTCTTTATTGATTAGTCAATTTTGACCATATCAAAACATGCAAAACATGCAAAACATACACACTTGCCCATACATACAGTAAAACCATATATGAATACAAGGCATCCTGGCCTACTGGCCTGTCACATGTGCATACCATTGCCTTGTGCTGCTAATCCAGAAATCAAAAACAAAACAGGGAAAAGTGAATCTGAGCTGAAAGCAGTTTTGAGTCATTGGCAAAATATCAGTCACAGAGGATGAAATGACCCAGAAAGTATTATATAATGCTCCTGTCAATCAGGCCAAAGCAGTAAGATTCTATGATTTAAGGGAATTTTCTCTACTGGCTGGGTTGCTGAGGCGTCTGAAATTAAAGAACTCTTATAGGGCTGAAGCAATATATTTCACATCCATTTGGAGGCAGTGAAGTCAGTAAACTCCCAGGAGAATAGCACTATCTTAAATCAAGATCTGAATGATCATTGTAATTAACAATAGCCCTATAGATGCTTAATTTGGTGTCAAATCTAAAGAACCATTTCTTCTGTCGGGTTTTTCAAAACTTTCCATTACAACTAAAAATGTACTTCAAAAATATACCCAAAGGAAGTTAAATAATTTGTGTGGCTGCTACCTTTCAATAAAATACTTAGAATCCAGTAATAAATAGATCTTTAAAATTGAGAGAGAGAGCGAGAGAGAGAGAGAGAGATTGAATCCAGAGACCCACTGCATATTGCTTAAAGGAAGATTGTCAAGATTCTCCTTTTTCAACCAAAGATTCTTCAGGGCAGCCCAAAGGCCACATGATTCTGATCCTGAGTTAAACCAAAAAGCATGTTAAGTTACCAAAAGTAGAACAACAGAAACTCATGACCCTTCCACATAGCCCTATATCCCAGAATATCAAGGCAGAAAATCCTGCAACATCTGCTTTGAACTGGGTGATCTAAGTCCACACTCAGATAATGTGGGATTTTCTGTCTTGATATTCTGGGATATGGAGCTATGTGGAAGGGTCCTCACTCATAATGAGCAGGTTTATAGGCTTCTAAAGGAACCTCCTCCCCACCGCAACAGCATAATTTCTCTTCTTTGCATTTGCCCCTGCTTTCACTGCTGGGGAAACTTTGGTTCAACATATCTGCTTGTAACCATTCCCATCTCTGTCTAGTGATTCTTTGCCTCACTTCACTTCTGATTACCCATCATAAAGGACCCAGCTGTTTTTATCCTCCAGGGATTGCAGCTGCCACCCTCCTTAACTGTTGTATCCCAGCCCTTAAATGCCTCTGTTAGTTATTTTAAGGCAGGGTGATGTCTAACAACATAGATCATCTGGAGATAATTTATTAATTTTCTATATTTGTAAACAATGCATTCAGGGTTGCTCATAAGGAAGAATAAGGAAGTAGTTATAAGGACCCTGCATTTCCCAGAATGCCCAAAAGTCCATTTGGAAGCAGATACTCCCAAAATGAGGAAGAGAACTTGGGCACTCAATCCAGCTCCAGAGGCTGGGCACCTGAGGCACCACTGCCCCACCACTTTGCCAACTGGACACTCGTCTGTTGATTGTTGGATATAATAGTATACTTCAGGGACCACAAATATTTAAATAAAAATATTAAATTAGGGCTCTCATGACATCTTTTTTTTAAAAAAATGTTATTTATTGTTTTATCCCACTCCCACCCTCCCCTCTTGTATATGCAATTTATACAGCAAACCATAGAAGTTACATTTGAAATATCAATTTCAGTCTTAATTTTTCCTCTCCACATCTTACCACATTCTCTAAATAATTCCTAACTGGCTCTCGTTACATCTTAACTCTTATTGGAACAGGCAAAGCTTGTTCCTATAGTGGGAGTACTCCTTACTTTAGAGGTGCAGGATCCATGAAAAAGTTAATTTTTGAAAAAATTGCTTTTTTAAAACCTGAGAGAACATCGCTCTAGGAATTGCTAGATCCTTAAGCTCAACTCTGTAATAGACTCACACTGGAGACATAGAGATTCCTAGAGATAACATATTAATCAAATCAACAACTAATTAAATCAGCAAAAAGTTAAAACCTGCAAATGTGGAAGGTCGACTATATGAAGTTTAGACAATGATTAAAGTAGTATCTGCTTTTACTGGTTGTTGTCATAGCTAACTGTACCCTAATACATTTGAGTTTTCCACACTGTTTACGCCTTCATCTGTTTGCCCTTTGAAAAAACAGATTTTATTATCCCTGCATGGTATCTCCCAATCTGCTACTTAACATTTTCAGAAGAACTGGTCATTAGAGCTAAAGATTAAAATAGCATAGGAAGTAGGAGAAATCACCTGGGCTCCACAGAACCATAAGGCACTACCACTCCTCAGTCCATCACCTGAGACAGCTGCCACTCACTTTGCCTAATCACAAGCTCAGCCATGGGTTTTTAAAAACTAATCCAAAGGTTTTACAGTCAGCTCTGATGTCATCAGGAAAAGAGCCTTTCTCTGAAATTAGAGGTGTGCAACTCTGCGCAGGGTATTATTTCACACAGAAAACCAAAGTAGCAGAACAGGATAGTAATCATACTAGTTTATTGAACATGGTCATTAAGCAATGTATGCAATTAACAGGTGCAGCTCTAAACAGACAGAAAAAAAGACTACATTATGAGCCCCCGTTTCAGTGGGAAATATGTGCCTAAACTTACTGTGGAAACAGGAGTCCTATTGAAATGAATAACTTCCACGTCTCTGGTAACATACAAAAGAACGGTCTGGAAAACCTAAAAAATTCCTAGAGAGGGGATATTTGGTTGGATGCAGGTGAGTGGGTACAGCAATTATACTGTATTAAGATTATCTACATTCCATTGTGCAACACATTCTCAGAAGACAGTTCATGCAGTCATTTTAATCAGTTTGAAACATTCTCTCTCTTTTTGGCATACTTTGTTTCCACGCTAGCATCAGTGTAGTGTGTTCACACTGGCACTTTACCACAACTTGGATACAAATTCTACTCTTACCACAATGTGATTCATATCCAACCAGGAAAAGATTGTAGTTAAATTAATCCAATAAGATTCTTCAGCTTTTAATAGCTATATGCTGATACGCATACAGGAAACAGTGAAAATATTTCAAGGACAGGATATAACCTTCTGTTCTCCAGATGAATAAAGTGGCCATGTGAAAGAAATAACATTAAAGTTTTTGCTTATTTTTATTTATTCAGTTTATAGACTGTCCTTCAGTCAGAAGTGACACTCCAGATGATGCATAGAAACAAAAGCAAAGGAGAGCTGCAGTGATTGCTTTCTGATGAAGTGGAAGCCCAGACAGTACAGAGGTAAAGTTTACTGCTGAAAAGAAATCACAGTACAATATCATCTCCTCGCGGGACCAATACCCACAGTTTCATCCATATCTAACAAATATGTCCTCTTTTAGTGACTTGTAGGCCCTCCAATTCACAAAAAGCTCCAGTGGTCCAAAGCAAAACTAAATTTGGGCACTGCGGATAATATGGTACAAGTGGTTATCAGCATTGAGTCCTGTTGTGTGTTGAGGCCTTACAAATTGCCTAAAGACAACTGATGGTAATGGTGGAAATGCTACCAAATATGTCTTCTTGCTTGAGTTTATCTTTCATAAGACTGGGTCAGGAACTCCCTTTCTCCACTTACAAGCTGTGGATTCAATCAAGCTGTGCTTGTAAAGCTGCCGCAATGGAAATTGGTAAATAAAGGGGTGTAATCATGTTGGCTTATTTTGGGGGAAAAGGAGTTTTGAGTAACGACATGAAGAACACCTACAAGAAAGAGTCTCAAGACACTCTATGAAGAAAATGGTCAGCCACTTCTGACTTTTTTTGTAGGAAAAAACATTTTTTGCACAGAAAAAAGTATTTTGCACAGAATATAGTTTTATGAAGAAAAAGGATTTTGAAAGAAAAAATAGGGGGGTGTTTAATAGGAAAAGTCTCAAAATGCGCATGCACACAATCAAAAATGCAAAAAGGACGGCAATCTCAACTGGAATACAACTTGCAAAATTATTTGTTCTTATATGTAAGAATAAAGTAAGCAAATATTTACAGCTCTAGTCTTGAGAAACCAGGCACACAGCTGAACATGTTAAATAGCTGAATGGAGCTGGGGAAAAGACATGAACTCTCCTTCACTCCCTTCCCCGCCATATCTGACAAATCCTCCACTCTCTTTCCTAACCTATTTTACATATTAGCCAAAGTCTTCAGCAAATATGTATACAGAACAGTAACATGTCTAGGGTCCATATATTCCATTCTTTTTAAATATGTGGGTATAATACAATAATAAAACCCTTTACCCCCATATTACCCACTCTAAGCACCCTTCCATTATGCAGTTACAAGACTACTCAGAAGGCTAATACCATGACATCTGGCCAACAAGAGAGGCGAAAACTTCCACTGGTAGCTTTCCCATGCCTCCCATGACCCTTAGAAAAGTTGTTCTGGATTTCAGTCCAGGAAAGAAACTTCCCCCAGATTTGCCCTTATCTCACCTACCTGATTCATTTGTGGAGTTCATGTTGTCCTTTGATGAACAATCGGCAAGGAGAAGGCAGCTGTTTGCAAAGCTATGCCTACAGCAATGTTCACATAGGGAATTAAGGAGCTGATGGTAGAGATGGTCAAATGCTGTCCTGCCAACACTGCTGGGGCATCTCTGTGGCAAAGGGGCAAAGTTCTTTAAGTGAATCCTAAGAGGAGGAAAAATAGCAACATGTCAGTAAGGGGTGAATTCTGGTATCCAGATCATGTGGCTGGCTATGGGCAACTTATTTCCAAAAGGACAAAACTGTGAAAAGCTTAGAAAATCAGTCTGCTAGAAAATAGCCTAATTCTGGCCACTTCCAGACAGGCCCTATATCCTAGGATCTGATCCCAGGTTTTCTGTTTATCCCAGATTATCTGGCAGTGGGGACTCATATAATCCAGTTTAATGCAGAAAACCTGAGATCCGATCCTGAGATATAGGGCCTGTCTGGAAGAGGCCTCTGTCTTTATCAGTTTCAGGAATGGATAGAGACTGAAGAAGAAGTTAGGATTGTTCCACCACTAGAAACTGGTTTTATTTTCCAATGAAAAGAGCAAAATTCTATCTTAATCTGATGAGTCTCATCTAATCCAATCAGGCTGGCAAAGTTGGCAAGTTGTAACAATATGAGCACACCTTCGCACTGATGTCATGTCAGCATTTTTACAAGACTGTTCTTGATTACTGTTCCCCCGTGTTTAACTGTTAAAATGTAATTGTGTTTAACTGTTAAAATTTAACAGCATAATGGTAACTGGTTTCAAAAATATTTCTGCTTGTCCATTTTGTTGATGTGTACACTGATGTATACATGCACTCACCCAGAACCATTAGTCCACTGAGATAAGCACAGCCCAGAAAAAAATCTTTGTTCTCGTGCTATCAAAACATTGCCGTAAATATGGGAGAACTAGCCTTCACTGGTATTTAAATATTAAGATAGCATTTCTAATTTGCTATTTGACTTAAGCTACCAAGAAACACTTGGTAGGGAATGAAAACTTAATGAAGAGTTTGTATCTCTCAGAGCAATCATGAACAAAATTAAAAACAAGAACTTGACCCTGTACTCTGGGCCAGAATGTTTGAGCCATTCTCAACATGGTTTCTGCTATACAAAAATGTCAACATTTATTTTAGGAACTAGGACAATTGAAGATAAAAAATTTAAAAGGAGCTTCTCAAGTTTTATATCCTGAAATAATTTTCAGGTCTCAGGGAACCAGGCATAAAATTATATCTCTAACTGATCAAAAGTTCATTTTTTTCCCCCAAACATGATCTCTTGCAGAACTCTCACAGAACTTTACTAGGGTCTCCTAGTAAAACTGGGGTTCAGAGGAAGCTTGGTTGAGAAACTCTGCTCTAAGATAACAGGACTACTAGATCACAGACATGGAAAAAAACAAAGGACCATCTAGCTGATGTCTCAAAGCCCTTCACACATTATTATCTCAGTAATCCTGTTCAAAAGCTTTGTAACAGCCAGTATTGTATTCTCTCTAATACAGATGGCCAGTGAGGAAGGGGGGGGGAGGGATTAAGGTTAAAAAATAGTATCTTGCCTAGTAAGTTTATGTGAGCTCAAAGGCTATACAAAAAACAGATTAGACACACAAACTTGCAGTAAGGACATACGCATCTGATCCACTGTGTACACCACAGACACAGCAAACAGGTACATCAAATCAGTGTCCAGATAGCAGAAAAGGTCACAAAAAAGACCTGAACTCATAAAGATCTCTCACCAGTGACTTCCTTGAAAAATTCACAAAAACATGACTTGGCTGCCAGCATATAACTCATCACGAAAAGAAGATTCCAAGTGAGATACTTCAAGTGCAAAGGAATTCTGCAAAAGTTAGGCAAGCCTCCTGCTTCCCTCTGTTACATTACATTACAGCAGTTTGTTTGTCTACCCCATTCCAAACAAAACAGCCCTATATTTTGAAATAATGTGGGATAAGGCCAAATAAACACATTCAACTTGAGGAATGAAACCCAACCTTGCTTTTCATAATATACATTCTTCATATCTCTATCCCTCACTAACTGATTTTTTATCTTATACACGCACCAACAAAAAGCACTCTGACAGACACATTCTTCTTTAATAAATGTTACACATTATCATAGTTATATGTATGAAAAAAACAATTGTCAGCCAAGGAAGGACATCAGATAATTGCAAATGCAAATGTAAAAAAAAAAAACCCTTACAGAATGCAAAGTAATCTTTGAAACATCAGAAATTTTCAATCAGATAGCTCTGAAGGCCATGTGACTTTCCCGTTGGCAAAGTATTTGGAAGTGTGGTCAAATCTTTGCCAAATTCAAAAAAAGTGTGCACACACCTATCAACTAGCATGCACCTGGTGAAGTGGACTCTAGTCCACCAAAACTGATCCCGTAAGAAATATTTTCTGCAACAGACGAATACAAATTCCTTCTGGGTGTTTTCCACACTTCATGCATCATATTTCACTGTCTGACAAAGTTTAACTGACTGACAAAGTTCTTCCTATGGCATTCTGCAGATGAAACAAGAGTTCACATTTCATATTTCAGAGATACAAAATCAAGGTATCAAATAAAGATTTTCTGGTTACAACAGCCACTGATAATAATGATATCTTTATTTTACTCTAATCCCGCAACTTTCCTATTTAATATTTCTAACCCATCCCAAGCACAAACCTGTGGCAGACCATCAATAAACACCATTTCCTTTGCTCAATCAACTCACACATTATCAAGTCCTTGTTATTCCCTGAAATCTCAAAGCAATGGAGGCAAGTAAGCTCTTTCATAGTCCCAAAGAGGCAGCAGAGGTGATCATTTAACGAAAATGGTACATCTAGCATCAATATTCAAGAAAGGGATGTGTGAATTCTTTTTTACTCTTCCCTTCTTTCTTGTTTGCAGATACTCTGCCAACCAGATGCAAACTTCTCAAAACAATTTTGAGGCAGCAATCTGCATATGTATAAAGCTATCCCAGCATCAGGATGCTGCAGACTGGGAACTGAGGAAAGAGGAGGACAAAGAAGTCAGCATAAAATACTGCTCCTGTCACGGAGATTAATAAAGAAGTAGGATACACCACACACTAAGAACACACGTGCAATGAATGAATATTCAGAACTCATTCACTTGTCTATATTCACTGCTTAATGTGAAATCATACCCACTTGAAGATTATACATTACTGAGTTCATACAACTGGCCATCTGTATTTCCCCAATTCTAAATCCATGCAACAATCCATAGCTCAAAAATATAAAGAATAATTCCAAAAATCAAATCTTGATCATTGCCCTTTCATACAAGGGACACCATTTTTTCCTATGTCATTGTATATAATGAGCATCCACTGATGTTGGAATCTATGGGGGGTCCTCGAACCAAATTCTGGAAGATACCAACAGCTTATTGTACTTAGGTCAGTGTCATTTTCAGGGTTGACAATTACCTGCAGTGACTACGTGGACAGTTTGAACTTATCTGTAGTTAAGGACATAAGCTCATTTTCAGAAAAATTCCATTGACTGACAAAAAGAGACTTGGAACCGGGGAGCATCTTTGAAGTTATTTGCATATGGTGCATATGAGCATCCACAAGGCCCCTGGAACCAAATGCCAGCAGATACCATAAACATATATTGCATGTAAAGGAATTTTCTTTTTAATGACAGAGCTGAATGGAGGGAGCACCCTGTCAAGCAATACCTGAATTTCGTCATGGCACTTACACTCATTTACACACACGGCAGTTTTCTTTTCAATGACAGATAGCAATGGAAGAGGAGCCTCACATTTACCTACACACACACACACACACACACACACAGCGGTTTTCTTTTCAATGACACAACAAGATGGAGAGAGCAGCCCGTCGAGCAACAATTTCATTATGGCACTGAAGCCCCACACTTACTTACACTTACAGCTAACTATCTGTCCACACATACATCAGGCAATTCTTTCCTGTCATTTCTTTTCAATGATAAGAGAATGATGGAGAGAGGAGTTTGTCAAGCCATACTTTAATTTTGTTGTCGCATTAAAGCCCCACACTTACTTACACTCTAACGAACACACATGTATGCACACACAAGACAGTTTTCTTTTCAATGACAGAGCAGGATGGAAAGAAAAGTCAATGGAGCAATAGCTGAAGCCCCACACTTATACTTTCTTACACACACAGATGCAAAGGGTGATTTTCTTTTCAATGACAGAGCAGGATGGAGGGAGGAGCCTTTCAATAAATACCTGAATTTCATTACTGCAGTGGAGCCCTACCCTTACTTTCATTTACACATCTATCTATCTATCTATCTATCTATCTATCTATCTATCTATCTATCTATCTATCTATCATCTATCTATCATCTATCTACCTATCCACCTGCCTATACATGCAGGGCAGTTTCTTTTCAAAGACAGAGCGGGATGGAGAGGAGCCTGTCGAGCCATATCTGAATTTTATTAAAGTCCTATAGTTACCTACACGCTCACCACACACATATATGCACACGCAAGGCAGTTTTCTTTTCAATGACAGACCAGGGTGGAGGGAGGAGCCTGTCAAGCAATACTTCAGTTTGATTGTGGCACTAAAGCCCCGCACTTACTTACACACAAGGCAGCTTTCTTTTCAATGACAGAGTGGGATGGAGAGAAGCCTGACGAGCCATACCTAAATTCCGTTGTGGCATTAAAGCCCCACACTTATTTACGCTGTCACAAACACAAATATATGCATACACAAGACAGTTTTCTTTTCAATGACAGAGCATATGGAAAGAAAAAGCAATGGAGCAATAGCTGAATTTTATTATGGTTCTGAAGTCCTACTCTTATACATTCTTACACACACACACACACACACACACACGATTTTCTTTTCAATGATAGAGCGGGATGGGAGGAGGAGCCTATCAAGCAATACCTGAATTTCATTATGGCACCGCAGTCCTATACTTACCTACATTTACATACACATCTATCTTTCCGTCCGTCCATCTGTCCATCCATCTACCTGCCTGCCTGCTTACCTATCTACCTACCAGCACTCACAAGGCAGTTTTCTTTTCAATGACAGAGCAGGGTGAAGAGGAGCTTGTCAAGTCATACCTGAATTCCATTGTTGCATTAAAGCCCCATACTTAACACTCTAACCATAGAATCATAGAATCATAGAGTTGGAAGATACCTCATGGGCCATCCAGTCCAACCCCCTGCCAAGAAGCAGAAACATTGCATTCAAAGTACCCCCGACAGATGGCCATCCAGCCTCTGTTTAAAAGCTTCCAAAGAATGGCTCTCACACTCAGGAGGTTCACACATATATGCACACGCAAGGCAGTTTTCTTTTCAATGACAGAGCGGGGTGGAGGGAGGAGCCTATCAAGCAATACATCACTTTGATTGTGGCACTGAAGCCCCACACTTACTTACACACAAGGCAGTTTTTTCAATGACAGAGTGGGATGGTGGCAGTATCCTGTCGAGCAATACCTGGATTTCGTCATGGCACTGAAGCTTCACCCTTACACGCACACACACACACATATCATATCATATCTCAAAAGAAAAGCACCTTGCATGTGTGGAAGTGGAAGTAAATTTGGAGCTCCATTGCGATAACTACATCCAGGTATTGCTCCCTCCATCCCACTGTCACTGAAAATAAAACTCTCTTGTGTGTGATATCATATGTTTGTGTATATTATGCACAAGACAGTTTTCTTCTCAATGACAGCGGGATGCAGGGAGCAATACCTGAATGTAGTTATGACAACGAAGCCCCAAACTTACTTACACTTCCACACACGCAAGGTGCTTTTCTTTTCAATGAAAGACTGCAATGCCGGAAGACGTCTGTCCAGCAGTATCTCAGTTCCAACTTGGTGCCACAGACTTTGGGGTCTGTTAAACCCACCACAAATACCTGGGGTCTGTTAAACAGGGAGCAATATCTGAATGTTGTTATGGCACCGAAGCTCCAAACTTACTTACAATTCCACACACGCAAAGTGCTTTTCTTTTCAATGAGAGACTGCAATGCCGGAAGACGTCTGTCCAGCAGGACCTCAGTTCCAACTTGGTGCCACATACTTTGGGGTCTGTTAAACCCACCACAAATACCTGGGGTCTGTTAAACCCACCACAAATACCTTACACTCAAATGCCTTCCCCGATACGGGTCTTTCCCTGTCTTTTGCATGCACCACCCAGCTTTCTCCTTTCCCCTTTCTCTCTCATACTTTTTTCAGTCCAAACTTCAGTGAATCTCTGAGACCCCCAACCCTCAGAGTCCCTCTTGTATCCCCCTTTCCAAACCCCACAACATAGCCTTCTGTGAATGTATCTACACCAGGCATGAGCAAACTTCGGCCCGGCAGGTGTTTTGGACTTCAACTCCCACAATTCCTAACAGCCTACCGGCTGTTAGGAACTGTGGGAGTTGAAGTCCAAAACACCTGCCGGGCCGAAGTTTGCCCATGCCTGATCTACAGTGTAACCTTACTGAAATTCAGCACCACTACTCTGGTTCTGGGCTGGATTTTCGTGAGATACTTTGGTAGAGATGGCTAGATGATACCTTGTAAAACTACAACTCCCATGACCCCATAGTATTGAGCCACATTGAGTCAAACTGCATTAGTTCTGGAAGTGTAGCTGCACCCTGAAGCAGGACCTCTGAGCCCAAAGGAAGGAAGGAAGAGAGGAAAGAATGGGGGTCTGCTGTGGCTGCACCAGTTCTCCTCAGCCATCTCTTTCTTTCTTTTTACCTGCCAGAAGCTGAGGGAAAATGGCGCGTTCCTGTTGCTGCTGCTGCTGCTGCTTCTGCTGCTTTTTCCTTGCAGATGTTCCTTGCAGGATGGTCAGCTTGCAATGACTGGGCCCAGCCTGTCCCAGATGTGTTCCTCCCCACCGCAACACACACACACACGCACACCCAAAGGAGAGGCAGAGGGGGGAGACCTATAAGCGGCTGTCCCTGCCACGGCAGCCCTTCATAACCACAGCAGCAGCCTCCTCCTCCTTTTCCTCTTCTCCTCCATCTTTGCAGCTGGCTTCGCTCGCCTGCCGCCGCCAAACACTAACAACAACATTCGGTGACGTCATTCGCGGTCACGTGACGGGCCCTGGCTCTATAAATAGCCCGGCTCCCTCACTCGCTTCTAATCTGCGGGGGGGGGGGGCTGGCGCGCGGGGGAGGCGCCTCGCTCTTAAAGGGGCCGCGGGGGGAAGTCACTGCCCTCACTTTGTGGATGTTGAAATAGAATAAATGTAATAATAATAATAATAATAACCTCAGATATGCAGATGACACCACTCTGATGGCCGAAAGCGAGGAGGAGCTGAGGAGCCTTCTAATCAAGGTGAAAGAAGAAAGCGCAAAAGCTGGGTTGCAGCTAAACATAAAAAAAAACCCAAGATTATGGCAACAAGAGTGATTGACAACTGGGAAATAGAGGGAGAAAATGTGGAGGCCGTGACAGACTTTGTATTTCTAGGCGCAAAGATTACTGCAGATGCAGACTGTGGTCAGGAAATCAGAAGACGCTTACTTCTTGGGAGGAGAGCAATGTCCATCTTGATAAAATAGTAAAGAGTAGAGACATCAGACTGGCAACAAAGATCCGCCTAGTCACAGCCATGGTATTCCCTGTAGTAACCTACGGATGTGAGAGCTGGACCTTAGGGAAGGCTGAGCGAAGGAAGATCGATGCTTTTGAGCTGTGGTGTTGGAGGAAAGTTCTGAGAGTGCCTTGGACTGCGAGAAGATCCAACCAGTCCATACTTCAGGAAATAAAGCTCAACTGCTCATTGGAGGGAAGGATAGTAGAGGTCAAGATGAAGTACTTTGGCCACATCATGAGAAGAAAGGAAAGCTTAGAGAAGACAATGATGCTGGGGAAATGGAAGGAAAAAGGAAGAGGGGCCGACCAAGGGCAAGATGGATGGATGGCATCCTTGAAGTGACTGGACTGACCTTGAAGGAGCTGGGGGTGGTGACAGCCGACAGGGAGCTCTGGCGTGGGCTGGTCCATGAGGTCACGAAGAGTCGGAGACGACTGAATGAATGAACAACAACTAATAATAATAATAATAATAATAATAATAATAATGTATTGTCAGAGGCTTTCATGGCCGGAATCACTGGGTTGTTGTAGGTTTTTCCGGGCTATATGACCATGTTCTAGAGGCATTTTCTCCTGACATTTCGCCTGCATCTATGGCAAGCATCCTCAGAGGTAGTGAGGTCTGTTGGAAGTAGGAAAATGGGTTGATATATCCGTGGAATGACCAGGGTGGGACAAAGGACTTTTGTCTGCTGGAGCTAGGTGTGAATGTTTCAACTGACCACCTTGATTAGCATTTAATGGCTTGGAAATGCCTGGGGGAATGGTTTGTTGAGAGGTGATTTGATGTGCTTGATTGTTTACTCTCTGTTGTTCAAGGAACATGAAAGGCACTGCAGACTACTTCAATCAGAGAAATCAGGTATAGCAGAGCACCTGATGAACCAATCTGGACACAGCATATTATTTGAGAACACAGAAATGCTGGACCACTCTCACAACCACCATGTCAGACTACACAGAGAAGCCATTGAAATCCACAAGCATGTGGACAATTTCAACAGAAAGGAAGAAACCATGAAAATGAACAAAATCTGGCTACCAGTATTAAAAAAAACTCTAAAATTACAACAGCAAAACAACAGAGAGAGTGTCCAGGTTGGTTTATCAGGTGCTCTGCTATAGCTGACTTCTCTGGTTGAAGTAGTCTGCAGTGCCTTTCATGTTCCTTGAACAACAGAGAGTAAACAATCAGATATATAAACCCATTTTCCTACTTCCAACAGACCTCACTACCTCTGAGGATGCTTGCCATAGATGCAGGCGAAACGTCAGGAGAAAATACCTCTAGAACATGGCCATATAGCCTGGAAAAACTTACAACAACCCAATAATAATAATACATTGACAGTTCCTGGGAAAAATTGAGAGCCAAATTGACAAGGAAAAAACATGGCTGTGGCTCACAAATGGAACTCTGAAAAAGGAGACAAAGGAGGGCCTGATTCTGGCAGCCCAAGAACAAGCCATTCGAACCAATGCCATCAAAGCCAGAATTGAAAAGTCGACAAGAAATCCCAAATGTAGACTCTGCAAAGAAGCAGATGAAACAATAGATCACAACTGCTGCAAGAAGATCGCACAGACAGACTACAAGCAGAGGCACAACACTGTTGCTCAGATGATTCATTAGAACCTGTGCCACAAATACCATCTGCCTGCGACAAAGAACTGGTGGGATCACGAGCCGGAAAGAGTTACAGAGAATGAACACGTCAAACTCCTCAGGGACTTCCAGATTCAGACAAAGTTTTGGAGCACAATACTCCTGACCTCACGATCGTGTTAAAAAACAAAGAACTGGTGGGATTACAAGCTGGAAAGAGTTACAGAGAATAAACACAGCAAACTCCTCAGGGACTTCTGGATTCAGACAGACAGAGTTCTGGAGCACAACACTCCTGACCTCACAATCGTGTTAAAAAACAAAGTATGGTTCATCGATGTCGCAATCCCAGGTGACAGCAGGATTGCAAAGAAACAACTGGAAAGCTGGCACGATATGAGGATTTAAAGATGGAACTGCAAAGACTCTGGCACAAGCCAGTAAAGGTGGTCTCGTGGTGATCGGTACACTGGGTGCAGTGCCTAAAGACCTTGGCCTGCACTTAAACACAATCGGTGCTGACAAAATTACCATCTGCCAGCTGCAGAAAGCCACCTTACTGGGATCTGCACGCATTATTCGCCGACACATCACACAGTCCTGGACACTTGGGAAGTGTCCGATGTGTGATCCAATTCAACAGTCAGCAGAGTGTCTGCTGTGGACTCATCTTGTTGTGTTTCAAATAATAATAATATTCTGGCACAAAAAAGCATTGCATGGGCAGTTACTTGACAACATTGAAGGAAAAGTATAGTGTCTTTAGATCCAGGGAAGTAATGCTACCCCTCTATTCTGCCTTGGTTAGACCACACCTGGAATATTGTGTCCAGTTCTGGGCACCACAATTGAAGGGAGATGTTGACAAGCTGGAATATATCCAGAGGAGGGCGACTAAAATGATCAAGGGTCTGGAGAACAAGCCCTATGAGGAGTGGCTTAAAGAGCTGGGCATGTTTAGCCTGAAGAAGAGAATGCAAACGTGATGATCATGCCTTCTAGCCCTTCTTCTAAGTAATTAATAAAGATGTTGAACAGGCCCAGGATGGAACTCTGCTTATGGCACTCCGCTAGTCACTTCTTTCCAGGATGAAGAGGAAGCACTGGTGAGCACCCTCTGGGTTTGTCTGCTTAACCAATTACAGATCCGCCTAACCATAGAGTTTTGCCTAGCTCACATTTGACTAGTTTGTTTGCCAGAAGGTCATGGGGGACCTTGTCAAAGGCCTTACTGAAATCCAGGTGTGCTACATCCACAGCATTCCCTTTCCCAGGAGGAAAGAAAGAAAGAAAATGAGAGAGAAAGGAAGATAAGAAAGAAGAGACAAAGGGAAGGAAGGAAGAAAAATTAGGAAGAGAAAGGAAGAAGGTTTGAGGGAAAGGAAGGAAGAAAAGAGAAAGGAAGATAGAGTATGAGAGAAAGGAAGGAAGGAAAGAAAGGGGAAAGGAAAGGAGGAAAACATGAGAAAAGGAAATAAAAAGAAGGGAAGAGAAAGGAAAGGAAGAGGGAAACAAGAAAAAGAAAGAAAGATTAAAGTGTATGAGGGGGAAAAGAAAGAAAAGAGAGAGTGTATGAAGGAAATGGAGGAAGGGAAGAAAAAGCCACAAAGAAAATGCATACCTGGACAAGTTCTGGTATATATGCCAGTATTCCATACATGCCTCTTTTGCAGGACATTGGGGCCTTAGTATTCACCAGGATTTAATTCCAAAATTCAGATGCTCAGATACCATTATATAGCTAAATTGTGTCCGTTATGTAAAATGTCAAAATCAAGCTTTGCTTTTGTTTTTTAAATATATGTGTTTTCACACTGTGGGTGGTGAGATCCATGGCTATGAAAGGCCAAAGATAATAATTGTCTGTCCTTTCATCATGACACCCAAAATACAATACCTGAGGCATCTACCTCGTTCAGTTTAACCTGCCCTGCGACATTCCATTAACTAAAACTGAAAGCACACTTATGAAATGCCTGTTTTAATAAAGAAGTACCTGAGATTTCTGTTTCCTGTTAGGAAAAATTAGTAAAAGCTCACATTTAAAATTTTAGAAAATCGCAAAGGATATTCAGGGAAATTGTAACCACTCCTAAATACAATTGGCTTCTCCAGAACAATTTTGCATTCAAGGCAAGTCTTTGAGACACAAGTTCAGGGCTACCCAAATACAATAAGGCCACCAAAGGAAGTGGGGCTAGTTTACCAAATAAAGAAGTTAACTTATAGAGCAGGGGTCCCCAAACTACGGCCCGCGGGCCACTTCCGGCCCGCCAAGGGCCCTGATCCGGCCCGCAGAGGAGGAGCACTCCCCCCCCCCCACAGTGCCCCTCCGTTGGCTGGCTCACGCTGTCCATGGGGCCTGATGGACAGCGTGAGCCAGCCAAGGGAGGTTGCTCCGTGTGGTTTACTCGCGAGTAAAGCACCTCGCGAAGTGCTTTACTCACAAGTAGGCCGCGCGGGCCTGCTCCTCCCTTGGCAGGCTCACGCTATCCGTCAGGCCTGATGGACAGCGTGAGCCAGCCAAGGGAGGCTGCCCCGGCGCTACATGCAGTCATGCTGGCCACATGACCTTGGAGGTGTCTATGGACAATGCCGGCTCTTCGACTTAGAAATGTAGATGAGCACCACAGAGTCAGACACGACTGGACTTCATGTCAGAGGAAAACCTTTAACCAGGAAAATTGTGGAAGATCCAGGGTGGGAGAAAGAACTCTTGTCTGTTGGAGGTAGGTATGAATGTTTCAATTGGCCACCTTGATTGCCACTTCATAGCCTGACAGTTTTTAGGGAGAATCCTTTGTTGAGAGATGATTAGCTGGCCCTGATTGTTTCTTGTCTGGAGTTCCCCTGTGTTTGAGCTTTGTTCTTTATTTACAGTTATAATTTTAGAGTTTTTTAAATACTGGTAGCCAGATTTTTGGTCAGACTAGAAATAGGAAGATTTCCCATTCTCTGCTCCTGGAATTACTGCCTAAAGAGGGCTAGAAAGAACCCCCTCTAAGGGCCCTTCCACACAGCAAAATAAGATATGTGCAATGTGCAGAGGAATTTTTAATTGATTTTTTTTAAAAAACTATAGTCCGGCCCTCCATCGGTCTGAGGGACAGTAAACTGGCCCCCGGTTTAAAAAGTTTGAGGACCCCTGTTATAGAGGGTTCTTGGTATCTGCTGAGTTTGGTTTCAAGACCTCCATGAATACCAAAATCCATTAATGCTCAAGTCCTATTATACATAACTAGCTGTCCCCTTCCGCACGTTGCTGTGGCCCAGTCTGTTGATCTGGAAAATAAAGTAACGAGAAAGTGTTGGTTTCAAAAATATGTAATTTCTTTATGCATGTGGGTAAACAGTATTTCTTGCTGTTGAACTGTGAATCCCAGTGACTACAACTACCACATGTCAAGGTCTATTTCCCCCCAAACTCCATCTGTGTTCATATTTAGGCACATTGAGTGCTTGTGCCAAGTTTGGTCCAGATCCATCATTGTTTGAGTCCACAGTGCTCTCTGGATGTAGGTGAACTACAACTCCCAAACTCAAGGTCAATGCCCACCAAACCCTTCCAGTATTTTCTGTTGGTCATGGGAGTTCTGTGTGCCAAGTTTGGTTCAATTCCATTGTTGATGGAGTTCAGAATGCTCTTTGATTGTAGGTGAACTATAAATCCCAGCAACTACAACTCCCAAATGACAAAATCATAATGTTTTGAGTGATGTTCACTCCTTGTGTACTGAGATATTTTGTTGCCAAATTTGGTGTGATTTTGTTCATTGGTTCTTTTGATTATAAGGTACTCATTATGCACAGAGCATTTTTATATATATAGATAGGTTTGCTCCCTTGTCAAGTCTAAACATAGCTAAGAAAGATATTGTAAGTTTCTTGGTGTTTGCTGAAC